>CM057471.1:11387454-12016454 GCA_030035585.1 Dugong dugon | reverse complement strand
CTGAAGGTGCCTAAGTCTCTGACCCTTTTATGAAGGTGTCATATCTGCCCTAGTCTTACTTTACTTGAGAGAGAAATAAAGCCTCTGAATTGCTTAGATGGGAGAAGTGGATGGTTCAGCAGCAGGCTTCTCACCTTCCATGTGGAAGACCCTGGTTTGATTGCTGACCAATGCACCACACGCACAGCCACCGCCTGTCTGTCCATGGAGGCTTTTACGTCGCTGTGATACTGAACAGGTTTCAGCAGAGCTTCCAGACTAAGACAGACTAGGAAGAAAGGCTTGGTGATCTACTTCTGAAAATCAGCCAATGAAAACCCTGTGGATCACAACGGTCAGATCTACAACCCAGCACAGGGATGGTGCAGGACTGGGTAGCATTTTGTTCCATTGTGCATAGGGTCACCATGCGTTGGAAGCCAACTCAACTGGCAGCTAACAACAACAACAAACTATTTAGGACTTCTCAGAGGAGGTGGGATGTGAAGTGGAGTTTCCATAGGCCTAGGGGAGGCTCTTCTCAACTCCAGCTGCTCCTTGAACAACAGGGAATTCCCTTTCATTTCTGGGGAGTCTGGGTTGCCACGGTCAAGCCTGCCTGTGACTCGGGGGCCATTCCTATTCCCACAGACGAAGCCCATCGCCTGAGCTGGCCTGCAACACCTGGCTCCCAGCAGAGATTGTGGATGCGCCCCCAACTCCCAAGCCCAAAGCCGGGTTGGATGCGGAGGTTTCTCTCTGTGAGAAAGGACAGCAGGGAGTCCAGAAACGCACACATCACTGCGCCAAACCCAATGACGTATACAGCTCAGCCCCTGAAACCATTAAAGCAAAACACAAACACAATTTATGGCTCTGTTTGCCCAACTCCTCACCCAGCTCTGAGCCTCGACAATGCTTATGGTGCAGCCATCTGTGAGTATCTCTGAAACTAGTTAAAGCCTTTTATGAGACCCTAAACTTCTAGTTACACTAATTTCCCCCCTACATGAATTAGGAGTTGAGTAAACAAAAGGCAGACTTGAGGATGGGGAGAGATGGCGGGTGTTAAACGCGGCGTTTAAGGGGGCCTGCCCACGAAGTCCCCCATTCCGGTCCCTGGGTACGCAGGCAGCACCGAAGCCCAGTTAATGGACTCTTCATGCGGTGCTGGGTTAGAAAAATGTATTGACAAAAAAATCACAGACAAATCATAGGCGTGACTTTTGGTGCTCAAACAAGGTTTTCCTTGGGAGTGATTTAATTGTCCATGCAGCTCCCGGGCTGCACACATTAGTGGCTTCCTACCTTTCCAAAGGCCACAGCCAGGCCACCTGGGTTTGCCTTTGCTGTGCGGGTTTGGCTGGGCGTAGCTCCTACAAGGTGAGGCTCGGTTACGCCCTACCAGGGTAAACAGCGGACAGCGTCCAGCTGGACTCCACGAGCCTGCAAGAGTGCTTCCCAAGCACCTGCTGCCCACATCGACCTTGGGATATAGCCATGCCCCTGGCCTCAGACTCGCTCGGACGGTTGGCAGAGATGCTGAAGCCAGGCCTAGGAGCTGCAGCAGTGTGACTGGGCGGGGACTGCCGGGAGGAAGATCAGAGGAATTCAGGGCTAAATTATGCCGTAAAATGTGTTTGTCTTTTCCCTTCTCCATCCCTTAGTGGGGTTCCTGAATGATGCAAATGGTTAATGTACTTGGCTGCTAACCAAGAGGCTGAAGGTTCAAGTCCACCTAGAGGCACCTCAGAAGAAAAGTATGACGATCTACTACCAAAAAATCAGCCATTGAAAACCCTATGGAGTACAGTTTTACTCAGACACACATGGGGTCGCCATGAGTCAGAGTCGACTCAGTGGCAACTGGTAATCCCTTAGAGCGCCTCCTGCTTTCCTTTGGCCTGAGCCTTCCTTAGTCCCCTCGGGGTCAGAGCTCGAGGAAAACAGAAGTCAGACACAAAAGGCCACATATTGTGTGATTTCATTTATACCCTGGTGGCGCAGTGTTTAAGAGCTGGGCTGCTAACCACAAAGTTGGCAGTTTGAGTCCATCAGCAGCTACTTGGAAACCCCTTAGGGCAGTTCTACTCTGTCCTAGATAGTCGCCATGAGTCAGAATCAACTCCACGGTAATGGGTTTGGCTGTTTGCTTTATCCAAAAAAGGCAAATCCAAGGAGCCAGGAAGCAGATTGGTGGTGGCCAGGGGCTCCGAGAGGGAGGAATGGGGAGTGACCTCTAATGGGAACGGGGCTCCCATTTGGGGTGACAGAAAAGTTCCGGAACTAGATAATGGTGATGTTGCACAATATTGTGAATTTGTACTAAATGGCACTGCACTAGTACTGAGTGTACACTGTGTTGCACACTTGAAAATGGTTAAAATGGTAAATTTTATGTCATGTGTATTTTACCACAATTTGTTTTTTTAATGTGACTGAGAGATTGTACTGCAGGAAACAATTGGGTAGACTTACTCCGGAGGCCCCAGAAGACAGACTGGAGACCAATGAAAGAGAGTATCCTGGAGGCAGATTTCAGCTCATCATGTAAGTGGAAGGGGAGGTATCATTTTAAAAAGGACTACCGTGAGCCAGGGACGCCTCAGTCCACATTTCACAATGACCCTGTGAGGGCAGTTTTATTATCCTTCCATGACGGCTGAGGAAAGAATGGCTCCCAGAAGTTAAAAATTTTTCCAAAAGACACAGAACTAATAAGAGGTGGTTTTGAAACCAAGTTTTTCTACTCCAGAATTTATACCCGTTTTAATACTCTGTCGCCTCTGCAAATTTTCTACCAAAGTATTCCTAAAATCCCTTCCAGTTACCAATTGCCATCGAGTCAACTCCCACTCACAGCAACCCCTCCTGTGTCAGAGTAGAACTGTGCTCCACAGGTTTTTCAGTGGCTGAGTTTTTGGAAGTAAATCACCAGGCCTTTCTTCCAAGGCTCCCCTAGGTAGACTGGAACCTTCAAACTTTCAGTTAGCAGCTAAGCATGTTAACCATTTGTACTACCCAGGGACTCCTAATATCCCTCAGGAAGAGTGAAATCATACATCATGATGATGAGCAGAGCCCAGTAGCCTACAAATTCATGTAAATTTTACACACTTGCTCTATCACCTTAAATAATTTTATTTCTTTAATATTATAATGGTTTTCTCAAAGACTTTGAAAGCATTCCCCTTGAGAACAGGAACCAGACAAGGATGCCCTTTATCACCAATCTTATTCAACATTGTGCTGGAGGTCCTAGCCAGAGCAGTTAGGCTAGAAAAAGAAATAAAGGGCATCCAAATTGTTAGGGAAGAAGTCAAAGTATCTCCATTTGCTGATGATATGATCTTATACACAGAAAACCCCAAAGAATCCACAAGAAAAGCACTACAACTAATAGAAGATTTCAGCAAAGTTTCAGGATACAAGATAAACGTACAAAAATCAGTTGGATTCCTTTATACCAACAAAGAGAACCTCAAAGAGGAAATTACCAAATCAATACCATTTACAATAGCCCCCAAGAAGATAAAATACTTAGGACTAAATCCAACCAGAGATGTAAAAGATCTATACAATGAAAACTACAAGACACTACTGCAAGAAACTAAAAGAGACCTGCATAAGTGGAAAAACATACCTTGCTCAGGGATACGTAGACTCAACATTGTGAAAATGTCAATTCTGCCCAAAGCGATTTACACATGCAATACAATCCTGATCCAAATTCCACCGGCATTTTTTAATGAGATAGAGAAATAAATCACCAACTTCATATGGAAAAGGAAGAGGCCTGGAATAAGTACGGCATCACTCAAGAAGAACAAAGTGAGAGGCCTCACACTACCTGATTTTAGAACCTACTATACTGCCACAGTGGTCAAAACAGCCTCATACTGGTACAACACCAGATACATAGACCAACGGAATAGAATTGAGAATTCAGACATGAATTTATCCACCTATGAGCAGCTGATATTTGACAAAGGCCCAAAGTCCATTAAGTGGGGAAAAGACAGTCTCTTTAACAACTGGTGCTGGCATAACTGGATATCCATCTGCAAAAAACTGAAACAAGACCTATACCTCACACCATGCACAAAAACTAACTCAAAATGGATCAAAGACTTAAATATAAAATCGAAAACGAAAAAGATCATGGAAAAAAAAATATGGACAATGCTAGGAGCCGTAATACATGGCATAAACACAATACGAACTATAAGTAACAATGCACAAGCACCAGAAGAGAGACCAGATAAATACGAGCTCCTAAAAATCAAACACTTATGCTTATCAAAAGACTTCACCAAAAGAGTAAAAAGACAACCTACAGACTGGGAAAAATATTTTGGCTACAACAAATCCGATCAGTGTCTAATCTCTAAAATCTACAAGATACTGCAAAACCTCAACAACAAAAAGACAAATAACCCAATTAAAAAATGGGCAAAGGATATGAATAGGCACTTCACCAAAGAAGATATTCAGGCGGCAAACAGACACATGAAGAAATGCTCACAATCATTAGCCATTAGAGAAATGCAGATCAAAACTACAATGAGATATTATCTCACCCCAACAAGGCTAGCATTAATCCAAAAAACACAAAAGAATAAATGCTGGAGAGGTTGTGGAGAGACTGGGACACTTATACACTGTTGGTGGGAATGTAAAATGGTACAACCACTTTGGAAAGCGATTTGGCACTCCCTTAAAAAGCTAGAAATAGAAGTATCATACAATCAAGCTATCCCGCTTTTCCTTGGAATACATCCTAGAGAAATAAGAGCTGTCACATGAATAGATATATGCACACCCATGTTCACTGCAGCACTGTTCACAATAGCAAAAAGATGGAAACAACTTAGGTGCCCATCAACGGACGAATGGATAAACAAATTATGGTATATCCACACAATGGAATACTACGCAATGATAAAGCCGTGAAACATAACATGGAGGAAGCTGGAGGTCATTATGCTAAGTGAATTTAGTCAGTCACAGAAGGACAAATATTGTATAAGACCACTATGATAAGAACTCAAGAAAAGGTTTAAACACAGAAGAAAACATTCTTTGATGGTTAGGAGGGTGGGGAGGGAGGATGAGGGTTATTTACTAACTAGATAGTAGATAAGAATTATCTTAGGTGAACGGAAGGACAGCACTCACTATAGGGGAAGTCAGCACAACTCAACTAGACTAAACCAAAACTAAGAAGTTTCCAGAATACAATCAAACACTTTGAGGGACAGAGTAGCAGGGGTAGGGGTCTGGGGACCATGGTTTCATGGGACATCTAGGTTAACTGGCATAACAAAGCTTATTAAGAAAATGTTCTGCATCCTACTTTGGTGAGTGGCATCTGGGGTCTTAAAAGCTTGCAAGCGGCCATCTAAGATGCATCAGTTGGTGCCAACCACCTGCAGTAAAGGGAAATGAAGAACACCAAAGACGCAAGGAAAGTATTAGTCCAAGAGACAGAAAGGGCCACACAAACCAGAGACTTCATCAGCCTGAGACCAGAATAACTAGACGGTACACGGCTACCACCAATGACCGCACTGACAGGAACACAACAGAGAGTCCCGGATGGAGCAGGAGAAAGGTGGGGTGCAGAACTCAAATTCTAGTAAGAAGACCAGATTTAATGGTCTGACTGAGACTGGAGGTACCCTGGAAAGTATGGCCCCTGGATTCTCTATCAGCCCAGAACTAAAACCATTTCCGAGGCCAATCTTCAGACAGGAATTGGACTGGACTGTGGGACATAAAGTGATACTGGTGAGGAGTGTGCCTCTTAGCTCAGGTAGATAGAAGAGACTAAACGGGCAGCTTCTGTCCGGAGGTGAGATGGGAAGGCAGAGAGGGTTAGGAGCTGGTTGAATGGACATGGGAGTCAGGGGTGGAAAGGAGAAGCGTGCTGTCACAGTATGGGGAAAGCAATTAGAGTCACATAACAATGTGTGTATAAAAGTTTGTATGGGAAAAAATTTTTTAAAAATGGTTTTCTCAGAATCTTCCAATGAAAACATTACTCTGTTTATCCAAGAGCCTCCTATTCCCCGTCACATATCTTCATTGGTCTACATACCTGAGCTTGAGAAGCTGGCCCTAAACTGGCTTTCCCCAAAAGAGAAAGGGGAAGAGAAGGGGAGGGAGAAAGGGAGAGGTTCTTGGTACTGAAATGTTCTTGCCCTGACCAGGGGTGGTATAAGAATTCTCATATGGGAAGGAGTGAGGTTGGTCCTCAGTGGATGTTAACTCTTTTTAGTCACAGACCCCTTTTGAGAATCTAATGAAATCTATTAACTATCAAAAATTGCTCAGACCCATAAAGCTTGTATATTATTTTAGGGTGCTTGTGAAAACCCTAAAGCTGAGACCCCAGATTAATCATCCTGGACTGCATGGTCTTAGAAGATCAGACAAACTGTAAGACTCCTTCTAACTCTGAGAGTCTGTGATTTGTCCAGGACTGGATTTCCCTCACCCATCAGCCTTATCAAAATGTACCTCATCTGTGGCCCATTTCCTCACTACTTTGAGTGACTCATTTAGCAGTTTACATGATAAACAAATTCAAGCTGATACAATAATGAGATGCGTGTGTCCTTCCTCCCTCCTGCCCAGATGAAAGTAGTATTTTGTTTCTTTTAGGGATGTTGTAAGGTGCTCTGGCAGCGCAACAGTTAAGCACTCAGTTGCTAACCAAAAGGTTAGAGGTTCAAACCCATCCAACAGCTCCATGGGAAAAAGTCCTGGTGATCTGATTCTGTAAAGATTACAGCCAAGAAAACCTTATGGGGCAGTTCTAGTCTGTCAGATGGGATCACTAGGAGTCAGAATCAACTCAACAGCATCCAACAACAGGGATGTTGTAACTTCGGCTGCTTGTAGAGAGACAGAAAGCAAGAGGGTCTTGTAAGTTCTTCTTGAATCTTTCCAGTGGGGTAGCAACTTACCTGATTTGCAAAGAGAGTCAGACCCAGTTTCCAGTTAAAAGAGATTTCTGACTGGGAGGCTCAGTAAAGTATGACACTAGGGTGGCAGGAGTTATGTACAAGAATGGGCTTTGACATTGCCTGCTTCCCTAGGGAGAGCTTGATGACACTGACTTGAATGATTTTAAATAATGACTGGGGCTGGTCAGGAAATTTCACAGGCTTCAAGAAAGTGGAAAGACCAGGCAACTAACAGCCAAGAAACTTCTCTGCCTAGCACTGTCCCTGACTCAGCTGATTAAATAGGACAAGTCTATCTTCTTTTTTAAGTCTTACTTATCTCTACTTGAGGAGCCCTGGTGGTACAGTGGTTAAGAGCTATGGCTGCTAACCAGAAGATCAGCAGTTCAAGTCCACCAGCTGCCCCTTGGAAGTCCTATGGGGCAGTTCTACTCTGTCTATAGGGTCACTGTGAGTCTGAATCAACTCAACAGCAATGGGTTTGGTTTTGGCTTTATCTATTTATCTTACTTTTCCCATCTAGAATACAATCTATACAAGGCAAGTGTATTTAGTCAGGAACATTGGTAACAAGTGACAGAAATCAAACTCAGACTAACTTTGGTAAGAAATGACTGCCATATTTTAATGCAAATAACGCACACCTTCTATGTTTGCTAACTGCGCCCTCCCCCAGAGAGGTAGTTTCATAAGTCCCACTATGCCAATTTTTTTTTTTTACGTATTGCTATAACAAAAATTAACATAGCATGCTTATGAAAATACCGTGAGGGGAGAGGGCACAGCTGGCAAAAAAACATAGACAGTGCATACTCTTTGGGTAGATGAGCACGCTGGATAAACAAACTAAAGAAGATGAAGAGGAAGAGTGAATGGGCCAGGAGAGTGATGATATAAATCAATCTCACAGCAACCACAGAAGTGCCATCTATGTTGTTGTTGTGTGCTGTTGAGTCGACTCCGACTCATAGCAACCCTATAGGACAGAGTAGAGCTGCACCATAGTTTCCTAGGCTGTAATTTTTACCAGAGCAGATTGGCAGGTCTTTTTTCCTGTAGTGCTGCCAGTGGGTTCGAACCACCTACCTTTTGGTTAGCAGCTGAGCACTTAACCATTGCGCTACCAGGGCTCCTTGACCAACCCACAAACAGCAACGATGTCATGCAGACTTGCCATTCAATATCGTTGGCCCCATTCAACCCAAAGGTGATGAAAAGGGGCTCATTGGTCAAGAAGATTTGTTAAATGGCAAATTCAGGGAAATCTACTATGAATTATAGTCCGTATCGCTCTCAAAGTTCAACCCAAACTGTGATAAAGATACTTAAAATAGCATCATCAAAGACAGAAGTTAACATGGACAAAGATTGGGGAAAATAAGTTTTAAAAGGTTTTTAAAAAGTTAGCTGATATGGGGAACCTGGGGTGGAAAGGGAGAGAGTGCTATCACATTGCAGGGATTGTAACAAATGTCACAAAATAACTTGTGTATAAAGTTTTGAATGAAAAACAAACTTGCTCTGTAAACTTTCACCTAGAGCACAATAAAACTTTTTTTAAAAAAATAAGTTATCTGGATTATTCAGAGTAATTAAATCAATTATGAGTGACACTGTTAATTGCCTCCCTTGCTTCTTATTGGTAGAATCCTGATTTTGGCCGGGTATTTATCCTTCAATGGGCTCATAGAAAGAACTAAACCATGAGGGGTCTAAAACAAATGTGATAACCCTATTCCCCCTTTGGCATGTGACCCAGTCCTGGTCTCTAGGGTGTAAAGAGGCTTTGGAAAGGGTTTTCCCTGCTAATAAGAAGAAGCTCACCAGAGGACAGCCCTTTTATCAACCAGACATTGTGTGTAGACATATGATACCTAGAACTGGAGCCGCCATCTTGTGCAGAAGAGAATAGAACCTGAGGACCAAGTTAACATGCTGAGCATAACAAGCTAAAAGACGGAACGAGCCTAGGTCCTGAATGATGTTTCTGAGACTATAGAATCATTCCACAACTGTTTCTGTATTAATAATATTATTATTTTTATCTTTGTTATTAAAATCTTTCTAATTAATATAAGAGAAAAACACTGAACTGGTTTCCCAGATTCCACTTTTCCTTCCTATAATTATTCTCTGAGCAATGACAAAAGTTATCCTTTATAAATTCAAATTTGATGATGTCATTTGTCTGCTTAAAACTCTCCAAAGTCTTCCCACAGCTGCTAGTTTAAAATCTCATCTCTTGGCAAGGACTATAAGCCTTATATAGTCTCCAACTTTATCCTACTCCACTCTCTCCCTCTCACTTCCGTTTGTTCTACCATCACTTCTTTCTGTGACTTTAATTACTCTAACCTCTTCCCCATTGGGGGTTTTGTTCTGGCTGCTCCCTCTGCCGGACTTGCTTGCCTTTGGGTCCTCCACATGGTTGGTTCTTTCTCATCCTTCAGGTGTCAGCTCAGTCCTCACTTCCTCAGTGAGACTTTCCCTGAGCACTCAAGCTAAATTATTAGCTCCTCCTCACCCCCTCACCCTGCATCAGGCTTTATCACGTCACCCTCCCTATTTTATCTCCTTCATAGCACTTCCTGCCATCTGAGGTAATTGTAATCATTTATTTACTAATCTATAGTCTACTTCCTCTTCTGAGGATATAAGCATCAAGAGAAAAAATGCTTTGTCTGTCTTTCCCACCATCATTTCCCCACCCTTAGATAAGTGTCTGGAACATCATAAATTCTCATAATAATTGTTGCCTAAAGGAAAGGAAGGGAGGAAGAGAGGGCTTAAGAACCAGAGCCTCAGGGACTGAAATTAGGGGTTCAACTACGTCAAATTATTTGTCTCACTCTTCTCAGCTTGGCATCTCTACAGGTTGCAAAAGGGATTCACCTCCTACCAGCTTCTCTTCTCTGGCAGATACTCTTCTTTCAATTTCTGGCTACCTCTCCCAGGGAAGAATTCTGATAGGTCCTGTTTGGATCACAGACCTAACAATGGATGGGTCACTGTGTCCAGGGAAATAGAGTCATATGATTGACCAGGGCCTGAGTTATAGTCCATAGCCAGGGTGTACTGTATAGTGATTGACAGCTCTACCTGAGCCACAGGGAATGATGGGGGAGGGGTGGTATGGAGAGGAGGAAGAGGGAGGGGAGCGATCAAAAAAAATAAAATAATAGGATCACTGGGCAGACAAAAATCAATAGATCTTCCCCACAGAAACAGACAAGCTACATTGTACCCTGGCTTTGCCAGAATATTTTCCTGGTTCTGTAGGCTTAAAACACACTGATCTCTAATTTACTACATCAAGATGAGTCTTCATCTCTAAAACCAGAGTAACTAAACACAAATTGGATGTGCATATGTGAATTCATACATGTTATATATTGAATTGTGTCCCCCCAAAATATGTGGTGAAATCCTAACCCCATGCCTGTAAATATGACCCTGTTTGGAAATAGGAGTTTTTATGTTAATGAGGTCATATCAGCGTAGGTGAATCCTAAACCTAATCACTTCTGAGTAATAAAAAGACCAGAATAGACACAGAGACACACATGAGGGAAGACAGATGCCATGTAAGGACTGTCTACAAGCCAAGAGACGCCAAGGAAACAAGGAACACCCAGGGTTACCAACAAGGAAAGAGTCAATACAGCCAAGACCTTGATTTAGACTTTAAACCTCCAGAACTGTGAGAAAATAAATTTCCGTTCTTTAGAGCAACTCACTTGTGGTATTTGTGTTACAGCAGCACTAGGAAATTACAACATTGGATAATAGAATTACTAAAGAACAACCTGGTTTCATGATGGGAGAAGGGCGCAGTAGAATTTAGCCGTCCACATTGTTTGGAAGGCATCTCTTGCTAACTATTGGGCCAAGGTAATGGTTTTCCACTACTCTTTGGTATGCTCTGTCTGTGCCAAGTCCTTGTCCCCTAGTCATCTGGAAAAGATGACTGCCTGTACATAACATAGTTTATAAAGAAAATGTTCTACATTCTACTTTGGTGAGTAGCATCTGGGGTCTTAAAAGCTTGTGAGCATCCATCTAAGATACTCCACTGGCCCCACCCCATCTGGAACAAGGGAGAATGAAGAAAATCAAAGACACAAGGGAAAGATTAGTCCAAAGAACTAACGGACCATAACTACCATGGCCTCCACCAGACTGAGTCCAGCACAACTAGATGGTGCCTGGCTACCACCACTGACTGCTCTGACAGGGATCACAGTAAATGCTCCCAGATAGAGCTGGAGAAAAATGTAGAACAAAATTCTCACTCACCAAAAAAGATCAGACTTACTGGTCTAACAGAGACTAGAGAAACCCCAAGAGTATGGCCCCTGGACCCACTTTTAACTTAGTACTGAAGTCACTCCTGAAGTTCACCCTTCAGCCAAAGATTAGACAGTCCCATGAAGCAAACAATAATACACATAGCTCAGCCATGTATATGAGACTAATGGGCACACCAGCCCAGGGTCAAGGACGAGAAGGCAGGAGGGGACAGGATAACTGGACAAATGGAAATGGGGAACCCAAGATTGAGAAGGGGAGAGTGTTGACATGTTGCAACGTTGGCAACCAAGGTCACAAAACAATATGTGCGTTAACTGTTTAATGAGAAACTAATTTGCTCTGTAAACTTTCATCTAAAGCACAATAAAAAATAAAAAAAAGATGGCTACCTCTGGCATAAAGGTGGCCCCTATGTCCTTTATTCAGACAATGATCCAAGCACATGAGAAGCCATCATAATCCTTGCACAAATCCGCATGACTATTGACTGAACTATAGTCAAACTAGCCCTGTAATGGCACAACAGAGGAAGACCCACTTCAATGAGGATAGGTCTGTCATCTGTGCTGCCATATAAAGGGATAGTAACTTATGAGAAAAATAAAACATGTTTTTGGCTCCAAATGGCTCTTTGGTGGCTCTTATTGAGGGGTAATTATATTGGTGGGGTTCCTTCTTCCTGATCAGTTTGTTTACAAAAACATTGAGCATGCATTACACATTAACCTAAATAATTCCCCCGTATCTTTGTCCTCCAAATTTTGCAGTTAATTAAACTAATCTGTCGGTTTTTGTGGGTTGGAAACTCTTACTGTCATCCTTTCCAATCACTACTTATTTAAATTTCATCCTTGGCCAGTTTCATGATAATGTTTATCTGCTCCAGAAGATTTGAAATGAGAGTGATACACAGGGATCCCATTTAAATTCTTTCTTGAAGCTGAAAAAAGCCCAGAATCAACTGGCCAGTTAGATAACACAATTTCCCTTGTAGGATATTTGCTTAAGATGGCTGGAGGCTAATTTAATTGCACGGTTGCTTATTTACAGGTTTCTGGGAAGAATTCCCTGCAGTTAACAGTGAACTGTATGCAGAGATTCTAAAGAAGCATTCTTTGAGACCACCCTCAAAAGCAGGCTAAGCACAGTAATATTAAGGAAATAGTCTGTACTGTGTGCTGCCTGCCAATATTCCACTCTGCCCAATTCCCAACTAGAAAGACAGTCAAAGTACACTCAGATTGATTATCTGTCATTTTGTTAATCCATTTGGAAAAGAAATCACTCCTCAGTCTTGACTCCTTCAAAATGTTAACTTCAGGCCCTCAACCAGCAGTGTGTGTTCACTCTACAAAGGATCCCCAGCCCTGGGCTGCCATGGAGAGCAGGAGAGAACCATTTAGAAGGCCCAAGAAAAAGAAGACCAATTTTATTCACTTGTTTTGTTTTGTGTTTATTTTGTACTGTCAAATCCCTTGTCATTGTCCCCAGGTCCTGATTTGGCCCCTGCCCACTGTCACTTCTTCAGTTTATCTAGAGCTTCTCCTCTGGAAAGTTCCAAACCACACAATTCCCTTAACCCTCCCACCCTTCCACCCAGGGGCAGATTATCCAATAGGAAAGGTAAATTTACCAGATTATCTGTAGTGAACAATTTCACATTTTTTCACCATATCAAAGATTCTGCTTCTTGGTCTGGCTGGCATCTCTCTCTATCCCAACCTCACAGCACCTTCCCTATAGAATCAAAGCCTCTTTTCAAACTTACAGTCCCTGACAGGGGTGGATTACCGAGGAAAACAAGGTAAGCATGGGCCTACTTGTGCGTACTTACTCATCTGTAGTGCACAATTTCACCTGTTTTTCCCCACATCAAAGATGTGGTGAAATCCATGGGAAATTGTGCACTACTGATAAGCAAGTAAACACAATTCAGCCCGTGCTTACCTTGCTTACTGGGTAATCCCACCCTGCTTCCACTTCTGTCCAGCTACATTGACCACCTTTCAGTTTCCCAAAGGCGTCTCCCGTCCCCTCCTCCCACTCCTCACCAACCTAACTCCTGCTCATCTTCAGGTCTCCACCCAAAAGTATTTCTTTGAGACTGCCTTCGCCTACACCCCAGAACTCGAGTTCCCCATTATACTCACTATCAGAGCTCTTTACCTCTCCTTCTTACCTCTTAACAAAAGTCTGATCTACTAGTTATCGGTGAAATATTTTGCGTAAAGTCTCTGTACCCCTGCTAAATTGTAAGCTCCAGGAATGACAAGGACTGTGTCAATATTGTCCATATTGCATCCAAATGCTTAGTACAGCAATTGGCTCATAAATACTTGTTCACGCAACAACATGTTGACGGATGTCGAACAAGTCCCTTAAACTCTAGGGTCACTTCCACATCAAAGATGATATGACTCTACAGTTCTGTGTGGCACAGCAATGCCAGAAGTGAAACAACCAACTCAATCAATACTTCAATTAGGGGTAAAAGAAACTGGCCTCAGTGAGAAGGAGATAAGAGTGAGAGGGGAGTAAATTAACGAGACTTCAGCAGCTACTATTACCAGTCACCGTCGCTTAGCTCTCTCAGTCATCACAATCAAACTTCAGCATTGCTTATCAATCATTCAGATTAGAAGACTGAGGTCATACAGGTAGAAACTGATGATTTGCAATGCACTCTAAGTTACAGTCCCTGGGTGGTGCAATGGTTAAGTTCTCAATTACTAACCTAAAGGTTTGCAGTTCGAACCCACTAGTGGCCATCTTTTCCTAACGACTAGGGGACAAGGACTTGACGTAGACAGAGCATACCAAGGAGTGGTGGAAAACCATTGCCTTGGCCCAGTAGTTGGCAAGAGATGCCTTCAAAACAACGTAGACAGCTAAATTCTACTGCGCCCTTCTCCCATCATGAAACCAGGTTGTTCTTCAGTAATTCTATCATGCATTGTTGTGATTTCCTAGTGCTGCTGTGACACAAATACCACAAGTGGGTGGCTCTAAAGAATGGAAATGTATTTCCTCACTGTTCTGGAGGTTTAAAACCTAAATCAAGATCTCGACTGTGTTGACTCGTTCCTTGTTGGTAGCCCTGGGTGTTCCTTGGTTCCTTGGCTTGTAGACAATCCTTACATGGCATCTGTCTTCCCTCATGTGTGTCTCTGTGTCTGTTCTGGTCTTTTTATAACACAGAAGGGATCAAGTTCAGGATTCACCCTAGACTGGTATGACCTCATTAACATAACAAAAAACTCCTATTTCCAAACAGGGTCATATTTACAGGCACAGGGGTTAGGATTTCACTACAGAATCGACTCAACAGCAATGGGTTTGAGTTTTTAGTTTATCAGTTAGATCTGTCCTTTTAGTGTTTAAAAAAAAAAAATGAATGTAGAGGCTGGTGAGAAAATGGGTGTGTGAAGACTCCTGTTGTTTTCCCCAATCTACCTAGCCCATTCTCTTATATTCAACGTCTCCCCTCAGCCACTCCTTCTCCTGAACACACACACATACAGCACTGCAGACCTCCCCATGACAGGTGGTTTCTGTAATTCTTGGAGATCACCCCCACAGTTGATTAGGTGTGACCTGAATCAGAAACATCGGTCCTCTCTCTGCCCCACTACACTTCCTCCACTTTTATCTTGGGTCCCTTTTCAGCTATGCATATTTCGACTCTCATTTCTGTGCCTGCTAAACCCTTATCCCCATCTCATGTTCTGAACAGAGTCACACTTTTAATAAATTATACCAATAGGCTCCTATTGCCTTTAGAGAATAGGCACCACTTTGTGTTTCCCACAAAGCCATCCCTGTTCCCATCTCCCAGAATAGAGGTGAACACAGTGTTCTTCTACCCAACCAAATGCATTTCAAGCAGAAAACTGAATGGCGTTGATTGCTGCTGAAACAAGCCCAGTGGAGCCTGGAGTGTGTTGGGAGGATAGAGGTAAACGCCTTCCTGGTGGAGAAGCCATGGCCAGAGGTGATGTCTTCCCTGACTGCCCCCATTCCAGCCTGTGGCTTTAAGGATCTTTTGTTCAAGTCTTGTTTGTGGTTTCCTTTTCCTTGAGTCTTAGAAGTCTTCATTTTTATTTTTCTTCCCTTTAGGCTTGTTGGGCTCTATCTTCGCTCCTAAAATCTTACCCAGAGAGAAAGTTAACTCCACTAAGGTTTCCAAGGCCTAGAACAGGGCACGTGGACCTCCAATGTGAACCAGAGGCTGGGGTGGTCAATGGCTGGGTCCAAGAATCATCTGAATGCTCACTCACTCACATGCCCAGCTCCTGAGCTAGGAGGGCTCAAAAGTTGGGCTGCCCCTCAGAAATATCTACACATGACCTCCCCATGCGGCTTGGCTTTCTCCCAGCATTGTGACCTCAGGGTACTGGAACTTCTTGAATGGCAGCTTGGGTTTCAAGCACAAAACTTACAGCTAACAAGGCGAACCTGTGCCCCCTTTCATAACCTAACTCAACAGTCACACGGCATCTCTTCTACTGCACTGTATTGATAACAAATGAACCACAAGCCCCTTAAGATCCAAGGAGGACTTCATTCTTGATGGAGGTGAGTTAAAGTTCTAGAAGAGTATGTGGGATGAGAGATGTTGTGTGGCCATCTTTGGAAAGTACATTCTGTCACAAAAATCAGTGATCTGAATTCACACCATAAGAGGCTAAAAAAAGAGAAGCAAAGTAAGTAGAAGAAAGAAATTAATAAAGATAAGAGCAGAAGTAGATGAAAAGAAAACAAACAGAAAATTTAAAGTCAAAAGTTGGTTCTTTGGAAACCACCAAAGTTCAAAATTGATAAATCCCTATACCAACGAAACAGAAAAAAAAAAAAAGAGAGAGAACACAAATTACCCACATGAGGAATGAAGGAGAAAATATAACTACTTATCCTACAGACAGTAAGAGAATAAATAGGGAATATTATGAACAACTTAATGGAAATAACTTCTACAATTTAGATGAAAGGACAAATTCCTTGAGAAATGTAACTTACCAAAATGATGCAAAATACAATAGGAAATATGACTAGCCCTATACCCTGGTGGTGTAGTGGTTAAGAGTTATGGCTGCTAACCAAAAGGTCAGTAGTTCGAATCCACCAGGCACTCCTTGGAAACCCTATGGGGCAGTTCTACTCTGTCCTATAGGGTCACTATGAGTCAGAATCATCTTGACGGCAATGGGTTGTTGGTTGTTGTTGTTGTATATTTATCTATTAAAGAAACTGAATCCATTATCAAAAACTTTGCCACAAAGAAAACTCCATACCTAGTTGATTTTACTGGTGACTTATATCAAATATTCATAGAATAAATAATATGAATGTTAATATAAGCTCTTACAGAAAATAGAATATAAGAGATTGATTCTCAATTCATTTTATGAGGCCTGCATAACCTTGATACAAAACTTGACAGAGAAAATACAAAGGAAAATTACAGAACAATATGCCTCATGAACATAGACCAAAAAAAAAAAAAAACCTCAGTAAAATATTAGCAAATCAAACACACCAATATACAAAAATGATGACACATTATGATCAATTGGATTTTATCCCAAAAAGACAACGTTGGTCTAACATTCAAAAAATCAATATAACTCACTATATTAACAGAATAAGGGAGAAAATCCATTTGATCATCTCAATAGACATAATTTTAAAAAAGAGAGGATGTGGCAAAATTCAAAGCCTATTGTGCTAAAACTCAGAAAATTAGGACTAGAAGGGAACTATCTCACTCAGATTAAGGACATCTAAGGAATAAAAACATCATTATCATTATGTTGTTGCTGTTAGGTTCCATCCAGTCAGTTTCGACTCATAGCGACCCTTGTACAACAGAACAAAATACCGACCAGTCCTGTGCCATCCTCACAACTGTTGTTATGTTTGAGCCCGTTGTTGCAGCCACTGTGTCAATCCATCTCGTCGAGGGTCTTCCTCTTTTCACTGACCTTCTACTTTATCAAGCATGATGTCCTTCTCCAGGGACAGGTCCCTCCTAATAACACATCCAAAGTATGTGAGATGAAGTCTCGCCATCCTCCCTTCCAAGGAGCACTCTGGCTATATTTCTTCCAAGACAGATTGTTCATTCTTCTGCCAATCCATGGTATATTCAATATTCTTCTCCAACATCATAATTCAAAGGCATCAATTCTTCTTTGGTCTTCCTTATTCGTTGTCCTTTCACATGAGTACGAGGCAATTGAAAATATCATGGCTTGGGTCAGGTGCACCTTAGTCCTCAAAGTGACATCTTTGCTTTTTAACACTTTAAAGAGGTTTTTTTGCAGCAGATTTGCCCAGTGCAGTACATCATTTGATTTCCATGGGCATTGATCAACACTCCTCAATACCCATGGAAGCATTATCATTATAGTCAATCATAAAATATTGAATATTCTCCATAAGATCAGGAAAAAGGCACTTTCACCATTTCTCTTCAATGTTATATTGAAAGTGCCTAGCTAGTGTAATAAGGCAAGAAAACAAAAAGGCATAAAGATTGGAAAGGAAGAAGTAAAACTGCCTCTTCACAGATGGCATGATTGTTTACTTACAAAATCCTGAGCAATCTACAAATCAGCTATTAGGACTGTTAAGAGAATTTGTCAAAGTCAACACACAAAAATCAACCGTATCTTTACATACTTGTAGCAAATAACTGGAAAATAAAATGTTTTTAATGTCTATTTACAGAAGCCTCAAAAAACATAAAATACTTAAGAATAAGTGTGCAACACTTGAAAACTACAAAATATTGCTGTGAGAAACTAAGGAAGAAGACCTTTATTTAGTGGAAAAATTTCACATGGATTGGAAGGCTCTACATTTTTCAGATGTTAATTCTTCCCAACCCAGTGAAATGCAACTGGCTATCTTGCAGAAATTAACAAGCTGATTCTAAACTGTATGTGGAAATGCAAAGCACCTAAGCAGGATCTGCAGAGAACTAACTTATACTGAGGTCTTACTATACACACACACTACTCTAAGCACTTGATCTGGGTTATCTCCTTTAATCTTCACAGTAACCAACACCACCATTAACCCATATGGCAACTTATTGCAAGTTAGAAAAAGGCGCCCTTTCTTCGAGGCACTTTACTGCCGTCTGCCAGAAAACTGTCATTACTACAGCATGCATCTACAATGGTGTCAAGGTAAATGGTGGACCCTGGAGGTGTGCAGTGCACAACTTGCACGACAGTAAATGGCGACCCTAATAAGAACCTACAAGTACAACAGTACCAGTTGCTTAATACAGTGAACTATTGACTGGTAGTAAAAACTGAAAACCTGGGCTCCCTAAAGTGCCTGCAGCCACCTTGCTCATCTAGTCCCCTTCCCCAGGACCCTCTGGATTGCCTCATGTTCAGCAATTAAAGGGTTAGCAGAGCAGAGGCCCCCAAATCCCCGTTCCAAGGCTATGGCCCATGTTTACTAAACTTGGTCTAATTGGTTGATACCTGTGAAAGTGATCAAAATTGAACAGCATGCCTAATTAACTCCAATATTCTGCTGAGGAAACTGAGGCACACAAAGATAAAGGAACATGCCAGAAGTCTCAAAGCTAATAAATAGAGACAAGATTTGAACTCAGTAGTCTAAACTCCGGGCCCACATTCTTAACCACTATACCTCATGGCCTATGCACCAAACCTCTCATTGTGAGGCTCATTCCAAATTGTCCACTTGCCCCCTTCGGGTAAACCCTGATGACCAGCTCCATGGATTGTCCCAAAGCAGACTGGCCTTAGAATGACTCTAACTAGAGGGAAAGCCCCATGAGAGATCCCCATCAGCCCTTGGGCAGAAACACTGGGACTTAATAACTGCCATGGGTCTGGGTTCATTTGTGCCTGTAGCTCAGGCTGTCTCTCAGCCCAGGGAGTACTAGAGTACATGCTTACTGGTTCCAACTTAACTTGGGGTGGATGGGCAGCAATTTCCAGATTCCTGGTACATTCTACTCTTGATGGTGTTTGCTAGCCCTATGGCCTGGCCTCCCAAGAGCTCTAGATCATCAAATGAAAGAGACCCCAGTGGCCCATCATGATCTATCTCTTCCCTGGGGATAGGTGGATCTAAGTGGCAAAAATCTTGAACCCTTGCAGCCAAAACTGAAACTGGGACACTACTTGTCCCAGTTTATTCTCCAGAAAGCTGGAGAAGCAAATAGAAATGACAAATACCATTCTATTCTAAAATTCTCCAGAAGGCTCAGGCACGCTGAACCCTGGTGCAAAAACAACTGTCACCGCAAAGAATTTTTTGTGTACTTGTGTTCGTAAAAGAAGAGGAGAAATGAGAACTACGGCTAACAGCTCCTTTACTGTTACCCACAGCCGAGCAGTAATTTACTGTGTGTGCCCAGCTGTTGGCTGGATTGTTTTCCATATAAACCTCTGACCAAACAGAGCCTCAAAAATTCCCTTCTGTGGAGCAAAATTTGTTCATGCCCAACTGACAATAAAAACCAAAACACCAAGTTGATTTAGGAAAAATACTTACCTTCTCTTGGACAACTTCTCTGACTCTCTGACCTCCTTGACCACTGTCCCCTGTCCCCATCCAAGGATTGTTGCCAATAGCAGAAACTGCTTGTCACCTACCCAATATCTATCTCCTCCCCCTAAGCTACCCTTCCTGACTAACAGAATTCCTGAATTACTATGTGTAGCCATGTTGTTGTTGTTGTTCACTGCTGTTGAGTCAGCTCAAACTCATAGCAACCTTGTTTATAACATAAGAGAACCAAATGTTGCCCAGTCCCGAGCCATCTTCATGATCGTTGGTATGTTTGAGTTCATTGTTTTAACTATTGTGTCAATTCATCTCACTGAGAGTTTCCCTCATTTTCACTGACCCTCTATCAACCATGATGTCCTTTTCTAGTAATTGGTCTTCCCTGATAGAAGTCTTGCCATCCTCGCTTCTAAGGAGCATTCTGGTTGTATTTCTTCTAAGGGTTATTTGCTCATTCTTTTGGCAGTTCACTATATAGTCAATATTCTTCACCAACACCATGGTTCGAAAGCATCAATTCTTCTGTCTTCTTTGGCTCTAGGTTACCAGCACAGGTGGTATCTACTATACTGCAGGATAGAGAGAGATACATGGGAGCTTTGGGGCCAACAGATCTGGGTTCAAATTGTTGCCACCGCATCTTAGCTGAGTGCTAATCGGCATTTGATGTGACCTCTCTGAGCTGTAAACTTACCTACCCCCACCACTGTATAAAGTGTGAAATAGTGAAAGAATAGTGGGAAGGGCTGGTTAAGTCAGGCCCTAGGGTTGAGTCTTTACTTGACTTTCTCACTTGGGCTGAATACTTTTTTATAGTGGTTTTTCAGGATTCCCAAAGTTAAATGGCAGAAGAGTCAGAAATTCTACACTCAACCTGCAAAACTGGTGAAAGACAAGTATCTTCACATTTCACAAAAAAATAGAAGCTGAAGTTTGAGGGTGGCTAGGCTCTGAATTCAGAAGTTGGGGAGTAGTCACTCACTGAATCTTTCATTGAGGAATAATTTCCACTGATACTCAAGAACCCAATCCCTTTCAGATGAAGTTTGGAGAGATAGGACCTGCTCCTACCTCTTAGCTTAATATTAATGAAAATGAATAGCAGTGCAGCATCTTGTCCTTTCTCTACCCTTCTACGTACTCTATAAAAACCAAATCCCATTGCCATCGAGTCGATTCCTACTCATAGTGACCCTACAGGACCGAGGAGAACTGCCCCATAGAGTTTCCAGGGCTGTAATCTTTACAGAAGCAGATTGCCACATCTTTCTCTCACAGAGATGCTGGTGGGTTTGAACCACTGACCTTTTGGTTAACAGCCAAAAACTTAACCACTGTATCCCCAGGGCTCCTTACACACTCTATAGCAGAGGGAAACACAGGACTTTCAGTTCTGTGGTCATGTAGGAGGGGGAGCTATCAAAGAGGCCGCTCTGATGCTTGCTCACCCGTGCCCCAAAAGAAAAGTGTTTATCAGTGACATTCCTTCCCTTCCTAGTTCAACACCAGTGAGCTTGCAAGCAGCTCAGTGTGAGTAATACTGGGCTCTAGTCCTAATACACTTGTGTCAAGAACGATGAAGGATCTTAGATTTTACCCTACTTGTACTCTAACAAGTTAGCCTGCCACAGTTTCATGGATGCTGGTAGGAGATACGAGACTACTGGGTCAGAGACAAAAGACTTTATTATTCACAGCACAGCAGGAAGCATGGCCTTCTTGCTCATGTTGGTTCCTCTTGTCCCCCGAGCCTCAAGTTCCATGAGGGAGATGCAGAACCGCCCAGGTATGTGCTGCACATGCAGTGGGTGTACATCACCGCTGAGGAACCCCAAGCTTAGGAACCCCCCAGTCTTCTAAAGGGGCTGCTAGTAAACTGGTCCAAGATTTTCCCAGGAAACATTATCTTTACTATACTGGTAAGGAAAAAAACTTCCCCCTGCCCTGAAGGGAGATACTATATCTATCTTCCAAGGTTGTTTGCTGTACACATAGCCTTGAAAAGATAGTCCAGAATAAAACCTGTCACAAGATATGCAGAAACATGAAAGATCCATGCAGAATTCTCTCCCAACACTCCTTTGCCACACTGTCAAGTGAAACTATATTATTTTTTTCCTATTGCTCATTTCAGTTTGAAGTAAACGCTCACTTGTGTGATTATTTGATTAATGTCTGCCTCCACAGAAAACTAAGTCCATGGAAGCTATGACACTATTTTTGTTCCACCACGTACCCAGCTCCTAGTAAAGTCCCTGGCACACCGTAGGTGCTCAGTAAACATTTGTTAAATGGATCAATGAACAGGCTATTTAGGGGCAGCTGGCAAAAAGCAGATTAGCCAGTTTAGTGTTTACCTGTGACATTAAGCTGGAGGGGTTTAAAGTGTGGATGAGATTTGCATCATTACCTGGCAATGTCCGCACAGTCCTGCCTTCAGCCCTTGCTTTTTGGAGTTCTTTCCATCGTGTATCAAAGCACAAAACAGTCTTCTTTGAGAGTAACAGAGGAAACTTATTCATCTCTAATTTCAGCAAACCATCACCTAATTAAACAATTTAGATTGAATATGCTAATGCAGAATATCTTTTAAAAAAAAAAGAAAAATTACAAAGCGACTTCAAGAGGATAATTACAAATGGGACATGTTGAATCTGACTAAAATTTATATTTTCTTTAATTACTGAAACTCCTTTCTAACAAGAGCCTGAGACTATCTATATTTAAGTATTATACACCACAAGGGTCTCTCCAGGCATCAGAAAAACATGATTAAGTTATTGGTGAGACATTGCCCCATTCCTTCTCCAGGTGTGCAAATTCAGGCACTTCTGGGCCACAAAGGGCTACCCAAAGTGACCCACAAGACCTGGGCCTGAAATAGGGTCTCAGAGGAGACCGGCTGGGCCCTCTGACCACTACAGTCAGAAACATGGTTTAACTGCCTTGTTTTTGTAGGCTGAGTAAATTCCCATGGACTTTGGCTGGATGTAAAACTTCTGGAGGGTTCTAGCTTTTTCCAGTCTAAGGGATCTCACCAGAGGGATGCCTGAGGAAATGATCTGTCCATCAATCCTGCCATTCTGTCCTGGAAGTCAATTATTTCTCAGAGTATGGTCTGGGGATTCTAAGACTTCCTTAATGGCTCAAAACACATATAAGCCTTAGCTTATCTGCACAGATCAGTGGGTGCTCCGTCTTACCTGCATGGATCATTGAGTGCACAGGCATACTTGCATGGATCAGTGGGGTGAGCTGGCTTACTTGCACAGATCAGTGGGTGCACTGGCTAACCTGCACAGATCAGTGGGTGCACTGGCTAACCTGCACAGATCAGTGGGTGCACTGGCTAACCTGCACAGACCAGTGGGTGCACAGTCTTAGCTTCCACAGTCACCACTGAGCTCTAAAGGCAGATCGAATTGGTCTCAAATCCTAGCTCCAGCCTTAACTAGCTGGGCATCCTAGGGTATGTTTCTTAACCTCTCTGAACTCAGTTGCCTTATGTGTAAAATGAAAAGAAAATACCATCCTTACTAGGAAGTTTATAAGTTTGCATGAAACAATACATACAAGGTTCCTGGCCTACGATGGACCTTTGATAAGTGTTCGTTTCCTTCCTCTTCCATAGATATTAGCCCAATAGTACCTTTCCACCCGAAGTGTGTTTGCCCCTAGCTTTGGGTAGGTTAACCTGCCCTTCCGCTGCTCTCCCAGGAGGAGACCCTTGCCTCACACACTCCTTTTTCTTTCTCTGGTGCAACACTGGGCCTCCCTTCCCTTGGAGCTGAGCTCCATGGCTCCCACAGCTCAGATCAAGCTGTCCCAGCTTCTCAGGCTTCTGTGCCTTAATGAATTGCCCGGCAGGACAGACAACAGGGGTTGGTTCATAACTACAGGTAGTATGTAAGTCCGATTTTCATAGCCCAGGGACTGCCTGTATATAATATGGTGTTTGCACAATGTTTAAATCACATAACGTCCTGTTTCACAAACTATATTGTGGATGTTAAATGACACATGACTGTACTAGGACTCCCTGGGAGGCACAAACAGTTAGGCACTCAACTACTAACCATAAGGTTGGCAGTTCAAACCCACCCAGATGCACCTTGGAAGACAGACTTGGCAATCTGCTTCTGAAAGGTCACAGCCTTGAAAACCATATGGAACAATTCTACTCTGCACACATGGGGTCGTCATGAGTGGGAATTGACTGGACGGCAACTAACAACAACAACAAGTACTGGGGAGTTGACATCCATAGGAAGGGCCAGTGGTGACTAGACAGAGACTGGACAGGCTGTCAGTGGCCCCTGCCCTTGATCCTTGTGCTACTGCAGCCACTGGCTCAGGTTCATCTTACTCCAGGCTAGCCACGCTGAAGGCTCTGGGAAAATTATCTCCTGTCCCCACCCACCTAATCCAAGGAGCCTGTCTTCGGGAAGCAGAGAGTTTAGGGGCAGAATCTTTTCTGCAAAGCCAACAAACCGTTATCTACATCATGCCTCCAAGTGAGTCAAAGATTCAAAGGTAGTAACAACTATCTTCACTCAGTTCCACTGAATTTTCTAGGTCCTGCCTTGGGATTTTCCCAAGGACTAGGAAATGGTTTACTCATGCCCATTAGCAGTGACCCACTCTATTTTCTGCTATTCCTCTCTACTTCTGCTGCCTGCCAGCACAGTGGGGACATTGGTTGTTCAGTGGTAGAATTCTCACCTTCCATGCAGGAGACCTAGATTCGATTCCCGGCCAATGCACCTCACATGCAGCCACCACCCATCTGTCAGTGGAGGCTTGAGTGTTGCTATACTGCTCAACAGGTTTTAGCAGATCTTCCAGACTAAGATGGACTAGGAAGAAAAACTTGGCAATCTACTTCAAAAATCAGTCAACGAAAACCCTATGGGTCACAACTGCCCAATCTGCAACCGATCATCAGCATAGTGCAGGACCAGGTGGCATTTCATTCCAATGGGCCTAGGGTCACCATGAGTCAGGGGCCAACATGATAACAGATAACAACAACAACAAGCCAACATAATAGCTAAGAGTACAGACTCTGGAGTCAGATTGCCTAGGATTAAACACTGAGTGTGTTACTTCTTCTCTGTGCCTCAGTCTCCTCCTCCGTAAAATGTGTGTAACAGTAGCGCCTACATCACAGCGTTGTTAGAAACACTACATGAAACATTGCAGGTAAAGCACAGTGCCTGGTACCTATGTGAATAACAACAAATGTTAACTCTATTAATTATTTTCTTTCAATCCCATCTGCTGCCCCACGTACGTAAAGCATAAAACTAAACAAAAAAAACCCCCTGTGGTTGTCAAGTTGATTCGGACTCATAGCGACCCTATAGGACAGAAGAGAACGGCCCCATAGAGTTTCCAAGGCTGTAAATCTTTACAGAAGCAGACTGACACATCTTTCTCCCATGGAGTGGCTGGTGGGTTCAAACCGCTGACCTTTCAGTTAGCAGCTGAGCACTTAACCACTGTGCCACCAGAGCTCCTACTTAAAGCATAGGATGCCTAAAATTTGGATGACAACAGGAAGAAGAGCCCTCATTCCAGTCCCACCACTCCCCTCAGGTGGGTACACACACACACACACACACACACACACACACACACACACACACACACACACACACACACACACACACACACACACACACACACACACACACACACACACACACACACACACACACACACACACACACACACACACACACAGAGCCCAAGATGGCATGCAGAGGCTGAACAAGGCCTTGTGGAAACGGAGCTGATGCTGAAGAGGGGGCCGAGCACTCCTCTTTCTTCTCCCTGTGAGTGAGTGTTTGGAGCTGGTGTTTCTGGGGGCACGGAGGGGGGCTGGTCCCTTGCTGAATGGGCTCTCATGACAGAGTCTGTAGCTCATGTCCCCTTCACAGGAGTCCACAGTACACTGTGACTTAGATCAGCTGTTGTTTTCCAATTTCTTTCCTGCCCACCTGCTGTCTAAACTAATTTAATAGCCTCCACTGAGCTGAGGAGCGGATGTTGGCAGGAGTGGGGAGGAGGCTGAGAGACAACCCAAGTGAGGAAAGTTAGCACTGATACAGCCATACATCCAGGCGTTAAAGAAAATAAGCACATAGATTACAAGCCCTGGAGGTTCTTCCACTAACAACCAATTAGCAAACATGTCCCTGTAGGGAAAATCTCCTTCACTTCCATGCTTCCCTGTAAAGTGGTCCATAGCATTAGTGAGGGCATTCACAACATGGCTCTCTGTGTGTCTGTGACTGGGGCTCTGGGTTCCTGATTAGGAAGTAGAGGGGTTGGGACGAGTGTGTGTGTGTGTGTGTGTGTGTGTGTGTGTGTGTCTGTGTTTGTGTCATGTATACGCACATGCTCATGTTATGGGGAGGACTGGTGATGGGAAAGGGGAGTAATCAATGCATTACACACTTAAAAAAACAAAACAAAAGCAACCCTCCCTTCTAAGCCATCATCCATCATCTACCACGAGTACACGTTTCTACCACCACCTCAAGGAGCTATTTATCACATGAATATCCAGGACCCTATCTTTGGAGAAGTCCTAATGTCTACCTGAGAAGGTCTAGAAGATACACTCTTAAGTATTTCTGAGTTTTTAACATAGGGTTTTACAGTCATACCCTTGACTTCATTTTTAAGAAGTCAATGTTTGACTAAGAAAACGTTTTACTGCCCTAAATTTAATCTCCTTAGCCAAATCTACCAGTTCATTAGACATATATTTTATTTTTCACATTACTGCAGACAACAGTGTTGCCAAACTTCTCAGCACTCCGTAAAGGGCTGCCTTTTCTCCAGACTCCAATATAAACTTCTGACTGTCCTTCAGGCCTTTACTACTAGTCTCCTTAAGGTCCTTCAGGCCTCTACCCACCACCCAGTCCCAAAACCAATGTCACCTGAGTGATATGGAGGAGGAATTTATTATACAGATTTTTTTATTGTTGTTAGCCGCTGTAGACTTGGCCCCTAACTCATGGGAATCCCATGCATAACAGAATTGAACCATTGTGATCCATAGGGTTTTCATCGATTGATTTTTGGAAGTAGATTGCCAGCCCTTTTTTTCTATTCTGTCTCAGTCTGAAAGCTCCACTGAAACCTGTTCAGCATCATAGCAACACACAAGGCTCCAGTGACAGGTCATGGCCGCGTATGAGGTGCCTTGGCCAGGTCTCCTTCACGGACGGCGAGAATTCTACCACTGAGCCACCGCTGCTCTTAAACAATTGTGGGAGAAGCTAGTGAAGTAAAAGTATAGAAAAGGGATGAATGGAGGTTTAGAGAAAAGTCACCGACAGAGTTCACAAAGGGGAAGAGGAGAGGAAGTCTATGGAAGGCTGTCGGTGCTATACCTGGTGGTAGACCAGAAGTCACTGTAGGTCAGCAGAGCCAGTAACTAGGAAGAAAAGCTGGATGTGGAGTGGGGAGAGAGAAGAAAAACTGGAGCCCAAAAGGACACATCTGAACCCATAAGGACAAACTGGAACCCACACTTATCTCTCTTCACCTCTGCCTCACAAACAAAAGCGCCCTGCTCACAAAGCTGCCCGTGCATCTGGTTCAGGAAGCTGACGGAGGAGATTCTACAGGAGCTGGAAGGCCTGCAGGCTCAGCAGTGGCCCCAGCCAACAGGGGGAACAGCAGATCAGTGATGCCCTGTGTAAGCTGCAGAAGTGCCTGGTGTCCTACCCCACCTTCAGAGCATGACGCTCACTGCTTCCGTTCTGCCTTCCAAATCACATGCGGATTTCTCATGTGGACATCCCTAACCCGAACCAGATGAGGAAGGGGACTCTGGGAAGCATAGTTCCAGCTTAGCTGTCAACACCATATAAAACCATCACAAAGCTCATGGTTTCTGTCCTAAAGAAAGTGTGGAATAGATGTTCAACATTTATTTGTATTCCTACCACCTAGTCCAAAGCCTAACACATAGCAGGTGCTCCAGACATGTTTGTTAAACAGAAACTAGGTTTACATACCAGATGGATGCTGTTCTCTAAAACATTTCCCCCCACACAAATTATGTCTTCTTCTTTTTGTAAAAAAAAATAAAAAAGATGAGAACCTTCTGTACCAATCTAATACCTGATTAATTTCCTTCCCCAGGGGACAGACAATTTATTGCTTAGAACTAAAGCAATCTATATACTACTTACCCTAGAAAACAGCAGCATTAAAATCCATTTGGACTTAGCAGAAAGAAGGAAGATGAACTTATGGTGCCACCATTTTCAAGGGGGCTTAGTGAGAGGGTAAGCTCGATGCTTGGGCACTGTCTCCTCATCCTCATTAGCACTTCAGTTCCAGCACTCAGCTCCCAGCCTCACCTTACTGACCCCACTCAGAAAGAGGGAGCTGAGTGATGAGGTGATAATGAGGAAAAAGCATCCTGCCTGGTGTGGGCCCGGCTGGTACAAAGCAGGACCACAGGGATGAGGCTGTATCTGGGTGGTTTCAGCTCTTTCCACATCTGGGAAGCAGCCTGGTGAAAATGCATCACTGGAATGAAGACGAGGGAGAGGAGGAGGAGGTTGCTGTAGTGACGAGCGTGGGTAAGAGTGTAGATAAAGCTGTGCTCGCCGGAACTCACTGGATAAACTCAGGTTCTTCTTAGGACCAGTCTTTTAGAAGATCCTGACATGGCTTCCTGCTATTCAACAGCATTGACTATAGTACTGTATTAGGAAGGAAGGAGGGAAGGAAGAGAAGGAGGAAAAGGGGGAGGAGGGGAGTCTTGAAGGATGGATAAGATTCTGGTAGACAGAGATGTAGGGCAGATTCTTCAAGTAGAGAAAACAGCATGAGCAATGGCTAGATTTCTTTTTTAAAAAAAATCAAAAGGAAAAGCAAGCACTGCAATGTGGCAGTAGTATAGAAGAATATTGGGGAAGTAAGTAAGGCAGGCAAGTGGAGCCAGATTGTGGAAAGCCTTGAATGCCAGAGTCAGAGGTCTGGGATGTTTCCCATAGATAGCAAGAAGCCACGAAGGGCTCCTGAATAGGGTAACAAAGCCATCAGAGCAGTGTAAAAGCCAAGAAGATAGAAAGAGACCAACTGGATTCCCACAACTAAATTCCAACAACCATATGATGAGGTTGTACATGTAAAACACAGCAATGCCGACTGCTACCTGGAGAAAGACATATGATCACAGATATGTCCCCAGTGGCATCTACACTGGAAAATCTACACTGTACAGGTCTAGGATCTGACACGCTCTGTCTTGCAGAAACTTGAAGCTTATCCGTGGGTCAGAGTCAGGAAAACTAGTGGCCACTGATTAATTCACAGTAAGAAACAGAAACGTCCACCCACATAGGTCAGGATTTTTAGTTGCAAACAATAAAACCTATTCCACTAGTTTAAGCAAAAAAGAAAATTATTAAAGATATTGTGAAATTCACAGAATTTCCAAAACCTCAGAGCCAGCAAATCAGGCTCAGAGATTCTGTAGCCAAGAAAAAAACCCAAATGTCACTACTGGACTACTCAGAGGTCAGTCCCACCATCATTTTGGACCCAACACTACAGCTTGCCTGGCAGACAATAGTATGAGACATTACTCCTAGGAACTTTATTGCTGCTGCCCTGAAGGACCAATCACTCCTGCCTTCCTCTCCGGAAAGGTGGATTCTGAATGTCACCTTCTTCTTTCTGGAGCCCATCTCCATGGTGGAACCTGGTTCACATGTCTGGCCTTAGCATCAAGCATGGCTAGGAAAGTGAATTTTCTGGCCTCTGCTATTGCAAGGTGCAAATTTCAATATGAAAACTCACCAAGATGAAATATAGGAGTCCAAAAGAAGTAGGGTGGCCATGATTATGACAAATGTCCAATGTACAGCATGATCTGCAGACAGACTTACCTTGTCTTACCATCAGAAAGTTCTTGTTGAACATGAAGTTAGAGAAAGTGGAAGTTATGTGTATGACTTACATTTTTCCACTGCATTGGACTCTGAGAACCTGTTGAACTTCACGCCACAATTCATTCATTCAACTAGGTTTACTGGCATTCGCTAGACACAAAAATCTTTATTCGGTGATGGGTCTGGAGACAAAGATGAGTAAATCCAAGTTAAACTAGGTTCACACTCTCAAGGAGTTTACAACAAAGTTGGGAAAACAGAAAGTAAAGCAGTTTTAAGTGGTAATAAGTTCTAGGATTCACCACCACCCAATCTAGGATTCTACCCCTAGGTTGGAAGGTACTATACGATGCCCACAGTAATAGACTCAAACATGCCAATGATCATGAACATGGCATAGGACTGGGCAATGTTTTGTTCTGTTGTATATGGGTTGCCATGAGTTGGAGCCAACTCAATAGCAACTAACAAGTTCTATAAGACTGTGCTGGGGTAAGGGCAGATTATTCAATAAACAAGGTAAGCACAGGCTTACTTGTACTTACTTATTAATCTGTAGTGAACAATTACACATTTTTTTACCACATCAAAGACTGATTCTAGGTATGGCTGGCATCTATCTCTCTCCCAGCCCCACAGCACTTTCCTACAGTATCAAATCCTCTTTTCAAATTTACAATCCTTGACAGGGATGGATGACCCAGTAAGCATCTGGTGTGCTAAAACCTATGTGAAATTGTTCACTACAGATTAAGTAAGTAAGCACAAGTAAGCCCATGTTTACCTCGCTTATTGGATAATCCACCCCTGGCTGGGGATGACTGAAAGAGCAGAAAAGAACATCTTTGGGGTTGAAGAAGTTAGGAAATGGAGACTATTAGGTGTTGGAAGGGTCAATAATGTGGATACTGAAGCCTCTGAGGATGGGAGCTGGTGCTGACAGACGAGGAAGCTAGAACCAAGTGACAGACTGTGCTGAACGTGGGAGGCACTAGGCAGTGAATGTGAGACTGTGGTAGAGGCAGTGTGTGGAGTTTTCAAGGCAGTGTGTGGAGTTGCTCAGGTGCAGGAGCAGAGCTGGGGTCTAGAAGCGGCAGAGAACACAGAAAATGTGAATCCCCCTCAGGCCAAGGATGAGGGTGCTGGACCAAGGGGGCAGGAGTCTTCCAGACAAGAACAAAGGAAGCAGGTCAGGAAGGATGTCTGGAGTTCAGCTGAGATGAAGAGGCAAAAGAGTACTTGTGGAAAAGGGCAGATACGGTGTTTGCCCTCCTTGACATGTGCTCCACATGGCTGTGAGAAGGGATCCTGACTTCCCTTTGTCTGTCACCTTCTTCTTCAACATCACTCTCTCTTCCTTTTTTCTTTCCCTCCCAAGTCTGCCTCCCAGGGCCATGTCTGTACTTTTATTTCCTTTTGCAATCCACTGAGCTAGTATAAACTTTCAGAACTTGGCCTGAAGAGAAGAAACAACATTTTTCCTATTAGCATGTACCTCTCCCAAGCAAAGAACTTGAAATCAACTTTCACATGCCAGAGCGAGTCCAACTTTGACACCTGCTCTCCCAAAGCACCAGTAATAACCCTCTCTGCAAAAGCTTCAACTCTAATAAAAAAACAGGTCACACATCAGACACAGTATTGCCAAAACATGCAAACACACACATACACTCCATCACCAGTAACTCATAAAAGAAAATGAAGCTTCCAACAGTATCCTCCCGCAAGTTTCTCTTAAGAAATTCCCTAGGGAAAGGGGAAGTGAGTGTCTAAATACCCCCAAATCTCCAAATGCAGTATGCTGTGTTTCTCAGTTGTCATGGATATCGTTCCCAACCACAGACAGTGATTACAGGATGTAGGCCTATGTCTCAGCTGAGGATGGGTCATGTAGGAGAGTTAGAAAAGGTACACATTTGAAGTCAGACAGACCTGGGTTCCAGTCCTGGCTCTTCTTTTACCAGCTGTGTAGCATTGGATGAGTTATCTCTTCTAGCTCAGCCTCAGTTCCCTCCTCTACAAAATGGCCATGAGATTCCGACCTCACAGAGCTACTGTGAGGATTAAATAATGGAACGTATGCAATGAAGCTAGTACAGTAGCAAGCAAATGGTAACTACTCCTAGCATTGCTATTTCTGCTGTTGTTAGCTGCCACTGAGTGAACCCCTGGCTCGTGGTGACTCCATGTACAATGCAATGTAACACTACCTGGTCCTGTGCCATCCCCATGATTGGTTGTGGATCAGAACATTGTGATCCATATGGTTTTCACTGGCTGATTTTTGGAAGTAGATAGCCACACCTTTCTTCCTAGCCCATTTTAGTCTGGAAACTCCACTGAAACCTGTTCAGTATCATAGCAATACACAGACTCCACTGACAGACGTGCGGTGGCTCTGCATGAGGTGCGCTGGCTGGAAATTGAACCTGGGTCTCTCGCATGGAAGGCGAGAATTCTACCACTGAACCACAACCGTCCTCAGAGCACTGCTGTTACTGGTGTTATTATCATCATCAACTTTATTAGTGAACCAGAGGGTCCCCTTAGCTCAGAGTTGAAGAACAGAAAGAGTCCCTCATGCCCATGCTGTGAGTTCATCTCTAATAGGTAGAAAAGCCACCTCCTTGTCATTTGGATAAAGGAAGCATTCAGATTCTATTAAATATAATGATTAGCCTGCAAGTGGACAGCTGACAGCTCACAGAGGGAAAAGACCAAGCTGCCTCTTAGGAACACTGTGTGCAGCTTGACCCCTGCCCACCCCTTCTCACCCTACCTTATTCCTTCCCTCCTTTTCTCCCTCCCCTGACACTTGCTTCCTCATTACAAGCAGTTTGGGTGGAGGGGTGTCTCTTCTCTCTCTTCAGAAAACTGTGACTGTACTTATGCATTGCCCCTGTAGAAAGTGAAATTGCATGGCTGGGAGAACCCTATCATCACTCCATCCCCTAATGAGAGAGGTTGTTTGCAGGCAGATGAAATTAAATTGTAAGCTCTATTGACTTCAACAACAGGCGCCATTTGGGCAAACTCAAAGGGAGTCATTGAATTGTCAAAAAGATTTAACTCTTCCTGACACTGCGGCATGGGGTAATCATCTCTCTCCAGCCCTGCTACCAGAAACGTCACCACTGGAGATCCATTCCACTGATTTCTTACCCTGTGGTCCTTTAAAAATGTAAATCATTGGGAAACGGAAACAGACAACTCAGTCATGCTAAAATTCTAGTGTAGAACCTGGATACAAATCCTGGCTAATTTATGTGGCCGACTGTCTTTATCTAGAAAATGGAGGAATACTGAGAATAACAGCTACCCCCTAGGGTTATTAAGTCCCTGGGCAGGGCAAACAAATAGTTAACACGTTTGCTCAGTTGCTAACTGAAAGCTTGGAGGTTGGAATCTACCCAGAAGTGCCTTGGAAGAGAGCTCTGGCAATCTACTTCTGAACAATCAGCCATTGAAAACTGTGAGAGTACAGTTCTACTCTGACACACGTGGGGTCGCCATGAGTCTGAATTGATGCCAACAGCAACTGGTTTTTATTCCTAGGGTTCTGAGAGGATAGAACGGGAATTTAGAGGGAAGCCATTTGGCACAGAACCTGGCACATCACAAATGTTCCGCAATTCATTCATCATTTAAGGAACGTTTATCGAGCATGCTCTCTGGCAAACACTCATGTGCCTGGAAAAATGCAGATTCCCACACCATTAGAAGCCGGGCTGCACCTGGGGATCTGCACTTTTAACAAAATTCTGTCTTAGGTTCCTAGTGTTGCTGTAACCTAAATACAACAAGTGGGTGGCCCTGAAGAACAGAAATGTATTCATTCTCTCACAGTTCTGGAGGCTAGAAGTCCAAATCAGCGTCTCCGGATTCCTTCCTCGTAGGTGGCATCTGTCTTCCTCTCATGTGTGTGTGTGTCTGTGTGTGTGTGTGTGTATGTCTATACTGCTCTTTTGTGTAACTCAGAAGTGATCAGGTTTAGGATCCATCCTACATTCGTATGACTTCAACTGATTGATAGATTAGATTACATTATGGAAAGTAACCCACTCTGCCCAAGGCAGACTAAATCATAACAGCATATGGCCAGGATTTTGATACCTATTTTGGGGGGAACACAATTCAGTCCATAACACAAGCCCTCTAGGTGGTTAGTTGAAGTGCACTCAGGTCATTATCTTCAGTTTCTCCCCTCCCCCACCATGGGGTCAATCCCTTGGTCTAGTGAATAAGGGATCAGTTTTCTCCTAACAGGAAGGGCCTGGGTGGTAGAGGGGTGAATACTAGAAAAGGGCAGGGAAGGAGCTGACCAAAGTTCTGAGAGCCAAACGTTGAACATTTTGCTGTTTTGCTTCCTCCAGCAGAGGCCCTCCTCCAGAAGGGGATGGGTGAGGAAAGCGCCCAGGGTTAACTTGAGTGAGGAACCCAGGGAACAAATAGCTACTTCACAGAAGAAAGTGTGCTTTCAAAGCAACCCATTGTGTGAGTCTCAGACAGCAGCCACAGGCCCCCAAGTTCCAGTTGCAAGCAATTCAGTTCCTCTTCTATTCAACAGGCTGACGAACTGCAGGCATTTGCACTTCTGTGGTACCTTTCATGCCAGAGCCTCAAAGCCCTTTTCAAACACAAATCTGTTCAGCCTCATAACCTCACTGAGAGATTTTGCTAAGGGATAGTGGGGATCACTTCCCTCCCTACCTCAAGGGCAGCCTTTTGGGTGGTGGGAGGCAGGAGATAGGAGGCCAAGGCTGTTTAACAGTCACTTGACCAGGCATCTTGACAGCTTGGAGGGAAAAGAAGCCACTTGGGATCAGATGTTTCTGGGACACTTAGTCTGAGGAATGGAATTACAGAAATATCTGGATACCCACCTAGGCCTTTTTGGCTTTAGCTTCTTCCTGGCTAAGCCTGAGTAGTATCTGCTGGTTTGGCAGACACTGTGAGTTGCTAACCCAATGTCTCCCTCATTTCTTTCTTGGCACAGAATCCCAACTTTTTCTGGGGAGAAACAACCCCAGGGGATAAATCATGATTTCTCTAAGTCAAATAAGCAACTCCCTTCCCAGCCTTCCCAGCCTTCCCAGGCTTCTTTGTAGCTATTGTTGTTGTTAGTTGGCCCTTGAGTCAGCTCTGATTCATGGCAACCTTATATAAAACAGAAAGAAACACTGCCCGGTCCCGTGCCATCTTCATAACTGTTGGTAGGTTTGAGTCCTTTTTTCAGCTATTGTGTCAAATCCATCCCTTTGAGGGTTTTCTTCATCTTCGTTGGCCTTCTACTTTACCAACCATGATGTCTTTTGCTAGTGATTGGTCTTTCCTAATGACATGCCCAAAGTAAACGAGACAAAGTCTTGTCAACCTTGCTTCTAAGAAACATTCTGGGTTGTCTTTCTCCTAAGACTGATTTGTTTGTTCTTCTGGCAGTCCACTGTATAATCACTATTCTTTGCCAACACCACAACTGGAACGCACCAGTTCTTCTTCGGTCTTCTTTTTTCATAGTCCAGTTTCTGCGTGCCAGGCAATCAAAAAGACCATGGCTTGGGTCAGGCTCACCTTAGTCATCAAAATGACATCTTTGTTTTTTAAAACTTTAAAGAGGTTGGAGACACCTAGGTCAATTGGCATAATATAATTCATAAAGAAAATGTTCTACATCCTACTTTGGTGAGTAGTGTCTGGGGTCTTAAAAGCTTGTGAGCAGCCATCTATGATACTTCTGTTGATCCCATACTGTCTGGAGAAAGGAGAATGAAGAAAACCAAAGACACAAGAAAAATATTAGTCCAAATGACTAATGGACCACATGAACCACAGCCTCCACCAGCCTGAGCCCAGAAGAACTAGATGGTGCTATCACTACCAACCACTCTGACAGGGATCACAGTAGAGGGTTCCAGACAGAGCAGAAGAAAAATATAGAACAAAATTTAAATACACACACAAAAAAAACTTAACTGGTGTAACAGAGACTGGAGGAACCCCTGAGACTACGGTCCCTGGACACCCTGTTAACTCAGAACTGAAGCCACTCCTGAAGTTCACCTTTCAGCCAAAGATTAGACAGTCCTATAAAACAAATACTAACACACGTGAGGAATGTGCCTTTAGTTCTGTGACGTATACAAGACCAAATAGGCAACACCTGCCCAAAAGCAAGACAAGAAGGCAGGAAAGGACAGGAAAACTGGATTAATGGACACGAGGAACCCCGGGGTGGAAAGGGAAGGGAGAAGAGTGCTGACAAAATGTGGGGATTGCAACCAATGTCACAGAACAATTTATGTATAAATTTTTGAATGAAAAACTAATTTGCACTGTAAACTTTCACCTAGAGCAAAATAAAATTTAAAAAAGAAAAAACTAAAGAGGTATTTTGCAGTAGATTTGCCCAGTGCAATCATACATCATTTGATTTCTTGACTGCTGCTTCCACTACAGTTATAGGTGACAATAAAACTTGGGTTTGGCCAATGAGATAGAAGGTATTGGCAAAGAATATTGAACATACCATGGACTGCCAGAAGAACGAACAAATCTGTCCTAGAAGTACAGCCAGAATGCTCTTTGGAAGCAAGGATGATGAGACTTTATCTCAAGTACTTCCAACATATTATCAGGAAGGACCAGTCCCTATAGAAGGACATCATGCTTGGTGACGTAGAGGGTCAACGAAAAAGAAGAAGACCAAGAGACTAATTGACACATTGGCTGCAACAATTAGCTCAAGCATGGCAAAGACTGTGAAGATGGCACAGGACCTGGCAGTGTTTCGTTCTGTTGTGCTATGAGTCAGAACCCATTGGACGGCACCTAACAACAGTAAAAATGGTAACAAATTAACTCTATCATCTCAATGGCTGAACACAACAAAAATTAATTTTTCTCTCACATTTTAAGTTTAATATGTTTAATGCAATCAGTGGAAAAACCAAGTTTGATTGTTCTTCACAATCCTGACACATCAAATTACAACCCAGATCAGGGAGGACCCGTTTGTGAGCAGGATGAATGGCAGGAGTCTACAAGGAGAACATTCGCAAAATGAAGGAATCATTGAGGATGATCATCTTATAACCACCTAAAGCCTGTGGTCTCCAGGGTCACCATGGAGGAACCAGAAAAGGTTGGAAGTGGGACACTGGAGCTTAACTGCCTGTGTTGAGAAATGACACACACCACTTTCTCTCACAGTCTGCTAGCCATAAGTCATCACATGGCACTAATCTAAGGGAGGATTAAAAGGGTTACATACAGAACATTCGGTGACACTGTCTGTGCCATGGAGGTGATGCACAACAAAGATGACCTCTAATGCTACCTCACATTACCTTGTATCTTTGTGGAATGCCCACCTTACAAATGGTAATATGGAATGTCTTTCATTTGAAGCTTAAAGTGTTTAACTAGTATAGCATCCTTGGCATTATGCCAATAGACCTCAGCACTGCATATCTACAGTGTGCCCATGGGCTGTGCTATTGAGAACTATCAAGAAGAATGGTACAGGAGAAACAGGCTAGTCATCTGTTTATGCAACAAGAATTGCACTTCATTACCATGCCTGGCTCTGTGCTGGGCTCACAGGGTTCCAAGTAGCTAAAACAGGGTATTCTCTTCCATGGTAGTGCAACTGGTCAACATCCTTGGTCGCTAACCAGATGGTTGGAGGTTCAAGTTCACCCAGACACACCTTGGAAGAAAGGCCTGCTAATCTACTTCTGGAAAATCAGCCATTGAAAACCCCATGGAGCACAGTCTTACTCTGACACCCATGGGGTCACCATGAGTCAATGGTCAACTTGATAGTAACTGGTGAGTTACTCTTCCATGAAGATCTTGCAGAATTATGAAGAAATCAGGACAGGCTTTAAAAAATCAACTTGCTGATGTTATACATTCTAAGTAAACATTGAAAATTAATTCCATTGACTACAAAACCCCAGAGACCAGAGATCTGCTCACAAAGATTCTGAGAAAAATGGAACTAATGGCAACTTTAGAGATTGGTATCTCCAGGCATTTAATAGTCCTTAATGATAAGGGGCAATTAAGAAGAAAAAGCACTGGCATTTTTGTTATCCCTGAATGTCCAGTTGTTTGGAAACATAACACATGGAGAAAATCTGCTTTAAATAAACTTGCAAAGTTCACCTCTCTTATCAGATTACTTTGAGGCATTGGTGGTTCAGTGGTAGAGTTCTCACCTTCCATGAGGGAGACGCGGGTTCGATTCCCAGCCAGTGCACCTCATGAACAGCCACTACCTGTCTGTCAGTGGAGGCTGGCGAGTTGCTTGCTAAGCAGGTTTCGGTGGAGCTTCCAGACCAAGACAGACTAGGAAGAAAGGCCTAGTGATCTACTTCCAAAAATCAACAGTGAAAACCCTGTGGATCACAACAGTCTAATCCAAAACCAATCATGGGGATGACACAGGATCAGGGTGCATTTTGTTCCATTGTGCATGGAGTTGTTATGAGTTGGGGGACAACTCTGTGGCAGCTAACAACACTGACAAATCAGGTTACTTTAAAAGGTCATGGTGCGCCCACGGGCCACATCTTTGTCTTGATGATGCTCTTGAGTCATCCTTGGTGATTCCTTCATCCTTGCAGATGCTTTCCTTGTAGGTTCCTCCAATCATCCCAGTTACATATGCATCTTCCCTGATCTGGGCTGTGATCTGATGTATCACGAGTATGAAGAAAAATTAATCACTTGAGTATTGCATAAATTTCAAAAGTCTCAAGATGAAATATATGCAAATGATAATGTCTACTATGGGTCTGTAATTTCATCTTAAAAGACGACAGCCTTTCAGGCATCAAGAGGCATTTCATGCAATGAAATAATCAAACTACCTTTGTATCACTTGGGTGGTAATTTCTCTTCTCTGCCAGGAGCAGAAGGAGGTCTCAGTGCAGTAATAATCGATTTATGTCGTTTCTCCCAAGTCTGTCTCTTTCAGTTGGAGCAAGGGCATTCAAGCTGGGCAGTCCTTTTTAGCAAGCAGTTGCTCCAGGAGTGGAGCAGTTCAGAGGATGCTCTGAGATGAAGATTGCACCCTCCCTGCCAACTGTCACACCCAGGACAAGAATGGGAGCCATTTCTTGATATCAGTAATAGGCAGTGAGAGAGAGCAGAGAGGGGGTTGAGAAACAAATGGGTAGTGCAAATAGTTAGCATGCTCAGCTGCTAGTCAGAAGGTTGGAGGTTCTTCAAGTCTCCCAGAGGCACCTCGGAAGAAAGGCCTGGCAATCTACTTCTGAAAATCAGTCACTGAAAACTCTATGAAGCCCAGTTCTACTTTGACATACATGGGGTTGCCATGAGTCCGAGTCAACTCAATAGCAATTGTTTTTAATGCGAGAGATGACGGGGAGAGAATGAGCAGTATGTTACCAGGCCACCCTTGTACTTTTAGAAGCTGAAGCATTCCTTGTTAAAACAACCACCTGGGAGTCTTCTTTCCAGCCCTCATCACATTCCCCTCGATGTCTCTGCCTTCCTCAGATTTGCTTTTGCCCACGCTGCCTCCCAGCAACTGAGACTCCACCAAGGCCAGACCAAAAGAGGCGAGAGAGTCGTGGGGTACCCAGTGGGATAATGCCTGTTTTATGCAGCTAAGGAGGAAACTGCATTAATAAAGGCCTGTGACATTTAATGATGTGGCTTTCATTTTGAACATATCACTGCTCGATATTGAATCCATCCATTTTGATCATAAACACCAGGGCCACAGAACTCTCGCTACTCCCCAACAAATAAAGAAATAATAGGAGCATAGCGGGGAACGGATTTTGCACACTAGGGATGAGGGCCGATTGAGACTCTCCTGCATGTGTTTGCATCCTATGAACCCCATTCAGCTGCGTGGCCTCCCATTCGTCTCTGGAAATCCAATTTCCCTCTTGCAGGTCCGTCTGCTGGTTTTCTAATTTTCATATCAACTGCATATTATTCATTGTCAGCCTGGTTGTTCTGGAAGAACCATTAGAGTCTTAAACCCTTCACCAATGTGTTCAGTCCAGCCACAGACAGTTGCCAGGCTTCGTGCTTTCCAGAAGACTGCTGCCATCCCCAAAACGCTCGAAATTTCAAGCCTGCATTCTCTTGGCCCAGGCCAGGGCCAGTGAGAATAGTACTTTCTTGAAGATAAATCCAAATTCTTTAACACAGCTAAAATGATCTGTGTGGATTGAACTGTGTCTCCCAAAAATATGTGTTGGAATCCTGATCCCTATACTGGTTGCCATCGAGTCGATTCCAACTCATAGCGACCCTACAGAACAGAGTAGAACTGCCCCATAGGGTTTCCAAGGAGTAGCTGGTGGTTTCGAACCACTGACCTTTTGGTTAGCAGCCTAGCTCTTTAACCACGGCACCACCAGAGCCCACTCACCCCTATACCTGTGGATACAGTCCTGTTTGGATATAGGAGTTTCTCTGTCATGTTAATGAGGTCTTATCAGTGCAGGGTGTGTCTTAAACCTAATCACCACTGAGTTGTAAGGAGCAGCAAAGACACAGAGACAAGCAAGCACAAACCGGGGAGGACAGATGTCATATGAAGATCATCAAGGAACCAAGGAACGCCGGGGCAACAAAAGCTGAAAGAGACAAGACTTCCCCCAGAGTCGACAGCAAGAGAGTTTCCCCTAGAGCCGGTGCCCTGAATTCAGACTTGTAGCCTTCTAAGCTGTGAGAGCCTTGGTAGCACAATGGTTAAGCACTTGGCTGCTAACTGAAAGGTTGGTGGTTTGAACCCACCAGCTACTCTGCAGGAGAAAGATGTGGCAGTCTGTTTCCATAAACATTTACAGCCTTGGAAACCCTATGAAGTAGTTCTACCCTGTTCTACAGGGTCGCTATGAGTCAGAATCGACTTGATGACGATGGGTTTGGTATTTTGATGAACTGTGAGAAACTAGATATCTGATCTTTAAAGCTACCCACTTGTGGTATTTGTGTTATAGCAGCACATGGGAAGGTAGAGGAACAGGGAGAGGAGGAGATGGGAAAGAAGAACTCAGAGTGAACACAGTTAAAATTCCTTTTGCTGCCACCATGTTGTCACTGGGTTGTGACCCTTGCTGTCCCCTGCTGATCCCCTTGATTCTCTCAGAGTCATCTGGCTCTGCCTGTCTCATTATACCCCCTGTGCTGTGTGATAGGTTCCCGTGGAGAAGACAATGCTCCTTCCCCACTCAAGCTGCCAGAAGCCCCCAGGAGTACAGACTTGCTGGAGCTCAGCCAAATCCCATCACTAACCCACAGCCCACCACCGGCCCCCAGCCCAGCTGCCTGTTCTGTCCCACAGTGATTCTTCAAGCTAATGATGCCTGCCCAGGGCCCCAGGACCTCTGGCTTCTTTAGACGCAATTTTATTGGGAAGGTAATGAGTCCCCAGCCAATGCAAAACAACAACAACAAAAAGTCTGGAACATCTAGTGGGGCTGACTTTAGAGTTGAGTAGAAGAAACTAGAAGTAGGAAGATATAAGTCAGATCCTTGGCAACTCTCTCTGACCAGGTCCCCTCACTCTTTCTTGCCTTTGTCATTTGGATTCCACCATGTAGAACTGATGGAGCGCCTATCGTGTGCTTGGACGGCAGATAGAGTGCTGAACAGGACAGATGTAGCCCCTGACCTCTTGGAGCTTGCACTTGGCATGGGACCCAACAGTCAGCAGGCTACTACATCATAGCAGTGGTTCTCAAACCGAGGGAGGGTTTGTCAAAGCACAGATTCTTGGTCCCCACCCTCCCTAGAGTTTCTGATTCAGGCAGCACTGGTGGGGCCTGAGAATTAGCATTCCAAACAAGTGCCCAAGTGATGCCAATGCTGCCCAAGGATGAGACTTTGAGAACCACGGCATTATAGCCTGATTGGTGTCAGGAAGGTGAAAGTGTAGGGTGCAATGGGAGCATGTAAAGGGGTATCCAACCCAGGCTCAGGCCAGGAGAGGTTTCCCAGAGAAAGTGATGCCTAAATTTAGAACTAAAAACTAAACAGGAGTAAGCCAGATGAAACGTGCTCTAGGAGGAGAGAAAAGCACACGCAAAGGAAAGACAGCAAGATCAGGGCATCTGTAGGAGGCTAAAATCAGTTCAGAAGGGCTGGAACTCAGAGACTGTCAAGGGCAAGATCAGACTGCAGAAGTAACCAGAGGTTGCCATGTATAGTTGCACAGGTTGTGCCCTGCACAAGGGCACCCAGCGGAGAGAAGCAGTGGGGCATGCAGACTGGGAGCTCTGGCACAAGGCTGCATCTACCCAGAGGAGTAATCACCTTTTTCTTGAAAGGCAGTATTGGCTCCAGTGTCCCCTGGTTGCTTTCGTCCAGAGGGGGTGCCTTTTCCATACATACTACCAGCAGACCAGGAGCCCTAGTGGTGCAGTGGTTAAGAGCTATGGCTGCTAACCAAAAGGTCAGCAGTTCAAAACCACCAGTCGCTCCTTGGAAACCCTATGGGGCAGTTCTACTCTTTCCAACAGGGTAGCTATGAGTCAGAATCGACTCGATGGCAACGGGTTTTTCTGTTTTTGTTTACAGTAGGCCAGGCCTAAAGCATGCCAACCCCTTTCTTTGCTTCCTGCCCTAGATCCCTTTCTGGCTCTCACATATTTGTTCATGGGCTCATCAAATGTTTATGAGGAGGGCCTACCATGTGCCAGGCACCAGGAACACAAAGGCAAACAGAGCATAGTCCCGACCTCGAGAGGACTCACAGTGACAGGGGTCTTATTTAGCTCCCCAGGGCCAACTGTCACCTCCGAAGCTATGTTCATCACCCAGCCCTGAGTGGCTGGCCAAGGGGACAAGCAGGGGCCCTCTGGCTGCAGTAGGATTCCTCCCACCAACACCACCACCAGACACTCATTCTTGCTCCCATCCCATTCTTTTCACAGTATCACTCATCAGCTCTGATCCCTTGAAGCAAGATGGGTCAAAATCTCTCCCAGGTGCTTTGTGATGCAACTTACTGCATTTTGTTGAGGGCATTGGACCTATGTGGCCCTGACTGCCTCAACCCCAACCTGGTTTAAGTGATGCTTTTGAATGAAAAGGATCAACTTTCCTGAGGCCACACAGTTGTTTCCAAACCTTCCTAGTTGCCCAAAACAAACAAACAAGCAAAAATCTGTGAGCTGTATCTCATCCTCCCTCTTCTACTTTGTTCCTGAATTCTCCTGGGAGGAACTATCTGCCTGACTCTGCCATTTCCATCCCAACAGACAGTGACCCAGTGCCTGCAGGTCAGATCCCTTGGCCTTCAGTCTGCTTTGGCCTTTGAGAGACAGAGGGGACTTGATGGATGCCTCAGCCAGACTGCTGAAGTCTGATAAAATCACTCTTTATTAAGCACCTACATGCTACAGATTTGGTTGCGGGGGGGTGTGGGGGGGGGACAAAAAACACTTGTTTAGAAATTTTGTCCATAAATCTCTTAGCACAGTTACCATAAACATACAATAGAGATGTTGTTAATCCCTTGCACAAAAGTATGTAAATATTCTTTATTAGTGTCTCTCACTTATTAACAGATGGATATTTTTTATTATTGTGTGTACATTTTAACCCTTAGCCATTTTGAAAACAACCTCTTTTGCTACAAATACTCAGCCTATTTTGTCAAATATTTACCAGTGATCTACTATGTGCTATGTTCTACCTCACCGAAACAGAGATGAAAGGTCCCTGCCTTCCAGGAGCCGAAAGTCTAGTGAAGAATTCCACAGTCTTAACCAATGTACCACATTTCTAATGGACCCGAAAAACTACCCCTGTGTCTAAATTGTCTGTTAACATAATTGTTATCTAAAAGCAACTCTTTGAAAGTGGGCCAAACTAGTGACTCACTTCTAACAAATAGAAAGTGGCAGAAGTCATGTTTGTGACTTCTGAGGTCAGGTCATAAAAAAGGATAGCTTCTTCCTGGGTCTCTAGAGCTCTCTCTTGGAAAACTCACCCTGCGGGAAGCCTGCTGCCATGTTGTGAAGGACACTCAAGCAGCATGTGGAGAGGCCCCCATGGGGGCAGAACTGAGGCCTCCCACCAACAACCAGCTCCAATTTGCCAGTCACGAGAGTTGGCTACCTTGGAAGCATAACTTTCAGCCCTAGTCAAACCTTCAGATGACCTAAGCCCTAGCCAAAAGCTTGTCTGCAATTTCATGAGAGACTCTGAGCCAGAACCATCCAGCCAAACTACTCCCAAATTCCTGACCAAGAGAAACTACGAAGATAATAAATGCTTATTGCTATTTTAAGCCATTAAGTTGTGGGGCAGCATGCTGCAATAGGTAACTAATAAAGACAGTTATGACAGTATTTAAGAAAATCAAGAACCTAAAAATAAATTGAACAAAATGTATCTAAGAACTCTACAGGAAAATTATAAATCATGAGATACTAAAGAAAGCCTAAATAAATGGAGAGATGTATACCATACTCATGACTATGAAGACTTAATAACGTCAAGGTAGTAATATTCCCCAAACTGGTCTATGGATTTAATGCAATTCCAATAAAAAGGCCAGAAAGGTTTCTAATGGAGTTTGAGAAGGCAATTACAGCATTTATATGGAATAATAAGCCCCAAAATAATCATAACCCCTCTGAAGAAGAAGAGCAGAAAAGGGGGCCTCATCTTAGCAGATAGCAAGGCTGAACATGCAGCTGACCTAAGCCAGTATAGGTTGAGTTCATCTCAGGTCTTCTGCCAGGAATTGCATGTTCTTTCTACTGGATGTGATCCTGAAAGTATACAGCCTTAGTAGCTGCTGGCAGCCATTCCATGACTATGAGAAGAGATGTGGATGGAGAATGTGCTGCTCAACAGAGAGGAATATGAGCCCAAAGATGAGAAAAAGAGAAGTCATTCAAGTCCTGGTATTCAGCTACTCCTGCAGCCAGTACTACATAAACCAATAAATTCCCTTTTGGCTTAAGAAAGTTTAAACAGTCTTCTAATATTTGTAACAGATCAGATTTTACTGGTATTTGCCCACTTGTCAAACAGCCTGAGATTCCACCATTAGAGACTTATTCCTTAGTATTTCTACCTCCTCACACTTTCATCTAAGGCAAGTGTGAGCAAACTACATTCTGTGGGCCAAATCCGGCCTGCCACCTGTTTTTGTAAATAAAGTTTTATTGGAACACAACCGTACTCATTCGTTTATATACTGTCTGTGGCTGCTTTTGCACTCCAATGGTATAGCTGAGAAGTTGTGACTGAGACTGTGTAGCCCACAAAATCTAAAAGATTGACTATCTGGCCCTTTACAGAAAATGTCTGCAGACCCTGGTCTAAGGAGTCCTTCTAAATTCCTGTTTAATAGAGTACTTTAGAATTGTCTTGCCTATTTAAAGTTAGCCTTCTGCAGTCTAGCATTCTAAAGAAGACCTGGAGAATTATAAAACATGGAAAACATTGGTTCCTGAGGGTAGCTGTGAAAACATCTTCTCTTGTAATCTTCAAAAATGAGTGTTGGTCCAAGAAGGATGTAGCGCATAATTCTAACTCACAAAAAAAAAAAAAAAAAAAAAAAAGACCAGATTTACTGGTCCAAAGGAGACTGGAGAAACCCTGACAGTATGGCCCTCAGACACCTTTTTAGCTCAGTGGTGAAGTTACCTCCGAGGTTCACTGTTCAGCCTGGGAGTGGACAGCCCCGTGAAACCAAATGAGTTGTTGGACGGAGGGCTCTGGGGACCATGATCTCGGGGAACATCTAGCTCAATTGGCATGACACTACTTATAAAGATAATGCTCTACATTCTACCTTGGTGAGTAGTGTCTGGGGTCTTAAAAGCCTATGAGCGGCCATCTAAGATACTCCACTGATCTCATCCCTTCGGGAACAAGGGAGAATGAAGAGAACAGGATACAAGGAAAAGATTAGTCCGAAGGACTAATGGTCCACAGCTACCAAGGCCTCCACGGGACTGAGCCCAGTACAGCTGGATGGTGCCCGGCTACCACCAATGACTCCTTTGACCAGGATCACAACAGAGGGTTCTGGGCAGAGCTGGAGTAGGATGTAGAGCATAATTTTAACTCCCAAAAAAAAAAAAAAAAGAAGACCAGATATACTGGCCTAAAGAATACTAGAGAAACCTCGAGAGTGTGGCCCCCAGACACCCTTTCAGCTCAGAGGGGAAGTTACCTTCAAGGTTCGATGTTAAGCCTGGGAATGGACACCCCAGTAAAACTAAATGGGACTAACGATGTACAGGAGTCCGGTGACAAGGGCCAGAAGGCAGAGGGAGAGTAGGAAACTGATGATAAGGAACACAAATTGAATAAGGACACTGTCGATGTATTGTGAGATTGTTGACCACTGCTATAGGGCAACATTTGTAGTAACTATTAAATGGGAGGCTGTTTTGTCCTGTAAGCCTTCATCTTGGGCGAGAATGGCAGCACAATTGGAAGAGCATAGTCAATATCACTTAAATGTGTAAGTAAAAAGTTTTGAAATGGTGTTTAAATAAAATAAGAATAAATAAATAAATAAATAAATAAATAAATAAACAAATGAGACTAAAGAGGTACAATAGTCCACTGACAAGGTCCAGAAGACAGAAGGGGACAAGGAAGCCCCCTGGTGATAGGGAACACAAGGTGGAGTAAGGATATTCTTGATGTGCTGTGAGATTGTTAACCATTGTCATAGGGCAACATGTGTAGTAACTGTTAAATGAATAACTATTTTTTCTGTAAGCCTTCATCTTAAGTGAGAATAACAGCACAGTTGGAAGAGCGTAGTCAATGTCACTGAACTGTGAATGTAGAAATTTTTGAAACGGTGTATCTTTGGCCATCTGTAATTTTCATCAAAAAAAAAGGTTGAGAATTTAGAGGCTTAATACATTGTGGGGTTGTTAACCAATGTCAAAAAACAACATGTGTACTACTATTTCATGAGAAACTATTTGCTCTGTAAGCTTTCACCTGAAGTACAATAAAATATATATTAAAAAAAAAAAAAAAAAAAAAAAAAAATGAGTGTTGGTCCAAGAAGGATGTAGCGCATAATTCTAACTCACAAAAAAAAAAAAAAAAAAAAAAAAGACCAGATTTACTGGTCCAAAGGAGACTGGAGAAACCCTGACAGTATGGCCCTCAGACACCTTTTTAGCTCAGTGGTGAAGTTACCTCCGAGGTTCACTGTTCAGCCTGGGAGTGGACAGCCCCGTGAAACCAAATGAGACTAACGAGGTACAGTAGTCCAGTGACAAGGGCCAGAAGGCAGAAGGGGACAAGGAAGCTGGTGATAGGGAACCCAAGGTTGAGTAAGGATATTGTTGATGTGTTGTGAGATTGTTAACCATTGTCATAGGGCAACATTTGTAGTAACAGTTAAATGAGAAACTATTTTGTTCTGTAAGCCTTCATCTAGAGTGAGAATAAAAGCACAATTGGAAGAGCATAGTCAATGTCACTGAACTGTGCATGTAGAAATTTTTGAAATGGTGTATCTTTGGCTATGTGTATTTTCAGCAAAACAAAAGGTCGAGAAGTTAGAGCGTTGCTATGTTGCAGGGTTGTTAACCAATGTCATAAAACAACATGTGTACTACTGTTTCATGAGAAACTATTTGTTCTGTAAGCCTTCAACTGAAGTACAATAAAAATAAATAAAACGAGTGTTGGTCCTTAGATCTAGGCTAAGTCAACAGTCGCCCTTCCTTTTGGATTGGACTTCCTCAGACAAAAGTTTCTGACTGTGTCCCTGGTTCACTACTCATCCTGTACAGCCTCCTCCCCAGCACAATCTATTCCTAAATAGCAGCTACTGTTCATTTCCCCAAAGCCTAATGACTGTGGGCAGTGAAGATCACTAACAGGAGTGAGAAGGCAATTTGTCAGCCTTACTACCTATCCCACTGGGAATTGCCAAGAGCCGTGGGGAAAGCTGCTCACGGCACAGTATCTGACTCTGAGAACTACCAGGCAGAGCTTCCCCAGCAAAAGGCACATCCTGTTGGCTCTGCAGACGCCTGATCCAGAACCACTTGGAAGAATCCGGATTCCCAGGTAGTTGAGATGCTGCAGTGAGCACCCTGGTCCTCCCCTTCAGCACACAGCTGGGTGTGCTCACGAAAGCCCACAGCTGAAGACATTCCTTTCTTTTCAAGAGCAGAGCCAGCCATGCGTCCCCAGCCAGCTCCTTGCTTCCAGCATTTAGCATGGACTTGTTAATTTGACAATACAAGGGGGGTTGATGTATTCAAGGATGGCTGTTACGCACAGAACAGGAAATTCAGAAGTTACTTTGGTTTTTAAAAATAATATTCAATTCATTCATGTTAATTGAATTCTGCTTCCTTGAGCTTTTAAATTCAGCTTACAAACTATTATTTTATATATCTAATTCCAACAATCTGATCATCATTTTTAGGGACCTTTGGTTAAACTAAGGAGCCCTTGTGGCATAGTGCTTAAGTGCTCAGCTGATAACCAAAAGATTGTTGGTTCGAACCCACCAGCCACTCTTTGGGAGAAAGATGTGGCAGTCTGCTGCTGTAAAGATTACAGCTTTGGAAGCCCTATGGGGGAGTCCATTCTGTCCTATAGGGTCGCTATAACTCGGAATTGACTCCATAGCAATGGTTTTTTTTTTGGGGGGGGGTGGTTAAACTTGGTCCTACTTACAAACCTTAAGCATTTTAAATAGTATTTATAAATTTAATATATTCTATTTCGTTTTGTTAAAGATAAGTTTTATATTTGTCAAAGTAATACATGCACATAACTCATAGTCAAATGAGAAAAATTTCCCTTACCCCATTGTTCACACAGTTCCTTCTCCCCCTTTCCAGAAGTAAATATTTTTTATTCTCTTACTGTCCATGTATTTTGTTTTGTTTTTAATTTGTTGCTGTTGTTAGGTGCCGTCCAGTCGGTTCCGACTCATAGTAACCCCATATACAACAGAACAAAACACTGCCCAGTCCTGCGCCATCCTCACAATCATCGTTATGCTTGAGCCAGATGTTGTGGCAGCCACCGTGTCAATCCATCTCATTGAGGGTCTTCTTCTTTGCTCACCCTCTCCTTTATCAAGCATGATGTCCTGCTCCAGGGACTGGTCCCTCCTGATAACATGTACAAAGTAAGCGAGATGAAGTTTCACCATCCTCAATTTCAAGGAGCATTCTGGCTGTACTCTTCCAAGACAGACTTGTTCATTCTTCTGGCAGGCCATGGTATATGCAATATTCTTCCCCAACACCACAATTCAAAGGCGTCAATTCTTCTTCGGTCTTCCTTATTCATTGTCCAGCTTTCTCATGCATATGAGGCAATTCAACACACCATGGCTTGGGTCAGGTTCCCCTTAGTCCTCAAAGTGACATCTTTGCTTTTCAACACTTTAAAGAGATCTTTTGTGACAGATTTGCCCAATGCAATACGTTGTTTGATTTCCTGATTGCCACTTCCATGGGGGTTGGTTTTTCTCTTTTTTAATTTACATTTCTCCACATTTCAAAGTGGAGCCCTGGTGGTGCAGTGGTTAAGCGTTTGGCTGCTAACCAAAAGGCCAGCAGTTCGAATCCATCAGCTGCTCGTTGGAAACCCTATGGGTCCGTTCTACTCTGTCCTATAGGGTCGCTCTGAGTCAGAATCAACAGCAATGGATTTGGTTTTTTTTTTTTTTTTTTTTTTTGGTTTTTGGTATATTTTGAAATAATATGGCTAGGCTGCTAACTTTTGTTTGCTCAGTTTGAACCACTGTCTCCCGATCTACAATAACAGAGATGAGGATTTAACTTTCTCATGTCACCTTCTGCAGCCCATTGTCTCACTGTAGTTATATCAAGATCTTTGATTAAACCAATCTCAGAGGTCCATTACTTGTCTATGTAAATGCTATACAAAGCTAAGCAGTGTAGGGCCTTTTGGTTGGATTATTTTTCTTATTTTTTGTTTTTCTTAACAATTGCTTTATTTTTTTAATTTATTCAGGGTGTTTTGTGGGCATTTGGTTTGGTCTGGTACACATTGCTACTGTATTTTTTAAAATATTTTTGCAACTATGCTATGCTAATTTTTTTTACAGCAACATGTTAAAAAATTGGCATATTGCTGTAAAGAATAAGCATAATGCATTTACAAAAATACCTGGGGGAGGGGGGTATAGCTGGTAAACAAAAGTAGAACACGCTTTGTGTAAAAATATGGTAATTCTTCCCATGCTTTCCTGTGGTCTCTCAGTAGAATATTCCATAAATGTTATCATGTCAGGAAATAACATTGCCATTTTTTGCCACGGAGACCTCCTGCCTGGAGAATTTCATTCTCCTTCTGACTGGGCTGGTCTACTACTGCCGTATACTGTCACCCTGTGACTCCAGAAATTCCCTTTGTCTTCTCTTGAGTAGCAGTCCTGGTGGCACAGTGGTTAAGCACTCCACTGCTAACCAAAAGGTCTGCGGTTTGAACCCATCAGCTGCTCTGCGGGAGAAAGACTGGCAGTCTGCTTCTGTAAAGATTTACGGCCTTGGAAACCCTATAGGGTTGCTATGAGTCAGAATCAACTCGCTGGCAGTGGGTTTTTTTTTTTTTTTTTTTGGTGGGGGGGTTTTCTCTTGAGTAGGACTGCCTATTTCTTGGATCTCATGTCTTCCTCTCTCCTGGTCTACATTCCTATTTTGTTGGAGCACATCCTCAAGTAGGTTAGCTGGTTTAAAAAGAGGGTACAATGGCCAAAGACATGATGAGGATGACCCTCAGCTGTCTACTTCTTGAGTAGACTAACCGCCTTCCCAGGGCTCAGCTGTCTTCCTGATCATCATCCTGGAGATTCCTTCCATCTCTCCCCTGAGCTAGATTTCTAGATTTATTATCCCTATATAATTTATATAATAGAATAGTTTAGAATGATCTCAGTCTTTTTAAATCCCAGTCATTCTCAAAAGCCCAACGTTCTAATGTAGAACTGAGTGACCAGCCTCTCACCCTAAAAGAAAACCGGACTATCGGAACCCAAAACTACTAGTTGTTCCCTGATAAGGTATTTACTCCCTTGTTTTGATGAGGTACATTCCTCCAGTAGCTTCCTGAGAATGACTTCATGGGAGCAAATGTTTTGATGTATCTGTGCCCAGAATGTCTCCTTTCTACCCTCACACTGAATTATGGTTTGGCTGGGTAGAAAATTCTAAGTTGGAAATTCTTTTCCCTCCAAATTTTGAAGTCATTGTTCAGTTGTCTCTTAGTTTCCGTTATAGCTGCTGCAACGTTTCATCCCATTCTGATGATTAACTCTTGAAACTTTTTGAATTTTTCTCCCCCTGGGAGCTTATAAGACCTTCTTATTATCCCCACAATTCTGGTATATCCCATAATGCTATGCCTCAATGTGGATTTTCATCCATTGTGCTGAGTACTACATGGGCTCCTTTAATCCAGAAACTCCTGTTCTATAGATCTGGGAAATATTCTTGATTATTTATTTGATGATTAACTCATCTCCCTCTCCCTTGCCCCCCACCCCACCCTGTTTCTCTCCTCCTAGAACTTCCATTATTTGGATGTTGGTTGTCCTAAAACTAGTCCCCTATTGTTTTTCTTTTTTCTTCTATTTCTCATCTCTATTGTCTTGCTTATTATCTGGGGGATTCTTCACATTTATTTCCCAACTCTTCTTTTGATTTCTTTCATTTGGAGCTCTTAGTTTTCATTTCCAAGAGCTCTTTTTTGTTCCCTGAATCTTCCTTTTTCTGTCCTACCTTGTTCTTGTTTCATGAGTGTAATATCTTCTCTTATCTCTCTGATTGTTTAAATATTAGTGATTTTTGTAAGTTTCCATCTCCTGTGTAGTCTCTGCTTTCTCCAGTTTGCTGGTTTCTGTTTGTCTCAGTGCCTGTCTTTCATATTAGAGCCTTTTCTCAGCTGTCTGGTGAAACCAGTTTGTCTGCTCATATTTTAAAGGGAGTAAGTAAAAACCTCATTAGAAGTCCTGAGCGTGGGCAATGTTTGTGGACTTTAAGCTTCACATTGGGTGGTCTGGCTGGGCCAGTTAACTGGGAATCCCTGACGCCACTATCTCTAGGTGTTTCCTCTTGGGCTGGTCAGATTTCCCGGAGTGTACCCTTCCAACCTCCTGCCTGAGGGATAAAGGCTTAACCACTATCAGTGGTTCTTGGACCTGAATGGAAAAAGAAGACTGGGGGGATTTTAACAGGCTATCACACGCATACGTTCACTTATTCTTTTTTCTTCAGTACAATGCTCATACTGTCCCCTGTGGCCTGGCTTTCTCTAGTCCAGACAGCTCTGTGTTACTCTGTTCAGAGAAGATACTTCCACATATACTCTGCCTGGGTTGGGGAGAGCATTCACCTACAGGGCTGCGTGGGGAAATGAGATCTAGCGATCTGCCTTAATCATCTAGTGCTGCTATAACAGAAATACCACAAGTGAATGGCTTTAACAAAGAGAAATTTACTTTCTCATAGTCTAGTAGGCTAGAAGTCCAAATTCAGGGCTTCAGCTCCAGGGGAAGGCTTTCTCTCTCTGTCGGCCTTCTCATCAATCTTCCCCTGGACTAGGAGATTCTCTGCGCAGGGACCCCAGGTCCAAAGAACATGCTCTGCTCCTGGCACTGCTTTCTTGGTGGTATGAGGTCCCCAACTCTTTGCTTGCTTCCCTTTCATCTCTTGTAAGATGAAAGGTGGTGCAGGCCACACCCCATGGAAACTCCCTTTACATTGGATCAGGGATGTGACCTTAGTAAGGGTGTTACAATCCCACCCTAATCCTCTTGAATGTAAAATTACAATCACAAAATGGAGGACAACCACACAATACTGGGAATCATGGCCTAGCCAAACTGATACACACATTTTTCGGGGATATAATTCAATCCATTACAGGATCTAACTGCTTGTATTAACCTATCCACCTGTTGAGGCCACTACACTCTATCTTAAGGAGGTTGGTGGCACAATGGTTAAGCGCTCAGCTGCTAACTGAAAGGTTGGTGGTTCAATCCCATCCGGTGGCTCTGAGGGAGAAAGCCCTGCTCCCATAAAGATCACAGTCAAGAAAACCCTATGGGGCAGTTCTGCTCTGTCACATGGAGTCGCTATGAGTCAGAATTGACTCAACGGCACCCAACGACGACAACACCCCCCATCTTTATCCCTAGTTTCTGTTCTGAGCCTTTTAAAGGTTCTGGAGTTTAGATTAGAATATTCTTGGCTTTCTCCACTTCAGACTTTAAGATTCAGGTTTCTTGCATCTGCTAAGTAAGTTAACATTCATCATCCATCTGCTTTTCAGATTCCAAATTTATTGCCATTGTCTCCTGCCTATTCTCCCGATCCTTATGGGTTTCTGTCTTTAAAAGGAAAAAGAAAAATCCCTTTGCTATAGTCTTAGTGGAGTTTCAAGAGGGAGAGAAATTCTATGTGTGTTAAAATCCACTATCATTACAGTCTTATTGCCTCTTTAAGTAATTGTCTGATTTAGCATATAAGACTAAGTACTTAACCTTTATAAAGCTCTAAATTAAACATATAAATCTGAATTTTTAAAAGTTGCAATACTATTTGGAAAGCGATTTTGGCTTAAAATCACAAGTCTAAATAAATTAATAAATTACACATTTGAAATTGGAATTACAAAACCAGCCTTTATTCTAATATGCCAAATTATTCTGTGTTGGAAATGACAAAGTACTAAATATGCACAGATCCCTGAATGCAAAACATTAATAACTTATGTCTGATTTTCTTAAAAAAAAAAAAAAAAAAAAACCTACTCCTAATTCTAAATCTAAGGTTAAAAGAGGCTTACCACTAAGCAAATAGTTATATAATCCCAATTAATTTTGGGATTGTCTTCCCAAACACTTTTGGAGTGGCCTTCCCCGCTTGCTGGGGTTTCTTATCTACCATCTTTGTGGGATGCTGTGTGAATTTTTGCCACCAGACTGATGGGATACAGGGATTTCCATGTGTCTATGACAGAGACTATTTCCCAATTCTTTTATCTCTTCAGGTAAATGGGCCACCTCTATCCAAGCTGCCACAACAATTAACTAAATTTTGCATTTCTTTGGCTTTTAAAGGATTTCAATTGTTTTTATGATGTCTATCCCTGAAAACCTTTAAACTGGAGGGAATCCTACAATCTTTTTATCTTCTCTTAGTGCTATGCCTCTTCCAGGTAATAAAATGATCTCCAATTATCCTCTTGGAAACCCTGGTGGCATAATGGTTAAGTGCTTTGGCTGCTAACCAAAGGGTCAGCAGTTAGAATCTGCCAGGCGCTCCTTGGAAACTCAATAGGGCAGTTCTACTCTGTCCTACAGGGTCACTATGAGTCGGGATCGACTCAGCAACAGGTTTGGTTTGGTAATTATCCTCTTGATCTCTCCCTTGGTTGCAACTTCTAGGGTTATTCTATAGACATAATTAAAGACAAAACCTAGAGAAGCTAAGGCAAAAAGCAAGATGCAATACAAAGCAAAGTGTCTGAGGAGATTTGATCTCTTCTGCAGCCTTTCACACGCAATCCCTGGGGCCTCTATTACCAATTGTAAAATGTGCTTTGTGGGGCTGTAAGTCAACCGGGGCTTCATCCTGGAGGAATGTGGGACTATAAGAGGGTAGGACAATGTGTCTAATTGTACAGGCTGTGGTTCAACATAGACTAAATGTGCTCCTGGAGCCAAACATAAAGAAAACGGAAACAATCTCTAATGTCATCTTCACGTGAGCCTCAAAGGAACCTAATGGAAAATAGCTCTATGGATGGCCAAAGTTTTCAGAGAATAGAAAGACTGCCAAGACTCATTTTGAACACTAAGAATGTGCCAGGGATTTTTGCTGGAAGACTGAGCCCCAGGTTGGGGGGTGGGGTGAGGGTGGGGAGGGGGACACTGACATCCCCTCTTCTTATATACTGCAGAAAAAAAGAACTGGCAAAATAGCTTCAGTCTCTCCACTGCAAGTCAACTTACTGAGATGCTCAAAGTTGTGAGTACAAAACTATGACACCCACAAACAGTTTCACTGAGGACAGCTGATCCTCAGTAGCAATGTTTGTTTCTGTGTACTCTCCTCTTCCAAAGACGCAGTAACTGCTTCAACATTCTAAATATGTTTATCTTCTCCATATTGTGCCTTTTGCTTTCTCATATTTTTGGTTTATCCAAACTTCCACTGGGTAATGACCCCTTTTGGGCCTTGAGATGCACACTTTCAGCTTAAGACTCTCCATTTCAAATTCCCAAGAGCAAATATCTGGCCCTATTCCTTTCTGTTGGAGCAGAGTTTCTTGCACTACACCACTTCATGGGCCACTGATCAGCCAATGGTTCAACTACCCTTGGGGTCAGGTCCCTACTCTTGGTCCAATCAGTTGTAGCTGCAGTGGGAGCATTAATGACAGGTTATGGAATGAATTATGTCCCCCCAAAAATTATGGTGAAGTCATAACCACTGCATCTGTGAATGTGACCCTAACTGAAAACAGAGGTTTCCTTTTGTTATGTTATTCAGGGTACATGACAGTAGAGTAGGTTCTAAACCTTATCACTTCTGAGGGGTGTCTTATAAAAAGAGCAGAATAGACACAGAGACACATACACGGGGAAGACACACCAAGGAATGCCAACGAACACCAAGGAATGCCAAAGGACTCCTAGATACCAACAAAGAAGACCTCTCCCCCATAGCTGATACCCTGATTTGGACTTCTGGCCTCCAAAACTGAGAAAATAAAGTCCCGTGCTTTATAGCCACCCACCTGGGTGTATCTTATTATCGCAGCACTAGGCAACTAAGACACATGGTCCTAGGATAGTGCAGTTTCTTTCAGAAGCTAAGGATATGACAGACACCATGGTGGGCATTTCTGGTACACCCAGCCTGGAGATGAAGAACTGAGAGATTCCTTTACTTGCCCTCCACTTTTTCCTCTGGAAGAGCATTTAAAAGACTAAGGGACAGGATCCCTAGAAGTGCCTCAGGGTGATCTGGAGACAGAGCTTCTTTCTCTGCCTTTATTGATACCTAGGAAGAGGCATTCCGGGTTCAAAGTTTGGGAAGAAGCACCTTTTAGATTTAGAGCCACTTGGTCACTTAAGGATTTGTGGCCACTGGCAATCTTTGTCCTCCTCCACATTTGAGGGCTTGGGAAGTTTTCTGCTTGGAATATGTCTTTAACTCTGGAAATCTTATAAGAGTGAGGGTGAGCCAGAGAGCAGTTTTAAACCAGAGAGAGAGAGGAAGCGAGACCTTCAAGTTTTACTCTAAATTAACATAACTAAGTTTCCCATGGCGGGAAAAGTAGCAGGATTTGTTGTTGTTAGGTGCCTTGAGCCACTTCCAACTCACAGTGACCCTATATACAATAGAACGAAACACTGCCTGGTCCTGTGCCATCCTCACAATCATTGCTATGCTTGAGTCCATCATTGCAGCCACTGTGTCAATCCATCTCATTGATGGTCTTCCTCTCTTTCACTGACCCTCCACTTTACTAAGCATGATGTCCTTCTCCAGGGACTGGTCCCTCCTGATAACATGTTCAAAGTACTTGAGACGAAGTCTTGCCATTCTCACGTCTAAGGATCACTCTGGATGTAGTTCTTCCAAGACAGATTTGTCCTTTCTTTTGGTAGTCCATGGTATATTTAATAGTCTTTGAAGAATAATCCAAAGTCATCAATTCTTCTTCAGTCTTCCTTATTCATTGTCCAGCAGGATTTAGGTGATAAGTATTACCAGGGTTGTAACCACTATGTCAATCCACAGTGGATGCAACAATGGGCTCAAACATAGCAACAATTGTGAGGATGGCATGGGACCGGGCAGCACTTCATTCTGTTGTACAGAGGATCACTACAATTCCAAACCAACTCATGGCACCTAACAACAACATTACCAGGGTTAACATCTGAGCCAGCTAGCTGAAACAGTCCCTGGTGGGCTCTCTGGAAACCAGCAGGTGATCTATGAAGTGCATCTGTGTGATGGACATGAGCATGAACTCCGACCAAGATAAATATCACCATAAAACTATGACTAACAAATCTGCTCTCTGCTGCCTGAGTTAAAGGACAGCAATTTGAGATTGGAACTTTGCCCCATTCCAGTGCCTCCCAAGTCTCTGGGCCAAGATGAGGAAATTCTCCTGTACCCCCAGAGTAGGGACATTGGGCTGTGGTATGCTCCCTTCCAGCCTTCCTTTCTTCCAGCAGACCCTAGGGATCCAGTTCGGTTTGCACCCAGCTGCCTCAGTCATTCTTTGAGTACCTCTATTCCCAGGCTCTGTGAAGAATAGAAGACAGGGTCCTTCCTTCCTCCTCCTGCCCACTCAGTCCATAATCCACAAGAAAATGTAAAGAGTTCTAGAAGTCTTAAAAGACTTGAAATTCTACTGATTGTGGGTCTTCATCGAGATGTGAATGGTACTGACCTGCCCTGTTTCATGGCTGGTCCAGTCCAGCAATTCTCTTCCACCACCTTGAAGCACATCAAGGTTTAAGCATAGACCAGTTCATCCCTTAAGGTTTAAGGACTTTTGTTAACATCTCAATAACCTCCCTCCCCCAAATAATAATAATATTTAAAAGGAGGAGAGAGAGAGTTCTATTTACCACAGCCTTACTCTCAGGTAGGCACTATAGCAAGCTTTGACATACATATCTTATTTAATCTTCACAACAGCCCAATAAAGTAGATAATATATCCATTTTAAAGAGCCACCAAGATGGTGATAAATTTGCCCAAGGTCACATGACAACTAAAGACTAGAGCCAGAATTCAATCTCAGGTTTATCTGATTCCAGAATACTTATGTGTTTGCAAAAATAATATATTCTTTTTATTAAAATACTCATACCCTAAGGAAAGGATAAAGTCAACACTGAAAAATAACAAATAATTCCATTGCTCAGATATAATCATTATCAACATTTGCTATGTTTCTTTTTAGACTTTTTCCTCAATACATCCACATAGCCACACACGTATAACAAGCACATATTTATTCATTCATCAAATAATTTTTGGGCATCCGCTATGTTCCAGGTATTGTCCTACATGCTGTAGTATCCAACATCCCCATCCTTGAGTAGCTTACATTCTAGTGAGAGAGTCAGGAAATAAATAAATGAATAAATTTATACTATAATGTCTGTTAGCAGGTCTACCACATACAGCTACACAGGTTGTGCACAGCAGAACTCCAGGGGGGCAACCACATGCAGTCAATGTGAATGACATCTGCTGGAGTTGGGCAGTGCACAACCTACACCACACATAATGGGTAATGACAAGAGACAGAAAGCAAACCAAAACCAAACCCACTGCCGTCAAGTCGAATAAAGGGGGGTATTATTTTATGACGAGAAGTCAGAAAATACCTCTTTGATTAGGAAATACTTGAGAGTGGCCAAAAGTGAGGGAACAAACTATACAGGGATCTGAGAGAAGACACTTTCCAGCAGGGGGAAGAGCAAATGCAAAGCATCCTAAGGCAGGCATGTTCTGGGCATGCTCAAGGAACAGCAAAGCAGCTTATGTGGGTGAGGGTAGTGAGTGAGAGGATCATGGTGGAAAACAGGTCAGAGAGATTGTGGCTGTCAGAGCACACTGTGGGTGTGGTAAGGACTTTGGGTTTTATTGTATGTGATAGAAGCCACTGAAGAGTCATAACCAAACCAAAAACACCAAATCAAAAACACCGAACCCGTTGCTGTCAAGTAGATTTCAATTCACGGTGATCCCACGTGTGTCAGAGTAGAACTGTGCTCCATAGGATTTACAATGGCTGATTTTTTAGAAGTAGATCACCAGGTCTTTCTTCCGAGGTACCTCTCTGTGATCGTTAAGGTTGTATGTCAACTTACTTGGGCCATGATCCTCAGTGGTTTGGCAGTTATGATGTAGTTTAGCAGTCGTATAATGATATAATCACCTCCACAATGAGATCTGATATAATGTAATTACCTCCATGATGGGATCTGCTGTGAGTAGCCAATCAGTTGAAAGGGAGTTTCCTTGGGGGTGTGACCTGCATCCAACACAGATGGACTTTCTGGCAAGGCTTGCAGGCTTTTTCTCCCTCTGGCTCCTGTTCATTTGATCTTCATGCCATGGATTGAATTATGCCCCAGAAAAAATGTGTGTATCAATTTGTCTGGGCCATGATTCCCAGTATTGTGTGGTTGTCCTCCATGTTGTGATTATAATTTTATGTTAAAGAAGATTAAGGTGGGATTGTAACACCCTTACCTAGGTCACACCCTGATCCAATGTAAAGGGAATTTCCCTGGGGTGTGGCCTGCACCACCTTTTATCACTCAAGAGATAAAAAGGAAAGGGAAGTAAGCAGAGAGGGGGAACCTCATACCACCAAGACATCAGCACCAGAAGCAGAGCATGTCCTTTGGACCCGGGGTCCCTGTGTGGGGAAGCTCCTAGTCTGGGGAAAGATGGATGAGAAGGTCAACAGAGACAGAAAGCCTTCCCCTGGAGCTGACACCCTAAATTTGGACTTTTAGCCTACTTTACTGTGAAGAAACAAATTTCTCTTTGTTAAATCCATTCACTTGTGGTATTTCTGTTATAGCAGCACTTCATGACTAAGACACTAAAGTTCTTGGGATTTGAGCTAGCAGCTTACCTGCCAATCTTGGGATTTGTTGGCCTCTACAGCCTGTGAGCCAGAGGCCTGTTGTCTAACCTGCCAGTCTTGGGTTTGCCAGCCCCTGAAGCTACGTGAGTCAGGATAAGCCTCCAAACTGACCCACGGACTTGGGACCTTCCAGCCTCTACAACCACGTAAGCCATTGTGAGATATATAAACCTCTCTCTCTCTCTCTCTATATATATATATATACGTATATATATATATACGTTTTGTGTGTGTGTGTGTGTGTGTGTATAGCAAATTATGGATAACATCGTAAGGAATGGGAATTCCAGAACATTTAATTGTACTCATGCAGAACTTGTACATAGAACAAGAGGCAGTCGTTCAAACAGAGCAAGGGGATGCTGTATGGTTTAAAATCAAGAAAGGTGTGTCAGCATTGCATTCTTTCACCATTCTTATTCAATCTGTGTGCTGAGCAAATAATCCGAGAAGCTGGACTATATAAAGAAGATGTGGCATCAGGATTGGTGGAAGGCTCATTAACAACCTGCGATACGCAGATGACACAACCTTGCTTGCTAAAAGCAAAGAGCACTTGAAGCACTTCCTTATGAAGATCAAAGACTACAGCCTTCAATAGGGATTACATCACAACATAAAGAAAACAAAAATTCTCACAACTGGACCAACTAGTAACATCATGATAAATGGAGAAAAGCCCATGGAAGCAGCAGTCAGGAAATCAAACAACTATTACATTGGGTAAATCTGCTGCAAAAGATCTCTTCAGAGTGTTAAAAAGCAAAGATGTCACTTTGAGAACTAAGGTGTACCTGACCCAAGTCATGGTATTTTAAATCAGATCATATGCATGTGAAACCTGGACAATGAATAAGGAAGACTGAAGAAGAATTGATACCTTTGAATTATGGTGTTGGAGAAGAATATTGAATATACCATGGACTGCAAGAAGAACAAACAAGTCTGTCCTTGGAAGAAATACAGCCAGAGTGCTCCTTGGAAGTGAGGATGGCGAGACTTCGTCTCATGTACTTTGGACTTGTTAGCAGGAGGGATCAGTCCCTTTAGAAGGACATCATGCTTGGTAAAGTACGAGGTCAGTGAAAAAGAGGAAGACCCTCAATGAGACGGATTGACTCTGTGGCTGTAACAATGGGCTCAAACATAACAACGATTTTGAGGATGATGCAGGACTGGGCAATGTTTCATTTTGTTGTACATAGGGTCGCTATGAGTTAGCACCAACTTGACTGCACCTAACAACAACAATGATGGATAGATGGATGGATGGATGGGTGGATGTTATGCAGAGAAAGCAAGAGAGGAGACAGTGAGACCAGGTAGAACTAGAAAGAGATAATGGCAGCTTAGACTCAGCTGAGAGCTGTGGAGTCAGATCAGAAGTCATCGGATCAGGAAAACATTTTAAGGCATTGTTGGCAGTTAGAGCAGATCACAGCACCAGCAGGATTTGCTGATGCATTAGCAGTGGGATGTGAGTGAAATAGAGGAGACAAGATGACTGAAGTGGACAGAGGTTTCCTTCATGAGATGTGGCGCATGGGGAGGGCAGGTTGGGAGGAAAACCAAAAGTTCTGTTTGGGAACTTAAGTTTGAGATACCTATTAAGCATCCAAGCAGAGATATGTTGAGACTGGAGATGTAGTTTTGGCAACTTCAGTGTCTAGATGGTATTTAAAACTATGGTCCTGGATGAGATCACCTACAGAGAGTATAACCAAACTAAACCAAACCAAACCCATTGCAGCTGAGTAGATTCTGACTCATGGTGACCCCATGTCTTACAGACTAGAAGTATTCCATAGGATCTTCTTAGCTGTAATCTTTACAGAAGCAGATTGCCAGGTCTTTCTTCCACAGTGCCACTGGGTAGGTTCAAATCATCAACCTTTATGTAGTTGAGGATAAACCACTTGTACCACCCAGGGAAGAAAAAAATTCCAGGGACTGAGTCCTGGAGCATAGCAACATTAAAACTTAAGAAAAATTAGAAGAATCTAGCAAAATCATCTAAGAAAGAATAACCAGAGAGGGAAGAGGAAAACCAGGAGAGACTGATGTTCTAGAGGCCGAATAAAGGAAGTGCACTAAGCAGGAGGGTATGACCAGCTGTAACAAATGTTGCTGAAAGGTTAAGTAAGAGGAGGGCTGGACATTGACCATTTGATTTATAATATAGGGCCAGATCTGGATTGAAGACTTGACAAGGGCATTTAGGATGGAGCAGTGGAAATAAAAACCTGATTGGAGTGAGTTGAAGAGAGAATAGGAAGAGGGGATGGATGCAGAGGCAGATAAAAATAACACGTTCAAAAAGTCTTGCAATAAAAGGAACAGAGATGACACAGTAACTGGCAGATGTGGGTGTGATGGTTAAAGTTGTGTGTCACCTTGGCCGGGCTGCAATTCTCAGTGGTTTGACAGTTATGATGTAGTTCGGCAGTTGTATGATGTTATGACCACTTCCATGATGAGATTTGATATAATGTGATCACCTCCATGATGGGATCTGCTGTGAATAGCCAATCAGTTGAAAGGGAGTTTCCTGGGACATGTGGCCTGCATCGAATATAAGCTGACCTTCTGGCAAGGCTTGGGGGCTTTTTGCTTGCACTGGATGCTGCAACTGGCTCCTGTCCATCTGACCTCCGGTTCTTGGGACTTGAGCTAGCAGCTTATCTGTGGTCTTGCCTGCCAATCTTGGGATTCATCGATCTTCACAGCCTGTGAGCAAGAGCCCTGCTCTCTGACCTGTTGATCTTGGGTTCACCAGCGCCTGCAGCTATGTCAATCAGGAGAAGCCTCTAGCCTGACCCACCAACTTGGGACGTTCCAATCTTTACAACCAGAGTGAGCCATTTCCTTGACAGAAGTTTCTGTCTATATATATTTATATGCTTTACTGGTTTTGCCTCTCTAGAGAACCCAGCCCAAGGCAGTGAGGTTGGAAAAGATTTTACATTTTATTCTAGGTTTTTGGATGGGTCATATTACAGTATGTTGTTAAGATGATGGCAGTAATGCAGAGGAGGGGGAAAATGATTGTGTTGGGAAGAGGAGAGAACTCCCATACCCTAGAGAAGGTAGAATGAATAGGATCTTGAACACAAGTAGAGTGACAGGTCTTTGCCAGGATAATGGATATTTATCAATTGTAACAGAGAGGAACATACAGATACAGTGAAACCTGGGAGAGCCAGAATTTGACAGGACTGCCTTGTTTTTCCGGGTCTCACAAGCTTTCCACCTTTGACAGGGTGCAGCCTTACCACTTCTCTATTGCTCCTTTTAGTGGAAAATATTTGAGTTTTCCTTCTCTGACAGGTTTCCGCCCTTAAACAGGTTCTGACGTTTGCAGGTTTTACTGTATTTGTAATGGGCTCAGACGATACATGCTGCCTTAAAATCTACTTTTTCACTGAATATATTACGACAGTATCACTACAGTGAATGTTCTTAGATCAAAACCATTTTTGTTGTTAGTTGCCATTGCATTGGCTTGACTCATCATAACCTTATGTATAATAGAATGAAACATTGCCTGGTCCTGTACCATCCCCATGCTTGTTGGTATGTTTGAGTCCATTTGCTGTGGATACTGTGTATTTTAAGTGCTTTCCAATCTAGGTGGCTCATCTTCCAGCACTATATCAAACAATACTATGTTGTGATCCATAGGGTTTTCAATGGCTAATTTTTCAAAGTAGACTACCAGGCCTTTCTTCCCAGTCTGTCTTAGTCTGGAAGCTCTGCTGAAACCTGTCCACCATGGATGACCTTTGAAATACTGTTGGCATAGCTTCCAGCATCACAGCAACATGCAAGCCACCACAGTATGACAAACTGACAGATGGGCAATAGAGATCAAAATCATGGTCTCAAAGTATTTCAGAACATACTCCTTTCATAATTTAATCAATCTGCTCTTATTGGATATTTAGGTTGCTTCCAATATTTTACTGTTATAAACAATGAAAAGCCCCCTCTTAACTCCTGGGATCTTGACTGCCTGCTTCTTACAGACAAGTCATCTGGAGCCGGTCCTCAGTGTGGGGCTGCCCCCACTCAGGCCTCATCTCCTCTCTAAGACTGGACCTCTGCTCTATGTTCAAGATCCAGAGCATGGTAGGTAAGAATCCTTTGGTCCTCTACTGTCATGTCACTTCCCCCACACTCAGCTTCTACCAATCAGAAGCTGGTGGGTGAGTGGATGGATGGATTCCTTACCCATCCAGGCAGGGGACAGGAGAGTTGAAACAAATGTTGTTTTGCCCCCTCCAGAACTTATAAGCGCTAAAAAAAAAGTTTTGGAGAGTACCATAGGGCCATGCTTCCAAATGTGAGTGAAAAAATTTTAGGTCTAATTATGTTAAATGCTTTCCTTTAGGAAACAATCAGATTTGTAGAGATGGAAAAAGGGAAGTCATAGAAAAGCCAAGTCACTTGCCCTAATTTCTCAGGAAGTAACAAGATAGGCTGGGAATCATATCAGGTCTGTCTGATTCCAAGTCACCCTTCCTCCTCCCTCTCCATTGAACTCTGAGGTCTCCCAAAGCCTTGCCCACTATCACTAGCCCTCCTATGCTTACCAAGGCATAACAGCAAAGCAGCTGCCCTCTTGGGAACAGAATCCATCCTGAGCCAAAGCCTCAAGGCTTGTTAGTCAAGGATGGGCCCTTCCAGATTTATCTCCCAACCTTGCCTTCACAAGCTCTGTGAAGTGCACAGGCTGCTTCCCAGTCCTCAAGTAATCCTGCAATTTTCTGTCTTCTTTCTTTTACTAACAGCCTTTCTAGGTCCAGATGACTGTCTTCTAGTTCCATGTGTTGGGATCTTACCTGTTCTTCAAGACCCAGCTTGGATGCCACCTCCTCCATGAACTCTCTCAGCACTTTTTTATCTTTCCCTTTCTTATGAGTCTTAACACTTACTATCTTGTTTGGAGGTCATTTTTACACATATCTTATCTCTACTCTACTTTTCCCCTCTCCCATCAGACTAGACACTCCTTGAGGGAACGGTATAAATCAGTCAGCAAGGAAGCCCAGGTGATGTAACCCACAGATATCAGTCTCCTGGGGCACAAAGAACGGGGGATGGATCTGAAGGGGCAAACAAAAAATAACTAGCAAACCATGACTTTTCTTTTTTGGTTTACTCTGTTGTTTTGGTACAGCATATTCTCCCTAACTTCCTGACAAAGGGCATATAAGAGGTAAAATCTTTACAAGTCTGAAAAATATCTTCCTCTCTTATGCTAAATTGATAGTTTGGCTGGTGTGATGGTTAATGTTATGTGTCAGCTTGGCTAGGCCATGATTATCGGTGGTTTGGCAGTTATGTAATGATGTCATTTGGCAGTTATGTAATAATGTAGTCATCCTCTATTTTGTGATTTGATGTAAGCAGACAATCAATTGAAAAGGAAGTTACCTTGGGGTTGTGGCCTGCACTCAATACACAGAGATGTTCTGGAAAAGCTCTCTGCTCCAGATCCTGCATCCAGCTTGTCATCATCTGACCTATGGTTCTTGAGACTTGAGCCAGCAGCCTGCCATCTGACCTGCCGATTCTGGGATTCACCAGCTTCCACAGTCCTGTGAACCAGCAGCTTACCATCTGACCTGATTCGCCAGTAGCCTGTTGTCTGACCTGCTGATTTGGGTTCATCAGCCCCTGCAATCACATTAGTCAGGAGAAGCCTCCAGACTGACACTTGACCCATTTCACAACCACATGAGCCATTTCCTTGAGATAAATTTCTCTCTCTCTCTCTCTCTATATATATATATATATGTACACTTCACTGGTTTTGCTTCTCTAAAGAACCCAGCCTAAGACGGCTGGATATAGATTTCAAGGTTGGAAATACATTTTCTTCTTTACTCCTTTGTCTTCTAGATTCCATTATTGCTGTTAGGAATTTTTGTGCCATTCTAATACTTGATTCTTTTTATAAAACCTGGAAGCTTATGGGTGGTCGTTGCACAACATAATTAATATAACTGATATCACTAAATTGTACAGCTGAAAAATGTTGAATTGGCAAATGCTGTGTTATATATATTTTTATAGCAATGGGGGGAAGAAAACCTGGAAGCTTGTAGGAGTGTTTTGGTTTTTGTACCTATAATTCTGAACTTTCCAAATGATGACTTTTGGTAGTTCTCTTTTCATCACTGAGTGCTGGTTATTTTAGTGGATCTTTCCTGTCCAAAAATTTTTGGAAACGTTTTTGAATCATTTCACTAGTAATTTCTTCACCACTGTTTTCTCTTTCTGGAACTCCTATTACTTAGATGTTTAATCTCCTAGACTGGTTCGCTATCTTCTTGTTACTTATTCCTTTTATCTTTCGTTTTGCTCTACTTTTTAGAGATTTACTTAACTTTCTACCAATTTTCTGTAACTATTTTTTTGGTGCAATCAGTATTCCTTTTTTGTAGCATCCTGTTCCTGTTCCATGAATGCAATTTCTTCTCTTATTTTCCTGAGGCTATTAATGGTAGTTTTTGTTTTTTTTCTAGAAGTTTCCCTCTCTCTATGTTGGTTCAATTTTCTTCAAGTTGAGTTTTCTTGTTTTGTTCATTTTGGTTTTGTCTCTGCCTTTCATATTAGATGCTGTCTTCAAATACCTGGTGATGGTCACTAAAAACTAATTTGGAGGCTCAGTGCACAAGGGAAGGTATTGGTAACTCTGGGCTTTTCCTGTTGGGTAAACTGGGACATTTTGTTGGGAAAATCTCTGATTTGAGAATCTTAAGGTATTTTCTCTTGGGCTGGTTAGAGTACACTCCCCTACCTGTAGAATATAAACCTGGTTGCCAGAATTCTGGGAAATAAGTGAGAGAAGAAGGCCGAGAGTCTCAGTTAGTTTGTGAATTTTCATTTAATCTCTTTTTTCCAAAGTGGTTCCTGATTTCAGTTGTGCTTATTGTCTCCTAGCCCAAAGTTCTCTGTCTTATGCTTTCCAGAAACCAAACTTCTAATCATCTCCAGGATGGAAGAGGATCAGTACATTCTGATTGAAGGAACTGGACAAAGTTCTCCTCAAATAAACTTCCCACAATTATTCTATTTTCAGTTCTCTCTTCACCATCACTTCAAGTTGTATATGGATTTAGCAACTCGAGACTTTGCAGGAATTTTGGTGCATCAGTTGCATTGTGTTTTTAATTTTTCCTCAAATAATCCTTCAACAATTTTTTCTATTTTTCAGCCCTACTTTCATCTCCACTTCAAGATGTACATGAAATCACCAATTACTGAGCCTTGGGAGAAAAAGGGTCTGTGTGGGCAGTTTGCATTACTTCTTGGCTTTCCCCACTGCTACCTTAGGACTCAGCTTCCTCAAGTCTACCAAATCTTTCGCTATCCCTTGGATTTCTACCTTCCATTTTTAAAATGTTGTCTTCTTTCCCATTCTCTTTGTGTTTTTATACCATTAAAAAAATTATTTTACTCTAAATTTCCTAAGCTTTAGGGTAGGGCCAGATGTATTCAATCTCACATCTTCACCTGGGAGTCCAGTCTTCTTGGTGGTGAAACCAAAGAAGTGTAAAGAGTGTAAATGAACTTGTCTCACTTGTGTACTTTTTGTACATGGGCCAGAATCATAGGAGGCATTCACAAGGGGTTATTTGATTCATAGAATTCATTGTCAATTAATCAACAGAGTATAAATAGCATTACTCTCCATAGAGCTTTATATCATATATTTTAATACTGTTTTTTCAGTTCTCTACTCATTTCCACATAACTATCCTCTTTGGTCCTTGACACAACTCTGTGAAGTAGACAGGGGTGTTACTATCCCCATTTTACAAATGAGGAAAGTGCAGCTCAAAGCAGTTAAATGACTTATCTAGAGTAGTCTAGCTTAGTGGTAGAGACAAGACTCAAACCCACATCTTGAAATACCAAAGCTAGTGCTTCTTCTTTGCTCCAGGCTTTTTCCAAGAGGAAATATTTCTGTTTTTACAATTCACAGAGAATGGCCTTCAACCCAATGCGACTGGATCCATTTTTCACATAGTGTCCAGATTGGCCCATGACTGCATCAGGACCATCTGGGGTGGTTTAAACAGCCATAAGATTCCTCGGCCCCAGCTCCAACAGATTCTGATTTATAAGGCCTGGCGTGTGGGCCAGGAATCTGTTATTTTTAAATAGCTCCCTGGCTGATACTGGCATGTAGCCTGATTAAGAACCACTGCAAAAGGGGCCTGGAAATGGTCCGGAGGAGTCCCCCAGGCTTTGTGGCATGGATAATCAAATAGAAATTCCCAGAATGTAACAATTTTGCGATCCAGATAGTAGCCATCCCAGCCCATCACAGTAAGCTGATAGTTTCATTCCTTCTGCTCCTTCATCCATTCTATGCTCCTCTGAGGATCTACCTTCTGCCCTCATTACCTGGCTTTGCCCACTCACGTGATAGAAACTCCCTTGCCAGCTCCCTCCACTGCTCCATTTCAGCTTCTAGGACTTCAGAAATTCAACTTCCTGAAGAAATTAAATTGAAAAACTTCCTCCCCGATAACTTAGGACCTCTTGCAGAATTTAGCTCTCTAAGGAGCCAGAGGGAAAGAATAATAAAGAGCTCTGACTCCAATTGGCAGCCCCAGAAATTTTATCCCAGCTCTCAGGTGGCCTCCCAGCTGGCAAATATAAAATCCACATACCTTTAGGTTGGAGAGGCAGCATCTTGGCACCTAAATGCAGGAGTGTATTATGAATGTCCTGTCTTGCACAGTGGAGCATGTCTGTTTTCTAGAACCTGAAGGTCCCTGAGCCAAAGAAGGACAGAGGATGATAGGGAAAAAGAGAGAGCTGTATTAACAACAGTCTCAGCTTTTAACTGACCACTGAGAGTAAGAGAAGACGGAGCCTAATTTGGAAGATCAATGGGAGAGACATCCATGAATCTGTTAGCAAGGGAGATGGAGAACCTACATACAAGTCAGTCTTAGAATTTCAAAATACAACCATGATGCCCCTCGGAAGCAAGGATGGCAAGACTTCAGCTTGCTTACTCTGGACATGTCATCACGAAAGACCAATCGCTAGGAAAGAAAATCATGGTTGATAAAGTGGACAGTCAGCGAAAACAAAGGAAATGCTCAGTGAGATGAACCGACACAATAGACGCAACACTGGGTTCAAATATACCAACCATCATAAAGATGGCAAGGGATCTGGCAACATTTTGTTCTGCTATACATAAGGTCGCCATGAGTCAGAGTCAACTAAAAACAACCACAACAAAAAGGAGTCAGGTGCATAAATCTGTAAACTGCCATTGGAGGGGAGGGATGACTCTGAGTAGGGTGTGATGTCCTCACCTAGTGGACCAGACAGACATGGCCCAGGGCACCTACCACTTCCAGAGCCCTCTTCTAAAGAGTTCTTTCTACATAAGTCATCTTGCTGATAACACAAGACCCCAACTCCCTAGCCCAGCAGTGGCCAAGAGTGGGAGGCTGACTCCAGGTTAGCCATTAGAGGCTAAAGGGCCTCCAACATTTGGCCCTGTGGTGCCCCAATTCCTCATAAAAGAAACAAAACCCAAAAAGGCAGTGTGCACAAAACGAGTCTCCTTGGAGGTTAAGAACATGAAGTTACATTACTTTGGAATAAGCACAGCCACAGAGAGACACAAGGGTGGGATGAGAAGGGTAGGGCTGGCACAAGGTAACTTCAGGGGGCATCGATCTCCGCTAACACTACCTCCGATTCTAACAGCGGCGGCAGCACATCACTGCCTCATAGGCATTACGACAGTGGCACCATCCACACTGGTTTCTGGGCATGATGTGGAGTAGCTTCAGCATTACCAACAGGGTGCAGAAGATAGGCCCTGTCCCTCAGCTGGTGGTCACTATGTGGAAGCCAAGAGGATTTATTTACAAGCACGTCTGAGATGCCCCTTGAGAACAATCAGAAATAACTGGGGAGCATTTGACAGGAGACTGGACATATTACAATAGCATCTTGTAGTTAAAACGAAAATAATACTGCTTTTTTATTTTCACTGAGAATCCATTTGAATCTTTAGGCTGACGTGACCTGGGGGAATATGAATAATTCTTTCCTTTGATTTTCCTTTGTCTCACCTCAGCCCATGCTGTGCTGCGCATGGAAGGCAATGTTGATTAAGGCTGTGCCAAGTCACACTGGTCCTCATTCTCACCTCTGCTGTGGCTCAGGAAACCACATTCCAGGGGACTGAGTCAACATGATGATAGGGAACAAACGGCAGGAAGCTTCAGCAATTCTGATGCAAGTCAGATGGCTTTCTTGGCAAGGGCTAGCTCACTGGAATGTGGTCCATTAGGCAGGGGAGTCGGCAGTAGTCACAGCATCATAATAGCTTCAGGGCTGGAAAGTCCAGAGGGATGGTCTCTCTAATTGCCTCATGTCACAGATGAGGGAGCTGATAAGGATTTTATGTGGTCCTCTGCAGGAGCTTCACATGACCATACCCTTCCCCCATATCAAGCCTTGCCAGCTCCTGCGCCTCTCCCCTGAAGAGCGTCCCCACCCCACAGCCTCCTAACCCAATTGACCCTCTCACCTCATCCCTTTCCTCCAGTTGAGTGCTTAGGGCAGTACTTGAGAAGTCTTACTGTTGCCCAGAAACAGCAGCTTACATTACCTGACCTACACGTCAAGAGTCCAAGAAGTTGCAAGAATGATGATGATGAATGGTGTTATGGATTGAATTATGTCCCCCAAAATATGTGTTGGAATCCTAACTTCTATACCTGTGGATGTAATCCTACTGGGGAATCAGGTTTACTTTGTTATGTTAATGAGGTCATGACAGTAGGGTGTGTCTTAAACCTAATCGCTTTTGAGATACAAAAGGAGCAGATTAGGCATACAGACCAGTAAGCATCAGTGGGAGAAAGATAGATGCCACGTGGAGATCTCCAAGGAACCGAGGAACTCTGGCGCTAAATAAGCTAAGACAAGGATTTTCCCCCCAGAGAGGACAGAGATAGCCTTCCCCTAGAGCCAGTGCCCTGAATTTGGACTTCTAGACTCCTAAACTGTGACAAAATAAATTTCTGTTCATTAAAGCCACCCACTTGTGGTATTTCTGTTTCAGCAGCACAAACAAACTAAGAAAAACACTAATAACGATAATATAAACAGTAGCAGTTCCCACTTTTTGAGCTGGGCAATATGCCAAATACTTTATATACATTCTTTTGTTGAATACTCGCTGCTAGCCTTAAGAAGTAGACATTATTTTTCCCATCACATCAATGAAGAAACCGAGGCTCAAATGTCAATAGATGATCCCAAATCATAAAGGTATTAAATGGTAGAGGGAAGGTCTGGACCCATATCTGCATGACTGCAAAACCCATCTCTCCTTTCCTTTTGTTAAAAAAAAAAAAAAAATCAAATCCATTGCCGTCGAGTCAATTCCAACTCATAGAGACCCGATAGGACAGAGCAGAATTGCCCCATAGAGTTTCCAAGGAGTGCCTGGTGGATTTGAACTGCCAACCTTTTGGTTAGCAGCCGTAGCACTTAACCACTACACCACCAGGGTTTCCTTCCTTTTGTTAGGTGCTGCTTATTACCCACCTTCTCCTCTCAGGAGGGCCAAGGAGGTCAGATGTGCAGGAGGCTTGGCCTCAATAGACTGAAGAACGTTTCTACCTTAGTTCTCTGAGACTGGTTCCAATTGGCCAGTTCCCTTTGCCCCCCACCTCCTTGGAGGTCCCAGGTATTTTTTATAGACTGGGGGTTGGAAAGGAGAGGGGTCTAGCAAGTAAAATGTCTTCTTAAATTCTAAAACTATTAGTCTCTTATTCAGTGGGGAGAGAAAATCTAGGGGCAGAGTAGTCTAGAGAGTAGGTCTGGAGGAAAATCAAGTCAACCATATTTACATCCTATTCTTTTTCTAACCCATTTAAATGGGTTTCTAATTGCATAAAACAACTAATTTTGTTCATTAGGGTTCAATTAAATTCATCTGAAACCCGGGATAATGGCATTGTTGTTGAACAACCATATTAAAGATGAAACATAATCTCTCTTGACTCCATTTCCTTTTACAAAATAAAGTTCAGCTACTAATGAGCTCGCAACACAAGGCTTCTTCTATAAATGGCAACAAAGGGTGCAAATTTATGAACAGCCACCTTTTTATTATAATTATCAACAGCCATTTCCTTTGTTCCCCAAATACACGGAAAGATTATGGGGCCCTTTCTCTCAACATGGCCTTTGATTTTTTTGCGGGTGGGGTGGGGTGGGGAGGAACGTGAAATAAATAGCTTCATAATCACATCACAAGGCCTCACAGCCTCCAGGCAGGGCAACAACAGTCTAAGCAGACATCTCTGTTTCCAGGCTTATAAACAGCCCCTCCCCGGGAGTCCAAATGTCTCTGTTTCAGGTCAAACAAGAAATGTTTCTCCTGCCCAGATGGCCCATACCTGTGCCTTTTTGTAGCCTAGGGGAAGAAACTGTTATTTAGAAGGTCAGGGAAGCCAGGAACAGCCTGTCTAGGTAGCATGAGTTGGCCTTGGAGGACAGAGGAGCCTTCCCACCTTCTGATGACACCTGGTTCTTTCCATGGGCAGGCATTGCAATGACCCAATGACACCATTTCCCTCCTCAGTTGGTAGAGTCTCTGCCCCTGGTCAGCTGTACAACACTCTCAAGCTTGGTGATGCTAATCTACTGCTGGAAGCTAAGACAAATGTCATCAATCCCTAGCCCAGGAAGAGCATAAGTCTGGCTGAGTAGCATTCAACCAAGTGAGTACTGACATTCAACCAGCTCACAGAGGGTCTGTTATGTGCAGGGGTTCTGGAGATAGATAAGGTCCTGTGTATTAGGCAGTAAGTAACCAAAAAAACCAAACCCATTGCTGCCAAGTCGATTCTGACTTATAGTGTTCCCATATGCTACAGAGTAGAACTGCTCCATAGGATTTTCTTGGCTGCAATGTTTACAGAAGCAGACCCCCAGGTCTTTCTTCTGTGGCACTGCTGGGTGGGTTTGAACCACCAACCGTTAGGTTAGTAGTTGAGCACAAACCGTTTGCACCACCCAGGGATCATAGGGAGTGAGTAAAAACCAAACCCACTGCCATTGAGTTGATTCTGACTCACAGCGACCCCATAGGGTTTTCCAAAGCTGTAAATCTCTACGGAAGCAGACTGCCACATCTTTCTCCTGAGGAACCACTGGTGGTTTTGAACCGTCGACCTTTTCGGTTAGCAGTAGGTCGCTTTAACCACTGCACCACCAGGGGGTGAGTAGTTGGGTGTCAAATAAGAATACATGTTCCTGAGTTTATGTTAATGGAGAAGGAACAACTCAGAAAAGGAGGATAAGAATGGCTGCACAACTCGAAGACTGTAATGTCAGTGAACTGTACGTGTAGAAATGGTGGAATTGGTGTTTATTTTACTGTGCATATTCTCAACAACAACAAAGAAGAATACTGGTCCTCATCCCTTATCTGAAACCTTTGAGGCTAGATGTCTTTTATGTGAATTCACTATTTTTAGAATTTTATAAAAGTAATTTCATATATACTGCCAAAAGAACGAACCAATCAGTCTTTGAAGAAATACAACCAAAATGTTCCTTAAAATGAGGATGGCAAGACTTTTTCTTGCTTACTTTGGACACATCATCAGGAAAGACCGATCACTGGAAAAGGACCACTAGATACATCTATTAGTCCCATCCTGTCCAGAGCAAAGGAGAATGAAGAAAACCAAAGACACATAGAAAATGTTAGTCCAACAGACTAACGGACCCCAAGTACCACAGCCTCCACCAGCCTGATCCCAGAACAACTAGATGGTGCTTGACTACCACCACTGACTGTTCTGACACAGATCACAATAGAGGGAGAAAAATGTAGAACAAAATTCAAATTCACAAAAAAAGACCAGACTTGCTGGTCTGACACAGACTGGAGGAACCCTGATACTATGGTCCCCAGATACCCTTTTTACTCAGCACTAAAGCCACTCCAGAAGTTCACCCTTCAGCCAAAGATTACATAGGTCTATAAAACAATTAACACACGTGAGGAACATGCTTCTTAGCTCAATCATGTAAAAGAGACTAAATGGGCAACATCTGCCCAAAAGCAAAGAAGAAGTCAGGAAGGGACAGGAGAATGGAATGAATGGTAGAGAAGGGGAGAGTGTTGACACATCAAGGGGATTGCAACCAATGTTACAAAACTGTTGAATGACAAACTAATTTGCTCTGCAAACTTTCACCTAAAGCACACAAAAAAGAATAAAATCAGCCAATTTCAGCAAAAAAAGTTTCACTGAAAATAAGTCAATCACAAAAGGACAAAGTATTATGATCCTTTTTATATGAAGTAGGCAAATGTATAGAGAGTAGCTACCAGGGGTGGTGAGGGGAAGCAGAAGTCATTGCTTGGGGGGGTACTGAGTTCTGTTAATGGTGGTGGGAGAATTGGCAAAACGATAGTGGTAATAGTTGCACAACATGATGGACATGATCAGTATCACTGAATTGTATATGTGAAAATGGCTGAATTGGCAAATGTTTTGTTATACATATTTTGACCACAATTTAAAAAAAAAGTTTCATTGAGTCATTAGGAACACTCTTGAAACAAATGAAAAAAACGGAAAATCTCAGCAAAGAAACAGAAGATATGGAAAAGAATCTAATGGCAATTATGAAACTAAAAAATATAATAAGGAAAATTTTTTAAAAAACCATCACTCAATGGGCTCAATAGTAGATTGCAGATGACAGAGGATAGAATCAGTGAGCTTAAAGATAGATGAAAAATATCGACTTTTAAAAAATGAACAGATCCTCAGGGACTTGTGGGACAAAAAAAGATCTAATATTCATGTTAATGAAGTCCCAGAAGGAAAGAAGAGTGTGGGGTTAAAAAAATAGATTCAAAGAGATAATGACTGAAAAAATTCTCAAATTTGGTGAAAGGCATAAACCTACATTCGTGTAGTTGAGCAAACCCCAATCAGGCTAAATCAAACAACAAATAAATCAAAATCAAGACACATCATAATCAAACTTTTGAAAATTAAAGACAAAGGGAAAACCTTGAAAGCAGCTAGAGACAAACTCATTACCCACAAGGGAACACAAATTTGAACGACAGCAGATTTCTCACCTGAAACCACTTCAAATGCACTCACCACAATCACTATTGGCCTCCTAATCACCAGTTACATGATCTTCCTTGGACTCTGCAGTATCTTATCTGTGGACCACTCCTTTTTGACATACTTCTCCCTTGACATCTGTGACATCACAGCATCCTGTTTTCCCATCTCTCTGCCCTTCTCATCTCCCACTCATAGGCTCCTCTTTTTCTACCTGTTAAACATGAGCTATTTGACAACTTAGCTGTTCCCTAGGGTTCTCATCTCTGCCCACTGCTCTTCTTATGTGTCGTATTCTCTCTCAGTGATCTCCCCTCCATCCCCTGGTTTGCTCTTTTCAAAGTCATGGTAATTGAGATATAATTTACATATAGTAAAATCCACTCATTTTAGTGTGTAGCTCTATAAATCTTCCCACATTTTGATCACAATCAAGAACAAAAAGTTCTCTTATAGCTGTTTGTTACCAGTCGCCTCCCCCTACCTCCAGCCTCTGGCAATTGCTGCTCTGTTTTCTGTCCCTGTAGTTTTACCTTTTCTCCAATGTACTTCTCATGTATTTTTCTAACATCTTCCAATAAAGCTAATGCCTTCCACATTTATACCTCTAGCGCTAACCTTTCTTTGAAGCTTCAGGACTCACCTATCCAATGTCTTTGGTCAGATTTAAGATCCTCCTTTTCTTCTTAGGTTGAGAGAGTCGTGTAATTCTAGGCAAGTTCCTTAACCTCTCTGAGCCTTAGTGTCTCTCTCTTAGTTACCTAAACCAAAAAAGAAAAAAAGCCACAGCCATCACCGTCAATTCGATTCTGACTCGTGGCAACCCTTAGAGATGCTGTAACAAACCCATCACCAAATGGATGCCTTTAAAGAACAGAAATGTACTGTCTCAGTTTTGGAGGCTAGATACCCAAATCAGGGCATTGGCTCGGGGGCGGGGGGGGGGGTTTCTCCTTGTTGGTAGCTCTGGGCGTTCCCTGGCTTGTAGGTGGCTCCTCCTATGGCATCTTTCTTTCACCTGTGTGTGTCTATTCTGTGCGTCTGTTTGCTCTTTTTATAAGACACCACTGAGGTGGGGTTAGGTGTAGGACCAATCCTACTCCAGGATGACCCATTAACACAATAAAAGAAAACCCCTATTTCCAAACAGGGTCATAGTTCCAGGTGCAGGAGTTAGGGCTTCAATATAACTTTTGGGTAGACACAATTCAATCCATAACACTCTCCCTCCATAAAAGAGAGAAATAACACTTACTTTGCCAACTTCTTGAAGGAGGTTAATAAGAGAAATGCCACTAAGGAGCCTACAAGGCTGGGTGTGCACAATAGATGCTCAGTGCATGGTCACTGTCATTAACACTAGCTGCCCTTGAGGAGGGTCCTTTTACTCAAAGTAGTAGCACCTTCTGTGTGGCCTCCCATTTGCTGGAGAGTTCCGGCTTCCTCAGAGGCTGGAAATCGTTCCTGTCATGGGTCAGGGCTGTATGCCTCCTCAGCATGCTGGGTGAGAGAACGCGGAACTCTCCCGATGACCGCACATCGCAACTGTCAGGAGGGTTCATGGCACAACTGAGTCTTGCAACTAACCAATTACTTCATATAATGAAAATGCTGCAGGATCTCTGGTTAGCTTCACGTTTATGGGCCTGATTTATATCTGAAATGAAGATTGTTCCATTTCAGATCCCTTTTACGTAAATGCAGAAATAAAGCCCAATGTTATCTTGCAGCAGATACTACTCCAACGATTATTCCTAAGACCTCCAGGGCATTTGTACTAACATACACACCAGCGGCTTGCCCCATATCTGACAGGCACAGGGACAAGCAACAGACCCATTCATTTCTATAAAAAAGCCAGTTGCCGTCGATTCCTACTGATGGCAACTCCAGATGTGTCAGAGTAGAACTGTCATCCATCAGAGTAGAACTGTCATCCATAGAGTTTTCAGTTTTGGGAAGTAGATCACCAGTCCTTTCTTCCGAGGCACCTCTGGGTGGACTCGAACCTCCAACCTTCCAGTTAGCAGCTGAGTGTGTAAACCATGTGCACCACCCAGGGACACCATTCTTGTATTCTGTGTCTTCACATTTTCATATACCATAACCCAGCAGCAACTTATGTTTTGAGAGATCATGTGGTACTTTAGTGGATGCTTCAACTTCTCTGTAGTTGAACTAAAAAAATAGGTCCCTTAATAAAAGCAGACTGACAAGGATCACATTTTCCTCATTTCAGGCACACATAAAAGAACGGAAATGTCGTGAGATGTGCCAAGCAGTTTTCACTAATCCTCTAACCTCCAGAGAAAGGGTTTGCAATTAGAATTACATTAGAATTGTCACAGCTAACCAATTTTTCTTTTAAATACTAGAAGGACTTCAACTGATTTCATGGTACAAATACACATGAAAAACACAGTTAGTGTAATGCAAAGAAATTAAAATCATAATTGAGGTGTCATACAATAAGTGAAAAACTTTCACGGTGTGTCTGGTCATAGAACTAATAACCCCTTTATGCAGATACAATGAAACAAAGGTGCCTTTCTCAATAGCCAGAGTGGGGTTGTGGCTGCTATTTTGCTCAGGCCACCGACAGCTGTACTTGGTTATAGACACATTAGTTAAGTGAGACCATAAAAAACAGCTGTATTTGAGATCACACAGGAGGCTGCACATTTTCTCCCTGTGGCAGCCAATCAGAAGTCTTGCTGACAAGTAGACTTGTACAAATGAATGATCCTATTTAGATTAATTCCTCTTAATGCCTTACGCAGGCCTACTTTCCTGGCATCTTGTGGAGTGAGCAGGTCAATTCCATTCAAAACCTGGAGATAGAAAATTTGAGCTTGATCCCTTGCTAAAATAGATGACTGTACTGGTGGAGAATGTGGAATGCTCATTCTGTGGATAAATAAGGCAGGTGGGCTCTCCCCCAGCTCAGGGTTCAGCCATGAGGCACTCTGGGAAATGAGCCCACGACCAGCTGTCTAGAGAATGGAGTTTAACTGTGGCTCTGTCATTACTGTTTCAGTCTTTCACTTCCTCCCCAGTAATGGGATGACACAGCCACATGCTTAACCCTGGCCCTGGGGTTTGCCACAGCACTTGCTTTGGCCCATGAGATGCCAACCAACATGGCCCCAAGGACGGAAATGTGCACGTGAGGCTGGGCTTGCTTGCTCTTTGGCTTCTGCCACTGACATGAGAAGAACATACCTGGGCTAGCCCACTGAGCCCAGCAAAGGGCAGGAGGCACGTGGAGCAGGTGTGTGCGCTAGCCCAACCCAAGGTCAGCGCAGCCCCCCAGCCAATGACAGACTCATGAGCAAAATAAATGCTTCTTGTGGCTGGACACCGAGGTTCTCTGGTTGTTTGTTACGCACAGTCACCAGAAGCAGTCACTAAAGGCTGTGGGACCTTGGGTGATTCCTTCTCCTGCCTGTCCTCCTGAGGGAAGGGATTGGAAGAGGATCTCAACAGTCCCTTCAAATGATAAGTGGGATGTAGAAAGGACATCATGGTTGGTAAAGTGGAGGGTCAGCAAAAACAAGGGAAGCCCTTCCTGAGATGGACTGACAGCACAGCCACAACAATGGATCGAACATCCCATCATGAAAATGGCACAAGATCGGGTAATGTTTTGTCCTGCTGTACATAAGGCCGCTATGAGTCGGAGCCTACTCGACACCAACTAACAGCAGAAACCTGGAGTGTAAAGTGCTCCAGAACCCAGGTTCTCAGATTTATTCAAGGCCTAGGAGGAGGAGCTGAGGAAGACGCTTCAGTTGGCCCTGAAGGCAGGCAAATTACTCCTACCAAGTGATACTGACGTAAGCGTCTGGTGGTGTGTCCACAGTTAGGGAAAAAGTCAGCAGCAGGAGGAGGGTCTGCAAATCTGGGCCTAGTCTGTCTTGAAGGAGCCCTGGTGACACAATGGTTAAGCATTCAGCTGCTAACTGAAAGGCTGGCAGTTCAAACCCATCCAGTGGCTCCACGGGAGAAAGACCTGGCAATCTGCTTCCATAAAGATTACAACCTAGAAAACCCTATGGGGCAGCTCTACTCTGTCACAACCTAGAAAACCCTATGGGGCAGCTCTACTCTGTCACATGGGGTCGCCATGAGTAGAAAATCAACTCAACGGCACCTAACAACAATAGTCTGTCTTGATAGCAGCTCCCCAATGAAACTTGTTTTTCTATAGGTTTACATCCAGACAAATGACCAAGGCTGAAGGCAGGACTGGAGAAAATGGAAATCTTTATTTTTAAACACGAATACATTTTCAGGCTGTTTTAGAAAGGAAAAATCATATTACATTAGTTCAAAACTATCCATCAAAGCATATTTATGTAAACTCTAATTTTACAAACACATAATGAAAGAAACATATCTTTTATAAATATGTATTCAGGATATGCATTATGAAAAAAAAAGTGTTTAAAAATAACAGCCCCATATCTCCCTCTTTAAATATATAAAATCCCCATACAATTCATAAGAATTCTTCCTCAAGAGCCGAACATTTCTCAAAGGCCAGCAACTCGGTTCTCGTCAGACAGTCAAAAGGAATAGGTATATAAAAAAATGTAAAAGTTCTGTACAAGGGAAATACATATAGCACATGGGTAAATCTCATTACCATACATGCCATTTGTGGTTTAAAAATGTTTTATAAAAACTGCCTTTTTTTTTTTTTTAAACAAGTGAGGGTCCTTCCCTGACTATGGAAAATATATAAATTACCACCCTCCCACCTGGGTAACGAGGTTCCTGTTAGCTGGAGTAGGGGGAGCAAAGTCTCCATGTGTTTCCCTTACTGGGGGGCCCTAAACCACACAGGGCACCCCCTTCTCACTGGCAGTGGCTTTTATTTTCTGGTAGGTTATTTACTATTATTTCTTAGAAAAATTCTTTGGGATCACAGAAGACAGTTGCACGTAAGTGGACGCTTGCCTGGAGGATGTGTTGGGGTCATTGTATCCAATCAATACTATGTATATTTAATGACTTTGGTGACCAAAATCTGGAAGCCTGGATTACCACCGTCAGGACAGCCTGTCACCCAACCCTCGTGAAACACACAGGGCAGCCCCCAGGCCATCCCCCTACCTCTCCTCCTCCAGCTCGTAGCCTGCAGCAATGCATGTGGACTATTGTCTCTTCTGGCACTTCTTCTGGAAAGAGCTCTTCAGGAAAGTGCGGTATACGGGGTCGTCCACGTATTCGTTCTTAAATCTGGAGCTCAGCACTCTTTGTCTCTTTTTCTCCCCTTGGATTATGTCCGCTCCATAAAATGTGTCCTCAAATCGCATATCAGAGGCTGTAGACTAAAAACAGCTGGTGGTTACACTGCAGAAGGGCAAGGCATTTGACCACTGTGAGAGTGAGCAGAGGCCTGGGCCAGTTGGCCGGGACGGGCCACAGGCTGACCCTGGATGCTTCAGACTCTCCCTGCCACCCTCGCCCCCCATCTCCTTGGACTTGTGGCTCCATTTACCCCACTTTCTCTGGGATCCTCAACCTCTGGAGAGGCCCCCAAACAAAACCAGGTTTAAAGTCTTTTCTAAGACTCTCTCACTCTCTATCTCCCCTCTGGCTCCTGTCCAACCAAGTTTTTGACAAATTAGTCAACAGTAATCTCTAATTTACCCGATTCCTATTTACCTCGGGCCTCCACCTTCACCATTTCCCGGAAACTGGTCTTGTCGAGGGCCTGGGTGCCGATTTTTATGGCCCTTTCTATGCTGATCTCACCTAACTACTTATCTAACGACTGTTTGAAACGCTCCTCTCTGAGACTTCTCTAAGTCCCTCCTCCCGCCAATCCTCCCCTTCTCTGGCTGCTCACTTCTGATCTCTCAGGAGATCCCTTCCTAACTGTCTGCTCTACTCTGATGCCCCTGGGGTTTTGCATTTGGCCCTCTCCTCTCCTTGTCTGTGCCCCGGACACTGACATCCACACTCATGGCTTCAGTTTCTGCATCTACTCCAAGGCCCTCCCATCTCTACTTCAGTTCAGATCTCCTGTTCTCCAAGTCTGTGTGTCCAACTGTCCAGCAGGCATCTCAGAGTGTTTGTCCCACACACACTTCACATCAACCTATCCTAAACTGCACTCAACGTCTCCCTTCCCCTTTGCTGTTCTTGCTACGTCCTCCTCCTATGCCCCATAAATGGCACTACCATCCCCCATCCATCCAGTGACACTAGTCAAAAACCTAAAAGTCAGTGCAGATGTCCCCTCATCCCCACCTGCCCAGGCTCCCTCCCACATGTATCCCCAAGCCCCCGATCCTTTCTTCTTTATCCCTACCGATGCCAGGGTGCAGCCCTCATACTTCTTCTCCTGAACCCTGGCAAGAGTTGCTGCACCCCAATCTATTTTCCACAAAACCACCAGAAAAAAGCTCCCTAAAAACTGTCTGGTGATATCACAGCCCTACTAACAATCTTTCAATAACCCTCACTGCCTTCAAGATGGCATCCAAGATCCTCAGGCTGGCCCTTCATAAAAAAGCCAATCCACACCAGTTGCTGAGTCGACTCCAACTGATGTTGTCCCCATGTGTGTCAGAGTAGAACTGTGCTCCATAGGGTTTTCAATGGCTGTGATCTTTCAGAAGTAGATCACCAGGGCTTTCTCCTAGGAACCTCTGGGTAGACTCAAACCACCAATCTTTTGGTTAGCTGCCAAGTGTGTCAACCATTTGCACTACCTGGGAAACGGCATAATCTTTGCCTCGTCTCGACAAGCACCCCATACTCTGTTAGACTGAATTATTTGCAGAACTGGCTACACTTTGCTGGCACAGGGCCTCAGATCTGTCTGTCTTTGGACACACTTCTTCCTCTGCATGGAAGATATTCTATCTTCTCTCTGCCACAGGCAAAACTGGGGGCCCCTCTTTTGGGTTCCTACAGAACTCTACACTTCAACACAATACCATGAGGGCAGTGAAGATAAGGGGCAGCTTAGCTTCTCCACATCAGGGCTCCTTCAGGGTGAGGAATCTGGGACTGCATACTTAATTTTATAGCTTTGTCCCCAACACCAGGCCAAGTGCCCAGCACTTAGTCACTGCCCAGTTAGGGTTTGCTCAGTGAAGGAATGCGTGGTTGTTCTGTGATCTCAAGGAAAGGCTAAGGTCTACATTGTTGTTGTTGTCAGTTGGCCTTGAGTTGGCTCTGACTCATGACAACCCCACAGTGTCACCCAAGGGCCCCTTAAAGTCTACATGGTGGTTGTTGTCGGTTGGCCTTGAGTTGGCGCCGACTCATGACAACCCCACACTATCACCCAAGGACCCCTTAAAGTCTACATGGTTGTTGTTGTCAGTTGGCCTTGAGTTGGCGCCAACTCATGACAACCCCACAGTGTCACCCAAGGACCCCTTGAAGTCTACATTGTTGTTGTTGTTAGGTATGTTGAACTGACTTCAACTCACAGCTACCTCACGTGACAGAGTAGAACTGCCCCATAGGGTGTCCTAGGCTGTACTTTTTATGGGAGCAGATCTCCAGGTCTTTTCTCTGGTGGAGCCACCAAGTGGGTTCAAACTGCCAACCTTTTGGGTTGGCAGTCAAGTGCTTAACTGTTGAGCCACCAGGACCTCCTTAAAGCATACAGTAAAGCCCTATTTTTGCCTCCTAATGTCCTACTAGGAGCACCTGGGTGGCACAAATGGTTACGCACTCGACTACTAACTGAAAGGTTGGCAGTTCAAGCCCACCCAGAGGCACCTCAGAAGAAAGGCCTGGCAATCTGCTTCCGAAATGTCACCACCTTGAAAACGTTATGGAGCATTCTACTCTGTACACATGGGGTACCCATGAGTCAGAACTGACTTGACAGCAACTAACAACAACGCTCTACTAGTCCACCTCCTAAAATGGACTCCCAACTGGCTCTCACTGAGGTGGCTCACTTCCCATGACCCCAGTGTACAGTGCACCTCCCTGTGTCACTGAGGCCATCTCCCTGGGTGATGACTGAAGCAGAGTCCAGCGTTTAGGGCTTGAAAACACATAGTCAATCGTGAAAAGGATAAAAACAATGAAATAGCTTCAAAGAAGCTTGAAAACTAAAGGGTAGACCCAAGTGTAAAGCTGCATGCGTTCCCGGTCAGCTCATGAGAAGATAACAACGGGCTGCCTCCACACACTCCCCAGGCCCTGCCACGCTGTACTAGGTTCACTTGGGAGGAAAACTGAGACGGTGGCTGGGTTGGGCTCCCTCTGGCATTGGGAGAAAATATTTGTGTTTCCGTCATTCTTGGCAAAGAACTTCCTCTGAGTGATCTCTCACTTTTATAAGTGCTAAAGTTACCAAAGGAGAAAATAAAACATCTATGAAAGCGTTGCCACTGTGCAGAACAGCAAAAGCCGGCCTCTCAGATACAGCCGTAAAACTGCTTACCAACGGCTGTAGTTAATTATGCACTGTTGCTATGGTGATTCTGTGAGACAATTAAAGGTAATGGGGCCGTTTCTGAAGTTAGTGGAAAAGAACCCAGCACAATCACTGAAGTGGACTGCTGACTCTTTCAAAAAATGTCTCTCCACGTCACCTTGTGTCTGGGTGAGAGGAAGTCATTAATACATGCAGGCCTCCCGTTGAGGGCTGCCAGCCTACCCCCACAAAAGTTTTTTTTTTTTCGCTAATCAAAATATCTTCCACCAATGAGTTTTCCAGTTAGATTTGTTTCACTGACTGGGAAAAAAAAATAGCATCACAGACAGGCCAAGCAAGGACCAGGGGATACCAGGCCAGCCTGAAGACGGAGCAGGTTTGCTACAACAGGAGACGGAAGTCTGTGATTAGTAAGAATCCAAGTGGCCAACCGGATTTAGTGACAGTGAGCCTGTGTTCCTGAAGAGACTTATCACTAGGCTCAGCTGTATGACATCACATATCGCATTCAGAGTGTATGCATGTGATTTATGTATTTTTACTTTTTTTTAATTAAAAAATTTTCTCCAAGAATTATTAAAAAAAGTTGAATGTTGGTGTTGATTATTCAGAGAAATGGACCATTAGAAAACTCAGATAATACCATCTGTGAGGGCATCCAGATATCTGAGCCAAATCTATTGTGGAACAGAGACAAGAGATAGTGATCAGAGCAGTGCAGGGAAGGGTTGTCTTCTAATGCCATTAAGAAATGGTGTTGGAACTCTCTAAGACCCAGCTGGTAGGATGCTAAACCGTACATGGATTAGAAAATCAAAGACCAGAAGAGACTTCCAGGGGGTCACCTACCCCATTCCCCATTCTCTACATAGGAAGGAAAAAAGGGACGGAGAGAGGGTGGGCCCTTTGAAGGCAAGAAGATGCAATGGGAGGCAGCCATCTCTAGTATCTTGAAAAGGACACTTGTTCTCAAGAGATTTCCAGATCTTAGAACACTGACCAGTGATCCGGATTTTCTAGGTCATTGTCAGGGTTAGCTCATGTCTTGACAATAGGAATGTTTGGTTTCCTCTTCCTCTGTGGTGTGTCAGCCGGCAGCTGATCCGGTTCCGGTCCGGTGGGTCCCCTACGTGCTACATCGCTGACGGGCTGTGCAGCAGTACCGTTACCACCACTATTCTCTTGACTCTTTCGCTTGGAAAGACCTTCCTCTTAAGGATGCAGCTGTGACGGAGAATCAGTGCGCACCTGATACAGCTACCTGCTCTTAGGATCCCTCCTGATAGGAAAGGAACTGAATGTATAACTGAATGATTAAGGAAATCCATGGTTTTTTTAAATCCAGTATAGTCCATGGTGACTCTATTACGGCATAAAAGTATATCATAAGCATGCACTGAAAACTAAAGGTGCCATTTATTCCGGAAGAATTTTTTTTTAAATTTTATTCCAAAGAAATCCCTTTCATTCAAACTTCCCTGTTTGAGACACAGTGGCTGCAACAATGTGCTCAAACACAGCAATTATTGTGAGGATGGCACAGGACTGGGCAGTGTTCTGTTCTGCTGTACACAGGGTCGTGATGGGTCACAACCGTCTCATCAGCACCTAACAACAACACTTCCCAGATGCAGTCAATGTAGTAACTCTAAATGAATAAAAGTGACTTCACTTCAGGGTCCACTAAATATTCTATGATACAGTAACATGAAACCTCAGTTACTGTGAATTCTATTTTTCAACAACCTCAGTTTTGATTATCAGTTCATGTTTACCCATCTTTAATGTGTGTACGGACTTGAAAAGCCCCAACAATGGACTCAAAATATCCCAAGGGTCATGAAGATGGCACAGGACCAGGCAGCATTCCCTTCTGTTATACGTGAGACTGCCAGGAGCTGGAGCCCACTCGATGGCAGCTAACAACACAGGACTAGAAACTAATCATATTTTTATTTTAAAAAGACACATCCAAACCCCCCGAGGGACTGAGTTGTTGGATGGAGGGCTCTGGGAACCATGATCTCGGGGAACATCTAGCTCAATTGGCATGACACTACTTATAAAGATAATGCTCTACATTCTACCTTGGTGAGTAGTGTCTGGGGTCTTAAAAGCCTATGAGCGGCCATCTAAGATACTCCACTGATCTCATCCCTTCGGGAACAAGGGAGAACGAAGAGAACAGGATACAAGGAAAAGATCAGTCCGAAGGACTAATGGTCCACAGCTACCAAGGCCTCCACGGGACTGAGCCCAGTACAGCTGGATGGTGCCCGGCTACCACCAATGACTCCTCTGACCAGGATCACAACAGAGGGTTCTGGGCAGAGCTGGAGTAGGATGTAGAGCATAATTTTAACTCCCAAAAAAAAAAAAAAAAAAAAAATAAGAAGACCAGATATACTGGCCTAAAGAATACTAGAGAAACCTCGAGAGTGTGGCCCCCAGACACCCTTTCAGCTCAGAGGGGAAGTTACCTTCAAGGTTCGATGTTAAGCCTGGGAATGGACACCCCAGTAAAACTAAATGGGACTAACGATGTACAGGAGTCTGGTGACAATGGCCAGAAGGCAGAGGGAGAGTAGGAAACTGATGATAAGGAACACAAATTGAATAAGGACACTGTCGATGTATTGTGAGATTGTTGACCACTGCTATAGGGCAACATTTGTAGTAACTATTAAATGGGAGGCTGTTTTGTCCTGTAAGCCTTCATCTTGGGCGAGAATGGCAGCACAATTGGAAGAGCATAGTCAATATCACTTAAATGTGTAAGTAAAAAGTTTTGAAATGGTGTTTAAATAAAATAAAAATAAATAAATAAATAAATAAATAAACAAATGAGACTAAAGAGGTACAATAGTCCACTGACAAGGTCCAGAAGACAGAAGGGGACAAGGAAGCCCCCTGGTGATAGGGAACACAAGGTGGAGTAAGGATATTCTTGATGTGCTGTGAGATTGTTAACCATTGTCATAGGGCAACATGTGTAGTAACTGTTAAATGAAAAACTATTTTGTTCTGTAAGCCTTCATCTTAAGTGAGAATAACAGCACAGTTGGAAGAGCGTAGTCAATGTCACTGAACTGTGAATGTAGAAAATTTTGAAACGGTGTATCTTTGGCCATCTGTAATTTTCATCAAAAAAAAAGGTTGAGAATTTAGAGGCTTAATACGTTGTGGGGTTGTTAACCAATGTCAAAAAAAACAACATGTGTACTACTATTTCATGAGAAACTATTTGCTCTGTAAGCTTTCACCTGAAGTACAATAAAATATATATTAAAAAAAAAAAAAAAAAAAAAAAAGACTGTTTCAGCAACCCCACACTATTATTGGGCTTGTGTTCCCCTTCTATGATGAAATGAGAGCTTAGCTTAACTCTGAACTGACACAGCAGTGAGCTTCAGACACATGATAAGGTGACAGGTAACAGGCCACCACTCACGCTGTCCCCTTTAATCTAGTACTGAACGCTTTCTTTCAATGCTGCTTCTACAAACGTGATTGTAAAGGCCTTGATGGTACAGGAAAACCTGCGAAAGCCAGAACCTGTGTAAGGTGGGAACCTGTCAGAGAAGGAAAACGCAAATATTTTCCAATAAAACGAGCAAAACGGAAGTGTAAGACTGCACTCTGTCAAAGGCGGAAAACTTGTGAGACCCAGAAGGATGTCCCACTGAGTTCTGACTCACCGGTCTCACTGTACCTTTGTACGCCCCCAGCGCCTTGCAGAGTGCGCATAAAACCAAACCCGCTGCTGCCAACTTGATTCTGATTCACAGCGACCCTAGAGGACAGGGTGGAACTGCCCCACAGGGTTTCCTAAGATGTAATCTTTATGGAAGCAGACTACCACATCTTTCTCCCCTGAAGTGGCTGGTGGGTTCGAACTGCCGACCTTCTGGTTCGCAACCGAGCGCTTTAACCACGGTGCAACCAGGGCTCCTTAGAGTGCACACAGTCATATTCAAGAACTACTTTCTGTATGACAATAAACTTTACACAAACAAGAGTCATTTGACCTCATTAGAAAGAAAAAACAAGGCAGGTGCACCAGGCTCCCTGGTTTTTTTTGCCAATTTAAGGACTGTGGTCAGCAGGTTTCCATATGGGGAGTTGCACTGGCTTTCAGCGGAACCATCTAAAGGCCTGGGTATGTTTCCAGATGGACTGGGGAAGCACAGGGAGAAGACAAGGCATTTACACGGAGGGTCCTTGGGGAGCATTCGCCAGCACTTACGAAACGAGCCTTCACTCTCTTGGGCAACTCTTCATCTAAGGTGTAGATGTCCTCTCTCTTCATCGCTATCTGGGATCCATCTTCAAATTCAACCTAACGGAAAGTGAGTCATCATGAGACATACTTAAAACGACAAACAAGCACGGGCCAGTTTTTAAGGGCTCCACTCAGCTGCATAAAAAAAGAACAAAAGAACTTAACAGGGCAAACAAGGAAACAGGCCCAGGAACTAAGAAGAGCCCTTCTGTCATCACACTAAGAACAAAATACCTTTTTCACACCGGCCAAACTTCTGAAAATGAGTGTCTTGCAATATGTGATATAAAAACGTATCCTTTGAAGCAAAGGCAAAGAAAAGTAGCTGCTGTTCAAATGATTACTCAGAATCTGAGACTGTGGCAACTTTATCATCGAGATGGGAGGCACCTGTTAGTGTCTTTTATTTTTTTAAAGAGGCTCTGACAATGGGAAAGAAAAGATATCTATTTACTCGCGTATAATAATCCTTACAGATAGTTTCTCAAGTTCCTATAGAATTTCAGCTTTGAAAGCTCACTTTGGTCAAATTCAATCAAACAAGCCAGGAAAATCCCAGTTTTTCAATTTCATAACATGTAAACCACATTGAAGTGTGAAAATACATTGGTATCTAAAATGTTGAAAACTCTCCCCTCCCCCAAGCTAATCAAATGGCAGCAAATAATTTTAAAACTAGTTGTTCTGACGTTTTAGGAGATACTGTCAGACCCACAGACAAGTGACACTGGCTGAAAGAAACCTAGAGCTTCAGGTGGCAATTCACTAGATGCCTGATTCAAAGTGGAAATCTCAATTCTGGGGCTTATGGTTTAATCCAACAGGAACTCTTTTAGGAGAAAACAACAAAGGACATGCAGGCAGAGGAGAATGCCCAGTATGTTCTAATTCTGAACCATCTGTGACTTCTTTGAGGTGCTTAACTTTTTTGTTTGTCTGAATTTTTCACTTTTGAGAAACAAATACATGCTAGCATATCTGGTTAAAAAGTAAGTTAAACTAGGCAGCAGCTGTATTACATTAGTAAGAAAAATCTGCTGGGGTTTGAAGAATACGTTAAAGATAAAACATATAATTAATATTATTTGCTAACATTTGACTAAGCTCAAGTGATAGGGTGGAACTGGGTCTCAGACACAGGAGAACGCTCCCTGTCGCTTTCCAGAAGGGTGAGGATGGGAAGGCTTTTCTTCCTGGCCTTGGTTAGCAGACTGGTTTCTTTAATATTTAATTAGGCCAAGGTGTCAGCTCATTATACAATTCGATAGCATAGCTAGAACTACCTGTGCACACCTTTCTTCTATTGTACATCATTTGAAAATTCTGAAAGAGAAAAAGGCAAGTATAAAACTAAAAGGGTTATGGTCTACTAGGACACGGGTGCCTGGCCATCCCAGTTTGCCTGGGACTGAGGGGTTTCCTAAAATGCAGGATTTTTGGGGATACAATGGGGACAGTCCCAGGCAAACTGAGACGACTGTTCACTCTAAGTTGGGACACAACTGAGGGTAAATTCTGGCCCTTTTCTTTACCAGCTATGTGCCTTGAATAAATTATTAAAACCTCTCTGAGCCCTTTTTTCCTTGTTTATAAAATAAAAGTCAATAACACCTATCTTTCAGGACTACTAAGAAGGTCAAAAGGAGCTCTGGTGATGCAGTGGTTAAGTGCTTCGCTGCTAATCCAAAGGTGGATGGTTCAAACCTACCAGCTGCTTCATGGAAGAAAGCTGTGACAGTCTGCTTCTGTAAAGATTACAGCCTCAGAAACCCTATGGGGCACTTCTACTCTGTGCTATAGGGTAGCTATGAGTCAGAATCGACTTGATGGTGACCGGTTTGGTTTTGGTTAGTATCAGGATTAAAATCAACAACAAAAACAAAACAACAATATATGTTTAGGATATTTAGCACTGTGCAATAGATACTTAAGTTATATCTATTTTCATAAATGTCTCTACATATTCAATGGTGAGGTTGAATAATTAGACACAAAACATGAAATGATCTCAAAAGGCCATTTGGTTTAATGTGGAATTTTAAACCACTTGTACTTGAGACACATTTTTAACATTAGTCTTAACTTTTTCATGGAGTCTATAAATATGCCCAAAGTTTTATGTTGATAGGCCGTCGTAAATTCAACAGAAGTTCACACGCTGATTACTAATTACTCTGAATTTCAACATGGCCTCATTATGTGATACTCTTCACATAGCAAGCAGCTTTGCTATAACAAGCTTCACTTTTGTACTTATTGTTTAATTAAGTGTGATTATTTCTTCTGAATAATGTAGTAATGTGTCTTTTCCAGGAGACTCCAATAACATAGGCCTGTCTTGTGATTTTTTGCCTAATTCTGAACATTCTGTTGCAAAGACCACCTGGAGCTGGCCTATTATAAAGAACCTGAGTCTGCAATTAACACTGCCCTCAACAGTGGGAGACATGGGTTTTAGACACACACATACCCCGATGCATATAAACACCCATACACATATACACCCACACACACATATACACTAACACACACAATGTATATGTACCGTCCTCTCTTCCCCATTCCCTTTGGATTTTTCCAGATCATGAGGAAAGTTCTCCCCTAAGTTTTCCAAACTTCTTTGGACAATTTTCGTTACACTGTGTTCCAGTTCCTGATGCAGTGTCTTATATTCTTCCATTTAAGCCCTTGCCCCTTATAAGTCTTAGAACAACTTCTCTGCTGCAACTGGCAGCCTTATCATTCTTAAGCTGTTTTTCAACTTAACAGGCCTGGACCTTGCTGCTTTTTCTCCTTTTACATCAGTCTTTCTGTTTTCACTCTACTGCTTAGCCTGAGAATGCTGATTTCTGCCTCAGCGTTACTGAAAATACTACAATGCACTGGTTCTAATAAGCATGTCCCTGTTTCAAGTCTCGCTAAAGGAATATAAATGCACACACGTCATCCATGTTGTTTCCATTCTTAGAGCTTAACTCATTCTCATTTCTGGTAGGGAAAAAATATTTTTTTAATTGGATACATGCTCTTTAATAACATGCAGAGTTGCCTAGTAGAGAGAATGTTCAAGTGAGAGCTGTACACTTCCTTAAATCAGTGCTCCTTCAAGCCATGGTGGAGGACAACCACAGCTCTTCATTACTCCAGTGGGCTACCTCAGAGAAGCCCAATGGGGGTTCCATCCCGCAGGCACACACTGCCAGTTCAGGGCTGTGAGTTGATAAAGAGCCATCCAGCACTACCTGGGCTTCAGGTGAGAGAAGCCAACCACTCAGTCTCTCCCCACATAATGGAAAATCAGGAAAACAGCTGACCACCAGTGGCATATTTCCTTAGCATAACCACACTCTTTACGATTAAACCAGTCACCAAGTTATTAGTGTTTGCCAGTTTCAAGTTTCAAGCTGGGTCATCAGACGTTGAATCTCTGCCTCCTGCAGATACCATATGTGCAGAGCAGAAATGCTCCTAGGGTTTACATGGCTGTGACCTTGCAGTAGCAGATCTCTAGGCCCTTCCTTCGAGGTGCCTCTCTCTGGGTGGGTTCAAGCTGCCAACCTTTTCGTTGGTAGCCACATGCTTAACCGTTTGCACCACCCAGGGACTCCTACAAAATAACGGATGTCTCAAATTCATGTGGCCCTTTGAGCAGCAACACATTCAATACCTGGTACATGTGGGCAATGTTCGAGCCTAGATATTTTGCCCCGTAGAGTTTGCCATCAGGCCACTTGACTTGGACGACTTCTCCCTCGGCCGGGGGACCCAGCTTCACGCAGTCTCGGCTCTGCAGAAGAAAGAGGGAGAGACTTTTCAAAGTGAGGCCCTAAGTGACTGCATTTAGAACTGAGCAAGTGATGAATCCTGGCAATTAAAAGGAGTTATTGCCTCTGTGTTTTATGGATTATGATCCCGCACGGGTACTCAGGGGAAAAGCTAAAGACCAGAGGAGGACTTAGAGTCAGCCTACATCATAAAGTTGCAAAGGAGCCTCCAAAACCCAAGCAGGAAAAAACAGTTGCATTTACATTTGCTATTTGACAAAGAATCGTTGCGGGGTAGCTGAAATATGTATAGGAACGGCTTTAGCTGAGGAATAGGCCAGCTAATGATTTGTAACACCTGACATTTTCATAGCATGTTGCAGTTAACAAAATGCTTTAACATGCATCTTTTCTGACCCTCACAGCAAGGCTTAGAACCGGTTTGGAAACGTTCAGTAATTGCCGACGTAAATTCAGTAATTGCCGCGTACACACTGCATAGCAACCAAATCTGTTGCCTGTTGGTTTCTGACCCGAGTAGGAAACAAACAGCAATGCCCCACTCAAAGATGGCAGCCAACCATGCCACTTTTAATGTGTGCTGCTCTTCACAGCCCTGCCAGTAATCCAGTCTCCCACATGGATCCCAGAAGTTTCAGGAGCCTGATGCCGGAGACATCAGGTCACAATATTTGACCACCCTTGCAGAACTGAAAGGGTGGACTGTTGAAATGTATTCCATGTATGCTCATGGGGTTATCGGCTCACTTTCCATTTCCCTTTTAAAGACGTATGTGGTACTAGGAACGCTGGAAAGCATCTGCGCCGTTTCCTGCACCGCCTTTGACTACATTTAAAAACAAAAAAAAGTTACCTTTGAGTCGACTCTGACTTATGGCAAGCCAAGTGCGTCAGAACTGTGCTCCATAGGTTTTCAGTGGCTGATTCCAAGGTGCCTCTGGGTGAACTCAAACCTCCAACCTTTCAGTTAGCAGTGACTGTGCTGTTCGCACCATCCAGGGACTCTGGGGTCCATGTTCCCTCAGACATAAGTCACACCCTCCAGCATCTGCTTTATTAATAATAAAGGTGGCATTTCTAATCTCCAAAGCCTGACTCCCTTGTCTCTGTAGATTACTTCTCCTTGGGCAGGATGGGAAGTGCTATTTATTGGGGTTTTCTTGAACCCCAAGAGGCAAGTCACGGGCTCAGGCAATAGGAGGCTACATGCCCATGAACTACCTACCACGAGGCACACCCACAACTCCGAGAGAGAGGGCTGGGTCATTCCTTTATAATTCAGGTCCTTAGTATTGCAGAATGGACCTTCAACAGATTATTAACCTCCAAAATATAACTTCCCCAAATGAATCCTGACCTACAATTTTAGGTCCTATATCTCTAAGGTGAGGCAAGAGGTCATAGAAATGTGACCTAGGCAGAGTATAAATTGAGTGAGTGACACAGCATAAAAATATGGAATCGTTGATAAACTCAATGCATGCAACTTTACCAAGTGACAAGTAACTGTTCTGGGGAAAAAAAGGTTTTAAAAAACTAAATGTCTAAGATACAGTTTGATATACTAATTGTCAATTAACCCTTTTTAACAAATCCTAATTTGGCATTGAAAGTGCCTGATCTCCTTACTGCTCAGTCTCCACCCTTTGTTCTTATCTGCCACAAAAATCAAGCCATATTCTTTCATGTCAAACTGTAGAGAAGACACTAAAGTTTGCTTTTCAATCTTCTTGCTTTCAGATTTTTTTTTCATGGAAGGACAAAAAAAAAAAAAAGAAAAGAACCAACCAACTCTACAACAACCAATCTTGTTCCATGAACTTCTCCCCTGCTCCCCACCCAGGAGCCCTAATTCTTCACTTTGATGGTTATCTCTTCACCTATTGCCAGGGCATTTAGGTGGAAGTGAATATAGTTTGATTTGCATATAACGTTATTTAGTGAGCATTATTCATTCATTATTTACACCCCACCTACTTTCAAAACAGATTTAAGACAGCTCAGAGTAAAGCACAAAAACAGTGTATTTCTGTAACGTTTAGTTTTCTCCATAAAGAAACAGTTTCAGCTCATCAGCTGTCTCAAACTTTGAGTTTTCCAGAAACTTTCTACGACTACACAGGGAATGAGGCACTTAACCAAGAATGACTAGGAGCACGCTGACTGATGGAGACTGAAAAAAGGTATGATATTTAGGCTCCCCTGACTCCTCAGAAGCAGAAGCTACTGGACGTTGGCAACACTGTCACAATTATGAGTTCATTATCTACTTATTGGCCACCTACCGTGTGTTCGACACTAGAAGAGGTCCTAATAGACAGCTGCCCAAGCTAGTGACAGACAGCAGGCAGCTCTTCCACACTTGGAGGCCTGTCACACTGAACCCCACGGCTCTGTGGGGGAGAGGGGAGATGGGAAGATGGGGAAGGACTCAAGGGTCCTTGCAAGGGATGAGATGGATGTGGAATGGATGGATGGATGTGGAAGACAGGACTTTTATCTTAATTTATTGATCAGGTTCCTCAGTAAGATTTCGTCTGGGAGAAAAGGTTTCTGTTAACAATAAAAGCTTTGACAATGACAGGATTTAGTTCATGGAAAGCAACAGCTTGACCAGCTAGCCCTCCTCCTTAAAGATCTTCAGCTGGCTCATACTTCCCGGGGCTGGGCATGAGGGCCTGGGCATGAGGTCCTGGGGTGAGAGCAGGACTTCTCAAGTGTGTCCCCAGCCACCAGGGACACATTTAAAATGAAGGTCCAGGCTCCCCTCACAGAGCAACATGTCCTGGGTGGTTTTCTTAAGCACTCTAGAATTTGAAATCAATTACATTTCATAAAATGCTAAAGAAGTCCTTCCTAATGCAGTTCTCGATGGGTTACTGGAGCAAGTTAACACCTTAGCTGGGAAATTATATGCATTAACAACCTTTACTAATGCATTTTTCTCAGTTGCTAAGCAGGCCTTCAGAAGCAGTTTGCCTTCACCTGACAGAAACAGCTGTTTACCGTTTCTAGCCCTGGTGGCACAGTGGTTAAAGTGATGACTACTAACCTCAAGGTTAGCGATTCCAAACCACCAGCAGCTCCGTGGGAGAAAGATGTGGCAGTCTGCTTCCGTAGAGATTTACAGCCTTGGAAACCCTATGAGGTGGCCGTGAGTACGAACTGACTTGGGGCTTCAGTTTTTTTGTCCTGCTCCAGGGAAGTATAAACTCCTAGAAAATCTACCAGAGCCCTGTTCACAGGGACACTGCTGTCTGGAGCTGTCAGAAAGCCCACAGCTGAAGTACTAAGTAGATGACGGGAACATTAAAGACAAAATGGTCCTCACCATCAAGGGTGGACTTCTGGCTATAATCAATTACTTAAAGGACTAAGATGGGTCCATCAGCTCAGGCAAGATCTGAGTTGGGCCTGTTGCATGCAAAAGCCCAACAGCTGCATTCCCTGAGGTTGTTCCAGGCAGTGGGACAGTCATCACATTCTTGCCAAGGTCAGGGCCAAACTCCTGCATGTGTCCACAAACGAAAGAAGAAAGCCCAATAACCATTCGGATTATTTGGATTCGGAAGTTCACTGTGTTCCTGGAACTCTTTTGGGAGCCCTTAGAAAGGGGCTCCCAGAAGCTACTATGCTTGAATGCCACCTGTCTGGGGGATAGCCTCTCCGATTCTCAACTCTACTCCCAGCAAGTATAAGCCACAGTGCAGGCAGCCCTGCCTAACAGCCCAGCTGTACCACATGAAGACATGGTGCATGAATTCCCAGGAGTTAATGGGCATGTAGTCTGGGGCCTCTGACAGTCCCCCCTGGGGAAAACACTTAGTGACCTGAAGCAAAATGCTGCCGCAGGTACTAGCATGTGGGGGGACAATGACCTGCTCATTACTGGATCTAGCAGGGATGAACAAGACTGAGTGATGGACAGGTAATCGCTGCAATGGCTTCCTGACATCTGTTTGGCTGCCCAGCCTCCACACCCCTCTCTCCTCCTTCAACGTTGTGGTCGGAGACAAGGGATGATCGCCATGATGGATGCTGAAAAACACCAGAGACACTCTTCCCCGGCAGCAAAGGCATCAGCAGTGACAGAGGCCTGGCCAGATGGCTGTCCCTGCCCAGGGTTTACAACCTGTCACCAGGGATGCAGAGAAACAGGTAGAGGGAGAAAACTCCTGTGCCAGAGGCAGAGTCCAGGTCCAGGGCTACGCATGCTGGGAAGCAGCCGTGTCCTTCCTGGCCAGGTTCTGTGCTGTGGTCCTCACCGGTCCAGCTGGGCAGCCTCCCTTGTCCTTAATTGTTTTTTGAGCCTTGCTGGCCAGCAATCCTGGAGATTCTGTGGGCTCACCAACAACCTTCCACTAGATTTCTGTAGTGCCTAAATCAGCTAGAGTCAGTTTCTGCAGCTTGCAACCAAGGACCCTGACTATAAGTAGTCACTGGTTTGGATGACGGCAGATCCCCCTTCTCACAAAGTGAGGAAGAACCCTTTCACATAATGATGGGGTGCAGAAGTGGAGGGCTTCCCACACCTTACCTGAGCCTCATTCAAAAGGCCCATTAGTAAAACCACCCCCACTCCCCAAAAAAGCCAGTTTCCATCAACTCCAACTCATGGCTACCCCATGTGTGTCAGAGTAGAACTGTGCTCCATAGGGTTTTCAGCAGCTGAGTTTTTGGAAGTAGATAGCCAGGCCTTTCTTCTGAGGTGTTCTGGATGGACTCGAACCTCCAGTGTTCCAGTTAGCACATGAGTATGTTAACCATTTCCACCACCCAGGGATGCTCCCCTCCCCCCAATAAAAGGGAGCATATTCACAGGCCACAGAACAAGGAGTGCAAACAACAAAGGCCAACCCTGTCACTTCATTGCCAGCTATTCCTGCTGAATCTCCACTGATGTCCCTCCCTCTAAAGATTCTCCCACTGTGCTACATACAGTGTATGCTAAATTCTACCGTGTGTTAGTTAAAAATATGGAAAAGTTCTTGCACAGTGAGATACTACTTCACTCCCACTAGGATGGCTATTATCAGAAAAACAGAAAACAGCAAGTGTTGGTGAGGACATGGAGAAATCAGAACTTTCACCCATCGCTGGTGTGAATGGAAAGCACGGCGGCCGCTGTGGAAAACCATTCGGTGATTCTTCAAAGAGTCAAACATAGAATTACCATCCAACCAAGCAATTCCAAGGCATATCCAAAAAACTGAAAAGCAGGGAGTTAAACGGGATCTATGTACACCAATGTTCATAGTGGTACTATTCGCAATGGCCAAAAGGTGGAAACAACCCAAGTGGCCATCAACAGATGAATGGATAAACAAAATGTGATGCATTCATATGGTGGACTATTATTCAACATAAAAAGAAATGAAGCTCTCTAGAACTCCTGCACACATGCACACACACAAACTCTTTCTTTATAACCAGAAAAAGCACCTCTATTTTTAGTTAAATGAAATCCTGGTGAAATTTCTCAACAAAAGATTAAGATATGAGAGTTCATAACCCCAGACAATTCCATGCGTGTTCCAGGCACCAAGCAATGCCGCGAATGACAGGAGGGCATTGCAGGCTTTCCCTGACGTGTGAAACGCGGCCCCTGGCTGACAGCCCCGCTCCCTCCCTGTTGGCCAGCTACTGGAGGAGGGATGCCTACACAGCAGTGAATAAAGCACGAGGGGTTGTTCTGCTGGCCTCCAGCTCAGCAGACAATGCAAACCTGCCCTCACTGCCGGGGGCTACAGTGCCACACCAATGACAAGAACCAATCCAGCTGTCACCCAATCAACTCCAACCCATGGCGACTCTGTGTGTGTCAGAGTAGAACTGTGCTCAATAGGGTTTTCAATGGCTATGGCTTTTTGGAAGTAGACTGCCAGGCCTTTCTTCCAAGGTACTTCTGGGTAAATTCAAACCTCCAACCCTTTGGTTAGCAGCTGAGGGCATTAACTGTGTGTGCACCACCCAGGGACTTCTGGGCAAGAAAAGGTCTATATAAATGGAATGTTATCTATCTTTATAAAAGGAGAAAGCTCTACATGTATTGACATGGAATGATCATTCAAGATCATATATATCATGCAAGCATGTGTGTAAAAAAAAATATAGAAGAAAAAGAGCTGTAAGTATCCGCTTATCTATGCTCAAAAGGATGCAGAGGAAATTTCAATAGCAGATGACTCTAAAGAGGCATGGTGGCTAGGAGATGGGGATTAGAGAGACTTTCACGTTTTGCACCTTTTGAATTCTGTACTTATGAATACATTACCTATTCAGAATTTTTATATGGATTGGAAAAAAGAATACAAAATAAGGGCAGAGTCAGCCTGCCGTGGCCCCCCTCGGCTGACTGGTGCAGTGATTGCAGTAGGTAGAGGCTGTGCATCTCCACTTGTTTCTAAGGGATGGGGGGTTACAACTGGACGTTCTCCGTTCTCTGAGGATATCCACAAGCCTGTATACAGACTGTAAAGACAAGTTCCCAACCATCCTGAGCAAAGGCAGGCTCTGAAAAATAGCCTCTCACGGGGACTGCTTTGAAGTGGACACATCACATTCGAATGGACCAAATTCCAAATGGTTTGTTACTAAGACGCTACTATCACTGTTCATGCAGAGATTGGCAAAGACTGGAAACATTTTTTAACTTCTTTTTCTTAAAAATAACTTCTTCTGAGCTTTTAATATACATGCATTAGGGAAAACTGTAGAAATTTTTTTAAAGGTAGAAAAGTAAAGTAAAAACAATGTGTATTTCTATCACTTACAAGTAATTACTGCTACCATCTGGACTTTTCCCCTGTATTTCAATGATTTTTAAAAAAAATTAGGACATCCTACACACACACACACACACACACACACACACACACACACACACACACACACGATTTTGTACCCTGCTCTATTTATCACCTAAAATTCCATCCTGAGCATCTTCTTAGTTATTAATTATCCTTTAAAAACTCCATTTTACTGGCTGAATATATGCAACATTATTGATGTTTCACAATTAATTTAACCATATTGTTAGGTATTTAGGTCATTCCAATTTTCCACTATCACATGTAATGCTACTGAATACGTTTCTCCTTAAATCTTTGTCCAAACTACTGACTGTATCCTTAGACTAGACTTCTAGAACAGCAATTAATTAGTAAAAAGTAAAACCTGGATATAAACTATTTATAAAGTGAATTTCATCAGTATTGGAAAAAATCAACATCAGACTCATTTTTTCTAGTGCAGTAAATCCTGTCTTCACCACAACAGAAAATTGTGATTCAGTCGGGCTGAGGTGGCTACAGGCTAAATGCCCTCCCCGGGGCACCAGATGCTCAGCCGAGGTAGGAATGACTGCTCTGGAGGGCTATCTCACAGGGTACGAAAAATCTGCACTTTACGTCCTATTTATAAAGAGAGTCCCTAGGTGGTGCAAAAGGTTAAAGCACTGGGCTGCTAACAGAACGATCACAGGTGCCAGTCTACCTGAAAGTGCCTCAGAAGAAAAGCCTGGTGATCTTCTTCCAAAAAATCAGCCATTTAAAACTCTGTGGAGCTCAGTTCTACTCTGACACACCTGGGGTCACCTCGAGTCAGAACTGACTTGACGGCAAATGGTTTTTATAAAGAAAGAACTAACTCTGGGCCCCCGTCCTCTGACTGAATCTTCTTTTTCACAGGAAGCGCTTCCTAACATACTTGGCAGCATCTGCACTGAAATGTGTCTGTGCTGGTCACGAAGCACCGTCTCTTTAAGCCATGGGTTAATGGATTCCAGCCAACCTGCTTCCATGCTAACACCAGCCATTCTGGGAAGAACCCAAGTCTGATGTTCAGTTTTCCTTTTTTCTTCTTTAAGGAAAAAATAGGTTATTTTTTCTTTTTTAAAGGAAACACACATAAACACACCATTTTTAGACCCGAAGATGCTGCAGTTGTCACTGTTAAACTAGAGCGGGCGCATCTGGTCTCCTCAGACGGCCAAATTCCTCTGCACCAGCCACACTTTGTCACACCTATCATCAAACGAAAGCTGCTTCTTCACAAAGAACAACATTAATACTGATTAATAAGTATTAGTTTGTTAGTGCACACTCTCCCCTCAGCTCCAGGCCAAGTGTGAACCCCATGTCTGAGAAAGGTATTGAGGTCCCAGTGAAGGGTCTTTTTTTTTTCCCCCAGAAGATATTAATTATAGCATTGAGCCTCAGAAAGTATACTTATGAAAAAGTCACATCTTATATGATTAGAAATAGGCAGAGGCAGAGAGACCCAGTCCTTTCGAGGAATTCATAGTTCAGCCCAGGCCTCCCTCATATACATGGATATCTACAGTCAGTGTGAGTGGCTCTGGCATGCAAAAGCTTTAAAAGGTGTAGAAAGTACAGAGTTAGGTGGTTGCTTTTGGAAATTATCTGCCTGGTTCCTCTGAGTGAGGAAGCATAAGAAAAGTCAATAGGCAGAAACAGGGTGACCCGGAGAAGTTGACCTAACTGAAAGGGTCTGCCAGGAGAGGGTGTGGAGAGGGACCCAGGGAGGCAGGGGCAGTGAGGATCCAAGAGGGGTGACTCTGAAACCAGAGAGGGGTTCTCTGCATTCTTGGATTTGGAGAAACCATTTATTCACCAATTACCCACTGCTGAGAGAAACTGCTCAACTCCTGCCTCTCTCCCACATTTACTGAGCGTCTCCTCTGCTTGGCACCAAGGCTCTGCACTGGGGAGACAGAGGCAGAGAGACCCAGTCCTTTCGAGGAATTCATAGTCCAGCCAAGGCTTCCCACATATACACAGATATCTACAGTCAGTGTGAGGTGTCGTGTGTGACAGTGGGATAGGGACTCACACATGTACACGGATATCTACAGTGTGAGGTGCCGTGTGTGACAGTGGGATAGGGACTCACATGTACATGGATATCTACAGTGTGAGGTGTCATGTGTGACAGTGGGATAGGGACTCACACATGTACACGGATATCTACAGTGTGAGGTGCCATGTGTGACAGTGGGATAGGGATTCACACACGTACACGGATATCTACAGTGTGAGGTGCTGTGTGTGACAGCGGGATAGGGACTCACACACCTACACAGATATCTACAGTGTGAGGTGACGTGTGTGACAGTGGAACAGGGACTCACACATGTACATGGATATCTACAGTGTGAGGTGCTGTGTGTAACCATGGGTCAGGGAACTCACACATGTACACAGATACCTACAGTGTGAGGTGCCGTGTGACACTGGAATAGGGACTCACAGATGTACACGGATATCTACAGTGCGAGGTGCCATATGTGACAGTGGCTAACAGGCTGGGAGGCAGGGGCTCTGCGTGTTCATGACTCACCCTCCTACGAAATCAACTGTATCAGGATTTCCTTCTTATGGCTGACTAGAACTCCCCCTGCCTCCTCCAAAGTGTGAACTCCCCCACCATATAAACTGAGGTGATTAGTATAGAGTCCCCGCTCAGGACTCACCTGCATTTACTGAGCTAGGCTATGCGTGAGCACTTTATAAAGTTGGGGCAGGAACATAACATAGCCCTTAAAGACCGATGTCACAAGAAGAGGCCAACTGGCAGCTCATGTCACTCTGTGGGGAGACCTGTTCGGGGCTCTGGCCTCATTGACCAGACTTCAGTTGGTCAGGTCATCCCACTGGAGAGGTAAGTCATGTGGCCAAGACAGGACAAGTCACAGCCCCAGCCCCTCCCCTGCCTCTTAAGACAGTTCTGGAATGATCTACCAATGATCCCAGGGTTGCTGGAGCTAAAAACAGAAAATCTCCTAGGTTCCACTCCAAAAATGCCCTAGATATACAAACCGCCCGAAAAGGGAATTTATCTATTTAAAGCTTTCTGGTACTTCCTCTTAGATTCATCTTTCAGTAACCTCTCCTTTCATAAAAGTATGAAAGTGTTACTGGGAGTCTTGGGTTTAGTGACCAATGAGCTGATCAAAAATTACTATCACCACTACTACCAACAACAATGACACCACCAATGACACCAACAATGACACCACCAACGACACCACCAATAATGACACTACCAGTAATGACCACCACCACCAATAACCACCACCCCAGCCAGAGCCACAAACACCAAGTGTCTACTAAGTGCTGGGTACCAGGTTAATTGGAGTCTCTGGTGGAGTGAATGGTTAATGTGCTTGGCTGCTAACAAAAGCTTGGAAGTTTGAGTCTACCCTTAGGTGCCTTGGAAGAAAGGACTGGTGATCGACTTCCAAAAAATCAGCCATTGGAAACCTCATGGAGCACAGTTTTACTCTGATACATGTGGGATTGCCATGAGTTGGGGTTGCCATGAGTCGGGGTTGACTTGACAGCAACTGATTTTTTTTCCCATGCTACCTGCTTTATACACTATATTTCAATAATCCTAACGATAACCCTAATGTTTACTACTATATTCGTTTTACACACAAGGAAACTGGTGTTAACTGCTTGACCAGGGTTACACAGTTAGTTAGCTGATCCAAGATGCAAACCAGGTTTGTCTGCTCCATGTAGGGTCCTCCGACCCTGGAGAGGGAGCCAACACCCACCCTGGTGGCTGCCCCTGGGTGGCTGCATCCTCCTGCGCTTTGCCCCTTGCTGACACTAAAGTTCAAACACACCATAGCTGTAACCCTCACACCTAAAAAGGGAAGAAGCTTCTATCTAAATAGGACAGATTCACTCCCCCACCTCTTCTTTTTGCAGGTGTTGGCAGGGGCTACATACAGCGCATAAGGGGAACAAAATATTTTATTATGTCAATAAAAATTTATGTTGCAAAAGACAGAAAGAGGAGCTTCAGGGGAATTTCTCTGTAGTGGCTTCTAAAAATAAATGTCAGTTCCAAAAGCTGGAAAAAAAATAAAGGAAGAAAGGAAAGATAAGGATAAGCACTGGGGGAGAAGGAAGGGTGTCCTGAGATCACCTATCATGCCGGGGGCTCTGAGAAAAGAAGGTCAGTGCCTGAGCAAGGCTGACCCCCACAGGTTCTCACCCTGCTCGAAGCAGGTGTTCCACCTCACAGAGCAAGCACCAGCCTGACTTCCACACAACTAGTGTTCTCAGTATCTAGTGCTGCCGCCACAGAAATATCACAGAGCGGGGCTTTAAAGAACTGAAATTTATTTTCTCACAGTTCAGGAGGCTAGAAGTCTGAATTCAGAGTGGCTCTGTGGGATGGTGCTTCCTTGTCTACTTCAGCTTCTAGTAGCTGGCAGCGATCCTTGGTGTTCCTGGGCTTATAGTTCCATCTGGCTCCATCACCTGTCTTTCTCTTCCTCCTGTGTGTGTCTCTGTGTCAAATTTGCTCTTTTTATAACTCAGTGATTATGTTTAGGATACACCTTACTCAGGTTTGGCCTTATTAACGTAACAAAGACCAAAAACCTAACCCATTGCCGTCAAGTCCATTCCGACTCATAGCAACCCTACAAGACAGAGCAGAACTGCCCCATAGGGTTTCCAAGGAGGGGCTGGTGGATTCAAACTGCCGACCTTTTGGTTAGCAGCCGAGCTCTTAACCACTGCGCCACCATGGCTCCAATATAACAAAAGAAACCCCTATTTCCAAACAGAGTCACCTCCACAGGTATAAGGGCCAGGACTTCGTACATGTTTCAAGATGCCTCAAGATCTGAGAGATCCAAAATGAAATTTTGACAAAGCAACCTCAAAGGATCCAGATAAGGAAAATCAAGAAAGGGAGTAAGGATACAAAGGGTTCTTGGAAGACGTCTTAGTCATCTAGTGCTGCTACAACAGAAATACCACAAGTGGATGGTTTTCATGAAGAGACGTTTATTTCCTCATAGTCAAAGTAGGCTAAAAGTCCAAAGTCAAGGTCTCGGCTCCAGGGGAAGGCTCTCTCTCTCTCGGCCTTCTCATCAGTGTTCCCCCAGACTAGGAGCTTCTCGGCACAGGGACCCAGGTCGAAAGGACGCGCTCTGCTCCCGGCACTGCTTTCTTGATGGTGTGAGGTCCCCCTGTCTCACTGCTCACTTCTGTCTTTTATATCTCAAGACACTGCCTCAGGACACAGTCCAGTCTTGTAGACCAGGTCCTGCCTCACTAACACAACTGCCGCCCATCCTCCCTCATTAACATCATAGAGGCAGGATTTACAACATACAGGAAAATCACATAGTACCAGGAATCACGGCCTGGCCAAATTGATACACACATTTTTTTGGGGAACATAATTCAATCCATGACAGAAGAGTTCATATCTTTATTTAAAAAATAAATTTTTTTCTTATTATAAAACATGCTCATATGGAAACTATAAGAAGGTAATAAACTTGAAAATCATAATCACCTATGATTACACTCTCCACAGATAATCAGTAACATTTTGATGTATTTCCTTTGAGGATTTTTCCTTTGCATATTTATATTTTTATACATAATTGGGATCATGCTGTATGTACAAATTTGAGCCTGATTTTTTCCATTTGTTACGTTGTGCCATTAAGTATCCTTTGAAAACATGATTTTTAATAGCTGCATAACTAATTCCTTCAGCCTTCCTCCTAGCTGCACTGGGTAGGGCTCAGCAACTAGATGGAAGGAATGTGGCCATACTTCCATTGTCCCGCTGGTCAGGTGCGGCCGGGGCCCCGTGTTCTACCGAGCGTAACATTTTGAGTGGCAGACTGTCAAAGAAAATTTCGTCCTGAGGGTGTGTCCTGGAGAAAGAGCATTCTGAAAACCACTCTGCATTCACTCCTTCCCCAAACAGATATGAAGTGATTTAGAACCAGGAATATTTCGCTTTGACTGGAGGAGAGTTAGGAAGAGCTGTCGAGTGGAAGAGAGAGTTTTGCCCTTAAGGTCGAGATCTAGAATGGGCACTTGGAGGTTTCAAACTGCAGCATTTGAACTCCACATAAAGAAGCCCCGTGCTTCCTAATCATTTCAGTGACAGATCGGCATTGAGCTCCCTGTCACCTGCGCTGCTCAGTGAGGGCCAGAGAACCGCTCACCAGGATACTGTGGTAGAGGAGGCTTCCTGTGGTGGGTGGGTGGCAGAGTGAGGGACTCTCAGACAAGGGTCACTGGGAGGGAGTGGAGGGGTTTAGGGCTGAGCTGAGAGGGGACTGCACACCACCCTAAGCCGCAGTGATGGGAACCACCAGCCTAGGGACCCCTTGGCTAAGATTCTCTCCTTCAAGTCTCTCTGGAAGTTATGGGCAGGGCTGGGACCGTGGTTTCCAAGTTCCTTGAGCCCCAGTCTAGGCTCTTCCTCCTTCACTGAAGCCTTGGGGACACAGGATACAAAAGAAAATTCAGGCACACGCGTGGGCACACTCGCACGCATGCGCCCCGCTGTCTCGTCCCTTAACCGTATCTCAGCATCGCCTCTCTCTGACTATCCTCCTAGCTCTTCAAGATGCCACCTTCCTCTCTGGACAAAGGAGGAGACATTTCTGTGGATCAGCACCCCATGGAGGAGACTGAATAAGGCAGCCCTCTCCCCTTCTCTGGTGGGCCCACAGGAAAGCCTGCTTTAATTTAACTAGATGAGGAGCAAACTACCCACTGCTGACTCACAGCGACCCTCTAGGACAGAGTAAACTGCCCCATGGGATTTCCAAGGCTGTAATCTTCATAGAAGCAGAATGCCACATCTTTCTCCCATGAGGAGCAAACTGGTGAAGCAAAATGCTTAGAAAGGATGAGATAGGTGTGGGGTCTCACCCTACTGCTGTGCAAAGGCTTTTACAGAGCTTCTGTGGTAAAATGCCCACCTGCAAAAACACATCACGGTGTATAAACGTATGTCAAAGATGAAGTACTCCTGGGCTGAGACCTCAGAATAACTTAGCCTTAAACCAGTTGCCGCTGAGTCGACTCTGACTCATGGAGACCCCATATGTGTCAGATAGAACTGGGCTCCATAGGGTTTTTCAATGGCTGATATTACAGAAGTAGATCACCAGGCCTTTCTTCTGAGATGCCTCTGGGTGGACTCAAACTTCCAACCTTCTAGTTAGCAGCCGAATATGTTAACCATTTGCACCTTCCTACTCTCTAAACAACACTACCATCTATGAATGCACACCATGGCTGAAGTGTGGGCCCTTGTGCCCAACACACAGCGTAGGGTCAGTTCTTGGTCTCCCCCAAGCTGGCCCAGGATGTCCTCCCGGAACTGACCTCACAGCTGGTCATCAAAGCCAGAAATTGAGGGAGGGGACGGAGTGTGCGCAAATGAGTGGACGGCTGGGCCAGGGCCGAGTTCTAGAACTTGGAGTCAGAGGTGACTGTGGATCACCCACTGCTTTTCTCCCCTGCCGAACTGGAAGAGGCCTGGGGAAGGAAAGAGCCCCGGAACAAGGAAATGACTTGCACAGAGTCATAACTCACCAAGTTGGCTATAATTTCATTTAATTTTGCATTTCACCAACCAGCAGTGCAAGATTTTGAGCAAATGAGTAACCCTGGGGAGGGTGCTAAATAAGGGACTAAAAAGAAGCACCAGGGAGCAGTGAAGACAAACCAAAGAATTTGTGAGAGTACAATCTGTCAAATAATGTCAGCTTGTGTTAAGTTAAATTCAGAGGCAGAGAGGTTACTGAAGTCTATGCGGACAAGTGAAGAAATCCAGAATTTCTTCCAAGTTCAAAACGGGTTCCTAAGAATAGCAATAAAAGGCGAGGCACTCTGTTCTATAACTACTCCGCAGGCAAGCTCTCCCACCCAGCACTGTTAGTGGAACATGTCCTTCCTTTCCGATTTAATGCAAATGCAAACACTTAAACAATCATGTGTTCCTAACAGACTGTCTTATGATGAACAAGACGCTTGTAATTACTACCAGCATGTTTCAACAAAGGCTCATCTGTCACAAATGGCAAGCAGATAAATAAGATGGTTGACGAGAGGGTAATGAATCAATCTACTTGTTCAATACCACAACGCTTAAAGGGAAGTCAGAAATTTCAGAAACTCCCTAAACGATTCCTGTGTTGTCAAAAAGCTGTCAGACCAAAATAACCTTCATGTGAAATTAATTTCATGACCCAATTATTTTTTCCTTTTAATTTTTTGTTGATACTGTGTTTCCAGTAATAGAGGGCATGCTGAATCATTGAGTGTGTCTTAATTTTTGATAGTTAATACAGTTTTTGTTTTATGCCTCATTCCATAAATCGTGCCCTGGGAGTCCAGAGGTACATATGCGTACCCCTTGTGAACGCAAATTCTACCCCGAGAGTCCAGAGGTACATACATGTACCAAATAAAAATTTTCAAAATTCATGTTTTTCCTACCAAAAATTCAATGATTCAGCACCATCTCATCCAATACCCTGTAAAAACAGTAATCTGCAGCACACGACTATTTTTTCTGTTTCAAACTGTTACATAAGGCCCTGCCTGCCAACAGTGGGACAGAAGCTTCCCAATGAACCCCAGAGCTCAAAAAGTAAGTGGCAGCTATATATACTACCAGCCCTGAAAGGGTCAAGGAGAATTTTGCTGTTTGCAGGTTCCCAGACAATGAGAATGAAAATGGTATGTAGACAGCATACCACTGTCGGATTTATCTAAACAGGAGCTTTTAATCCACAACGGCTTAACAATACTTGAAAGGAGGGCAGTGCATTTAGCTTCCCTGTTGGCACTCATGCCTGCAATACGGGGTTCAGAATTACATGGAGGGTTATGTCTTGCCTTTTCTCTGACAGTTAATGAACCTTTGAAGTAGGAACCTCTCTGTTCTTTTCATGCCAGATATTGGTCTTTGTTTGAAGCCTGATTGTTGCTAAGATATGAGTGGCTTAATGAGCACCAAGTAGTTGGTCAATTAATATTTCAATAGTGAGATGATCTTTTTTCAATCTACCAAAGAAAATAACCAGGTTTGCCGGCATCTTCAGTTACTTTCCTTGAAAGGGACACTGACAGTTTTGAATGGATGCAGATTTGCATGGGAATAAAAATACCTGGTGAGAAGGGAAAGCAGAAGTATAGTCCTGGTGTAGCCATTTGCAGCCCAGTAGAAAGGTTTGTGCATAAGGAGGTGGTCTTCCAAATACGAGTCTTGTCTCATTGTAGCGTCTCACCTAATGTCATCGGCCCTCACATTCACGTTCTTCCGGCAGTTCTCCTAGTGTCCCCATTCCAGCAGGGCTGCAGGTGCTGGCTGTTCTGAACGGAGGACTAAAGCCTCACTTGTTTTTGCCGGTCACTTTTCTTTATGGTGTAAATGAGAAAAGGTGCTTTAGAAAATTCCATTTTATCCTCCACTCCCAAAAATGAGAAAATAAGATATGACGGAATCACTGGGTCTGATGATTTAAAGCCAATGTCATCAAGTTGATTCTGACTTACGGTGACTCTATAGGACACAGCAGAATTGCCTAAAGGGTCTTCAAGGCTGTAATCTTTACGGAAGCAGACTGCCACATCCTTCTCCTGTGGAGTGGCTGGTGGGTTTGAACCACCAACCTTTTGGTTAGCAGCCAAGTGCTTTAACCACTGCACCACGTTTTAGAAAAAATAACATATATTCTTATATTTATACTCCTGGAAATATGCATAATTCTACCTCCCCCACCGCTATTTTATATTGGCACAGTGGCCGCAACAATGAGCTCAAATATACCAAATGTGGTGCAGCTGGCACAGGACCAGGCAATTTTGCTATTATATACAAGGTTGCCATGAGTCGGAGCCAACTAACAACAATCCCTATTTACGGAGTTAGTAGCCGTGAATCTACAAAAGACATCTTTTTCAGGTACAGACTACACCAGCTTTAATCACTGGTAGTAAAGTCTACTTTGATCTGGAAAAAGTATATATATATTATTATTCAACATAGTGCGTTACTAATCATTTAGATGAAGTTAAACATTCTACAAGCATAAAGTTCTTTAACAGTCCTAGATAAAACATCTAAGGCACAGAAGACATTCAAAAACAGTATCTTCGTTTTATACACAGTGAGAAATCACATGATACAGGATAACTGATTTGCAGAAACACCAACAGCCGACAAAGATTTCAGCAGATGACAACCTCCAAGTTTTCACTCATTTCTTAGCATATACCACTTTCTACGGGAATGATTACAAAGGGAAGGAAAAAACCACTCAATCCATATGCTAACCACAAAATACCATTTATTTAGTAATATGAAAGGCAAGATTTATTACTGGTTCCTTGTCACCCATGAAAATCAGCTAACCTCTTTCAAATAAGGAGTGAAAGGAAATAATAAAATGAAGGCGGTGTGGTTCAACAGTAAGTAGCAGTACTGACTTCTACTGGATAGACTTATCAAACAATCATCTAAGTTCACTCTATTACCAAAATAATTTAAACCTATGGTCAAATAGGAACATAAACTCTTCAAGGATTTATGGGCCCCCATATCTCCTGGGATTTGTCACCAATTTATGTGCTATATCGTGGCATGTTAGCAGCTGGGGTTGGATGGAGGTGAAAGATAATGTAAAATGGCTTGTAAACAGGCAGCTCCCTGTTGACTACTGGCCTCAGGAAACCCATGCTGTTAACTATATACTTCAGAAACTGTGCAGAATGGTGTGCTTACAAATGTGCCATGGGGACAGTCTACTCTGGAAATTTTCAGGTATTCATGAAACATGCACGTATACCCGTTGGCGTCAAGTCAATTCCGACTAATAATGACCCTATAAGACAGTAGAACTGCCCCACAGGGTTTCCAAGGAGCAGCTGGTGAATTCAAACTGCCATGCTTTTGGTTAGCAGCCGAGCTCTTAACCACTGTGCCACCAGGGCTCCACATGCATGTACCAACCCAATCACATCAAACTCAGGGGCCATGGGGTCTGGGTTTGAGGTCACAATGAAGTGACAGCAAACCAAGATTTTGAAGTTCAAAACCACGCATCACAGGCAGCTAATATGCCATTTTAATTTAAAGAGGAAATGAAGGGCTGATAGTGAACAGTGACATCCAGATAATATATGATGTGAAGCAGCGGTGACATCTGGCTGTGTATTTATTAAGAGGAATAAGGGAGTTTCATTATGTTTATATTTTCTATTCAACAGAAGTTAATTCAACCCTACCCTGGATTTTAGAATGATGTTACAGGAGTTATAGTTTGGTGCTGAATAGTCACAGGGAGTCCACTAAGACACTGAGGACATTTCCCAAGAGTCCTGTCTCAGGCAGGTCTGGGAGCCAGTGGCTGCATTAACACCACAGGTCCCTTAGTCCTATCTTCATAACAGATCTCGATCTCTCTCTCTCTCATGGCAGAGGGACAGGCCATTATCATTCACTTCATCTGAAACAGAGCCTTCCAAATTGTCAAGGCTAGAGACCTTGATTAAAGAAATTTGACGTGGAAGCCAAAACAGAGGGCTCAGGTTGTCCCAGGGAACAGTGACTGGGCAGAGGCTTGCCCTGAGGACAGAATATTCTAGACCTTTCTAGAAAGGAAATGGAGATGACAATACGAACTTAAATTTAAAAACAATTTTTGACATTGACTTTCAAACAGCCAACATACTAAGGCGTGACTTAAAACAATACCTGATGACTATAAATATTAATTTATTTACCATATTTTTACACAAACAACGTACACATCACACGTTTTTTTTCCAACTGTGCAAACTGCCCCCCCCCCCACCCCGTGTTATTATCCTAATATGTGTGGGCACGTTATTTACCTGGGTGCCTTATTTGTGAAAAAATATGGTAGTCTTTAATTCAACAAATATTTATTGTCCACTCGGTACAAGCCAGGCTCTACAGTGAAAACTACAGCAAAAAAATTTTTTTCCCCTTTCTCCCTTATTTTTTTCTTTGGAAAAACAAAACATGTTTTGGTTTGAAAGATGAACTTGAAAACACTGATTTTAAAAATGTGGAAGTAGGACTTCCGGGCAACATGGCGCTATAGTCAGAAGCACCACGCCGTCTCTCTAAAGCAAAGATCAGAAAAACTAAATCAAACAGAGTCTCACGTCAATCCTGAAACCCTCACCATCAAGTGAAGAGATAAAGAACTCAGCCAAGCACCGAATGGAATAAGAAACTGACCCGAGAACAGAGAGCAAGAAGAGACACACACAGAGGTCCCATATCAGCTACCGCAGCATGGATCCGCCATCTTGGACTCCTATTGGAGATCAGCAAACAGGAGGTACGAGAAAGCAGCTTCATGGAGCTTTCAGCAGGAGACAGAACAACCAGTAACCCACGATACAGGCTTTCCCACTCCCCACCCTTCTTCACCCCCATTTAGCCTCCTCTGCTTCCTGCAGCCACAGTCTATTGGCTAGGAAGCAGCTTTCCCCCAGTGCCACTTGGATTCTACCCACCTGCACTGGCCAGCTCCCTAAGTGCCATTTGTTGGCTGCTGGTGTTGCTTTTTTTACGCTTCTTTAGATTTCTTCCTTACCTCTCACCACCTCCCCTTCCTTTCTCTCAAATACCTGGCTCCATGTGCCATCTCTGCTTTTTCCTGAAAGGCTGTGAAATACCACTCGACTGTGAAACTGCTTCCAGGCCAGTGCTGCCATGCTGGTGGGACTACCGGGGCTTTTTTGTTTGTTTGTTTGCTCTGATTTGTTCTGTTTTGATTTGTTTGTTTTCTTTATCTTTTCTCGGCTTGGGAGCCCCTTCTAGCTGGGCAGTACTGTGTGGCTTGGAGCTAGTCCCTTAATCAGCGCAGACGCACAGGGACTTCCCTGGGGGCATTTCTTTTTTCTTGTTTGTGTTTTTTTTTCCTTCATTTCTTTGTTTACTTTTCTTCTCTCTCTTATTCCCTTTTTGTCCTTCTTCATTTCCAGTTTCTCGATTTATTCATTTTTTTCTTCTACCCTTCTTCTTTTCTCTTTTTAATTTTTGTTTTTCCCCATTTCTCAGTCTCTCATCTCTTCACTCCAATAGCAAACTCCTTTAGCACTCTTTCTTTTTTGTGTGTATGTCTTTGCCTCCTGTTCCTCTCTCCTCTCTCTGATCTTTCCCATACCCATCTTAGCTCCACACATCACAATCTACCCCTTCCTTCCTGCCTACCTGCACCATGTGCTGAACATCACACTCCCAAGCAACAGAGGGAGGGCCTACTGGAACCTGCCCTGCACTGACTCCCAGTCTGCACTGTCAGCCCTGGTATGTGCCACAAAAAACCTATCCCAGCAACTCCCCTTCAGCTGGATCTGCCCTGCTGTACCATACCTGAGTGACTAACCCCACCCATTGGAGAAGGAGGTGAAAACTATCATGCCCACAGACGAGCAAATAACAAAGAACGCAAAGCCCACCTGCTCACATAACCAAATAAAACAAAAAAGCAGGACAAAACAAACAAATATATAATCAATAAATGAGGAAAATAATCACTGAATGCCCCAAAGAGAGCAGACAATATCAAATCATTTACAAAAACAAGACAGGATGGAAACACCAGATGATCTTCCAGTAGAAGAAAAGGCACTAGACCTAACTGAGAGGGAATTCAAATCTCTAATATTCAGAATTATCCAAGAGTTGAATCAAAAAACAGACAAAAATGAGGAAAAAATAGACAAATTCATGGAAAAAACAGACAAATTCATGGAAAAAACAGACAAATTCATGGAAAATACAGATAAAAAATTAGAAGAATTCAAGAAAATAATATGGGAACAAAATGCTAAAATAAATCCACGACCACGACTAGAAATCATACAAAAACAACAATTAGAAATCCAAAAGATAAACAACAAGATTTCAGAAATGGACAGTGTCATAGAAGGGCTGAGGAGCAGGTTTGAAATGATGGAAGACAGGATCAGCAAAATTGACGACAAACAGTTGGATACAACTCTGTTTGAGGAAAAATCAGAAAAAAGAACGAAGAAAAATGAAGAAACCCTGAGAACTATGTGGGATACAATCAAAAGCAAAAATCTACGAGTGATCGGAGTTCCAGAACAGGGGGAGAAAACAGAAGACGCAGAGAGGATCACTGAAGAATTGCTGACAGAAAACTTCCCCAATATCATGAAAGATGAAAAGCTGACCATTCAAGAAGCTCAACGAACTCCACATAGGATAGGCCCCAAAAGAAAATCACCAAGGCATATCATTATCACACTTGCTAAAACCAAAGACAAACAAAGAATCCTGAGAGCAGCTCGAGAAAAACAAAAAGTCACATACAAAGGAGAAACAATAAGACTAAGCTCAGATTATTCAGCAGAAACCATGCAGGCAAGAAGGCAATGTGATGACATATATAAAATCTTGAAAGAAAAAAATTGCGAGCCAAGAATAATATTTCCTGCAAAACTCTCATTCAGATATGATGGTGAAATTGGGTCATTTCCAGATAAACAGAAATTAAGGGACTATGGAAAAACCAAACCAAACTTACAAGATTTATTAAAGGAAGTCCTTCGATCTGAGAACAAACAATATCAGACCACAGGCTGAATATAGGACACAGGATTGTACTAGCCAGATAGCAACCCAGGAAATGAACTCTTAAGGACTATGCAAAACCACAAGAATTACAACAGAGAACCAGAGAAGTTAATCTGTAAATGACAACAGCATCAGAACAAAGAAAGAGGGAATAAACGGTGTAGGTACAGAACCTTCTAATGGTGAGGAAGTCAAGCGATACCAAGTAATAATAGACTGGTACAAATCTAGGAAGATAAGGGTAAATTTCAAGGAAACCACAAAGAAAGTTAACAAACCTACTCATCAAAATAAAGAAGAAAAACATAAAGTCTCAGTAAAAACAAAATCTACAAAAAACAAAAGAAATGAAAAAAAATTCACAAAGAAAAGGAATCCAGCACAAGAGAATACGAGGAACAAAGAAAACGTCAGCACCACAAAAACAAAGGCACTACAAAATGCAATCCCATTTGTCTAGGATATATTCCTAGGAGTAAGAGCCATCACACTAATAGACATATGCATGCCCATATTCATTGAAGCAGTGCTCACAATAGCAAAAAGATGTAAACAACCTAGATGCCCATCAATAGATGAATGGATAAACTACGGTACATACACACAATGGATTATTATACAAAGATAAAGAACAATGATGAATCTGTGAAGCATCTCAAAACATGGATGAAACTGGAGGACATTATGCTTAGTGAAATAAGTCAATCACAAAAGGACAAATACTGTATGAGAATGCTACTTCATAACTCGTGTAAAAGTTTACACACAAAGAGAAACAATCTTTGTTGGTTATGAGGGATGGGAGGGATGGGGGGAACTAAATAGGTAAGTGGTAATTTTGGTGAAGGGTAAGACAGTACACATTACTGGGGAAGTCAGCACAGCTTGTACAAGGGAAGTTCATAGAAGCTCCACAGACACTTCCAAACTCCCTGAGGGACTGAATTGCTGGGCAGAGGGCTGTGGGGACCATGGTCTTGGGGAACATTTAGCTCAACTGGCATAACACAGTTTATAAAGACAATGTTCTACATTCTACCTTGGTGAGTAGCATCTGGGGTCTTAAAAGCCTGTGAACAGCCATCTAAGATACTCCGCTGGTCTCACACCTTCGGGAGCAAGGGAGAATGAAGAGAACAAGATATAAGGAAAAGATTAGTCCAAAGGACTAATGCACCACAGCTACCACCGCCTCCACCAGACTGAGTCCAGTACAGCTAGATGATGCCCGGCTACCACCACTGACTGCTCTGACCAGGGTCACAATAGAGGGTCCTGGACAGAGCTGGAAAAGGATGTAGAACAGAATTCTAACTCACACACAAAAAAGACCAGATTTATTGGCCTGTCAGACTGGAGAAACCCCGAGAGTATGGCCCCCAGATGCCCTTTTAGCTCAGTGATGAAACCCCTCCTGAAGTTCACTGTTCAGCCAGGGACTTGACAGCCTCATAAAACTACAAACAGGACTAATGAGGCACAGCAGTCCAGGGACAAGGACTAGAAGGCAGGAGGGGACAGGAAAGCTGGTGATAGGGAACCCAAGGTTGAGAAGGGACACTGTTGACACGTCACGGGGTTGTTAACCATTGTCATAGGGAAATATGTGTACTAACTGTTTAATGAGAAACTATTTCTGCAAACCTTCATGTAATGTACAGGAAAAAAAAAAAGAATTATCTATGTGAGATCAAATCGACAACAGCAACTCAAAAGGTTTGATGGGAAGCCTAGGGGACACTGAGTTGAAGATAATGGTGATGGAATAATTTGGAAAAGGATAATGAGAACAGCAGCACAGCTGGAAGAATGTAATCGATGTCACTGAATTGTACATGTAGAAACTTTCATAATGGTGTAACTTTGGCTATGTACATTTTCAGCAAAAAAAAAAGTCCTCAAGGTCAAGAAGGGAGAGTGTTGACACATCGTGGGGTGCTTAACCAATGTCATGAAACAATATGTGTACTGACTGTTTAATGAGAAACTATTTGTTCTGTAAACCTTTATCTAAAGTACAACAAAAAACTTTTTTTAAAAATGTGGAAGTATTTTTTAGGTCTAAGTACATCTTATATATTTATGATCTTTTAGCAGAGGGAACCACTGTTTCATTTGATATTTTCTACTCTTTTCTCTCTAAAGGTATAGAAATTATCACTTTGAAAGCAACCTTCTGAAGGCCTATACAATACATATTTCCAAAATATTCCAAGGTTAAGTGTTAGGTACACCTGAAAATGAGCTGTCCACATGGCTTTCTAGAAGTTTGGAATATTAAGAGAAAACAACTCGTGGATTTTTTTCCCCTGCAGCATAATTTTGAGAGAGTTCCTAAGTCAAGGAACAGAAAGGAACCACATTTTTGAGCACCTACTATGTGCCAGGTACTGCATTTGGATATTTACAGGCATTCTCTCCTTTAAACCTTCCAACAATTCAATAAGTTACATTGTATCATTTTCATTGTACAGAACTTAAACTCTTACCTCATACCATACACAAAAGTAACTCAAAATGGATATCTCATGGGTACAAGCTTTGCTTTAGCCTTAACCAGCTCAGAAATTTTATTTTGCCACCCAGGGTCACTCCTACACCTCTGCTTATACATCTCTGAACCCCCGCATGGTGTCAAGCATGTGTGTTAAATGCATGGTTCAAAAAGAATGACATCATGGAATATTCCCAAACACAGGGTGGATCTGACTCATGGTGCCTGCACCCTTGGGTCTAAGCTCTGTACTAAGAAGAAGATGATGAAGTCCTGGAAATTAACAACATTGCCCTCAAGTTCGAGGTGGGTATTCTGATGTTGTTTCACTGAGGATGAAATGTCCTACCTTTAGTCGCCTTGGGAAGAAAAGGATGAGCAAGAGATGCAGTGAACCTGTCCCCTGGGAATAAGTTCCCAAAACCAATCATCTTGAGATAATTACCAAAGGAGAAATACTGCCAAGTCGAGGGAGGTATATGTTTGAAGAAGAGCAAAACTGACAGTGTGTCTTCATGTCAACCAGTTAATCTGCTACTCAGAACATCAGGGTATAACATGCCTTCTTCAGAGGATCAGAAGGGCTAAATGGAAACAGTCAACACGACTGGGACAGAATGGTCAGTGAGGTACAAGCAATTTATAAAAGGAGAGAGTGGGCATAAATGCAACTCACATATGGACATCAACATTCCACTAATATGCCATAGGCTTTCATCCAAGAAGTCACACAAGAGTTGCACAAAAGAGATCAAAATCCCAGGGCCCGGAAAGCACCTCCTCCCAGCCCTCCCCTCCCCCAACATACACACACACTTATTTAAGAGACAGTTCATGAAACTTAGGGTACAGTCAGTGAAGGACATGAGGTTAAGAGACTTGGTAAATCAGGTTCTATCTAACCTTAATAAGGAGGCCCTACCCAACAACAGATTTTAAAGGTATAATCAAACTCTATGCCTCTAAATGGCTTTGGGAATCCCTAGGTGGTACAAACCGTTACACGCCTGGCTGTTAATTAAAAGGTCAGATGTTCAAGTCCACCCAGAGGCACCTCAAAAGAAAGTCGTGGCGATCTACTTTAGAAAAATCAGCCACTGAAAACCCTATGGAGCATGGTTCTACTCCGACACACATGCAGTCATCATGAGCCAGAATCCACTCAATGGCAACTAGACTGGTTTGGTTTGGAAATAGCTTTAAGGTTGATTTTTTTTTTCTTTGTAAACTCCGAGGCAATACGGTACGTCTGTTCCCCTTTAGTTTGGTAAATTCTATCTACTAATCTATCACTTTTGTGTAAATTGTGTTTATACAGGTGCAGTAACTGGTTTCGTAACTTTATATTGTTTTGTGTGCTGCTTGTTTTTGATGTTTGAAATACTTACGAGAATTTGAACTATTAAACTAATGTCTGATTTAGTAGACTTATGGGCATTCAGTGCTTAGACAAATGTGACATTTGTGAGAATCGTATATATTACATTTACAATCAGAGTTAAGCTGTCCAAGGAAATTTGATTACTTAATTACAGAATGGTTAAAATTTAACCTGTCAAAGTTATACATGACATGAACATTAATCAAGTAAACAGGCTTGTTTTATCTTTTATGCAGAAATTATCAGATTTTAAAATATAATAAAATCTGTCAGCTGAATTTAAAGGCTTAAAAAAAGTAGATTTTAAGCTGAATGTTGATTAAAATCCAAGTGTTATGGATTGAATTGTGTGCTCTCAAAATCTGTGTTGTGAATCCTAACCTCTACACCTGTGGTTGTAATACCATTTGGGAATGGGGTTTGTTACATTAATGACACAGTATTAGTGTAGGGTGTGTCTTAAGTCAATCTCTTTTGAGATATAAAAGAAATTAAACAAGCAAGTGAGCAAGCAGAGGTTGGAGAAGACAGATGATATGCCACAAGAAGATCACCAAAGCCGAAAGACAGAAAGGCTTCCCCTAGAGCCAGAACCTTAAATTCAGACTTCTAGCCTCCTAACTGCAAGAAAACAAATTTCTATTTGTTAACCCCCCCCAACTTGAGGTATTTCTGTTATAGCAGCACTAACCAACAAACCAACCCATCCACTGTTGTTGTCAATTACGTTTGTATTTCTTTTTTATACATTTCAATTCCTGTTTATAACAAGTCCATGCCCATTTCACATACATGATACTTGCTATGTTGAGGAGAGATGTCTCTGGGCCAACCTGGTGTCTGCCACTACAATGTCTACAAGTCCACCAGACTCAGAAACAGGCCACCTCAAAATCTAGGTGCTAACCGGAATCCAGAAATGCTTCCCAGGATCCCATGGCACAGAATGTTTCTGGGATGTTTTTCTTAGACTTGTAAGCCCATTCAGATATATTATATTGCCACCAGAACACCCAGAGTTAAGCTGGTCAGCAACAAAGCACCTAACCACTGTGCCAGCAGAACTACTTAAAACAGAAAGTGGAAACAATATGCTGACTCAGCGAAATCTCATACCTGCAGGCACCTGTTTCATCTAACGAGTAAGGACAGAGCTCTAAGGACACAACGTCTATCTCCAAATTTCATCAAGACCAGAAAACAGCAGCACAAACTGGCAGGGGACGGGGAGGGGGGAGGAAGTTCTGCAGACTAAAGTTGATAACCTAAGAAATTTGATTTGGTGCCTACGAGCAGCAGTCAAAAAATCAAATAACAGAGTTCCGGCAAAATGACACTCTAGGCAGAAGCACCACGCCGTCCCTCCACAGCAAAGATTCGGAAAACTAAGCCAAACAGAGAGTACAACAATCCTGAAACCCTAAAACATCAGATGAAGAAGATAAAGAACTCAGCCAAGCACCGAATGGAGTGAGAAAACTGACAGAGAACTGAGAGCAAGGAGAGAACCGTGCAGAGGTCCCCTACCAGCTAACGCAGCACAGATCCACATTCTTGGACTCCTATCTGAGACCAGAAAACAGGGGTACGAGAAAGCAGCCTCACAGAGCGTCCAGCGGGAGACAAAACAACCGTCTCTCATCTCTCCACTCCAACGGCAAGCTCGCCTAGCATTCTTTTTTGTTTGCTTGTATATTTTTGGCTCCTGTTCCTCTCTCCTCTCTCCCATATCCATCTTAGCTCCACACATAACAATGTCCCCACTGCATCCTGCCTACCTGCACCGTGCACTTGACATCACACCACCAAGCAGTACAGGCACGGCCTACTGGAACCTGCCCTGCACTGATTACCGACCCGCCCTGGTGGCTGTAGTAAGTGCCACAAACAACCATCCCAGTAACTCGTCTTCAGCTAGACCTGCCCTGCTGTACCATATCTGAGTGACTGATCCTGCCAGTTGGAGAAGGAGGCGAAAAGTATTGAGCGCACAGATGAGCAAACAACAAAGAACACACAGTCCGCCTGCTCAGATATAGTCAAATATTTTTTAAAAAAGGCATGAAACAAACAAATCTACAACCAATAAACAAGAAAAATAACTACTGAATGCACCGAAAACAGCAGACAATGTCAAAACATTTACAAAAACAGGACAGGATGGTTCCAGTAGGCATCCAAAATAAAACACCAGATGACTCGCCTGTGGAAGAAAATGCACTAGAACTACCTCATAGGGAATTCAAATCTATAATACTTGTAATTCTCCAAGAACTGAGGCAAAAAGCTGACAAACATGAGGAAAAAATAGACAAATTCATGGAAAATACAGACAAAAAATTGGAATAATTCAGAAAGATGATGCAGGAACAAAATGCCAAAATAAATTCACAACTAGAAATTATACAAAAACAACAATTAGAAATCCAAAAGATAACAAGATTTCAGAAATGGATGATGTCACAGAAGGGCTGAGAACCAGATTTGAAATGGTGGAACACAGGATCAGTGGAACAGAAGACAAACACTTGGATACAACTCTGTTTGAGGAAAACTCAGAAAAAACAACAAAGAAAAATGAAGAGACCCTGAGAGTTACGTGGGACACAATCAAAAGCAAAAATTTATGGGTGACTGGAATTCCAGAACAGGCGGAGAAAACAGAAAACACAGACAGGATCACTGAGGAACTGCTGACAGAAAACTTTCCCAATATCATGAAAGATGAAAAGCTGGCCATCCAAGAAGCTTAATGAACCCCATATAGGAGAGACCCCAAAAGAAAATCACCAAGGCATATCATATTCACACTCGCCAAAACCAAAGACAAACAGAATCCTGGGATCAGCTTGTGAAAAACAAGAAGTCACATACAGAGGAGAAACAATAAGACTAAGCTCAGATTATTTGGCAGAAACCATGCAGGCAAGAAGGCAATGCGATGACATATATAAAATCTTAAAAGAAAAAAAATTGTCAGCCAAGAATAATATACCCTGCAAAACTCTCGTTCAAATTTGATGGTGAAATTAGGTCATTTCCAGATAAACAGGAATTAAGGGAATATGTAAAAGTCAAACCAAACTTACAAGAATTATTAAAGAGAGTTCTCTGATCTGAGGAGAAACAGCTTCAGCTCACACGCAGAACCTAGGACGCAGAATGGTACCAGCCAGATACCAATCTAGGAAATGAACTCTCGAGGACTATCCAAAACCAAAAGAAATACAACAGGGAATCAGAGCAGTTAATCAATAAATGACAACAACATCAAAACAATAAAACAGGGAATACACAGCATAGGTATAGAACCTTCTAATGGAGAGGAAGGCTAGGCGATACCAAGTAATAGTAGACTGCTTCAAACTTAGAAAGATAAGGGTAAAATTCATGGTAACCACAAAGAAAGTTAACAAACCAACTCATAAAAACAAAGATGAAAAACATAAAGTCTCGGCAAAAACAAAACCTACAAAAAGAAAAGAAAAGAAAAAAAAAAAAATCCACAAACAAAAGTAAGTCAGCACAAGAGAGTAAGAAGAATGAAGAAAACTTCAGCACCACAAAAAAAAGCACTACAAAATGACAGCAACAAACTCACATTTATCAATAATTACACTTAATGTAAACAGACTCAATGCACCCATAAAGAGACGGAGAGTGACAGAATCGATAAGAAAACAGGATCCATCAATATGCTGTCTACAAGAGACACACCTTAGAAACAAAAATGTGAATTTATTAAAAGTCAAAGGTTGGAAAAAAATATATCAAGCTAACAACTACCAAAAAAAGAGCAGGAGTGGCAATTCTAATCTCAGATAAAATAGACTTTAATACAAAATCTACCATAAAAGACAAAGAAGGATACTACATAATGATTAAGGGGACGATCCATCATGAAGACAGAACCATAATAAACATCTACGCACCCAATGACAGGGCTCCAAAATACATAAAACAAACTCTAACAACACAGAAAAGAGAAATTGACAGCGCCACAATAATAGTAGGAGACTTCAACACACCACTCTCAGTAAAGGACAGAACAACTAAGAAGAAACTCAGCAAAGATACAGAAGACCTAAAGGGCACAATCAGCCAACTTGACCTCATAGACATATATAGAACACTCCATCCAACCACTGCAAAGTACACATTCTTTTCCAATGCACATGGAACGTTCTCCAGAATAGACCATATCTTAGGCCACAGAGCAATCCTCAACAAGATCCAAAACGCTGAGATAATTCAAAGTATCTTCTCTGACCACAATGCCATCAAGGTAGAAATTAACACTAGAAAGAGCAAGGAAAAAAAATCAACTACATGGAAACTGAATAATACCCTGCTTACACATCACTGGGTAATAGAAGAAATCAGAGATGGAATCAAAAAATTCCTAGAATCAAATGAGAATAAAAACACATCATACCAAAACCTTTGGGACACAGCAAAGGCAGTCCTCAGACGATAATTTATAGCAATAGATGCACATATCAAAAAAGAACAAAGGGACAAAATCAAAACATTAACTACAGAACTAATACAAATAGAGAACAGCAAAAAAAGCCCATAACCACCGGAAGAAACGAAATAGTAAAGATCAGAGCAGAAATAAATGAAATAGACAACAGAAAAACAATAGAAAGAATCAACAAAACCAAAAGTTGGTTCTTTGAAAGAATCAACAGAAATGACAAACCACTGGCCAGACTGACAAAAGAAAAACAGGAGAGGACACAAATAACCCAAATAAGAAATGAAATGGGGGACATTACAACAGACCCAACTGAAATAAAAAGCATTATAACAGAATATTATGAAAAACTATACTCCAACAAATTTGAAAACCTAGAGGAAATGGATAAATTTCTAGAAACACACAGCCTACCCAAACTACAACAAAGTGATGTTGAAAATCTGAACAGACCCATAACAAGAGAAGAGATTGAAAAGGTAATAAAAAAACTCCCAACCAAAAAAAGCCCTGGCCCAGATGGTTTCACTGGAGAATTCTACAAAACATTTACAGAAGAGCTTGTAGCAGTACTACTCAAGCTATTTCAGAGCATAGAAGAGGAAGCAACACTTCCAAATTCATTCTATGAAGCCAGCATAATGCTGATACCAACACCAGGCAAAGACGTCACAAAAAAAGAAAATTACAGACCAATATCTCTCATGAATATAGATGCAAAAATTCTGAACAAAATTCTAGCCAATAGAATTCAGCATCATATCAAAAAAATAATACACCACGACCAAGTAGAATTCATACCAGGTATGCAAGGATTGTTCAACATTAGAAAATCAATCAACGTAATCCACCACATAAATAAAAGGAATGAAAAGAATCACATGATCATCTCAATTGATGCAGATAGGCATTTGACAAAGACCAACACCCATTCCTGATAAAAACTCTTAATCAATAGGTATAGAATGGAAATTTCTCAACATAATAAAGGGCATCTATGCAAAACCAACAGCCAACATCATTCTTAATGGAGAGAGGCTGAAAACATTCCCTTTGAAAACAGGAACAAGACAAGAACGCCCTTTATCACCACTCCTATTTAACATTGTGCTGGAAGTTCTAGCTAGAACAATAAGGCAAGAAAAAGAAATAAAGTGCATCCAAATTGGTAATGAAGAAGTTAAACTGTCCCTGTTTCCAGATGATATGATACTATACTTAGAAAACCATAAAGACTCCATGAGAAATCTACTGGAACTAATAGAAAGATTCAGCAGAGTAGCAGGATACAAGGTAAACATTCAAAAATCAGTTGGATTCCTGTACACCAGTAAGGAGAACGATGAAAAGGAAATCAGGAAAACAATACCATTTTCAATAGCCTCTAAAAAGATAAAATACTTAGGAATAAATCTGACCAGGGATGTGAAAGACCTATACAAAGAAAACTATAAAACACTACTGCATGAAACCCAAAGGGATCTACATAAATGGAAAAACATACCATGCTCATGGATACACAGACTCAACATTGTGAAAATGTCAATTCTACCCAAAGCAGTTTGCAAATACAATGCAATCCCGATCCAAATACCAACAACATTCTACAAAGAGATGGAAAAACTAATCATTCACTTTATATGGAAAGGGATAAAGCCCCGAATAAGGAAAGCACTACTGAAGAAGAAGAAAGTTGGAGGACTCACGCTACCTGACTTCAGAACCTACTATACAGCTACAATAGTCAAAACAGCCTGGTACTGGTACAACAACAGAAACATGACCAATGGAACAGAATTGAGAACCCAGATGTAAATCCATCCACCCACGGTCACCTGATCTTCGACAAGGGCCCAAAGTCCATCAGATGGGAAAAAGACAGTCTTTTTAATAAATGGTGCTGGCAAAACTGGATCTCCATTCGCAAAAAAATGAAACAGGACCCATACCTCACACTGTATACAAAAACTACTTCAAAATGGATCAAAGACCTGAAGATAAAGCCTAAAACTATAAAGTTCATTGAAGAAAAAATAGGACCAACACTTCAGGCCTTAATACATGGCATTAACAGGATACAAACCATAACCATCAACGCACAAAACCCAACAGATAAGCTAGATAACTGGAATCTTCTAAAAATCAAACACCTATGCTCTTCAAACAACTTCACCAAAAGAGTCAAAAGACAACCTACAGACTGGGAAAAAATTTTTGGACAGTACAAGTCACACAAAGGTCTAATCTCCATAATCTACAAGAAAATCCAACACCTCTACAACACAAAGACAAATAATCCTATTAAAAAATGGGCAAAGGAAATGAACAGACACTTCACCAAAGAAGACATTCAAATGGCCAACAGACACATGAGGAAATGCTCGCGATCACTAGCCATTAGAGAAATGCAAATTAAAACCACAATGAGATACCATCTCACCTGGCATTACTGGCACGAATCAAAAACACTGGAAGTAACAAATGTTGGAGGGGCTGCGGGGAGATGGGAACTCTTACGCACTGCTGGTGGGAATCCAAAATGATACAACCATTTTGGAAAATGATATGGCGCTTCCTCAGAAAGCTAGAAATAGACATACCATTCGATCCAGCAATCCCACTCCTAGGAATATATCCTAGAGAAATAAGAGTTGTCACTCGAATAGACATATGCACACCTATGTTCATGGCAGCATTGTTCACAACAGCAAAACGATGGAAACAACCTAGATGCCCATCAACAGATGAATGGATAAACAAACTATGGTACATACACACAATGGAGTACTATGCAACGAGAAAGAACACAATGAATCTGTGAACCGTCTCATAACACGGACGAAACTGGAGGACATTATGCTGAGTGAAATAAGTCAATCAAAAAAGGACAAATATCGTATGAGACCTCTACTGTAAAAACCCATGAACAAGTTCACACACAAAATGTAACAATCTTTGTTGGTTACCAGGGATGGGAGGGGTGGGGGGGGAAATACTAAATAGGCAATAGATAAGTGGTATCTTGGGTGAAGGGTGAGACAATACACAATACAGGGGAAACTAGCACAACCTATACAAGGAAAGGTCATGGAAGCCCCATAGACACATCCAAACTCCGAGGGACTGAATTGCTGGGCAGAGGGCTGTGGGGACCCTCGTCTCGGGGAACATCTAGCTCAATTGGCATGACACAGTTTATAAAGACAATGTTCTACATTCTACCTTGGTGAGTAGTGTCTGGGGTCTTAAAAGCCTGTGAGCGGCCATCTAAGATACTCCACTGGTCTCATCCCTTCGGGAGCAAGGGAGAATGAAGAGAACAGGATACAAGGAAAAGATTAGTCCGAAGGACTAACTGTCCACAGCTACCAAGGCCTCCACCGGACTGAGTCCAATACAGCTAGATGGTGTCCGGCTACCACCCCTGACTGCTCTGACCAGGATGACAACAGAGGGTTCTGGACAGAGCTAGAGAAACGATGTAGAGCATAATTCTAACTCACAAAAAAAAGACCAGATTTACTGGCCTAAAGGAGACTGGAGAAACCTCAAGAGTATGGCCCCCAGACACCCTTTTAGCTCAGTGGTGAAGCTACCTCCAAGGTTCACGGTTCAGCCTGGGAGTGGACAGCCCCGTAAAACCAAATGAGACTAACCAGGTACAGGAGTCCAGTGACAAGGGCCAGAAGGCAGAAGGGGACAAGGAAGCTGGTGACAGGGAACCCAAGGCTGAGTAAGGATATTGTTGATGTGTTGTGAGATTGTTAACCATTGTCACAGGGCAACATTTGTAGTAACTGTTAAATGAGAAACTATTTTGTTCTGTAAGCCTTCATCTTAAGTGAGAATAACAGCACAATTGGAAGAGCATAGTCAATGTCACTGAACTGTGTATGTAGACATTTTTGAAACAGTCTATCTTTGGCTATGTGTATTTTCACCAAAAAAAAAAGCTTGATAAGTTAGAGGGTTAATATGTTGTGGGGTTGTTAACCAATGTCATAAAACAACATGTGTACTACTGTTTCATGAGAAACTATTTGTTCTGTAAGCCTTCACCTGAAGTACAATAAAATATAAAAAAAAATTTTAAAAAAAAAATCAAACAAAGAAGATTGCCTGAGGCAAATCTGTTGCAAAAGACCTCCTTACAGTTTTAAAAACAGTAAAGACGTTGCTTTGAGGACTAACGTGCGCCTGTCATGGTCTTTATAATCACCTCATATGCATGCAGAAGCTGGACGATGACAGAGGTAGACCAAAGAAGAATTGGTGTGTTCAAGCTGTGGTGTTGGCAAAGAACAGTGATTATACTATGGACCACAAAAGAAAGAAAAAATCAGTCTTAAAAGAAATACAACCAGAATGTTCCTTAGAAGCTAGGACGGCGAGACTTTGGCTCGCTTACCTTGGACATGTCGTCAGGAAAGATAAATCACTAGAACAGGACATCATGTTTGACAGAAGGTCAGTGGAAACGAAGGAAACCCTCCTTGAGATGGACCGACACAGTAACTGCAACAATGAACTCGAACACACCAAGGATCATGAAGAAGGTGCAGGAGCAGGAAATGTTTCATTGCATTATAGTGAGTCGCCAGGAGTTGGGGTTGTCTCCATGGCAACCAACAACAACATCATCGTGACTCTTTAGCTCATTTAGTCTTTTCAGTAATCCTAACCCATTGCTATCGAGTCAATTCCGACTCATAGCGACCCTAAAGGACAGAGTAGAACTGCCCAACAGCGTTTCCAAGGAGTGGCTGGTGGATTCCAACTGCCGACCTTTTGGTTAGCGGCTACAACACTTAGCTACTGCACCATCAGGGCTTCTCTCTTTAGTGGAAAAATTCCGAGGTTCTAAAGTTTAAGCAATATGTCTACACTGAAAAAAAGGTGGGCTCCGTGAGCCTCGGTCTGTGGTGCAGCCCGCAGACACTAAAGGACGTGACAATCATTCCAGAATCCTGGAGAGCACAGTTCCTGGGCTGCGCTCACATTTCAACAGAGGCTATAAAATGGAGTGTGTCCTCGTGGAAATTTCCATGATGGACTTTTGCTGTTGAGTTTCTAAATGGTGCCATTTCTCTTCCCACGCCCAGCAGTCAATGTTAAGTGCTCTTCCCAGAGCAATTCGCTTCTTGCTGCGAGTCCGCATCACTCAAAATAAGCTCTAATTCAGGACGAGAGGCGGCCGTCCTCAGCGTGCTGGCAACAGGAGCGTCCAGAGGACCCCAGGTTTGAGCTGAGGCCAAGAGGGTGCGCTGGAAGCTCAGTGCGCCTTGACTTCTTCCCAACAGGCAACTCGTGCTCCCAGCAAAATAGTGGGGGACAAAAAAATTCATCAAGAAGTCTGTCGCAATTTTAGAGACTGGCAGACAGAGGCATGTAGCAATACGTCTTTTATTCCTTCTCCTGACAGCTGCAGATTGCATGTGGAGTTTAACTGGGCTGATGCATACATTCTGCGGGTGTATTGTGGAAAGAACATTCTTTGGACATTTTTCTGGCTACCAAGGAAATAAAGTACCTAGGTATGGAGAGGCATTTCCTGGCCATCCAAAGGCTGCTGGCTCCCTACTGCTCCAAACGCTCTCTCCAGTCACATAATCCCAACACAGGCAAATTTATTCTCAGTCATGGATAGGGCTGCCTGCATTAAAGGATACTCATTTGTTGGGTTTAGAAAATTATTTGTAATCACTGCTTCTAGGAATAAGGGAATGTCGCTTCCTTTTTTAAAGCAAAAAGCTTCATAAAGATTATATTTATGTCATACATAAAGAAATCATTTAGGATGATTACGTTTAGTATTCTAAATTTGAGAACTTTACAAAGTTATGCCTCCATTTTCATAATAAAAAAACTGAAATTTGCTTCTCATGGAATCTAGAGTTTCTGGAGCCATGGAAGCTGGATGAATCCCTGAAACTACTGCCCTAAAATACTCTTTAAACCTTAAGCCTTAAACCAAAAGTATGTCCTGAAGTGTTCTTTAAACCAAATAATATTTTAGCTTAATTAGTAAAGGATGTCTGCCTTGACTATTGTGCTCTTTTAAAAAACGATATACATGGGATCAAACTGCTAACAGCAACTCAAAAGGCTAGATGGGAAGCAGTGAGTTTTTGTTAATGGGGAGAAATAATTTGGAAAAGAAAGGTGAGAATGGTTGTACAACTTGAAGAATGTAAAATCAATATCACTGAATTGTACATGTAGGAACTGCTGAATTGGTATATATTCTGCTGTTTATATTTTCAACAACAAATCAACAAATAAAAATTAAATTAAAATACAGACACACAGAGAAACTGAGACCTGTGCCGTGCCCTTACAGCAGTCCTACCCAGCAAGTACCCGTAGCTCAGAGAAACTGGCTCCTCACCAGCAGGTGACACTGCAACCACATGGCCGGCGGCACTACCACCCGATGTGCAGACTGTGCGGATTAAAGGGTTTTAGGACAGACAGAAGAAAAGCCATTTTCTAACATCAGGTTCAGATGCCACAGGCACACCATCTAATGAAAAAACAAGAACTCTCTGAGGAATGTAAATTTGTTTAGTGTTGTCACCAAATAATTATAAGCTGTTCCACTAGGATCACCAAGACACCGAGGCACTGCCAGTCCAGAGACGGTTTTTCTTAACTCCCGATGAAATTCCCCATTAGGGTGCTGAGCAGGGTCCCCATCTCCCAGAGGACAGTTCTGATGCAGGTAAATTTCAACAGCAGACGCGGGATGATCTTAGCAGTTTAGCCACATGGCCAGTGCATGTGCAGTGACTGTGAGTGGGCATACTGTTGTTAGGTGCTGTCAACTCGATTCCAACACATTACAACCCTGTACGATAGAGAAGAACCTCCCTGTGGGGTTTTCTAGGCTGTAATCTTTATGGGAGCAGGTTGCCAAGTCTTTTTCCCGCGAAGATGCTCAGTGGGTTCAAACCGCCGACCTTTAGTTAACACTCAAATGCTTACCCGTTGCTACCAGGGCTCATTACATTATACCATACATGGTAATGGACATAATTTATACCTGAACATATTTATCATTGCAGTGTGATGGATTGCTTTTGTGTGGCCTTTCTAGCCATAGTCTTTTAATTCCCACCCAGGTGACTGGACAGGACTGTGCAGATAGGGTAACTGTAGCCCACCAAAGGGACTGGTCGGTTTTGCCATCTCACTGGGCTTGAAATGAGTGTCTCCAGAGGCAGGAAAGAGAAGAGCTCACCACTACCAAGGACGGAGAGACCCGCAGGAGGTGACGCAATGGGCTTCCCGGCCCACGGAGCGAGATAGTTGAGTGCCTTTGGGCAAAGACAGAGGGCCAGGGAGAGGCATGCCTGCGAGCACGGCTGGGAACATGCGGTCCTGATGGAAGAACTGTATCCCTGAGTGTTCCTGAGCCTGAACTGTAACCTGTTACTTCCCTAATAAATCCCATAATCCTAAGTATTGTCTGTGAGTTCTGTATGGCCAGTGCAATGAATTATTGAACCCAGCAAAGAAGGAAATAGTGCCGTGGGAGGGATGGTAGGTGTCAGAATTGGTAAAGATGGCAGAGACAGGAAGCATGTCTGACACCTCGCCTCACAGGAATCGGCCTTGGGCGGTTGACCTTGATTCTCCCTCCCCCTCGTGAAGTGAGAGGAGGTCACACACCTCCCCCACGCCATTCGTACATCACATACTTAATTATATGCACACATTGTACCTTGAAATTTATCATCAAGGTCCCCATATCTCAAATTAAAGTTGACGTATTACAAAGACATTTAATCATGTACCTTTCACCAATTCCAGTAAGAAACACAGACTGCAATAAAATAAATTATTTTTAAAAATTTAAAAAAGAAAGTAAAGAGGTGTAGGAATCTTAAAAGCAAATGGCTAAGGAAAGAAGCTGGCCTGAAAATGCTACACACACACACACACACAAAAAAAAAAAATTCTGTGGAGCACAGTTCTACTCTGACACACATGGGGTCCCCATGAGTTGGAATCAACGCAATGACAGCTGGTTTGGTTTTTTTTGTAGAACCACCAAAGAAGTGAAGCTGGGAAGCCTTGTTCAACACCCAGGTGACAAAGAGAGCAGTGGCCACAGAAGCTAGACAAACGGGACATTTAGAAAGTATGTTAAATTTGAAACCACAACTTAACTGAAATATTCCTACTTAGTATAAGAGGCCTGGAACAAGCAATCAAAAATGTAGGTGATTGGGATGGGGTGGCAGGGAGTACTGAGGTTAGGAAAGGCTGGATGAAAGAGGAAACATCTCAAAGACTACTGCAGATTTTTTTTTTCTTAAGAAATTATAATTCACACAAATTTAGGCAGATGCCTTCTCTCCAATCTATGCCAAGTCATCCTACTGCGTGTGAGATCCCTGACCTCCAAGGTCGTGGCCATGACCCCCGCCCCGCCACACACACACACAGAGCCCGGCTGCTGAGCCTCAAGTCATTATTAAATATGCTAAGTAACAGCTAATCAAGCTCTAAAGAATTTTGCTTTTTGCCTTGTTGATCTAAATGCCATGGTATACCTGAATAATCTTCTAAATTGCAGAGCCTGTGTTCTCACACACCCACGCATACTTAAAATCAAGCTCTGAGTTCACACAGAGAGGAAAAGGAAGGTGTCAAAGAAAAGACTTGAGGGATTTCAAGAAAGTGCCAGGATCACAGACATTAATTTCCAGTGTATGAGCTAAAGACATTCCAGTAAAACATCAAACAAGCTGGCTGTTTAAAAGAGAATTCAGCATTTGTTACACACTATCATGGGTAAAGGAGCCCTGGCTGCGCAGTGGTAACAGCGCGGCTGCTAACCAAAAGGTTAGCGGTTCGAGTCCACCAGCCACTCCTTGGAAACCCTATGGGGCAGTTCTATTCTGTCCTATAGGGTCACTATGAGTCAGAACCGACTCTATGGCAACGGGTTTGGTTTTCTGGTCTGGATCATGGAGAAAGACCTCACTATTTTGCCCTTTTACCTTTGCTCAGGCTTGGGGATTCATACTCTGAAAGAAGTCTTATCAGCCCCACCATGCTCTCCCCCAAAGGGTGTCCTCTCTTTCACTTGCTCAACATTCACAGTTCCCATGAAAGAAGGTTAATTCTGAAACAAGTAAGTATCCTGCAGGGCTGGCAGGGGCATCACGCTACCGTATAGCTTCCTGCCTCCCTTCCCCTTGCATATCCCTGTAAGGAAGTCCTTTCTTCCCAGGGGTGAAGAGTGTAGGCCCTGTGGCCAGACTGCATGGGATTGTATATGGTTTCTGACATTTACCAACTATGTGTAACACAGCTACTGCCTCAGTTTCCTCAGCAGCAAAATGTGACAAATAACAGCACCTAACACATAGGCTTCCAGACTAAGATGGACTAGGACGAAAGGCCTGGCAGTCTACTTCCGAAAACCAGCCAACGAAAGCCCTGTAAGTCACAAGGGTCCGAGCTGCAAACCCATCATGAGGATGGCGTAGGACAAGGCAGCGTTTTATTCCACTGTGTGTGTGTGGCTGCCATGAGTTGGGGCTAACTTGACAGTAGCTAACAACAACAAAGTGTGTAGGGTAGTTGTGAAGATAAACTAAGCTCACGCGTGTCAAAAACTTGGAGCAGTACACGGTAAATGTCACTAAGTCCTAGCCCTCACTGACCCCAGGATCTCTTACTCATACTTCCACACCCAGACAGGTGGCAGGTTGCTTCTGGTTGACTGTAGCATTTATCACACTACACAGAACACCCCACTAACCAGCTGCCTCCTCCACTAGACTGAATAGGGATTGCATGTTCTTTCTCACTGTTTCCCAACATCCAGTGTGATGCTGGGCACATAGTAATTACTCAGGGAATGTGGACTCAATACCTCAAAACCAAATCACCAACCTGTTGCCATCCAGTCGATTCCAACTCATGGCAACCCAATGTATTACAGAGTAGAACTGCTCCATAGAGTTTTCTTGGCTGTAAGCAATATGGAAGCTGATTGCTAGGCCTTTCTTTCATGGTGCCACTGGATGGATTTGAGCCACCAACCTTTAGGTTAGTAGCTGAGAGTAAACTGTTTGTGTCACCCAAGAACTGCTAAAAAACCAGCTGCCATTGAGTTGATTCTGACTCATAGCGATTCCACGTGTCAGAGTAGAACTGTGCTCCACGGGGTTTTTAATAGCTGTGACCTGTCAGAAGTAGATCGTCAGGCCTTTCTTCTGAGGTGCCTCTGGGTGGATTCGAACTGCCAACCTTTTGGTAAGCAGCCAAGCACTTAACTTTCTGCTTGAAAGAACAACCGATTCTGACAAGAAGGGCACGTCATTAAGGGTAGGGGTTATGAATGGCAGTGGCAACACCGACAGTGAAGCTCCAGCTGGAATTCTGGAAACACACGATTCACTATTTTGGTGTATGATCAGATCCCAAGTCCTGGGATTTCTAATTTGTTTAAATTCATTTGCTTTAAAATCCTTCAAATAAGGTCACTTGTGCTTACATGCTCATTCCTCTTAACACCAGATAGAAGTAAGTGTGACAAATCTGCCTGAATCAATGTTTCTTCAGCCTCAGGAGGCCAAAATCCTAGAAATAATATGAGCATTCTCCTAAGGTTACATTTAATCTTCAATTTCACCTATCATATAATTATTACTATTAAAGAGTCATTTAGAAACTCTTTATGCACACCAGTGCTGATTGCAGCACTTTTCACAAGAGCCAGAAGGTGGAAACAAGCGAAATGCTCAACAACAGATGAATGGATAAACAGAATGCGGCACACGCACAATGGACGGTATGCAGCCATAAAGACCAGTGATGTCTTGATGCATGCAACAACGTAGCTGAACCTTGCAGAGTAAGTCAGCTGCAAAAGGACAAATACTGCAATACCTTGCTTATATGAAATAAGCAAATAGATAGAAACTAAAGATTATTAATGGTTGCCAGGAGATGGGGGAGAGAGAGTTTTTGTTTGAGGGTCATTGAATTTATGTTAACAGAGGTGGAAAATTTTGAAAAAGTATAGCCATCATGGTGGTACAACGTGAAAAATTATGATTGCCATCACTGAGTTATGAATGTGTAAGTTGTGCTGGTGAATGCTTTGGTGTGTATATTTTTATCACAATTAAAAAAGTAAAAAGAACAATTGAAAAACAAAAAAAAGGAAGAAAGAAATGTCTTTCCAAGTGCAAACAAGAGCAAAGCATCAACAAAGACTTAGGCCAGGGCAGAAGTTAGGACTGCATGAGAGAGGCCTGGCTTCGCAAACGGCCATTTCCCTTGAGGCCGGAGGGAAAACGGGATGACCACCAGACTAACGCTGAATTCAGTTATGTCATTTGTCTCAGATTCAAAAACCCTGCTGTAGGTTTATAAAGACAATGCTCTACATTCTACCTTGGTGAGCAGTGTCTGGGGTTAAAAGCCTGTGAGCGGCCATCTAAGATACTCCACTGGTCTCATCCCTTCAGGAGCAAGGGAGAATGAAGAGAACAGGATACAAGGAAAAGATTAGTCCGAAGGACTAATTGTCCACAGCTACCAAGGCCTCCACCGGACTGAGTCCAATACAGCTAGATGGTGTCCGGCTACCACCCCTGACTGCTCTGACCAGGATGACAACAGAGGATTCTGGACAGAGCTGGAGATGTATGTAGAGCATAATTCTAACTCTCAAAAAAAATACCAGATTTACTGGCCTAAAGGAGACTAGAGAAACCCCGAGAGTATGGCCCCCAGACACCCTTTTAGCTCAGTGGTGAAGTTAGCTCCGAGGTTCACTGTTCAGCCCGGGAGTAGACAGCCCCGTAAAACCAAATGAGACTAACCAGGTACAGGAGTCCAGTGACAAGGGCCAGAAGGCAGAAGGGGACAAGGAAGCTGGTGATAGGGAACCCAAGGTTGAGTAAGGATATTGTTGATGTGTTGGGAGATTGTTAACCATTGTCATAGGGCAACATTTGTAGTAACTGTTAAATGAGAAGTATTTTGTTCTGTAAGCCTTCATCTTAAAGTGAGAATAACAGCACAATTAGAAGAGCATAGTCAATGTCACTGAACTGTGCATATAGAAATTTTTGAAATGGTGTATCTTTGGCTATGTGTATTTTCACCAAAAAAAAAAAAAGAGGTTGAGAAGTTAGAGGGTTATGTTGTAGGGTTGTTAACCAATGTTATAAAACAACATGTGTACTTCTGCTTCATGAGAAACTATTTGTTCTGTAAACCTTCACCTGAAGTACAATCAATCAATCAATCAATTAATTAATTAAAAAAAAAAAAAAAAAAAAAAACCGGCTGTGGAAAGTGCTCTTCTCGTGAAACATCCTGCAGGCCCTGAGACAAACTAAGTCATTTCCCCTGAGACACATTCATAGTTCCTCTGAGGAAACCTCAAGGTGTTCACTGAGGGGTAGTTAAGGGGGAGGGATCCGCACACATGAACACACAGAAAGTCACAGTCTGGGCCACAGTTAAGGTGTTCACTGAGGGGTAATAAGAAGGAAGGGACACACACACGCACACATATGCACACAGAAGGTCACAGTCTGGGCGATAGGTAAGAAACCCAGTCAAGGTCACAGCCTTTTCCCATGTGATTTTGTTACACCCACGTGAAAATCCACAGAGTTAAACACATGTCAGGTCAGATTAATAAAAGCTATCTTCTCCAGTTAAGCATAAAGAAAAAGAAGGTATAAAGGAATTCCAATATGTGACCACTGGGTAATAGAAAAGAAGAGGTGGATTTGCATTTTACCTTTCCTGACCAAATACATTTCTCATTTAATTAAAAGAATTTGAGAATATTAGTCTACATTAACCTGGATACTATTTATGATGATGAAGGCTAGGGAAGCACCTGAACAAAAACACCTCTCTGCTGTGGAAAAATAGCAAACTTGCATATCAAGGGAAGGGAGCTACTCAAAAGGCCAAACGAAACATTCTGAAGGGTCCAGCTTGTTCAGTTACACCCAAGGTGAATCGAGTAGCAGGGACCCAAGGAGATGCACTCACCACAATATCTTCGGGAAACGTGTCTCTGCTGAAGGAGCCGTCGTCGAACATGACCTCATAGAAAGTTTGTGACGTCACGGCAATCACCCTGCAGCTGTAATATCGCGTGTTCCGATGCTTCGTGATGACCGTCTGGCCCACTGCAATGGCCTTCTCGCAAGCCTTGGACTTCTACACATGAGAGGACAGAGAAAGAGGAAAGCAAGGAAGAAAAAGAGGAAGGAAAGGACAGGACAGATAATAGAAGAAACATTTACTTAGAAAACAATCATTAATTTGACTGAAACATTTTTTAATTTTTTGACTTTTTATTGGTGAATAATTTCAAACTTACAGAAAAGTTGCAAGCATACAATTAGTACAAACAACACCCATATACCCTTTGACCTACCCAGAATCATCGTTAGCATTTTATCATTTGCTGTATTGTTTGCGTATTTTGCCACTCTCTATTTTATACAAGTATATGTATATGTAATACGTGTACAATGTATATATGGATATGCAGGGGTGGATTATCCACTAAGCAAGGTAAGCACAGCGGTTACCAGACAATCTGTAGTGAACAATTTCACTTACAGGTAAGCCTGTGCTTACCTTGTTTACTGGGTCATCCACCTGTCAGGGATTATAAATTTGAAAAGAGGCTGTAAATTCTGTAGGATGGTGCGGTGTGGTTGGGAGACAGACGTCAATCATACCTAGAAGCAGAATCTTTGATGTGGTAAAAAAAAAATGTGAAATTGTTCACTACAGACGATCTGGTAAACAAGGTAAGCACAGTGCTTAACTTGCCTATTGGATAATCCATCCTTGAGGACATGTAATGTGTGTATGTATTCATAGTTCCTGCCCCCCATCCCCAAACGATTTCAGGGTTAAGTTACATACATCATGGGCTTTTAGCCCAAAATACTTCAGCGTGTATTTTCAAAGACTGGGGATACTCTCTTACATAATTACAGTACCAGTACAGGTTCTGGAAAAAGGAAGAGGGCAGTCAGGAGGAAAAAAAGGTGATACAGACTTGATAAAGTAAAGGCTGACTCTAGATCACAACCATTTTCTTCCAGTTTAAGACATAAAATTTATGCAGATTGGCTGGCTGGAAAGATGGCTGGCTCATAGATTAAATATACAACCTTCGTCTAAATAAAAATTCTCATAAGCGTCAAGCACGGCCATTTCATGGGGAGTACTAAGGAAAAAGGACTCTTTCATAATGCCATTTTGATAGGATTTCTGATTTATTTTTGCAGAAAAAAATTTATTGACAAGCATACCCTGTAATTGATTATACATCCTCAAAACTATTTCCTGCCAGGAAAGCCTAAGAAACTATTGATGTTAAGAATGTCATTTCTGATCATAGAAGACAGATGTTATGCTAGGGGCTCTGTCAGATTAAAGAAACGGCTATGCTATTTTGAAGATTAGTGTGCAGGCTAAGGTTGTGAGAGCTGAATTTTCTTTAACTTGCACTAAGCAGAAATGAACAAATAGTGGTTAAGAAAAAAATTTCTTTAAAAAAAAAAAGCTGGAGCCAGTTTGAGATGCTGGGGACGTGAAGAAAATGTTAAGAAAATTTTATAGAACTTTCACAAAAAGCATCACAAAGAGCTCCTGGGAAACAACAACTCGTTTAGAATTTACAACATATGCCTATACACACAAGTTCATTAAATTCTCCCAATAACCCTGTGAGGTAGTTGTGATTTTCATTAAATAGGTGAAGCAACTGATGTACAAAGGCAAGTGACTTTTCTGAGGCCTCAGAACTGGTGTGAGGCCGAAGTGGGACTCAGAAGCAGGTATTTGGGAGCAGCGATCTCCCCATCACATGAGGGCCTCAGTGTCATCAACCTGAGAATCAGTGTGTAAAGAAATTCGAGAGGAAAAAAAATCAACCACAAAGTGACACTAACAGAATACAAGCAGTTGCCTTAAGAAGTTACAATTTTTTATTTATTTTTTAACCTACCATTTGTGGAATACCTCCCTTTTTCTAGATACTTTTAAGGCATTTTCCATGTAAGAATGCATTTAATCCCCCAATATACCCACAGAGTTGAACCGGCAAGTTGGACTTGGAGTGTATCTGGTAATGAAAAATGCAAAATGTATAATTAAATATGCTCTCAGTTATCATACACATACACACGTACACAGATGCTCTGGTAGATGGCAAAAATGCCCACCATTCTTCACTCCTCCTGGTTTCTTCATTCTTTGCAATATGACTTCTCAGCTCCTCCCATCAAGAAGTGAAGCTTATTAATTAGTACAGAGTGCCTGCCTTGAGCACTGTGCTCTTCTAAAGAACTATCTATATGAGACCAAACTGACAACAGCACTTGAAAGTCAGATAGGAAGCTTAGTGAGGCAGTACGTTTATGTTAATGGAGGAGGAACAATTCAGAAAAGGAGAGTAAGAATGGCTGCACAACTCAAAGAACGTAATCAATGTCAGGGAACTCTACGTGTAGAGACTGCTGAATTGGTTATGCTCTGCTGTGCATATTTTCAACAACAACATGCATCAATAAAATGAAATAAATTATTTTTTTAAAAAGAAAGAAGTGAAGCCTATTTACCCACACCTTCAATCTGGGTGAGATTTGTGGCTTGGCTTGCTTTAGCGAAAAGAATACCACAGAAGTAATATATGACAATGCTAAGCCCTTTCCTCAAGAGGCCTTGCACACTTCTGCTTTCTCTCCAGAGCCCTACACTCTGTCAGGTGAACAAATGCAAGTTATCCTACTGGCAGATGAGAGATCACATTGACCAGAGGTGAGGCCCTAGACTTGTAAAAGGAGCCAGCCAAGATCAGTAAAGCTATTCTGCAGCTGATTACAATGCATGAGGCAGCCCAACCTGGAACAGAATAACCAACCAGCTGAGCTAGCTTAAATTGATGACCTGAACAATCATGAGCTAAATAGTCATTCTTTTAAATCCCTAAGTTTTGGGATAGTGTGTCACACACAGAGATGCCTAGAAAAAGGAATAATGGAAGAAAATATACTAAAATGTTAGCAGTGTATGACAGGGAAATGGGATTATTTATTATTTTGATACTAATTAAAAGCACTAAATATCTTCTTTCCAATGATACTATGCTGCCTTCAGTCATGTGTGGGCTTGGAAATTAAACAGGATCATACTGCAAAGCTTTCGAATTTTTCTAAGCCTCTATTGTTGTTACATACTACTGAGTTGATTCCAACTCACAGCAACCCTATAGGACAGAGTAGAACCACCTCATGGGGTTTCCTGGGCTGTAATCTTTAGGGAAGCATATAGCCAGGTCTTTCTCTTGTGGAGCCACTAGGTGGGTTCCAACCACCAACCTTTGGGATCCAAACAGTCAAGCGTTAAACCATTCTGCCACCAGGGCTAGCTATAAAACCTCTACCAATGTTAAAATGGCCACATTTCACACAAAAGATGGCAAACTATCAGTGACCACTACCTGACTAAGGAGATGAAGATGGCTCTAACATCTGGACTAGCTCATCAAAAGCACACCAACATCGAGCAGACTGACTCCAAAAATCCAAAGCCAATGTTGACAAAATAGGATGAAAATAATCATCACTCCTTACCCGGTGAGGAATCCAAAGGAGTGAATTCTGAGTCAAAGAGCCAGAATTGGCTGTCATTCAATGTAAAAGGGAAAAGCAATCCAAGATAGAAATGGGGTGAAAAACAGTGGCATTAAATGAACAATTATTTTGGCTGAAGGAGCCGCCCACCTAAGAATTTTGCAGAAAAGTAGTGCGGGCAAAAACACCAAATACTGGGGAAAACTGAGAAAGTTAACATCCTCAAAAATTCCCATGTCCCAACAAAATATCACAAGACACATAAAGAAGACAGAAACAATTCCCCATCCAAATGAACATAACAGAGGGAGTGAAAGCACATCTAAGGATGACAAAATAATGGAAAAAAAATGGAATATAATACAACATTAAACATAATTAAAGAACTAAGGGAAAACATAGACAACAAGATAAAAGAAATAAGGAAAACAATGCAGGAACAAAATGAGGATTTAAAAAAGTGACATTGCAACTAAAAAGGGCAATAACTGAAATGAGAAACACCACAGAAGGACTTACCGACAGATTTAATCAGGCAGAAGAAACAATCAGTAAATTAGAGGATAAGAGAGTTAAAGTTACAGACACTGAAGAGGAACATGAACAGACGCTCAAGAAGGCTGAGCACAGTTTAATGAAATTACGGAACAATGAAAAGAAACCTAATATACACATCACAGGAATTCCAGAAGGAGATGAGAGACAGAATATTTGAAAAAAATGACAGAAAAATTTCCCAAATCTAACAAAGGACATGAATGTACAAATCCAAGAATCTCAAAGAACCCCAACCAGGATAAACCCAAAGAGATCTACACCAAGACACATCATAGTTAGGCTCTGAAAAATTAAAGATAAAGAGAGAATTCTGAATGCTGTGAGAGAGAAGTAGTTACGTACAAAGGATCCCCAATAACATTGTTGATTTCCCCTCAGAAACACTGGAGGCCAGAAGGCAATGGAAAGATATATTTAAAGTGCTGAAAGAAAAAAACTGTCAACCAGGAATACTATACCCAGTGAAACTATCCTTCAAGAATGGTGAAATTAAAACAGATGCTGAGATAGTTAATATCCACCAGATGGTGGATTAGTAAAAAATACTAATGAGAGTTCCGTAGATGGAAGGGAGAAGACACTAGAAAGTAATTCAAAGCTATACATAAAAAGAAAGATCCCTAACAAAAGGAAATGCATGGAAAAGTACACAGGCTAGTAATATAGTATTCATACTTGATAATTCTAATTGTTTTGTCCTTCATATTTTATTAATAACAAATTTTGAAAAGGCAAGGATAAAATTATGTTACAGGACACATGAAATATAAAGATGTAATTAGTGATAACAGCAACAAAAGGGGGGGAGGAATGGTATACAGAATTTCTTGTATGTTAATAAAGTTGGCGCCAACTTACCCTGGAATGTTATAAATACAAACTCTTAAATGTAACATTCATGGTAACCACTAAGAAAATATATTAAAAAACATGCATCAAAAAGGCTCACTACAATAAACCAACAAAACACAAAAGCAAGCAGTACTAAAGGATAAAGAAAACAAGGCTTAAGGCACAGAAAAAACCAATAACAAAATGGCAAAAGTATGTTTCTTCTTATCAGTAATTACAGTGACCATAAATGGACTAAACGTTCCAATTAAAAGGCAGAGAGTGGCAGAATGGATTAAAAAAAAACATGATCCAACTATATGCTGTTTACAAGAGACAAACCTTAAACCCAAGGACACAAATAGGTTGAAAGTGAAAGGATGGAAAAACATATTCAATGCAAATAATAACCAAAAGAGAGCGGGGGTGGCCATCTTAATATCAGACAAGACTTTATGACAAACTCTTTCAGAACATATAAAGATGGACATTATATCGTGATAGAAGAGTCAACTAATCCAGAAGATTTAACAATCATAAATAACACCAGGGCACCTAAATATATAAAGCAAACACGGATAGAATTGAAGGGAAAAATAGATAGTACTACAATAATAGCTGGAGATTTAATTACACAACTTTCAATATTAGACAGAAAATCTAGAAAGAAGATCAACAAGGAAACAGAGGACCTGAAAGACACTATAAACCAACTAGACTGAACATATATATAGAACACTCCACCCCAAAACAGCACAATCCACATTCTACTCCGGTGCACATGGATCACTCTCCAAGACAGACCACATTTAGGTCGCAAAGCAAGTTCTTTCTTTTTTCAGCTGTGTTTTAGGTGAAAGTTTACACAGTAAATTAGTTTCTCATTCAAAAAATTTATATATGAATTTTTTCGTGACGTTGGTTGCCATCATTGCAATGTGTCAGCGCTCTCCCCCTTTCCACCCCGGATTCCCCGTTTCCATTTGTCTAGTTTTCCTGTCCCTTCCTGCCTTCCCATCTTTGCTTTTGGGCAGGTGTTGCCCATTTAGTATCATATACTTGACTGAACTAAGAAGCACATTCTTCACGTGTGTTAGTGTTTGTTTTACAGGCCTGTCTAATGTTTGGCTGAAGGTGGACTTCAGGAGTGGCTTCAGTTCTGAGTTAGAAGAGTGTCTTGGGGCCATAGTCCCAGGGGTTCCTCCAGTCTCTGTCAGATCAGTAAGTAAGGTCTTTTTTGTGAATTTGAATTTTGTTCTACAATTTAGAAAAAGAAAAAAAAAAAAAAAAGAGCAATGACTGAGTGTTCATTACGGGCCAGGGACCTTGCTAGGTGCTAAGGACTGAAATAAGAGAATGAGAGTCCTTCCTTTCAAGGAATGCACAGCCTAGCCGGGGAGACAGGTGTGGCTGACCGTATGTAATGTGGAACATGTTAGGGGCAGTCGTATGAGTGTAGGTGGGGCTGTCCAGAGAAGGCTCCCCAGGGGGACATCTCAGCCAGGCCCTGCGGGTACAGGAAGTCCACACAGTCAGGAAGGCCATTCTGAACTTGGTGGTGCCATTGACCCCTTTGGACACCTAGGGGCAAGGCCATTTGAAGCCTGTGGACCCCCTTCTCAGAACAATGTTCTTTAAATGCATAAACTAAAACACACAACTCTACAAAAGAAACCAATTCTGTTGACATAATACTGAAATAGCCAATGTGTGATATAATAATACCTGTACTTCTTTAATAATGCATTAAATATTATCTAGTGGCATACCGTGGAGCCCTGGTGGCGCACTGGTTAAAAGGTCAGCAGTTCAAATCCACCAGCTGCTCCTTGGAAACCCTATGGGGCAGTTTTACTCTGTCCTATAGGGTCACTATCAGTCGGAATCAACTCAACGGCAATGGTTTTTTTTTTGGGGGGGAGATGGGGGTTAGTGGCAGATGTGATAACTATTAATACCCTAATTTTAAAGTTGTGATGAGCATAAGTAATATTTTGAGATCTGTCTTAAAATGGTAATGTATTTCTATTGCTGAGAGAGTCACAGAACCATTGCCTATACAAAACTGGCAGAACTGCTAAATTCCAGTTAGAGTTTAGTGAAAAACCAATTGTAATTTTGCTCTCATCCTTTAACAAATTTTTTCCCGATACTAAATTATAAAAAAGATTTTCACCTGGGATATCAAGAAGCATATTAAATAAAATTTTAAAAATGAAAAAATATTCAAAAAAATATTAAAAAGGCAATATTTTAACAAAAGCCTAATAGAAGCTGCAGGGTCCCTGGGTGGTGAAAATGGTTAAGTGCCCGGCTACTAATTGAAAGGTTAGCAGTTCAAATCCAACCAGAGGTGCCTGGTGATCTACTTCAGAAAGATGAGCAGCTGAAAATCCAATGGAGCAGCTCTATTCTGAAACACATGGGGTCACCATGAGTCTGAACTGACTGGAAGGCAGTTGGTTTTTTGTTTTTTTTTGGTTTAACAGAAGCTGCATCGATGTTATTTGTATCATGGTGGCTGTACATACCGTCAACATAAGCACACAGTAGTGAAATGAAACTCAAGGAAGGCACTTCTGGGAAGGGTTAAGTTATGGAGGCTGAACAGGGCAATTTTTTGGTCTCATAGCCTGACACAGGGATATAACTAAATACTGAGGGTCGAACACACACCACATTCTCAAATATCATTTCTCCCCATTGGGTTTCTGACAGAGGCCAGAGAGTGGTTAATTCAAATATGATGTCCATGTCAAGAGCTTAGAGGGAAGGCACTCTGTGTGGTGGAAGGAAGGAAGGTGCCTATGCTTGGCAAGACAGGTATTCTCTTATCAGACCTGACAAGGCAGACCTATGCTAACATCTTGAAGGAGGGTCACCCAGCATCTGACGGGATGAGTCCTGTGCAGAGATGTCACGTTGGACAGCCCTCGATTTGGTTGTCGGTCTACATAATGATGTCGATAAAGAGCATGAATCCAAATCCTGTGATGTATGTAGAGGCTCACAGAGCCAACAAGGCTGAGAGTTGAAGAAAGCAAGCTGACTGACTTACCCCATGACCCCTTCATGTCTCAACTTTGTTATTTCTCCCTAATTTCTATGAATAATAACCTATGAGATATTATTATTGTAGTTTTTCAAGGTATTCCATCTTATAAAAATTCCTAGAGGGACCTGAGTCAATTACAAATACAAACTAGTTTTCTTTTACCACACTTACGCAGAAGTCACCCATCTATATCTGCCTTGTAATAATGAAAGCTTTCCTTGTAAAATGGCAAGGGCTAGGTAAAAACCCTCTATCCAGAAAACCCTAAATCTTCATGAAGAAATAATTGCCCTTACAGCACAAATGCACATGCAGACTTATAAAAATGTCACAAGTATTTAATTTTCTACACGTCCGTTTGTTCACATGTACTTGTATTTCTCATGGGTTTTTAAATACAAACATATAATACAGTGGGAAGTGGTTGTAAGCAGCTTCCCAGCAGACGTGAGGTTTTATTCATTCTAACGTCTGTGAAAGTATAACTAATTGGCTGCAGAAGATGCTGGGGACAAAATGAATTCTTTTCTCTCTGTATCATTAATTCACCTCATTGGTAATGATCTTGTTGGATAAGCAGAGAACGCTGTAGTTTAGGAACTATTTTAGATGCAGTTAAATGTCTGATTCACTGTGTAACATAGGAAACACCTACTTCGTATGTAGGCATCACCTGCTTTCCATACTGACTGGTTGAACAACTTACTTTATCAATGAAAGTTTGCATTAGGTAGCCTGGTGGAACTGGGGGTGTGTGACAGTGGGCCTGCTGACCTGAGACCTGACATGAGCTTCTCCTAGAATCATGTTCCACCTCACAGGCGCCAAGATTTGAGTCCCTGCATGCCTGACCCCCGAAGCGCTGCCTCAGGTGTTTATACATCAGGAATTCTTCAGCTTTCCTGAGTAGTAACAGGAAAATTGGGGGAGAGCTATACAATCCACACAATCCCAATCATTCACAGCAGGCTTTGTATGTGCGTGTGCGTGTGTGTGTGTGTATCAAAATCAGCAAGGGGACTCTAAAATTTATATGAAAATACAAAGGACCTAAATACTCAAAGCAATCTTGGAAAGGAAGAACAAAGCTGGAGGACTTATAATTGGGAGAAATAAAATGGGAAAGAAGAACCATCATTCAATAAGATAATACGCCATTAATTTACTTTAAATTACTTCTGATGGATGTTTTCAACAGGGAGAACAGGGATACATGGTAATCACCATATGGTAGCCCTGCCTATCAGGGTTTTTGGCTCTCAATTACAGTTAGTCATAGGCTAAAAAAGATGCAAAAATTTTGTTAACAAAACAAGCCTGGGACCCTGCCTCCCTCCCCCCAGCAACAAGAATCTTGCTCCTCTTTGTCATATGACCCTTAGTTTTACCTACTTACAAATTTAAAATTAGGTACAGGGCCTTGGAAGCAGCATGGGCAAGTGAGCTTAAGCATCAGACTTATGTTAACTCCACCTCAATTTGCCAGCAGAAATGGCAGAAGCAGCAAAGACCTCCCAGGGCTGTCAAGGAGTCTGGGAAATGTAGTCGTTAGCTTTTCAGCCTCTAACACACAATTATCAATGATACAAGGGGTTTGGAAAGAAGTGAGGGAGTCAACCGGCTATACCTGCCACACTGTTGTTCGTGGATTGTCCCAATTCCTAGCTCCCCATCTCCACTCCCCAAACTGGCCAACTCTTTTCATCATCTTGCTTCCTGCAGACTGCCATTCTAAAGATCATTCCTGTTATCTGTTAGTAGTACATCTTTGGAGCTAATCCAGAATTTTCTACGCATCACGTTTGTTGAAAGTGGACATACACAGTCGACCTAGGGAGTAGACTTTTGGACAGTAATGTTGCAACTTCTTTCATTTAACTACTTTTTCTATTGCTTGCAGCTAATAGTCTAAAAGTTATACTTTCACTACATTTTGTCAATGTCTATAGATTTCATTATGACTGTGGCATCTAATCGCTATTTTTACATGAAGACATTAAAAATCCTGCCTCTTCTGCTTTACAAGATGTTGATATGTCATATACCCTTGGCGGGTCTGCATCTGTTGACACATTCCATTTACATTTCTCTACTGTATCCATGGTGCTTGACTCTAATACCAATGCTAAAAGGTGGGATTGGTGTCACTAATTTTCTTAACAAGCTATCAGAAAATACTGCAGGCTTTAGTTCCAAAAAAGAAAATGAGTATAAACTACTGAAAATCTCCTGGGAACTGAAAAATATTAATTCTGTGAAAAAAACGAGTGATCGTTTTACATAAAAACACAGCTTACCTATGCTAAAAAGACAACTAAAAGAACACTGTTATTTAACAAGTTTTTAATCCAGCAGGTAAAAAATTTATTAATGAAAGAGGTGGACATATTGGTATGGTTTAACTATTTATAACGAAAGAGAAATGTTTATTCCCTTCATTCCAGTTAATTTTTAAAATATCATATACAGGTTATACATTTTTATTAATTTCTCCGTGCACACAAACAATTCAGAGTGGACAAAAGTTCCTGGGCTTTTGTCCTTGAGGGTGAAAGGATTTACCAATATGACTCCTTAGCTCACAAGCATGATGTCAGCTATTTCCAGAATAAAGCAAAATACTATAGCTGTAGAAAGCTTTTCCAGGCTGCTTCCAAAACGAGAGGATGTTTTCTACCATGAACCGTAACAGTCCTCTCTCTAGAAAACTGAATTTAAAGAATATTACAGCAGCAGCCCTTCTCTGCACATGTTTTAGGCTGACCAACATGAAACTGCTGATGTTCATCCATTTCTTAATCTAAAAAACAGCAATTTCATATGTTCAATGTAGTATGGGTCACGTGACCTCAGAGCAGTATATCAAGGCCACTAGATCTGGGTAATTCTCTCCATGAAGTCAATACGATTCCGGGTAGAGAGCAGTAAAGAGACTGCGAAGGGACTGGAACATGGGACTGTCTGATGTCAAGACTGTTTTGACCATAGCACACTCCCTGAATGCTGGCACTGCTACCTGAGCCTCTTAAGTACTTCTCAGGGACATTGACACTTGATGTATCCAGAACAGTCAGGGCAGGAATGGACCTTTGAAGTTAATTTCCAAGACTTCTGAGACTTAGAAACATAATAGGAGCTGAAGAAATGCTTGAGAAATGGATTTTTTTTTTTTTTTATTATTAGCACAAATAGCCCAGAGTTCAACCATTTTTATAGAGATCTTTCCAAAACGATAATAAACTGCCTTGTCTCTTTACCAGAACGCGCCTGGGCTGTTCTGTGTCCTCCAGCTCATCCTTGAGGACTAAAGGACTTATTTCCCCAGGTGCTGGGAGTGCGACCTGCTGACAGCCCTCAGCACCAGCCCTATGCTAAAGCAGACAGTGTATCTCCAAACAGACTGGAAACTGACATGGCTGGAGAGACCCCCCACACTGAAGGTTACTTCCCTTTGAGGGACAGATGAGGAAATATGAAGTCCCCATCCCCATATATGAGGGCAACCACAGCTTTAGAGGTGCCTGTGGGGCCAGCTGAGGCCTCTGTTGAGACGTCCCTGCACCCCAACTTTTCATTCTGCCTAGTCCTGCTTCCTTCCCTTCCCATCCCCAAGTGCTATCCCAAGTGCACTTGCTAATAAACTTTCTACCTGCTACTCTCCACCTAGACTCCGCTTCCCAGAGAACCTGCAATCCGACCACAGACAGCACTGGGCCACTGATTTGGGCCATCACTGTACTGTGACCCCTGCTTCTCTTAAGTGATCCCAGACTGTTCCTTTACCTCTCACAGACTTGGTCATTTTTTTTCTCACTCAACTTTGCTCATTATGCTTTTACTTGTCAATCCTTACTGCTGTTGCTGCATATGTATCTGCCACCTTCTCACTACTCACTTCAATTTGCTAAATCTAATAAGCATATTTGAGTTTTATCAACAATGACATTAAATAGACTCTGAGTTAAGACCTAGAAAACCCCTGTATGATGTTATGGATTGAATTGTGTCCCCCCAAAACATGTGTTGTAGATTCTAGACTCTATGCCTGTGGCTATAAGCCCATCTGGGAATGGGCTGTCTTTGTTATGTTAATGGACAGGATTAATGTAAGGAGTGTCTTGAGTCAATCTCTTTTGAGATATAAAAAAGATTAAACAAGCAAGCCAGCAAGCAGAGATGGAGGAGGGAGATGCCAAGACACATGGAGATCTCCAAGGAACAAGAAGCAGAAGGTGAAGAGACAAGGACCTTCCCCAGAGCCAACAGAGACAGAAAGTCTTCCTCTAGAGCTGGAATTCTGAATTCGGACTTCTAGCCTTCTAAACTTAAGAAAATAAATTTCTGTATGTTAAAGCCACCCACTTGTGTTATTTCTGTTATAGCAGCACTAGAGAACTAAGACAAACAATTAAAAGGCATGAGCTCAAAGACACAGTTTTGTGCCATATACTTACCTTGCTTTGGTCATTCATTGTTTAATTCTGGTGTTTTAAGCTCTGTTTGGATAGCGGACGATGTGGAACAAGAGATATCCTGACAATCAAGGCTCCACAGGGGATGGCTGTTAGCACTCACAGTAAAAAACACAGCCTCAACAACATGCAAAGAAACGGGGGAAGTGTGAGTTTGGTGTTCTAGTCTAACTGAGAATTTATAAATGTTAATCTGGCATTACTCACCATGAAAAGGTAAAACAGCTTATTATCATCTATCATGCTCTCGAATAAAGTAACATTGAAGGCAAGATGTGGAAGGCCACACTGCAACAAAAGAATCGTGGGAAACTCAAGACTTTTGGGGGAGCATCTTCCAGTGGCACTGATCAGGTTAATGATAGAATGACAAGCTTATATACAGTTGCTGATTGAACTGTGTTCCCCCAAAAGATATATCCACGTCCTAATCCCTGGTACCTGTGAATGTGATCTTATCTGGAAACAGGATCTGTGTAGATGTAATGAAGATAAGGTCACACTGGATTAGGGTGAGCCCTAAATCTAATGACTATCATCCTTATAAGGAGACAGAGATTTGGAAACACACCAACACAGACATGTGACGCCACGTGAAGACAGAGGCAGAGGCTGGAGTGCTGCAACTACAAGCCAAGGAACGCCAAGGATTGCTGGCAACCACCAGTAGCTATGAGAGGCAAGGAAGAATTCTTCCCCAGAGCCTCCCAAGGGAACATGGGTCATTTTTAAGGGCTCTTAATGTCTTTAGGAAGCAAGCACTATCAGTTTGCTAAATAAATAAAGTATCCCCTACAACATATGTACTATTGTTTTTCAAGTACATTTGGATGTTTCCAGAAAACATATTTGTAATAATGTTCCTTTACTCAACCAAATTAGAGGATAATAAATCAGAGTCTGACTCTGCTTTCTGCCCCAGATGAGGCTGGGCCCTACTGACCCTGAGTCTGATTCCAGAGCCCACTGCTTGCAAAAATTTCCTTAAATGGAAAGGCCCAGACTGTTAGGAGTAAATTCTTCCAGAATAGAAATGTAAACCCCAAATATAGAGGAACACTATAGTACTAAAAGTATGGCTTTTATTCAGATCCAGCATCAGCCAGCCCTGTGTAGACGGTGCCACAACCAGAAGTGCCATAGGGAACAGTGAGTAAGGAGAAATGCGACACCAGGGTACCCTGCTTCTGCTCTGCTCTGCCCTGCCTGGTCTCTTACTTCTGATTCATTTTGTATCCCTGGCTAACTGGAGCCTGCAATGGTGGCGTCTATCGTCTCTTCTCACAAATTCAAATCCCCCTTGAAACACTTTAGCAAAAGAAGAGGGTTTGGAACCAGCAAAGTTGGTGTTAGAGGTGGAACTGGAGCAAACACCCTCCCCAAGTAGGCAGATTTTGGAATAGCTCTGGGAACGGGGAAGGATAGAAGCACAAGCTGAATGAGGCTCAGCAGAGACAGAAGCACCTCTGGCCTGGACTGGGAGGTCCCAGTGGGGAGCTTCTAGAGGGACAAAGGTCTGTGGGATTTGTCCTCTCAGTCCACAGCCCTGACCAGTGACTATCAGTGGGCCCAAGGTCAGATGACCTGAGAAGCTCCCTGGCTCTCCTGAACCACACTAGCTAAGAAGGCAACAACAAATGGGACTCCCCAGGGGAATGAAGCCAAGGGCATGTAGGATGCCTGCAGATGTCTCAAGCCCTTGTGCTACCAATAGAAAGCGGATAACCATGGGTTTCTCAAATGGTGGAAACGACTTCATGCTCACTGACTCACCCCTTTCTATGAAAATGGCTAAAGCAGCAGAAGTAGGAAACAAAATGAGGGGTATTAAAGAGAGTACAGAGTTTGAAATTTGGGGTATTTCATTTTCTTAATAAAATTATGAAAAAGCTCTATCTTCACTGGCTATACTTGAAGTGAACAAGGGAAGTATTCATTCCAAATTTAAAATTTAATGGTAACTATTCTAAAATGTCTGTACGAAATATTCCTCCTCACAGGAAAATCTGTCCTTAACTTTCCATCATCTGGGATAAATGGGTTGAGATCTAGCATAACACCTCTTTCGATAAAAGGATGGAGGATTTCTTTATGAAAATGTCTGCTTGATTTAGGAAGATTAACCAGATTCAGGTCTGGATCACTGGCTCTTCTATAGCATCTCTTTAGAAATTCTTGCTAAGAATTCTTCACTCCAGATCTTTGCTTGGGTCAGTTTCTCTCTTTGGTTTTCAATAACATCAGTGCAAATTCAGGGGGCCACATGGGAAAAAAAAAAACTTACTGAGAAGAAAAAAACCATACACAAATACCAGATAATTATGCACAAATCTGAGAAGAAAGAGTATGGTTGGTCATGATGAATTTTATTTAACAGAATTTAAGTCAGCAATATCCAACTTTTTAAAGGAAAAACAACCACCACCAAAACAATACTACCACCACCAAAACACAGAAACACCCAGGATGTGGGAGACACGGGGAGGGTGGGTGGAAATGGCACCACTCAGATCGTTGTTAGATTCCTGTTAGGCAAGTGTTAGAAAAGTTCTGGTTCCCTTTCTTAAAAGGATAGGAGAGAAACTAAAAAGGGAACAGGGCAGAGCCCGACTAAGAGGGGGAAAATAAAAAGGAAACAGAAAGGACGAATGCAACCTGCAGCTGCTTTTGGAGTATCAACCCCACTGAACAGCCAAGGCAAGCTCACAGGCCTTAGGCCACACAGAAAGGAGACCACTTCTTACTTATAAGTAGTTGTAAGTCATAAGTAGCTTGGCAAATTTGTTATCAATAGTTTCTCTCTAACACCGAAGGTCTTGAAAAAGTGGCTTGTTTTCCTTTGTTGGAAATCTTGGGATGAGGTCACAGTTTCCGAGGTTTTCCACCCCACTCTCTTCCTTCAAAAGGTCTACAGTGTTTTAAAATGTCGGGGGGTTGTCCTGAAAGGAATCATGAACTTTAGTCTTAAGGAAAAGGAGCTGAGAAAGAGAAGGCAGCCGTCTGGAGAGCATGTGTGCTATGATCAGGGGCTCAGGCCCAGGGCACGTGGGAGATGAGAAAGTGGTGGAAAAAAGGGGCCCCAATCGCCCAGCTGGGCCCAACTTACTCCTCACCCTAACCCCAAAACCAAACACAGTCCATAAAAATGAAGAGTTAAGAGAATTTCAGACAGAGAGTCAAAATCTTGTATTTGTCTGAAAATCCTAAAGTCTGAGATAGCAGGCGTTTGAATTACACGTATAGGTACCATGACGTGGGTGACTTCAAAACACTGAGCGCCCTGTACTTTGACTTGCTTTAGGGTTCCTTGGTGGAAGGTAAGGATTTTTTTTCCTTTTCAAATAGGAAGTGCTTAAGTGATGCTGATAGAGCGATCTTCAGGGCCTACCAACGTTGGAGCCAATTCTATGATGCTAGACCCAAGTGTTGAAAAAGAAAAAGAAAAATGAAAACATCTAAAATTATGAACAACACAATTTAAACATACACAGTGTGACAACACAGAGTGTGACCCAGCATAGTCAGTGAACGAAAATGAAAAAGGAAAGCTTGCATTCAGCGAGCCCTCAAATTAGAACAACATAAACTTATTAAATACAGAGGTAAACCGGCCATATCAGGACCATTTGGAAAAAATACAACATTTCTGTGCTATCACTAAAGTGGCCCCTAAACTCTGCCCTAAAGCCAGCACTCATGTGAAACAAAATGCAGTAACATGCACCTTTCATGCCAGATTTCAGATCCACAAAAATGATCTGGGCTCCTTGATGAGTGGCTGATTCCAAGTTGGGGACAAGAGAAATTAAGATGATCTTCGCATTTCTTATTGAGAGAAAGCAATGATAGTTTCAAAGATGTCTGGAGGTGATTTTATGGGGGGAAAAAGAAGCCACCTTGAAGAGGCTCCACCTGGTCAAAGAGTTCTAAGAAGTTCAAAGAGTTCTAAGAAACTGAAGGGGGATATTGCTCAGGTACCACCTGGGAACCGACTCTGCTTTTATCCCCTAGCTGAGTATGCGGCCTTGCTGACTTTGATTTTGGTTGAAGACCTAAGACAGCCTCATGACTATAAAAATTTTATTAAATGAGAAGCACAGATAATCAGTATTCCTGAATAAGCCCCAAATCTAAGACTTGTGATAGAGCAAACATACATAGCTTCATTCGGATTTAGCAGCACCCTACACACAGTCATCTGCATATGCCCATTAGGGAACGAGAGCCCAGGGGAAAGTTTAAGATAGGTTATCTTCATTTCCAAGAGTTCCTGGGTGGTGTAAACAGTTGACACGCTCAGCTGCTAACCAAAGATTGGAGGTTTGAGTCCACCCAGAGGCATCTCAGAATAAAGGCCTGGTGACCTACTTCCATTGAAAACCCAACGGAGCACAGTTCTGCTGTGACACACACAAGGTCGCCATGAGTTGGAGTCCATTCAACAGCAACTGGAAAATCTTCCTTTCCACCCTATCTGGTCATCTCGGGTTTGCTACATTTCTTTATCATTGGCTAATTCAATGGGAATCTTGCAGTGGGTGTATCTGGGGTCTCTCTATCAATCCAAAATCCACCTGACACAGCAGACCCCTTTTATAATTGATGAATTCTTACAAAAGTGTTACTGATTTCTGATTTTTCTGGTCATGTGTTTTCTCAATAACTGACACTGAAAGTATAACATGCTGTTTAGTGTTCTCCTATGAAAAGAACTACTATTCTAGGGTTTAGAATTTAAGGGTCCACATGTTGGTGAGACCCAGAATTGTTCTGGGGTAACACTTAACCAGAAAATATTTTAGAAATCTAGCGTTCATAGTGCTTACCCCCTGCAGAACTCAGAAAGGCAATTTATGAACTCAAAAATTTTCCCTCCGTAAGGAAAAGCTGCCGCATGTAATGTTGTAAATTATATGATATTTTCCCCATCCTTTACAAAGTATACCAAGCTTAAGTAGGTCTGCAGGGGACAGTAGACTTTAAATCACCTCAAAGTCAAATATTCTCTTTTTCATCATCATTTATGAAACACATTAGTGACCGAAACCTGAATAAAGCACGCGTCACGGTTAAAGGACTAAGGTCCCGACTGAACGGCTGGATCACTTCAACTGCAACTGCAGTATAATCATCAGGCACGGCAGAGCTTCGGGATATTAAAATGGGAATGCAGGATCCAAGAAAACTTTTGGATGAACCTCAAGCACCATTTGAGCTCTGGGGTTTGGAATCCAACGAATAAGAGAGTATGCACTGAAAAGCCATTTATTCTGTCCACTACTCATTAACGACATCTATTTGAGCAAGGAATTTAACCTATCTGAGTAGTTTCCCTACCCTTATAAAGGGAATAATAATACTCATGTAGCCTGGTTTTCATGAGGTTGTAGCAGGATGAGGAGTAGAAGTAGCAACCCAACGTCCATTTTTTGAGCTTGCTCTGTGCCATGCATGGGCAGAAAACAACACCGTGAGGCAAGAGTGCCATTTTTTATGAACAAGGAAGCTGAGGCTTAGAGATAAGTAACTAGCACAGGGTTGCAGTCTGTTACTGGCAGAACTTCAGTGTGAACGCCAACTAATCTGACTCCAAAGCTCAGGCTCTTGCTCACACCCAAAATGTATTCAGATGTACTACCAAATGAGGTGATGGTATTGATGACACATTGTAAACGGCCAAGCACCACACTGCCGCAGTGTGTTATTACTAGAATTTTTTTTAAAGTTGCTAAAAGGTAATTTCTGGTGAATGCATAATACTATTCTTAGCAAGAGCCCATCAACTCAAGGAACTAAGGGAAAAGCATGAATGAATACACAACTTGAGATGTAAGACAATGGAAAATAGCTTTAAAATAGACATGACAGTTGGTGACATCATTTTGTACATTTGAGCCTTCACATACATCCGCACAAAGTCCCAAACCACAGAAATAAAGCGTCTCCAAAGACACTGGTGGAAACTGCTGGAATCGTTACAAAAAGCTGGGAGACGTGTTGTGTATGGGTTATGGTTCCGCAAGCCAATAATGACAACTTGGCAGACTACTCACAAAAGGTTATTACCTACATAGAACAAGTATGTAAGGATGCAAACAGCCTGTGGTTGAGTTTTCCAAGTGTAACAAAGACCAGCAAGTCAGCAAAGCTGAGGGTCTGTACAGTGCCGTAGCCTCCTCCTTGGTAGCCAAACAACAATTACAGTGAAGTGGAAAGCTACCAAAGGCATATCAACTGTCTCTAAATTAAGCATTTAAAGTAAAGGAGAGATTTCATTCACCAAGTACAGGTGTTATGGATTGAACTGTATCCCCCTCAAAAGCTACACTGAAGTCCTAACCCCTAGGACCTGTGACTTTGTTTCAAAATAGGGTCTTAGAAGATGTTATCAATTAAGTCAACATGATATAATACTAGCGTAGGGTGGGTCCTAATCCAATGAGTGGTGTCCTTATAAAAGAGGAGAAGAGAGACAGAGACATGCACAGAGGCAAGACGGCCATGTGAGGATGGAGGTGGACACTGGGGTGATCTACAGGCCAAGGAATGCCAAGAATTTCCAGCCATCACCAGAAACTAGGATTGAGGCATGAACAGATTCTTCCTCAGAGCCTCCAGAAGGAATCAACATGGCCGATACCATGATTCTGGACTGCCGGCCTCCAGGACTGTGAGACAGTACGTTTCTGTTCTTATAAACCACCTACTTAGTTGTACAGTAAGCCCCCAGGTTAAGACCACCCCAACTTACCAACAACTCATACTTAAGAACGCACTGCCATAAAGCCTATTGTATTAAAATTCTGAGTTAAATGGTTCGTAATAACGAACACACACAGTACTCTGTGATGCTCATGAAATGTTTCTTAAGTGTTTTATATGCATATAAAGGTAAAATATATACTAAGACAAACATCTGACTAACTGACAATAAGTAAGAACCGTACGTGCCTGTTCCCACTTACCTACAAATTCGAGTTAAAGACAGATTTAGGAACTGATCTCGTTCGTAACCCGGGGACTGCCTGTATTCTGTTACAGCAGTCCTTGGAAACTAATACAACAGGTAGACTGAATTACAGTTAAATTTACATGCTATGTGGTTGCAAACACTCTTCTCCCAGAAATAGGGCCAGTCCTGACTGAAATGGAAAGGTGGAAAAAGTTCATCTCTAAACTTCCGTTCAACGTTCCTGCTTTTCAATGAGATTTTCCTCATTCCTCCTGCTGACTCCATGCTGTCTCTCGTTTGTCCCATCTCAGGCAGCAAGGCCCCAAAGATTCCTGGCCACCCTGCTTTCCCTTTACTGTGTCCCTGCTCTTCGTTTCCTCTAAAAGAGACTAAATAAAACTCCAAGGCCACTGTGTACAGTTGCACAGACTGCACACTGCCTAATTCCAAGTGGGGCTTTACACATTGCCTCCCTCCCAGAAATGGTCTTCCTCTCACCCTGGATATGGGCAATGTACAATCTATACAGCCGTACTCAGCAGCCTTGTACACGGTTTCAAAGCCTGAACAGGCATAAAGGAGTCTTATTCTTCATTTCTTCATTCACTCATGCAATGCAATAAATATTTATTGTGTGTCTAGTCACACCAGACACGCAATAAATATTTATTGTGTGTCTAGTCACACCAGACGCCAACAGATTGTAGATAAATGCCAATAAATCACAGAGCACAACCCCTGCCCTCAAAGAACACACGGTCGAGACACGTTCAATGAGTGGCACCGCAGAGCATGCTGGGCGTGGAGGGCGGGGAGGTACAGGAGGCCCTCACATGCAGACTTGCATCAGGGAAGGGAGGAAGGCAGGCCTTACCACGTTGGGGTTGACCTTATGTCGAAAGCACGTGATGTTCACCACATATGGCCAGTCATCGGGCTCCATCAGCACGCCAGCGGCGTGGGCACACGTGACGTGGAAGGAGGCTGGGCAGCGGCCGTAGGAACACTGGATGCAGGCTCCAGAGACCTTCTTAATGCGGTGTCTGCAGAACATGCACTTCTGGAGGGGAAAAACAGAGATGGCCATTAAATCAGACTCACCACCCAGCCAATTCCCATACTTCACAGAATAACAGCTATTACAAAAACAAACAAACCTATCAACCCCATGTGTTACAGGGTAGAACTGCTCTATAGGGTTTTCTTGTTTCTAAACTTTACAGAATCAGATCGCCAAGGCTTTCTCCACAGTGCCACATGGTGGGTTCAAACCACCTATCTTTCAGTTAGTAGATCAGCACAAACCATCTGCACCACCCAGGAACCAATAACAGCGATTGTTGTTGTTGTTAGGTACCCTCGAGTTGGTTTTGAATCACAGTGACCCCATGTGACATAACAGAATTGCCCCACAGGGTTTTCTAGGCTGTAATCTTTATAGATGCACATGTTCAGGTCTTTCTCCTGCTAAGACGCTGGGTAGGTTCCAACTGCCAACTTTTCGGATAGCAGCCAAGGGCTTAACCATTGTACCAGCAGGGCTCCTTAGCTATTAGAGATGGAAAAAACAAATTCCATCAAGGCCTGGCCCTCCAGGGGCCCCGTTGGTGAGAGAATTGTGGCAATATAACCCGCTTATTTTAAAGGAAACACACTTCTACAGGAACATGTTCCCAGACGTATGTTTAAATATTTCTGTGGTGAGGAGGCCAACCCCACGGCCACATGCTTCTCCAGGCGCAGAGCTCAGGAGAAGGCCCCAAGGGTGCTCCTGTACACCACCCCCGAATACCACAGCACTTCTGCTTCACCTCCTACTTGGCAGGCCTTTCTAGAAACAGAATAGGGGTTTGGAGGACACACGCCTCCCCTCCTAAATTAGACGAGATCTTCAAAAATATTCAAATCGCATACAGATGGGCTGAGTTTTCCATTTACAAGGAAATGTGGAGTGTTAAATGGCCCAATGTGGAAATGGGGGTGGGCGGGGGTGCAGGCCTCAAGTGTTTAATAATCCAAATCTGAACCCTTCACGACTGACACAAAAATCTGCCTCCCAAAGTGAGAAAATTGAAAATTGCCCCAAAAGGCATAATTTTGTTGAATATCTATAGCTGACTCTGCCTGAGGACGAGGGAAAGAAAACAAAAACAGCAATAATGATTGCCACAATTCTAAAATTAAACTGCATACAATTAGCCCTAAGCATGATCAGTGTATTTGTCATGAGAGATAGAAAAAATCAAACAGCGTCCCTAAAAGTAAGATTTGTGAACTAACACTTGAAGCTTAGGGGGAGAAATGGTTGTAGAAGAAAATTAGGGTCAGGCTTGGAAAGCAGAAGAAACAGAATGATTAAAACGGTTAACTTTTCATTTCTAGGGATAAAAAAAGGTCTGCAATCTGATCAAATGCTGGCCAAACTGCTCTTCTTTTATAGGTACATTTTCTTTCCTGTTACAAAAAAGTACTTAAACCCAATGTCTTTTGAGGGCTATAATATTTTATCACAGACCTGCAAGGATCAATGTGCACTTAACTTCTAACTGGTGTTTCCCCTCACATCTGATCAGTGACTCAGTCTTACACATTCTATACCTGAATCTTGCTCTGATCTCTTTCTATCCTTCTATCTCTAATGCCGCTGCTTCCACCCATGGGTTCTTGTCCAGCATAGTAATAGCTTTCTAGCTGGTCTCTCCATCTTTTATTTCATTTGACTGTGATGCCATCTTCCCCAGGGTTGACAGAGTAATGTTTCTACAGCATAAATCCAACGTCATCACCCTGCTTAATGTCCTTCAATGGTTTCTCCTTATCTCCAAGACATTCAGAAAAAATAAACCGGGGGGTGGGGGCAGGTAGAGAACAGCGTGAAGAGTAAGGCTTATAAAAGACTCTGGGCCCACCTGAGCTTCTTATTTCCTACTAGTCCCTTAAGGGCCTTAAGTACTCTGCATAAAAGCATTATCTGACATCTGATCTTGGTATCTTCTTGGCAATTCTCTGATCAATATGTATACATTCTTGGTATCTTCGTGACTTTTTGTCAATTCCAATCGTTTGAAATGTGAATGGCTCCTAAGAGGGGTTATAGTTAAGTGTTGTCGAGTAGGTTCTGACTCATAGTGACCCCACGTACAAAAGAACAGAACACTGCCAGGTCCTGCGCCATCCTCACAATTATTGCTGTTCAAGCCCATTGTTGCAGCCACTGTGTCAATCCATCTCATTGAGGGTCTTCCTCTTTTTCGCTGACCCTCTACTTTACCAAGCATGATGTCCTTCTCCTGGGACTGGTCCCTCCTGGTAACATGTCCAAAGTATGTTAGACAAAGTCTAGCCATTCTCACTTCTAAGGAGCATTCTGGCTGCACTTCTTCCAAGACAGATTTGCTCATTCTTCGGGGAGTCCGTGGTATATTCAATATTCTTCACCAACACCATAATTCAAAGGTGTCAATTCTTCTTCAGTCTTCCTTATTCATTGTCCAGCTTTCACGTGTATATGAGGCAATTGAAAATACCATGGCTTGGGTCACGGGCATCCTAGTCTTTAAAGTGACATCTTTGCTTTTTAACACTTTAAAGAGGTCTTTTGCAACAGATTTGCCCACTGCAATTCATTCCTAGGAGGGGAGCCATTGTGAATGTTTCCTGTAGAGCAGTCCTTATACTATTTTTAAGGCCCGTTTTCATTTGCTTGCTGCTCAACCAGTTGTTCTCCACCCTGGCTGAAACATCTGCAGTAATTTGATACCTACAGATGTCTGGGCTACAGAATCTACTTCCGACATCTTAAGAACGTTAAGATGGAATAAGTGCTGTGAAAGAAGTAAAGACAAAATGCTGTGTGAACTAGAAGGAATGGAGGGATGAGTTATGCTTGGGGGCAACAGAAGAAAGAAGGCTTTAAAGAAAAGAAGACAAAGACTGATTGTATCAAGATGAAGAACTCAAACCAAAATATATGTAAAACTTTGACAACTTAACAACAAAAAGACAAATGACCCAATCATAAAATGGGCAAAGGACTTGGATAGACATTTCACCAAAGAGAACATTCAAACAGCCACCAAACACATGAAAAGATGCTCAGTTTCATTAGCCACCAGAGAGATGCTAATCAAACTACAATGAGATACTATTTCCCTCCCACTAGGATGGCTAAGATTAAAAAAAAAAAGAAAATAACAAATGCCGGCAAGGATGTGAGGAAACTGGAAGCCTTACTCATTGCTGATGGGAATACAAAATGGTGCAGCCGCTGTGGAAAACAGTGTGGCAGTTCCTCAAAAAATGAAAACTAGAACTACCATAAAACCCACTGCTGCTGAGTTGATTCCGACTCACAGCGACCCCATGAGACACAGCAGAACTGCCCCGTAGGGCTTCTGAGGAACAGCTGGTGGATTTGAACAGCCGACCTTCTGGTTAGCCGCCAAGCTCTTAAACACTGCGCCACCAGGGCTATGACCTAGCAATTCTACTTCTAAGTAAAAATCCAAAAACCCACTGCCGTCAAGTTGATTCCAACTCACAGCAACCCTACAGGACAGAGTAGAACTGCCCTATAGCGTTTCCAAGGCTGTAAATCTTTACGGAAGCAGACTGGCACATCTTTCTGCCACAGGGCAGCTTGTGGTTCAAACTGCCGACCTTTTGGTTAGCAGCCAAGTGTTTTAACCACTGTGCCACCAGGGCTCCTAGGTATATACCCAAAAAGACTTGAAAGCAAGAATTCAAAATGATAGTTGTACACCAACGTTCATTATAGCATTATTCACAATAGCCAAAAGGTGGAAACAACCTAAATACTCATCAACAGATGAATGGGTAAACAAAATGTGGTACATACATACAATGGAATATTACCCAGCCAACAGGAGAAATGAAGTCTTGACACATGCTACCATCTGGATGGAGCTGGAAGACATTATCCTGAGTGAAATAAGTCAATCACAAAAGGACAATTATTGTATGACCTCACTTATATAAAACGACAAGAAAAGGCAAATGTATAAAGAACAAAGTTTATTACTGGTTACCAGGGGCAGGAGGGAGGGTTATCAGTGACGGAAACATCACATTGATTAAGGGTATGGTTGCACAGCTGATTACTATAATTGCTGTCAATTAAGTTGTACACCTGTAAAAAGTTGAATTAACAGAAGTTATATAATAGACATAAGAACAACAACAACAAAGAGTAGCTGCTGAGGCTGCTAATGTACAACCAAAATACTCATGGGATTTGTTTCTTGGTTGGAGGTTAGGGTCATGATTTCATGGGATATCCCACTTAACTGGCCCAATAATATGCTTATTGCTTCTGTTCTACCTCCTTGTTCCTTGCATAGTGCCTGGGGTCCAAGCAGCCATCCAAGGCACACAGAGTGGTCTCTATTTGCCTGGAGCAACAGAAGAAGAAGGGAGTGTCAGGGATAGAAGGACGATATGGAATGTGTGGCTAGTTGCCTCCATTGCCATGAGATCAGAGGAACTGGATGGTGCCTGGCTACCATTACTGAACATTTTGATCAAAGACTGCATAGAAGAATCCTGATCAAAAGGGGGAAATGTATGACAGAAGTTCAAAATCTCATGGCATTCAGACTTCCTGGAACCATGAAGTTTGGATGATGCCCTGAGATAATCTTTAAAACTTAAACCAAAAATATCCCCTGAAGTATTCTTAAAACCAAACAATAGTTTAGCTTGACTAGTAAAAAATATCTGCCTTGAGCATTAAGTCCTTTTAAGAACTATCTATAAGGGATCAAAATGACAACAGTAACTTGAAAGATTAGATAGGAACCTTAAGGGCAGTGAATTTATATTAATGGGGGAGGAACAACTCAGAAAAGAGGGTGAGAATGCTGCACAACTCGAAGAAGGTAATCAACATGACTGAATTGGACATGTAGAAACTGTTGAATTGGTATATGTTTTGCTGTGTATATTCTCAACAACAATAAAACAAAATGAAGTGAAAACTCAGGCCCTCCCACCACCCCTCCAGCCTCAAATCTTAAATATATTTATAGGAAAACAAATGAACACGCAGAAGCACGGACAAACAAAGAGGATGCCACCAAAGGATCAGAAGATGTGTGGAATTTCAAGAACATGGGAAACAGATGGAACTAGACTGACAGAGAAGCCAAAGTAGAAAAACACTGGCCCAAAATAAGAACAGGCGAAGAATACTGAAGCAGTAAGAAGAGTTTTCAGTCCAAAAGCCTCAAAACCACACCAGACCAAGAATCCACATTTAAATGAAGAGAAACCCTGGGTAACCTAAAACACTGCTGCTCTAGTGTTTTCACAAGTTCTCTAGTGATTCTTAGGCCTACTAAGGTTTGGTAAGCACGGCTGTAGGACAGCTGGCTAGTTCAGCTTTTCTCTCACCGTGGCCTTCTGATCAACTTGCCCGCAAAATAAAGCCTTGACTGAGTTCAGCACAACTAGATGGTGCCTGGCTACCACCACCAGTTGGCTCTGACAGGGATCACAACAGAGGGTCCCAAACAGCGCTGGAGAAAAATATAGAACAAAATTCTAACTCACCAAAAAAGACCAGACTTACTGGTCTGACAGAGACTGGAGAAACCCCGAGAGTATGACCCCTGGACACCCTTTTTTATTTCTTCATTTATTTTGTTTTTTAATTGTGCTTTAGGTGAAAGTTTACTGATCAAGTTAGTTTCTCATACAAAAATTTATACACACATTCTTATGTGACCCTATAATGTGACCGCACATTCCTCCTTTCCACCCCATATTTCCCGTGTCCATTCAACCAGCTCCTATCCCTTTCTGCCTTCTTATCTAGCCTCTGGACAGGACTTGCCCAATTAGTCTTATGTGTCTACTTGAACTAAGAAGCACATTCTTCACGAGTATAATTTTATGTATTACAGTCCAGTCTATTCTTTGTCTGAAGAGTTGGCTTCTGGAATGGTTTTAGTTCTGGGTTAACAGAAAGTCTGGGGGCTATGTCTTCTGGGGTTCCTCCAGTATCAATCAGACCATTAAGTCTGGTCTTTTTACTAGGATTTGAGTTCTGCACACCACTTTTCTCCTGCTCCATCAAGGACTCTCTGTTGCGTTCCTTGTCAGGGCAATCACTGGTTGTAGCCGGGCACCATCTAGTTGTTCTGGTCTCAGGCTGATGGAGCCTCTGGTTTATGTGGCCCATTTTTCCCTTGAGCTAATATTTTCCTTGTATCTTAGGTGTTCTTCATTCTCCTTTGCTCCAGGTGGGTTGGGACCAATTGATGCATCTTAGATGGCTACTTGCTAGCTTTTAAGACCCCAGATGCCACTCACCAAAGTGGGATGCAGAACATTTTCTTAATAAACTCTGTTATGCCAATTGACCTAGATGTCCCCTGAAACCATGGTCCCCGAACTCTGCCCCTGCTACACTATCCCTCCAAGTGTTTGGTTGTGTTCAGGAAACTTGTTAGCTTTTGGTTTAGTCCAGTGGTGCTGACTTCCCCTGTATTGTGTGTTGTCCTTCCCTTCACCTAAGATAATTCTTGTGTACTATCTAGTTAGTTGAATACCCCTTTCCCTCCCTCCCCACCCTCGTAACCATCAAAGAATATTTTCTTCTGTGTTTAAACCTTTTCTTGAGTTCTTATAATAGTGATCACATACGATATTTGTCCTTTTGCGACTAACTTCACTCAGCATAATCCCTTCCAGATTCATCCATGTTATGAGATGTTTCACGGATTCATCATTGTTCTTTATCATTGCATAGTATTCCATTGTGTGAATATACCGTAATTTGTTTATCCATTCATCCGCTGATGGGCACCTAGGTTGTTTTCATCCTTCTGTGCTGCAATGAACATAGGTGTGCATGCATCTATACCTATGACATCTCTTACTTCTCTAGCATATATTCCAAGGAGTGGATTGCTGGATCATCTAGTACTTCTATTTCTAGCTTTTTAAAGAAGCACCGAATCAATTTCCAAAGTGGTTGTACCATTTTACATTCTCACTAGCAGTGTATAAGTGTTCTAGTCTCTCCACAACCTCTCCAATATTTATTATTTTCTGGTTTTTGAATTAATGCTAGTCTTGCTGGGGTAAGATGGTATCTCACTGTAGTTTTGATTTGCATTTCTCTAATAGCTAATGATCCTGAGCATTTCCTCATGTATCTGTTAGCAGCCTGAATGTCTTCTTCGGTGAAGCAGCTGTTCATATCCTTTGCCCATTTTTTAATTGGGTTATTTGTCTTTTTGTGGTTGAAGTTATGCAGTATCTTGCAGATTTTAGAGATTAGACCCTGATCGGATATGTTGCAGCCAAACATTTTTTCCCAGTCTGTAGGTTGTCTTTTGACTCTTTTGGTGAAGTCTTTTGATGAGCATAAGTGTTTGATTTTATCTACTTTCTCTTCTGGTGTTTGTACATTGTTAGTTATGGTTTGTAATCTGTTCATGCATTAGGGCTCCTAGCATTGTCCCTATTTTTTCTTCCACGATCTTTATCGTTTTTGATTTTATATTTAGATCTTTGATCCATTTTGAGTTAGTTTTTGTGCACGGTGTGAGGTATGGGTCTTGTTTCAGTTTTTGCAGATGGATATCCAGCTATGCCAGCACCATTTGTTAAAGAGACTGTCTTTTCCCCATTTAACAGACTTTGGGCCTTTGTCAAATATGAACTGCTCACAGGCAGATGAATTTATGTCTGGATTCTTAATCTGTTCCTTTGGTCTATGTATCTGTTGTTGTACCAGTACCAGGCTGTTCTGACTACCGTGGCAGTATAACAGGTTCTAAAATCAGGTAGTGTGAAGCCTCCCACTTTGTTCTTCTTCTTTAGAAATGCTTTACTTATCCAGGGTCTCTTCCTTTTCCACATGAAGTTGGTGATTTGCTTCTCCATCTCATTAAAAAATGCCAGTGGAATTTGGATTGGGATTGCATTGTATCTGTAGATCGCTTTGGGTAGAACTGACGTTTTCACAATGTTGATCTTCCTATCCATGAGCAAGGTATGTTTTTCCACTTATGTAGGTCTCCTTTGGTTTCTTGCAGTAGTGTCTTATAGTTTTCTTTGTATAGGTCTTTTACATCTCTGGTTAGGTTTATTCCTAAGTATTTTATCTTCTTGGTGGCTATTATAAATGGTATTGATTTGGTGATTTCCTCTTAGAAGTTCTCTTTGTTGGTGTAGAGAAATCCAGCTGTTTTTTGTATGTTTATCTTGTATCCTGATACTTTGCTGAAATTTTCTATTAGTTCCAGTAGTTTTCTTGTGGATTATTTGAGGTTTTCAGTGCATAAGATCATATCATCTGCAAATAGGGATACTCTGACTTCTTCCTTACCAATCTGATGCCATTTATTTCCTTTTCTAGCCTAACTGCTCTGGCTAGGACCTCCAGCACAATGTTGAATAAGAGTGGTGATAAAGGGCATCCTTGTCTGGTTCCCGTTCTCAAGGGGAATGCTTTCAAACTCTCTCCACTTAGGATTGTGTTGGCTGCTGGCTTTGTATAAATGCCGTTTATTATGTTGAGGAATTTCCCTTCTATTCCTATTTTGCTGAGAGTTTTTATCATGAATGGGTATCTGACTTTGTCAAATGCCTTTTCTGCATCAATTGATAAGATCATGTAGTTCTTGTCTTTTGTTCTATTTATGTGATGGATTTCATTGATTGTTTTTCTAATGTTGGCCCATCCCTGCATACCTGGTATGAATCCCACTTGGTCATAGTGAATTATTTTTTTGATATGTTGGCTAAAATTCTGACGAGGATTTTTGCATCAATGTTCATGAGGGATACTGGTCTGTAATTTTCTTTTTCTGCAGTGTCTTTATCTGGTTTTGGTATCAGGGTTATGCTGGCTTCAAAGAATGAGTTTGGGAGTATTCCATCCTTTTCTATACTCTGAAATACCTTTAGTAGTAGTGTTGTTAACTCTCTGAAGGTTTGGTAGAATTCTCCAGTGAAACCGTCCGGGCCAGGGCTTTTTTATTTTTTTTATTTTTTGGTTGTTGGGAATTTTTTAATTACCTCTTCAATCTCTTCTTTTGTTACAGGTTTATTTAGTTGTTCTACCTCTGTTTGTGTTAGTTTAGGTAGTTAGTGTGTTTCTAGGACTTTGTTCATTTCCTCTAGGTTTTCAAATTTGTTGGAGTACAATTTTTCATAGTATTCTGTTATGATTCTTTTAATTTCATTTGGTCTGTTGTGATATTGCCCATCTCATTTCTTATACAGGTTATTTTCTTCCTCCTGAGTTTTTCTTTTGTCAGTTTGGCCAGTGGTTTATTGATTTTGTTGATCTTTTCAAAGAACTGGATTTTGGTCTTGTTAACTCTTTCAGTTGTTTTTCTATTCTCTGTTTCATTTAATTCTGCTCTCGTTTTTATTATTTCCTTTCTTCTAGTGCCCAAGGGCTTCTTTTGCTGCTATCTTTCTACTTGTCCAAGTTGTAGGGTTAATGTTTTGATTTTGGCCCTTTCTTCTTTTTGAATGTGTGCATTTATTGGTATAAATTGACCTCTGAGCACAGCTTTTGCTGTGTCCCAAAGGTCCTGATAGGATGTGTTTTCATTCTCATTTGATTCTGTGAATTTCTTTATTCTGTCCTTAATTTCTTCTGTAACCCAGTAGTTTTTGAGCAAGGTGTTATTCAGTTTCCACTTATTTATTTATTTTTCTTGCTTTTTCTGTTATTGATTTCTACTTTTATAGCTTTATGGTCAGAAAACATGCTTTGTAATATTTTGATGCTTTGGATTCTGTTAAGGCTTGCTTTATGGCCTAGTATGTGGTCTATTCTGGAGAACGTCCCATGTGCATTGGAAAACAAAGTATACTTGGCTCCTGTTGGGTGGAGTGTTCAGTATATGTCTATGAGATCAAGTTGGTTGACTGTGGCATTTAGATCTTCCATGTCTTTTTTGAGCTTCTTTCTGGATGTTCTGTCCTTCACTGGAAGTGGTGTGTATTATTGTGGAGCTGTCTATTTCTCTTTTCAATGCTGTTAGAGTTTGTTTTATTGTATTTTGGAGCCCTGTTGTTGACTGTGTAAATATTTATTATGGTTATGTCCTCCTAGATGCTTTAATCATTATATGTATAGTATCCTTCCTTATCCTTTGTGGCAGATTTTGCTTTAAAGTCTATTTTGTCAGAGATTAATATTGCCACTCCTGCTATTTTCTTGAGTGTTGTTTGCTTGATATATTTTTTTCCATCCCTTGAGTTTTAGTTTGTTTGTGTCTTTAAATCTAAGGTGTGTCTCTTATATGCAGCATATAGACGGATCATGTTTTTTTATCCATTCTGCTACTCTGTCTCTTTGTTGGTGCATTTAGTCCATTTACATTCAGTCTAATTATTGATAGGCATGACTTTAGTGCTGGCATTTTGACACCTTTTTTTTTGCATTGTTCAGTTTCTTTGTTGCATTTAATTTTCTGTGCCGAGTCATTTTTCTTTATTTTCATCCTTTTCATTTCTGTTGATTTTGTATTTGCTGAGCCTTTATGTTTTCCTTGTTTTTTATCTGGATGTGTAGGATGGTTAATTTCCTTTATGGTTACCTTAATATTTACCCCTATTTTTCTAAGTTTAAACCAATCTTTTATTTCTTTATTATGGCCTTGACTTTCTCTCCGTATGAAAGGTCTACAATTACATTACTTAGTCCCTCTTTTTTGTTTTAATGCTGTCATCTTTTACATATTGATGTCTCTGTTTCCCTATTTTCATTGTTTGAGCTTTGAATTATTTTCATACACCCTTTTTTAACTCAGTACTGAAGTCACTCCTGAGGTTCATCCTTCAGCCAAAGATTAGATAGGCACATAAAACTAAATGAGACGAAATGGGCACACTAACCTAGGGGCAAGAACAAGAAGGCAGTAGGGGACAGGAAGCTGGTAATGAGGAACCCAAGATCGAGAAGGGGAGAGTGTTGACATGTTGTGGGGTTGGCAACCAATGTCACAAAACGATATGTGTATTCTTTAATGAGAAACTAACTTGCTCTGTAAAACTTCATCTAAAGTACAGCAAAGAAGAAAAAACAGCCTCGAGAACTGCTAGGAAAACAAAGTGAAGGCTATGCCACCCTCTCAAGTTAGGCAGTTGTTGTTAGTTGCCGTCGAGTTGTTTCTGAATCATGGTAACCCCGTGTACAGAAAATGCGACACCATACAGTGGCTTTACAGTGTCATTCACGTTTACATTCTCCCTGCAAGGATGCCTGGGACATAATAGCTGCTCAGTCAATGTGTGCTGAATAAAACTGATTCCAGGTAAGTAGATTTTGGTCAAGTTCCATGCCCTACTCATCCATTTTTTCAACAGCGAGAAAAGACCCATTATTATGTAACTATACTCCTGGGATGCTGGGGCATGCATCAGATTGTCAGGAGGGCTGGTGACAACACAGATTGCTGGCCCTGCCCCCAGAGCCCAGTAGGGCTGGGGCTGGGTTGGGCAGTCCCTGGGTAGTGTACGTGGTTTGCATTAGACTACTAACCTAAAGGTTGGTGGTTCAAACCCACCCAGCTGTGCTGCAGAAGAAAGGTCTGGCAATGTACTTCCATAGAGATGATAGCTAAGAAAATCCTATGAAGCACAGTTGTACTCTATAATTCATGGGAGTTGGGACTGACACAAGGGCAAAGTGTTTGGTTTTGGTTTTGGAACTGGGTCACTGAATTTATACTGCTAACAAGTCTAAAGTGAGGCTGACTTTGCTGATCCAGGGACCCCACTTCAAGAACCACTGGATTAGAGGGCTAAAGAGCTAATGGGTGCCAATTATTCTGAAAGCCTCTAGGGTAAGAGAATTCAGGAAGCACAGTTTTTTTCACCTATTCTTCTGTGTTAAGGCTGAGAGAATCCTCAGGCGAGTATGATTTATAGAGCACCGCACTGTCTTGGGGGACGGGATTTCCATACTTATTCCACTGGCATAGGTCATTAAGGCTCCTAATGGATTGAGGAATTAATGAAGTAGCCGGCAATGAGGGTGTGTGTATCATTAGATTCCTTGAGCATGCAGCCTGGCAAACGGCATCAGGAAATGATGAGCTGTAAAGGAGCTGGAGGTGCAAAGCACATCCCCTTCCTTTTTCTCCCTTTTGTTGTAAGATTTTGTCATTGTTTTGCCCATTTTAATGATTCTTTTTTCCTCCCATAAATAGGCAGGTAATTCCAAAGGAGGCACAAATGCTTTTTATTTTAATTATTGTTTCTCTTTTTCACAAGTAACAAGCTAATGATAAGGATATATTAGCTAATTCTTTTTTCCCTTCACTCTCCAAAGACACAGCAAGCTAACATTCCCACCTCAAACAGGGAATTATATTGGGCTCCATGGATGTCCCTCTTGTTAGAGGCAAATCAGAGGACTGAAGAGTAAACCTTTGTTTCTCTGCAAATCCTCAAATACAGGCTTAACAGAAGAATACCTTTCTTTCTCTTTTTAACCCTACCTGTGAGATTTATGTTTTGCTCATCCGTATTCATTAAGTCAATCACTTACGTGCCAATACTGGCCAGCACTGGGAACACTGATGCTCTTTCTGAAGTCTGAGTTCTACAACAAGGTGCTTACATCCAGTTGGGGAGACCAGCGCTAAAACAACTAGCAAGAATGGAAAGCAGGATGCAAACACCTGGAAGACAAGCCACCAACTTGTCTTCATGAGCGTGAAACTCAGTCAGAGCAGAAACCAAAAAAATACCAAACCCATTACCATTGATTCCAACTCATAGCGACCCTACAGGACAGAGTAGAACTGCCCCACAGGGTTTCCAAGGAGCAGCTGGTGGATTCGAACTGCCGAGCTTTTGGTTAGCAGTCTGAGCTTTTTAAGCACTGTGCCACCAGGGCTCAGTGATTAATCCTAGAGAGATCATTCTACCCAGAGACCTCAGGAGTGGCTGGGGACAGAAGGAAAAGGGGGACGCTGAAAAGCGAGGTCCTCACTGAACAGGTGCCTCAGGGTTCAGGCTGCTTTTGTGAGAAGCAGCAATTAATATGCAATCTCCCCCACGCAGAATTGTTCTGATATCAGCTGTCTAAGGACACTATAAATAGCAGAGACACCATGAAATTAAATGGTAAAACACAATTCTGTGTATTTGTACAACAGCTCATAAGGTAAGACCTCGCCAAAAATAAATAAATAAATGGGCGTTATTTCTACACCTCAAGGTTAGAGCATTAAAATAAATGGCTCATGATGCTGAGGGTGTTGAATTAAATCCTTATTTATGATATGCATCAGAAGCCATTTATTACCATGCTTTTCATTTGGTGAGATTCGCCCAACAAAAAATGAGGAAGCTAAGACAGAGTCAAGTAGCGCTAAAGGACAAAGGGCAGAGGGCAGAGGATGAGCTCAGCTAGGCCAAGAGGTGGAGCTAGAAAAATGGGCAGAGGGGGCTGGAGATCAGATATAAGGCTACACTTACTCAAAGCAAGGCTAAGGAGTCATTGCTGGCACTGAGAAAATGTTAAAGAAGAATCATGATAGAATTCCAGAACTGAGAAAGGCCACCACAGTTCAGACACAAAAGGACACAAATTACTCTTGAAACAACTTCAACAGCCCAGTCACACTGTGTTTTACTTTGGACCAACAAACAGGTACACAGCAGGGAGTTTACCAAATATGGATCCTTCGAGAAGCACTTTTTAAGCTATATGTATCCACGCACATAACGCTGTAGTAAAAAAAAAAAAACTAAACCCGTTGCCACTGAGTAGATTCCAACTCATAGCAACCCTATAGGACAGAGCAGAACTGCTCCATAGGGTTTCCAAGGAGCACCTGGTGGATTCCAACTGCTGACCTTTTGGTTAGCAGCCATAGCTCTTAACCACTGAGCAACCAGCGCTCTGTTGTGTGAAGTAGGTGTTCAGTAATATCCACAGGACAAATGAATGGTTTCCCTATTATATATAATGCACACATTCATTCTTTCAGCCATTTCAATACTTATTATCTTCTATATAAAAGCCATTTTGCAAGATACTGAGGGAGATAAAAAAGAAAAGGTGAAAAAGATACAATCGTTATATTCAAGGAGCTTACAATCCAGTGGACAAAAATAGCTATAACAAAAGGTATGCGGTGATAAACATGACAAGAACAAGAAGGTGGTAGTGGATTTGGAGGCAGAGAGGGTTGGGCTAGCAGAGTGAAGGTGAGGGCACCGTTTACCTTTGAAGCACTAAAGCCTCAGCTGTACCCATCTCCACCCTTCCTCTATTGGGAAGCTCTAGAAGACGGGTAGCAGAGAATGAACTTCATGACATCCACTAAGAGATACCAAACATAGGACCGGGGGCAGGTATGGTTCTGCTTTGACCGCTCAGGTCATAAGGAGCCTGTCACCGGGTAGGAGAGCTCAGGAAGGTCACCTGTCTCCCACACTCAACACAGGACCAACAGGCACAGGGTCCAAGTACTGCAGGGTCAGGTCCATCATATCATGCTGGCTCTTGAGAACTCATCATAAAGTAATAATTGATCTTCCCAAAAGTCAGAAGGTCCCTGTGATGAATCTGTTAGATTTCAGAAGCTATACACAGTGCTTCTGTGGCAGGTCAGCTGCTGCATTGGAGACTGTCGGGGACATGCCCGCATAGTGGTGGAGACTCCTGTGGTAGGCATCGATTGAAAAGCTTGGAAAAACTCCCAGTGGGGTTTTGAAAGGACCAGGGAAGCCAGAGAGAGGGTGACAGAGGCGGACTTGGACTACACTGTGAGAGATGAGTAGGCTTCAGCCATTGCACATGGGGTGGGAGGACATTCTAGATGGATGTAACAATATGAGCCAAAGTGCAGAGGTGGAAAAATCCGAGGCAAGAGGGAATTAAGAAGTACAAGCACCATCAAGAGGTGGCAGCCTGCAAGATGTGACCTTGGGGACTTCAAGCTGCACCTAGCACTGACTTCACTTTAACTTGCTGTCTTAGTTATCTAGTGCTGCTATAACAGAAATACCACAAATGGATGGCTTTAACGAAGAAACATTTATTCTCTCACAGTCTAGGAGGCTAGAAGTCCAAATTCAGAGTGCCAGCTCCAGGGAAAGGCTTTCTTTCTCTGTTGGTTCTGCAGGAAGGTCCTTGTCATCAATCTTTCCTTGGTCTAGGAGCTGCTCAGCACAGGAACCCTAGGTCTAAAGGACATGCTCTGCTCCCAGGCACTGCTTTCTTGGTGGTATGAGGTGTCCACATCTCTCTGCTCACTTCTCTTTTGTATCTCAAAAGAGATTGGCTTAAAACTTGACCTAATCTTGTAGATTGAGTCCTGCTTCATTAACATAACTGTCAATAATCCCACCTCATCAACATCATAGGGACAGGATTTATAACACACAGGAAAATCACATCAGATGACAAAATGGTAGACAATCACACAATATTGGGAATCATGGCCTAGCCAAGTTGACAGATATTTTGGGGGAACATAATTCAATCCATGACACTTGCCAAGGCAAGAGACCGATGATGGCTTAGGTGCCGAGTGCTGCCATCAAGTCAGCTTTGATTCACAGCAACCCATGCACAACAGAACAAATGCTGCCTAGTCACGTACTACCCCTACAATCGCCAACATGTTTGAGACCAGCGTTGAGGCTATCATGCTACTCCATCTCACTGAGGGTCCTCCATACCCCCACTGGCACTCCACCTTACCAAACAAGTGATCCTCCAGCAATTGAGCCTTCCCAGTGACATGTCCAAAGCAAGTAAGTCAGACAATATTTTGCTGTGATCCATAAGGTTTTCACTGGCTAATCTCTGGAAGTAGAACACCAGGCTTTTCTCTCTAGTCTGTCTTCGTCTGGTAGCTCCACTAAAACCTGTCCACCATGTGTGACCCTGCTGGTATCTGAAATACTGGTGGCATAGCTTCCAGCACCATAGCAATACACAAGCCACCACAGTACAGCAAACTGACATATGGGTGGTGGGATGGTTCAGTAGTAGCAGCCAATTTTTGGATGGAAAGTAGGGCTGTGGTTTTATTATAATTTCTGAGTGGCTTAAAAACTCTCAGGCACAAGGTTGAGAATTTAGAGGCTTAATACGTTGTGGGGTTGTTAACCAATGTCAAAAAAAAAACAACATGTGTACTACTATTTCATGAGAAACTATTTGCTCTGTAAGCTTTCACCTGAAGTACAATAAAATATATATTAAAAAAAAAAATAAAAAAATAAAAACATAAAAAAAAAAAAAAAAAAAAAAAAAACTCTCAGGCAACCAAGGAGCAATTAAATCTACCTATCACCCCACCCAGAACATCAGCACAACCGTTGGCTAGGAGTACCTGTTGGCCATGCGCATCTTTTTGCTTGCCATCTGCTGCTCCCTTGGGGTTGGACAAATTCTGTTTGTCTTTGTACCAGAAGCACCTGGCACAGTGTACCAGCCAAATACCTGGTGAGTCTCCTGAACCAACACCACCCTCCAGTGTCCCTGTTTGGCCGTGGTTCCCAGCAGTGTGAAGCAGGGACCGTGGAGTCAGGCAGACCTGGTTGCAATTCCAGCATGGAACAGGCATGGGGGCAAATCACAAGAACAGCATTGCCTACGTAAATAGAGCGAGGGGCTGAGAAGGCCGTGGGCAACATGGTCCAGCTCTGACCACTTCCGGTCATTCTTTCCCAGGCCCCTCTCAGCGGGAAACAGAACATCCTCCCCCATGCCCTGCGCATCCTACCTGAACTGTGCAGAATACCCAAACACAGAAGCAGTATTTGCAAATAAATTAAATATTAAAGGCAACACCACAATCTCATGTTGAAAGACGAATTTCACTGATAGGACATAGTAACATTTGCTGAATCCCAAAATAGGCAATGTTATCTATGTTGAGAAAATCAATCACATCATTCCTACTCTCACAGCCGGGTTGGGTTCCATCCTTCATTTCAAGTTTATTTCAAATTTAAAGGGCAGGGGGGGATACTATTACAACACATAGAGAGATTTAGGACGTATCTTATTCTGAGGGCTCATTAAGGGTCACTGAACAGCCAGAACTCCTCTTAGAAGCAAGGATGGCAGGACTAAGTCTCACATACTTTGGACATGTTATCAGGAGCGCCCAGTCCCTGGAGAAGGACATCATGCTGGGTAAAGTAGAGGGTCAGTGAAAGAGGAAGACCCTCAACGAGATGGATCGACACAGTGGCTGCAACATCTGGCTCAAGCATAACAACGACTGTGAGGATGGCACGGGACCAGGCAGTGTTTCATTCAGTTGGAACTGACTTGATGGCACCTAACAACAATGATATCTTTCGGCTGATGGGTGGGGAAAGAAAGCCTCCTAAACTACAAAACAGGCATTCCCTAAGTCCTTTTGTATTTGCATTTTCATTTGTTTGTATGTTAATATTAAATAGCAACTGTTTCCTAGAGGAAACTTCATTATGTGAAATTGTTGTTTACCAGAGATTGAATAGAAATTCTTACTCTTCCTTGAATAAACTATTTGTTAGTTGAACCCAGGATTACTGAATTATTTACTTCACAACAAAAATGAAGTCACTCTGTCTTGCCAGAGCCACTGATGTGTACTTCCCTCCCAGATTTATTAAGTTATATATAACTTAGGAGGATTCCTAAACTCTTAACTGCCCACTTTCAGATCTCTCTGAATTAATTCTGGAAACCATAATATTTTAATCATTTAATTCACAGTAGTTAAATTAACAAGGACACACAATTTTCCTGTTTGACACAATTTAGGAAGGCTGGCTTACATGCTTTCTACTGCTCCAAGGGCAAGCCAAAAAAAAAAAAAAAACTATTTATTATGAATATCAGATATGACTTGCTATTGGCATTATCAAAGCCAGGACTAGGAAATGTTTTCTATTTATTTCTGGCCTCAAGCATGAACGTCTAAAGATACCCAACAAAAACAATCTAACAAAGATAAGGACTAATTATCCTCAGCAATATTTGTTCTGAGACAAAGCAAACATCCAGCAGCGTGAAAGGTTGCACAGTTTTGTTCGATTTGTTCTCAGAGAGGTATGTATGGGTTCTCAAATCCCCTTAAGAGATGTACTGTTTTCTGTATATTTGCTGAAGCTGCTTTTGTTTGGAGGCCTGGGATGGATCTGGAAAGGCATCTCCCATTCACTGCTCCGCAATGAAGAAGACTGGCCTGACAGGCAGCTCTCAAGCCCCTATCCCTCCTTCAACGTCCCACAGGCATTTTTAACAGTTTAAATGACCCTTCGCAGATGCTCCTGATGCACACGCTCAACCACGTGAACAGTACTTATCTGAGCAGTTATGAAGGGGAAAAGGAAAGGAGGACTCATCCTTTTTTCTTCCATAGCTACATACGTTTCTGGGCTGGGGTAGTTCTTCCTGTTCCCAACACCAAAAGCTATCCCAGGGCCCCAGAGTACATATGACCCTTACAAGAAACTGTCACCCATGAATTGTTCTGTCCGTGACTTGCCCCAACCTCTCTGCATCTGGTCTTTCAATTGCGCCAGCAGCAGACACACTGAGAAAATGTATGATGCTCAAGTTAACATCCCCTGGCTTTGTGGCTCCGAATAAAACAGAGGAAGCGGACGGGAAGCTATCGAGTCAATGCGGACGTGTCCAGGGTGACCTCTTGGAGGAAGAACAAGGCCAGCAGAGACAACTGCCCCCGTAAGAAGAATCTGTTCAGGGTATGGTCCCCCCTACATGAAAACAGACATCCAGTCCAGAGGACAGCCCCTCCCCACCAGCCCCTAACCACTGCCTTCCTCTGCTCGGGCTTCTAAGATGCCACAAGAGAAAAATCATCATCTAAAAGTGGGTCTGAGGATTTGTCTTCTAGTTAGAACAAATTTGGGGTGTCCCATCTCAAGGGGCTCTCAGGGCCACAGAGAAATTCTTTTTACCTTTCCTAATTTAGGGAAGAGCCAGAGACAGTAAAACAGGCTCTGGTCAAAGGTTTGGGATGGAATCATAACTCTGTCACCATTGTGGCCTTGTACTACATCAGGAATCAGGATATTGCCTCTGTGTGATTTAGGTGGACTTTGAGGGCTAGAGAATCGTCAATCTTTTCTCAATGATCTAGTGATTGAGAACCATGTATAACTTCTCAGCTCAGTTGCTTCATCAGTCAAGTAAAGATAACAACAAGTACCCCTCATGAGGCTGTCCTTAGAATTAAATACCATATTTAAAAGGTCTAGCACAGTATCTGAGGCATAGTAAGAACTAAAATAACGCTGTCCTTATCACTCAATACCACCACCAGTCTGTCACTTGTACTATGGTAACTTGGGTGTGCGAGGATGCTAGTATTTCAAATACCATCAGAGTCACCCATGGTAGACAGGTTTCAGAGGAGCTTCTGGACTAAGACAGACTAGGAAGAAAGTCCTGGCAAACTACTGCCAAAAATTAGCCAATGAAAACGTTATGGACCACAATGGAATACTGTCCAATAATAGTGCTGGAAGATGAATCCCATAGGTTGAAAGACACTCAAGATACATAATGTCTACCACAATGGACTCGAGCATACCAACAATGGTGAAGATGGAGCAGGACCAGAAAACATTTCGTTCTGTTGTACATGGGGTCACCATAAGTTGAAACCAACTTGACAGCAGCTAACAACTCCACCCACCAGTCATTGCTGTCAAGTTGATTTCGACTCATAGCGACCTTATAGGACAGAATAGAACTGCCCCATAGGGTTTCCAAGGCTTCAGTCTCTGTGGAAACAGACTCCCACAACTTTCTCCCAAGGAACGCTGATAGGTTCCAACTGCTGACCTTTCGGTTAGCAGCCAAGTGCTTAAGTACTGCGCCACCAGACTCTTAACTAACAACTACCCCTCAGTAAATCTGTTCCAAATATCTTCAACCCCATCCCCAAATCCTCACATTCTAAAGTCAACTGAGTCTTAGTTTACCTAGAAAACAGGGACCATCAAGCTTGAACTTCAACTTCCCTCCCCTCCACCTGCAGACCCACAGATACTTTCAAAATATGTATACTCATAATGAGTTAAAGATTATGTACCTAAAGATCCGCCACATCGTATTATTTAATGTTGCTGCTGTTAGGTGCTATAGAGTCGGTACTGACTCACAGCAACCTCATGTACAATAGAACGAAACACTGCCCGGTCCTGCATCATCCTCACAATCATTGCTACGTTTGAGCCCAGTGTTGTAGCCACTGTGTCAATCCATGTCACTGAGGGTCTTCTTTTTTGCTGACTCTACTTTACCAAGCATGATGTCGTTCTCCAGGGACTGGTCCCTCCTGATAACACATCCAAAGTACGTGACACGAAGTATCGCTTCTAAGGAGCATTCTGGCTGTACTTCTTAAGACAGATTTGTTCGTTCTTTCTGGCAATCCATGGTATATTCAATATTCTTTACAAACACCATAATACAAAAGAATCAATTCTTCTTCGGTCTTCCTTATTCATTGTCTAGGTTTCACATGCAAATGAGGTGACTGAAAATATCATGCCTTGGGTCAAAAGAGCACCTTAGTCTTCAAAGTGACATTGCTTTTTGCCAATTTAAAGAGGTCTTTTGGAGTAGATTTGCCCAATGCAATGCGTTATTTGATTTCTTAACTGCTGCTTCCATGGGCGTTGATTGTGGATCCAAGTAAAATGACATCCTTGACAACTCCAGTCTTTTCTCCATTTATCATGATGTTACTTATTGGTCCAGTTGTGAGGATTGCTGTTTTCTTTATGTTGTGTATAATGCATACTGAAGGCTGTAGTCTTTGATCTTCAGTAGTAAGTGCTTCAAGTCCTCTTCACTTTCTGCAAGCAAGGTCGTGTCATCTGCATATCACAGGTTGTTAATGAGTCTCCTTGCACTTCTGATGCTCTGTTCTTCATATAGTCCAGCTTCTCAGATTATTTGCTCAGTTTACAGACTGAATAAGAACGGTGAAAGGATACAGCCCTGACACATACATTTCCTGATTTTAAACCATCAGTATCCCCTCGTTCTCTTCAAATGACTGCCTCCTGGTCTGTGTACAGGTTTTGCATGAGCACAGTGAAATGTTCTGGAATTCCTGTTCTTCACAATGTTATCCATAATTTGTTATAATCCACACAGTCAATTGCCTTTGCATGGTCATAAAACACAGGTAAACATCTTTCTGGTATTCTCTGCTTTCAGCCAAGATCCATCTGACATCTGCAATGATATCTCTCATTTGATGTCCTCTTCTGAATCCAGCTTGAATTTCTGGCACTTCCCGCTTTTGAATGATCTTCAGCAAAATTTTACTTGTGTGTGATATTAATGATATTGGTTCAATAATTTCTGCCTTCTGTTGGACCACCTTTCTTTGGAATGGGCACAAATAGGGATCTCTTCCAGTCGGCTGGGCAGGTAGCTGTCTTCCAAATTTCTTGGCATAGATGAGTGAGTACTTCCAGAGTTGTATCCATTTGTGAAACATCTCAATTGGTATTCCGTCAATTCCTGGAACCTTGTTTTTCCCCAATGCCTTCAGTGCAGCTTGAATTTCTTCCTTCAGTACCATCGGTTCCTGATCATATGCTACCTCCTGAAACAGCTGAATGTCGACCAGTTCTTTCTGGTATAGTGACTGTGTGTATTCCTTCCATCTTCTTTTGATGCTTCTTGCGTTGTTAGTTTTTTCCCTGTAGAATCCTTTAATACTGCAACTCGAGGCTTGAATTTTTCTCCAGTTCTTTCAGCTTGAGAAATGCCAAGCATGTTCTTCCCTTTTGGTTTTCTAACTCCAGGTCTTTGCACATTTCATTATAATACATTATTTAAAGTACTGATAGAAAAACACATATTGCTGTATCACTCACTGCTTTTCAAAATATTTTGATAACTCTACTTCAACATTATCATTTCGTTTGTAATCCTGTGTACATTATTTAAAAAACATTATTCTGATTAGAGTTCCATAGCCTTAAGCAAAATTTGCCAAAGGTTCCATACGTAAGAACCCCTGGATGCAGGACAATAAAAAATATCAATAATCTAAGCGAAGCAGGATGTTTGGGATATAAATTATATGAAAATAATGAATAAGTAAAAATGAAAACCATCGTGTTTAGATGAGTGGAATCCTGGGTTTCTCTTTTACTTTTTCTGATGTTGTTGTTTAATTGTTTTTACGATAATAATAAAAAAGGGTGGGGAATGAACCATATCTTTAGAGGTTCCCCCTCTTCTTTGTATCATTAAAATCAGAAGAACAAATTGGCAGATTTGCCCCCGCCAGGAACCAAAGACATCAGATGTCGCCCTTGTTCTGCTCTCTTTCCAGCCAGCTATGAACAAGTCATAAAAAGAAAGTACAGTTGTAACAGAAGAGTAAGAGGTCACTGCAAACGTGGGTTTTCTTCATGAAAATAACCAGGTATTATCAAATTTTCTACAATTTTTTTCTGTCATGAAAAATTGGCTGACCAACTCCACACCGGTATTAGCAAAACACTTTAGCCCTAGGGAAAGACCAATAACTTCTTTAAAAAGTTCGTTTTGATTAAAAGTTAAATATTTTTCACATTTTACTTATTCTTGGCAAGGCTTTTATAATGAGTTTTTCATTCTCACCTCTATTTCTTTTTTTTTTTTTCCTCCCTCTGTTTCTTAGTGGAATTTTCTCCATATTTAAAAATTCCATTTCTGTGAGATCTTTTCAAACAGAACAGGGAATTACTGAAGCAGATGTGTGAAGGAGCATGTTCCTACTCTAAGAAATGTTTACTGCTTATATTACACCTCACTGGCAACAATAAAACTAAAGTGTGGTCTTCAATCATGTACTTTTTTTAAAGACGGAGATAATCCATTTTATCCTGAAATTCAGACACCTCTGTTTCCCTGCTGTGTATGTGTGTGTAGAAACAGAAACCACTTAGCTACTTCATGAGAAAGGAGTTCATCAAGCTTTAGGGTAGTATACTGTAAACTGTACCACTAGTCTCAGTTTGTCGTACTGTGGTAACTTGCATATTTCTGTGATGCTGGAAGCTATGCCACCAGTATTTCAAATACCAGCCGGATCACCCGTGGTAGACAGGTTTCAGCAGAGCTTCCAGACTAAGAAAGACTAGGAAGAAGGACCTGGCGATCTACATCTAAAAGAACTAATCAGTGAAAACCTTATGAATAACAGCAGAACACTATCTGATAATAGTGCCCAAGGATGAACCCCTGAGGTTGGAAGGCACTCAAAATACAACTGAGGAAGAGCTGCCTCCTCAAAGTAGAGTCGACCTTAATGATGCAGATGGAATCAAGCTTTCAGGACCTTCATTTGCTGATGTGGTACGACTCAAAATGAGAAGAAAAAGCTGCAAACATCCATTAATAATTGGTTCTCATATTATAACTCAAGGCTTGAATTTTTTTCTTCAGTTCTTTCAGCTTGAGAAGTGCCAGGCGTGTTCTTCCCTTTTGGTTTTTTAACTCCAGGTCTTTTCACATTTCATTATAATACTTCACTATGTCTTCTCGAGCCCCACTTTCAAATCTTCTGTTCAGCTCTTTAACTTCATCATCTCTTCCATTCACTTTAGCTACTCAACGTTCAAGAGCAAGTTTCAGAGCCTCTTCTGACATCCATTATGGTCTTTTCTTTTGTTCCCATCTTTTTAATTACCTTTTGCTTTCTTCATGTATGATGTCCTTGATGTCATCCTACAACTCGTCTGGTCTTTGGTCATTAGTATTCAATGTGTCAAATCTATTCTTGAGATGGTATCTAAATTCAGGTGGGATATACTTAAGGTTGTTGTGATGGTTGAGATTCTGTGTCAACTGGCTGGGCCATGATCCTCAGTGTTTTGGCAGTCGAATAATGTTGTGATCACTTCCATGTTGAGATATGATATGTGATCAACCCCACACTGGGATCTGCTATGAGTAGCCAATCAGTTGAAAGGGAGTTTCCTCAGGCGTGTGGTCTGCATCAAATATAAGTGGACATTCTGGAAAGACTTGGGGGCTTTTTGCTTGCGCTGGATCCTGCAGCTAGCTCCTGTTCGTCTGACCGCCAGTTCTTGGGACTTGAGCTAGCAGCTTACCTGCAGTCTTGCCTGTTGATCTTGCGATCTGTCGATCTTCACTGCCTGTGAGCAAAAGCCCTGCTCTCTGATCTGCCGATCTTGGGTTCTCCAGTGTCTGTGGCTACATGAATCAGAAGCCTCTATCCTGACCCACAGACTTGGGACATTCCAGCCTCTACAACACTGTGCGCCATTTCCTTGATATATATATATATATACACACGCACACACACACACACACACACACGCACTTTACTGGTTTTGGTTCTCTAGAGAATCCAGCCTAAGACAGTTGTACTTTGGCTCTAGTGGACTTGTTTTAATTTTCTTAGCTTCAACTTGAACTTGTGTATGAGCAATTGATGGTCTGTTCCACAGTCGGCCCCTGGCCTTGTTCTGACTGATGATACTGAATTTCTCCATCGTCTCTTTCCACAGATGTAGTCGATCTGATTCCTGTGTATTTCATCTGGTGAAATCCACGTGTAAAGCTACCGTTTATGTTGCTGGAAAAAGGTTATTTTCCAATGAATAAGTCATTGTTCTTGCAAAAGTCAATCATGCAATCTCCAGCGTAGTTTCTATCACCAAAGCCATGTTTTCCAACTACCAATCCTTCTTCGTTTCCAACTTTCACAGTTCAATCACCAGTAATTACCAATGCATCTTGACTGCATGTTTGATCAATTTCAGACTGCAGAAGTTGGTAAAAATCTTCAGTTTATTCATCTTTGGCATTTAGTGGTTGGTGTGTAAATTTGAATAACTGTTGTATTAACTGGTCTTTGCAGGTGTATGGATATTATCCTGTCACTGACAGCATCACACTTCAGGATAGATCTTGAAATGTTCTTTTTGACAATGAATGTGATGCCATTCCTCTTCAATTTGTCATTCCTGGCACAGTAGATCACAGGATTGTCTGATTCAAAATGGTCAATACCGGTCCATTTCAGCTCATTAATGTCTATGATATCGACCTTCAAATGTTCCATTTCTATTTTGACAACTTTCAATTTTCCTAGATTTATACTTCATACATTCCATGTTTCAATTACTAATGGATGTTTGCAGCTGTTTTTGTCTCATTTTGAATATAGATGCTCCCTATACTATAAGAAGGCTGTTTTAGCCTAGATATCTCATTCCATATATGTGTGTGTGTGTGTTTAAACGAGACATACACACACACACACACACACACACACACACACGTGGTACTAGACATCTGGGCCAAAAGATCCTTCTTACAGCATAGGTAGCATCTATACTTTCTATACTGTCTTTTTCTAGGGGGAAAACTTTTTTTTTTTAAATCATTTTAACTAAAGTGTTTTACTTTTTAAAATATCTATATTAGTAAAGTAGAGAAATTATCCTATTCTGAGACTTGTGTGACATCATGCAGGTTTCTCATATCTCTCTCAAGTGAATTCAGATGTCCACTTTGGACTTGGATTGAACTAAAGCCATTGCTGTGATAGAGACAAACTGCAAGTTTCCGTGGAAACCCATCTGAGAGCCTCCAGGAAAGAAAGAGTCACCTGCTCAGGTTCCTGTGAAATATTCAGGAACTCAACAGAGGATCAGATTAAAAATAGAGGCCCAAGGAGTTGAGGGTCGTCCTCTGCCCCCAAGTTTTAGGTTTTATGAAGGTCTTACCATGACTTGGCCCACCTACTCATAAAATGCCTCTATACCCTACTTGTATTTTCACTTGTTCAGGTAACTTACCTACTGAATCAGACAATGATATACAATAACCTCTAACCCTTGCAGATAAAGTATAACTCTCAGTAGCCACAGATGAGAAATCACAGCGGTAGATGACATTTTGGTGTGTGCCTATTGTTGAGACTGACCTCAGGGCGCGTCGGACACACCAGTGGGGACCTCTGAATCTGAACCTTGTCAGAAGAGAGTGAACCCGGAACTCCGTGAAGGAACTGGCAGTGCCACTTCTCTGGTTACACCCATACTTTCATGTAACAGTCAGAAGGCAATTTTGATTATTTAGCACTATGAGTCGTAATCCACTAGATGGCAATGGGTTTGGTTTGGTTTTAGCACAGTCAGCAGATTGGCAGGGTCAATCAAACCAAACATTTCAGAACATGGCCAACTACTGAGGCAACCCTAGAAAACGGGGCTCATGCTCTGGAAACCTGAAAACCTACCCTGAATTATCAGTCAACTGGTCTACTCCCTCTCCATATAACTTATACCGGGTTTTTCCAATACTTTCCCCTTTCCTCTTTCAGACAGCACAGAATTTTAGAATAAAGGAAACCTTTAAGATCACCTGGAGCAGGCCACTTGTTTAATGAGCAAGGATTCTCAGACTAGGAGGGAGAGTGGCTTGTCTAAAGTCACACAGCTCATTGTCATCAGGGATGGGCCATGCCCGAGCTCCACAGTCTCCCAGGGTGGTCCCCTTTCTAAGACAGCAGTGAGTAGACTCATCAGAAACACAAACTGTTCTAACATGAGTCAAATAAGAATATGCCTAAGAAGTTATACCTGTCTGAGGCCTGGGGCAGGAGGTGGGACACACCAAACCTGTAAAAGTCAAGTGGAAATGGTGCTATTGCTTTGCCTTGGTCCACTGTACTAAACCTCATATGGGAAGGTCAGACAATGCAACATAAAAAAATTTAGACCATTCCAAAGCCATGCCTTCATTTGACCGCAGTAGACACTAACGCAAAGCAAGCTTAACCCTTCTGAAAACATTCTAAACCTGATCAAATTAAAAGTAGCACGAAAGGGATTATTTTTCTTAGCAAGAACCCACAATTTACTTGACTAGAGGAAAAAAATGCAAAGAAATCCTTTATCACATAGTAGCTTCTTGAATCTTTCCACCAATAAACCTCCCATCCATCCAAGAATGCCTATCCTCCCTGCTGATAACAAGCTGTGGAGATATTTTTTTTCTATACAACCCAAAATAATGTTTTCAAATAAAATAAAAATAAAGCTACTACATGCCACTAGCAAAAATGGTCCTGGAAGAGATAAATGTCATTTTAAAGGCTGTATGCTAAAATATTTAGGAGAAAGAAGCTGCTTGTCAAGTTCCAACAGAAACCTCTAATGAGGTTTTAAGTGCATCTATCAAATTTTCGTCTACCTTAGGGATGACCGACTGGGAAGACCACAGAAAGCACGGCTCTGGGCTAAAAGGGAGCAGGAAAGGCTGGTGATTTAGAGCTCTGGACAGCAAATGGGTCACAATCGAACACAGAGATGTGGCTTGAGAGAGATTCTGCAAGGCACAGTGGCAGTGGGTAGGCAGGCACGCATTCTGCTTGAAGCCTCAGTTCAAGCTCAGGAATTGCACCCATCTGATGGGCCCTAACACTCCCTTGAGGGAACTGGGATCTCTTACTCCAAACCTGGCCAAGAAGTATCCAACAAACCTTAGCAAAAGAAAGGCCAAGTCAGCAAAATGTGGGAAGGATTTGTTTTTAAGTCTAATTTAAATGGCTTCCACAACACCACCCTCCAGGAATTAGATTCAGTAACTTTTTTTTAATAAGGAAAATTTGGTTTTAAGGAGCTTATGGGAACATTCAACTTGGACTGGAAAGGTTATGTGCTCAGTGTTAGGCTAAAAGCCAAAATCCACTTTTAACCAGAGATGATTTTAATATTATACCTCACAAGAGTATTGGGTAATGTAAGCAGGCGGCCGTGATAAGCAGTGGGGTAAAGTTATGCCATCTCCCCAAAGACTCGTTAAAATATATTATTAAGTATAAAAAAGTTCAGAAAATCCTAAAGGAGCCTGTCTGTAATATCTCAGAGACAGTAAAGGTGCTTTCCAACTTATCGCTTCTTTCGCTTTGCCTCCTCCACAAATACCACTGAGTAAATACAGGGAAGAACTTGATCCTGCTAGAAGAAAGAATGAAAATTCCTTAAGGTTGTGTGCTACCCTGATGCTCAGTATAGAATGTATCCCTTAAATGTGCTATGGAGGAAGATATGATGAATTCCAGCGACTATAAAAAAAAAAATAAACCTGTGAAGATTTCATGACCTTATTTTGTTTTTAAAACTATTCAACCCCTGAAATATATTTAAAATTTGGGAGCAGATAAGGGTGATGGTTGCACAACATGATGAACATAATAAATGGCACTGAACTGTACATGTCACGAGTGTGCTGAAACGGCAAATGTTTCGTTACATTCATATTTACCATAAAAAAAATTAGGCAAAGAGACAGAGGGCAAAAATATACTAAAATACACAAAATTTAGAAACATGATTTATCTAGAAGAAAAATGGACAGCTTTTTCCATTTAATTCTACATTTGAGTAGCTCCAGTATTTGTCTTTTTCCTTACTACTTTGGTTTTTAATTCAATGCCAAAATGTTCCCTCTCATCAATGCTTGAAAATCTTCCCCAACCTTTTCAACTAAAAAAAGAAATTAATGATTTTCAGGCAAATGTGCTTCTGAAAGGTATACAAAGTATTCACTTTCTTACCCAATCCTGCAAGAATGTGAAGGCATACTTGCAAAGCAGTTCCCCACTACTGTGGAAATGACATTCTTTTTTCAAAAGCACAGTACTCCCGGCTGAGGCCTGCTGGCGCACAAGCTCCCAACCCAAGCCCATTGACAGCTTGCGGAGTGGACAGATGAGGCATGGAAAATATTTTAAATTAGTTCATTTATCTTGTGGAGACACAGGAAATGGCAACAAACTTCTCACACAAAAGAAGGAACAGAGAAAGACAATGCACCCCTAGTAAAGTGTAGCAAATTTAGTCCAGTAAGTCAAATCCTTCTGACGATTTCATACTGCCTGGTTAATGGTCATCTCCTACCCTGAGAGAATTTCTTATAATCATAAGCCACAAAAGGATGGCTAGAAATCACTGACAGCTGCTGAATCTTCGACGGACTCAAACTTCAGAAGTCAGATCATTTTGAAACCAATGGTTACCTCTTTTTGGCTGATTTCAGGCAGATCTTGTTGTGTGCTGTTGAGTTGGTTCAACTCATAGAGACCCTGTAGGACAGAGTAAGACTGCCCTGCAGGGTTTCTTAGATCAATATTGATCCTGATGAGTAAGTTTTGAAAATTGTACTGATGAACCGGGAGTTCTTAAAGGAGAGCCCGAAAATGCCACATTTTAAGAAGAGCCAGCCAAAGGAGAGGATGAAGGGCCTCTGAATAGACCCAGGTGTCTGGGTCCTCACTCAGGGTTTACACCATCAGGTACTTTTGGCTTTCTGGCTCCTGCCCACCTGTGAGTCAGCCACTGTCCTGCTGAACAAAGTGGTTAGAAATTTCACAGTGGTAGTTTGTCACTGCTGCCCCAGGAGTCTACTCACCCTCTCAGCAGGACGAAGCAGGGGCTTCAGGCCTGGAGGTAGAATAAGTGGATGCAGGGGATCCAATCCCTGGTCCCTGAATCGGATCGGGACTGGCTGCATCAGTACCGCTTGGGAACCAGAGAATCTTATTAAAATATCACCTGCTCAACTCGAAATTCTGATTCCGAGGTCTGACCTGAACCCCAGAAATCTGTATTTTTAAGAAGCACCCCCAAAATTCTAATGCAAAAACATATTTGGAGATAACTGTGGCATCCCAAACCAGCTCCCTTCATGAACTAGAAGCAGACTGAATTTTTGAGAAATCTATGCATCTCCTTGCATAATTTTAAGTGGACATGCGTTTAAATAATTGTGAGAGATGTAATTTCTTGTGTATTAAATACAGACATTATTAATTAGAGTCTAGTGTATCTGACTACCGTGTGATTTCACTTCCATCATTCGTTTAAAAAGATAAAAATAAAAGACTCTTGTAACAGGCTTTATACCACTCCTTATTCTTTATGCACTTAGACTCCACTACCCTTTCCCCACAAAATTTTATCTGAGTATAAGATAGTTTTATGCATGAAACACTTTTATTGACCACTCTACCATAATCCTCTTGTGGACTGTAGGGTTTTCATTGGTTGAATTTTTGGAAGCAGATCACCAGGCCTTTCTTTTGAGGCACCTCTGGGTGGACTCAAACCTCTAATCTTTAAGTTAGCAGCTGAGCATATTAACCATCTGTGCCGCCCAGAGACTTCACGGCAGTCACCAGAGGAGGGAAATCAAAGCCAGCGGGCACATGGACAGCAGTTCAGAGCACTAAAGGCTGAGCAGGGGACACCCAGGGCAGTATTACTTTCCACGGGCAGGGTGGTGGGTGGCTGAGGGAGGGACCGGAACTGACAATGAGGGTGGGCACGTCTTTCAGAGCAAGCCTGTTCCCATGCACTCTCCCATATCCCCCAAGCCTCGCCTTTTTACAGGGACCCCATGAGAAGCACAGCACACGTGCAGATAATCATTCCCCTGGCTGGCAGGAGGCAGAGGTACTCAACAGAGCACTGTGTGTGCTGCAGTGACCAACGGGTGTAAGAGGACACGAACCCAAACCCTGTGCAGCCCACCTCAGAAATTCAGTCAGGGCCAGCTGAGTTTTAAAATATAGAAAGATATTCACCTGTCTTCAGGTCACTTAAAAAACTTTCCTGCTTGTTCCAGGATTCAAATGTACTAGAAAGTAACTTTTTTAAATGCAAAATAATAAAAGAAAAAGAAGAAAAAACTCCATGGCATGTACCATTCCCTTCAGGGAGGGTTAACGTAGAAGCCCAGTGGGGAGTACTGTTCTTTATAAATGCTAAAATTATCCCACCATGCAGTCTGAAGAGAAAAACATAGCCGAAAGAAATAAAAATAAAAGGAGCACGCACTCCTGCCAGTAGGGCAGGGAGGGGGCCATAAACCTCGGCACCACTAGCCTCTCTCCAACGGCCTGGGCTAGCATGCCAGCTGCAAGCAGAATTAAATGTCATCCACAGGACCCCGAGCTGCTCTGGGGTCAGCCCTCATGACCCCGCACTTTACAGTGTAAAAGGCAGGTTAACCAGCAGACCAGGAAGAGCCAATGCTCCCCCCTCCTCTACCCTATCTACCTCTTTTTGTTGTTTCTCTTCATTTTTGCTGAACAATTAGGGTTTATTAGGAGCAACCTTTAGCACAACCTCACTGAATTTTGAAACAAGGAAATGAAAGCAAAGAAAATTCTAGAACACAGAATTCTGGAGCTGAGAGGCAGCTGGGAGATCATCCGTGTTAGAGATGAGGAAATTGAGGCCGGAAGAAAAAAAGTGACTACCCACTGTCACATGACTCTGGCCGAGGGCCCGGGGCACCCTCGAAGGCCAGGGCTGGCTCTCCTCAACCTCACTGTTCCCTGGGGACATCCATTCTGCACCTGCCCCTCGGCCGCTCAGACCCACTGATCTTCTCTCAGTTCTGTGATAGGCCCAGCTCCTTCCCACCTAGCGTCCTTGAATATACAGACCTGTTACCTGGGTAACTATCCCCCATGTCCCTACCCTCACCTTGGCTACATCTACTCATCCTTCAGTGCTTAAATGTCATTTCTTCTGGGCCCTTCTTGGCCCTCCCAATTAGGTTAGGCTCCCTGCTGGACGCTCCCGAGGCATTACACCTCTCTATAATTAATCATTTAGCATCTCTCTCCTCCTGTACCTATGAGCTACAAGAACACTTGAACCCACATCTTCTTGTTCATCTTTGTTGCTGTTAGGTGCTCTCGAGTGGATTTTTAAGGTGCAATAATTGCCTAGGACCTGAAACATGGTGAGCACTCATTAAATATTTGTAGATAAGATTCAATGAATATTTACCTGGTCAGATACTGTTCTGAGGGTGTTATAGACACGATTCATTTAGTCCTCACAACTCTGTGAGATGGGCACTAGTATTATTCCCATTTAGAGATGAAGAAACTGAGGCACAGAGAAGTTTAGTAACTTCACCAAGATCTCACAATAAGTGGCACTGAGTATCATTCATTATAGCAGCTTTATGAATCATCAAGCTGACCTCCATGATGAAATAACCCACGCTTTGAAAAGTATCAAAGACCAAGCCTGTGAACACAGTGGGTCCTATTATAGGGCACTGTGTGGGCATTTTCCAAAAGCAGGTGATAACAGACTTCATGTTAATCATCGTTTATGCTCCAGAAACAACAATCTCCAAAACTGCAGTGGCTAACAAAATAGGTCTGTTTCTTGCTCATATCCCATGTTGGCTGTGACTCTGCTCCAGGTCTCCTGCAATCTGGGGTTCAGGATGAGATGACAGCCCCTACCTGAACCCACCATTCCTGCAGATGGGAAAACAGAGTGGGGTGAGGGGACCACACAGGGGCTCCTACAGCCTCTTAGTAGTGACACAGGTCATTTCCACTCCTGTTTAATTTAAAGCCAGGAGCTCGTCATTTTCTTTCCCTAAGTTCCCAGCACAGTTAGAAGCAACTCACTCATTCCATCAGCCTCCTTATTTTCACTACAATGTTCTTCTACAGTAGCAAATACTTGGTCACCCTGAACCTTGCCTTCTCCAGGCACTTCATCACAGCTGTCTAAAGGTGACAATCTGAGTGACTCTTTGCCACCACATATCACGGGCTATCAGCTGAAACTTTCTTATGATCTTCCACAGCTTTTTCATCCTCTCTACATATAATGCTGTTACTCATTCAACCTTCTCCCATCTGAAAAACTCCTTATGGAGGACTTCGACCCAAATTTTCACAGTGGAAAGAATTGCTGCCGTCCCATCTTTCAGAGACGAAAACTCTAAAAGGGGAATTGATATGGAAAGAACATAATCTGTCCAACCATTTTACAGTTTAAATGACACCACCTTGTTGCATAAAGAACTTATCTTCCACGTTACCTAAGGTACATTATACATAATAATTCATGATTCCTGTGTACACGGATGTTAGATATGATTATCTCACTTTATAGGTAGCATGTATTAGACACCTAGAGATTCAATTCCTCACCTTAGAGTTTCAGAGCCAGCAGCAGAGCTGGGACAAGATTCCTCCTGGTGCTCATTGAGACTTTCTGATGCTCTTGAGCTAAACTGAGACACTACCAGGGCAAATATCACCAACACTTCACCACATACATACATACACGTAACTAAGTGTGTGATTTACATAAATACACACATGCATCTGCATATACATACATATGTTTCATATAAATACACACACACAACACTGGCTCAGAATGGGAGCAGGGATGTTCCGGAATTGTTGGTACCTGCAGCCTGACGAACCCAGAGGACACTACTTCTCTGAAAAATAATTAAACACTCCGAGCACTTCCTCGTGAAAACAGACTTCAAGGAAACTGCAGGTCATCCCTGCTTGAGATTCTACCCTAAATAATGGCCAGCAACACTAATATTAAGTAAAGAAAAAGCCCTTAATATGTGGTGCTATATTTTATCATTCCTTCTAGATCTGACAATTTTTGTTTCTTGCATTCAACCCGACCACTCATTCTACTGAGCAAGAGACATCGGTTCCTTTAGTAAGCTCTCCGTTTTGCTCCTGCAAATGCTCGACAAAAAATTGCCAGCTTCGTTCTTTATTCCCTGGAGATCCTCCTGCCCTCGAGGCAGCGGGGCAAAGCAGTGTGAGATTGTGAGCTGAGCATGAGAGAAGTGTCACGTCAGCACCACCGACTCTCCGGGTACAAGAAGGGCCCGCAGTCCTCACAGACATGTGGGACTCCTGGGCAGGAAGCAGCAGAGTTCCAGGTCTGAATGGAGCTATGTGCAAAGTCCCACTCCTTCTTTGTCAGCGCAACACAGCAGACCTAACTAAGAGGCTCTGAAGCTCCACTGAGGGTTTGCGTGAGTCGCTCTTTAAGGTAGTGTCTTATCTGGAGCCCTGGTGGTGCAGTGGTTAAGCGTTGGGCTGCTAACCAAAAGGTCGACAGTTCAAATCCACCAGCTAGCTGCTCCTTGGAAATCCTATGGGGCAGTGCTACCTTGTCCTATAGGATTACTATGAGTCAGAACCGACTGGACGGCACCTAACGACAAGAAGTGTCTTATCTAAGAAGCCCGGGTGGCACAGTGGTTAAGTGCCCAGCTGCCAACCGAAAGGTCATCAGTTCAAACCCACCAGCTGCTCTGCGTGAACAAAATGTGGCAGTCTGCTTCCATAAAGATCACAGCCTTGGAAACCCTAGCAGGCAGTTCTACTCTGTCCTGGAGGGTCACTATGAGTCGGAACCGACTCAACGGCAGTGGAGCATCTTATCTTCACCAGAGTATCAGGGACAATGCTTGACTGGGCAGTCCTCATAACCCCTCCTGGATCCACCGATGCAGGATCCTGAAATGAAACGCAGGTGAGCTTCTAGTCAAGCACACACTATTCCTACTGGAACTTTTTTTTTTTTAATCCCTAAATAAAGTTTTATTACAACACAGCACGCACATTCCTTTGCACATTGTCTGTGGCTACTATCCCCCTACAACAGCAGAGCTGAGTAGAGACTGCACGTGGCCCACTCACCCAAGGGAAGTGCTGGGCTGTGTCCCTCTGCGACACTCCGCTGGGCTAGGATGGGGGCTCGTTCATCATTTCAACCTTTCCCGAGTATGGACTCAGGGCCCCCACGAGCTCACAGCCTCTGCCCTGGGAGAATGTTAGGTCCTCCGGGGAGGAGGCTTCGGGGGCACTTCCTGAATGGCTCTCTTCTCAGAGGCCCCACAGCGCATTTCACGGGGCCCAGGGCCCAGGCCAAGCAGAAGGCACCTGATGTCTAAACATCATCCACCAAATTACCTCCCAGCCAGCAACTAGCTCCCCAGGTCCCTGCTCCCGTGTAGTTTCTGAAGGAGGGCCAGGAACCGAGGACGTTCATCCTGCCCCTTGAGTTTTGAGGTTACACACACCTTTCCTTGCTAGCACCTGGTCTACCTGTCACTGGCTGCCCCTCTGAGCTCACCTCCATGGCCTCAGACACGGGTGTTGCAGGCTTTGGAAACCCGAAGGATTCCTTCCATCAGCACAAGCAGGTCTGTCTTCATATTTCTCAAGCAGGGCAGCTGTTCTACACCCAGCTGGCCCTATCACCCCTGTAGGCTCTGGGATCATGGGGGTCTTCAGTGTATTTCAATAGAAATGCCAGGTGTGATGCTGGCATTTGGGGTTGCCAATATCTCCAGAGTGGACGAACGCCAAGGACAGACTACTGGAGGCAGTTTTTGTCAATGGGGTAGTACCGCCTGTGAGAGCTGACGATTTCCTCCCATTTTTCACACGTTTATGGGGAAGACAAGAGCACAGGCTTCCTCGGCTGTTCCTCATTTGCAGTGAGTCTGGTGTGCTGTATGGGACACCAGAAGGAATGTTTCCCTAAAGTTATTTAAAACCCTGCGGGTGCCAGCTTGCCAAATCATAAATTTAGGTGATCGCATTCTGTTCGGCTAAGTCTTGCCCTTAGCACTTTGGTTACCTACCTAGTCTTCATTTTCTTTCCTACACATACTTGGTCCTGGTCCCAAAGTCCACCCCAGAGCTGTGTGTCTCCTCAACACATAAACCAGATTCAGGAAAGGAGATGAACAATGAACTTTTGGGTTTGCTGGCCGCACTAAGTGGAGTAATCCCCCTCGGAGGACACTCTTCTTCCAGGAAGATCACTTATTTACCTTCCCGTTCACCTGCCTGACGAGAACCCACAAACACTGTAGGCGGGCCATTTGGAAGTTACAGCAGAAGCTGTTGGGGCTGTAGCATTTGTCTTGCGTTTGCCTTAGGTCTGCCCACCATTTAGCTCAGTTACACAAGTGAATAACTAACTGCCTGTTTATTAATCAGGTCAGCCACAGTGCTTTCAAACTACTTGCTAATGATCCTCTTTTTCACGCTAGTTTTTGCTGACAAATCCCCCTAAAATAATTTTGGAAAACATTAAAAAAAAAGAAAAAAAACCCTGCTGCCGTCGAATCAATTCTGACTCTGAGTGACCCTACAGGACGGAGGAGAACTGCCCCATAGGGTTTCCAAGGAAAGGCCGGTGGATTCGAATTGCCGACCTTATGGCTAGCAGCCAATCTCTTAACCACTGTGCCACCAGGGCTCCTTGGAAAACGAAATCCCTCCTTAACTCCCTATGTGGCACAAATGGTTTGCACTTGACTCCTAACCTGAAAGTTGGCAGTTAGAACCCACCCAGGGGTACCACAGAAGAAAAGTCCTGGTAATCTGCTTCCATTAAGATTACAGCCAACTTGGGGAACACCTAGCTCAATTAGCATTACACAGTTTATAAAGAAAATGTTCTACATTCTACTTTGCTGAGTAGTGTCCGGGGTCTTAAAAGTCTGTGAGTGGACATCTAAAATACTCCACTGTGTCACCCCGTGTGGAGCAAGGGAGAATGAAGAGAACCAAAGACACAAGGGAAAGATTAGTCCAAAGGACTAACAGACCACAACTGCCACAGCCTCTACCAGACTGAGTCCAGCACAACTAGATAGTGCCTAGCTACCACCACTGACTGCTCTGACAGGGATCACAATAGAGGGTCCTCGACAGAGCTGGAGAAAAACGTAGAACAAAATTCTAACTCAAAAAAAAAAAAAAACAAAGACCAGACTTACTGGTCTGACAGAGACTAGAGAAATCACCAGAGTATGGCCTCTAGACACCCTTTTACCTCAGTAATGAAGGCACACCTGAGGTTCACCCTTCAGCCAAAGATTAGACAGGCCCATAAAACAAAATGAGACTAAAGGGGCACACCAGCCCAAGGGCAAAGACAAGAAGGCAGGAGGGGACAGGAAAACTGGTAACAGGGAACCTATGGTCTAGAAGGGGAGAGTGTCAACATGTCATTGGGTTGGCAACTAATGTCACAAAACAGTATGTGTATTAATTGTTTAATGAGAAGCTAGTTTGCTCTGTAAACCTTCACCTAAAGTACAATAAATTTAAAAAAAATGATTACAGCCAAGAGGGTGAGAATGGTCGCACAACTCAAAGAATGTAATCAATGTCACTGAGTCGTACATGTAGTAAGTTGAATTGGTGTGTTTTTGCTGTGTATATTCTCAACAACAATAACAACAAAAAGGACTGTTTAACAATACATACATCTGGTCCCTGGGTGGCACAAACGGTTTGCTCTTGACTACTAACCTAAAGGTGGGCAGTTCGAACCCACCCAGCGGTTCCACAGAATAAAAGGTCTAGCGATCTGCTTCTGTAAAAACTATGACCAAGAAAACCCTCTGGAACAGTTCTACTCTGCACACATGGAGTCACCCTGAATAGACATCGACTCAACAGCAACTAACATCATCAACACATCCCTCCTTGCATATTTCAAAGCTGACTCTTAAAGTTTTGCTCTGTTCTTTAATCTTGGAGGCAGGGCCAAGATGGCGGTGTAGTCAGACAGCTTCATATATCACTCTTACAACAAAGACCTGGAAAAACAAGTGATTTGACTGTATATGAATATCTAGGAGGCCTGAACAAGGCAAAGTTGAGGAACTGGACTGAGTGGTGGGGGGAGAGGGAGATGGTTCAGAAGAAGCCAGCAGCACCAGAGCAGGGGCAGCAGGACTGCAGCTCTTCAGCTGCTCCGGGTCCGCAGTGAAGCAGGCAAACAGCTGTGTGTGTGCTTGGGAAGGAGTTTTCACATCGAGAGAGATCTGGCAGCAGAGATTCTGCTTGGACACTCCAAACCAGTGAAAAGCAGCTCCCAAGCAGCTAAAGATAAGTATGTGTGTGTGGCCTCTTGCAGGGATTTAAAAAAAACAAAGCCCATTTGGGAAACACCTCTCTCCCTTTTACCTCCTCCCTCTGTGCTCTGCACGGGGAGTCCGCCGGGTCGGAAGTAGATCCCACAAGGTGCCCTAACCCATTCTCCTGGCCTTGGAGAGGGAACAAATAAGCTACTGGCTCCCCTAAGCCAGGAACTCAGGGTCAGCACAGCTCCTTTGCTAGGCACAGGCATAAGGGGTCCACAGACTTTGAGTGTCTTATGCCCCTGTATAGACTTGTGCGGACACATCTCAACAGGGTTAGCCCTCACTACCACAGTACAACAGGGCAAACACCTGAAGTTTAACTTCAACTGTTTCAGCTGTGAAGTGGCAGATTTGTGACCCTCGAAACAGCCCTGCCCCTTAAGTAGGCACTTTTACCGATCCGCAACAGGGGCACTCAAGTCTTTACAGCCAACAGAGTGGGGTGCTCATAGTCCAGCCGCAAAACTCACCTACCTACTAGCCCTAGGGAATAGGGACACACTTGCCTTTCAGACTCTCAGGTGCAGCCGTCAGCCCCCTGCCTGGCTCAGTGCGTGATCCTCTACCACAGCCAGATTCCAGTGCCTGCACCAATCACCCGTGCCTCTCTAAGACCGTAGGTGTTCCTTAATCTTAAGTTTAAACAGATGTAAAGGGTATTATTTTCCAGCACAGAACTCGTGGATATAATTACACGCAAGCTATAACTACATTTTTGTCAAACCTTAGTACTACAAGGTTGCTGTGTGTCAGAATCAACTCAACGGCAACGGGTTTGGTTTTTGGTTTGGGGACTGTGTATTGAGCCCTATTTGTGGGAAATAACTGCCATATATGTAACCCGACAGATACAGGAAGCCCCCATTATCAAGCCAATCTGCCAAAACATTTATTGAAAGTCTGTCTTCATTTTCCAAATGAAAAAAAATGCATTAATATGCATCCTCATATCAAGCATCTCACTTCTGAATTCTAATTCTAAGAGAAATAACAGTGGATTAGGGCAAAAAATAGCCCCCAACAATATAATGGTCCAGACACAACAGAAATTGTTTTCTTGCTCACACAACAGCACCAGGCTGGCTGAGTTTACGGGGGTCGCAGCCCTGCACAGTCACTCGGGGACCCAGGCTGACAAAAGTGCTGCCATCTCAACATCTGGCTTCTAGAGTCTCTCTCCAGGTCATCTCCATCCCAGAAAACAGCAAGGAGGAGAGCACATGGCAGCGGCATTTTGGAGTCAGGCAGGGATGATGTTCCCGTGCCTCTGGCGAGAGCCTCCTCCCTGCAGGGGAGGCTGGACGATGTGGACTAGCTGTGGACTCGGAAGACAAGCAGACCGTGGATTTCAGAGAGCAGCTAGTAGGTAAGGCACACAGCTTGCAATAAATTCATGGCCTGGATAAAATAATGCGCGCTACCCTCTTCAGTGTTTATCATGTCATCTGTTTTTGCCTTTGCTTTGCTCCCTCAAGACTTCTCCTCAGAACCTATCCCTGTTTGTCCACTTGAGAGTAATGTTTATTCTGCAAAGCAAAAGGGGCAGTGGGAGAGGAGAGCCAACAGTCCCTTCCAAGGCTCCTTCTCACACAGATCAATTTTAGGGAAGAGTACACACACGAAAGGTGAGGGTCTGGAAAAAAGGAGAAGGGGGAGAGAAGAAGGGGGAGAGAAGAAGGGGGAGGGGGAGGGGAAGGGGAGGGGAATAGAGGAAAAGGAGGGGGAGGGGAAGGGGAAGGGAGAAGGGCAGGAGTGGGAGGGGAGGGGAGGGGGAAGTGAGAGGGGGAGGGCGAGGGGAGGGAAGAGAAGGGAAGGTTCAGCGCAGTTTGTGTTGAAGCCAAAAGGAGGAAATTTATGGACACTCTCTCCGTTATTAAGTGTCCTGTGTCCCTCCTACCTGGGTCACTAGGCTGAAAGTCACATAAAGACCTAAGTGTTTAAATGATATTTTGACCAATTTTGTACTTTTTTCTTTTGATTTTACAAATAATACAAGCTTCATGTAGAAAAGCTACAAAGTACACACCGCATGTATCAAGTTATTTTTTAATCACCCAATACTCTGCCGTCCAGAGGCAACCACCTACGCATATTTCTTTTGAGTCTCTTCCCCATGCATATGTGTATTTTAAAAATAACTAGGAATATTCTGGATGCATAATTTTTAATTTTTTCTCATCAACATTCTATTTACGGAGACTTATTAATGACATGATTTAAACAGACATTTAGAAGAGCCTTTCTTCTTTCCTTTAACCTGCCCAAGATATTCACATGCACAGACTGGGAATTTCTGAGCCCAGCACCTGAGTATCCTGGTCTAGGAATCTGAGAAACCCAGCGTGAGAGGGTGGCCATGTGCCTCCGGCCATGGCTTAAGGTTACATTAGACCAAGATAAAGAAAATTAAAAAAAAAAAAAAAAAATTGCCACAGAGTCAATTCCAACTCATGCTGATCCCATGTGTGTCAGAGTAAAACTGTGTTCCACAGAGTTTTCAGTGGCTGATTATTTGGAAGTAGACAGCCAGGCCTTTCTTCCAAAGTTTCTCTGGGTAGACTGGAAGGAAGCGCCAACCTTTCAGCTGCAGCAAATGCGTTAACTAACAAGTAATGCGTACAATGCCTTTCTCACTAGGGTGGCTGGGCTGTTGCAGGGAACGTGGACCATGGATGTGTTACTGTGATGGACAAAGCTGTCATTCTGCTGAGGGCCAGGAGACTCAGGACCCTTGATGTGCTGTACAGGTACTCCTGGGAGCCACAGAGCCCTGCTTCCTCCACTCTGCCACACTCTGGAGTCAGAACAGGCAGCAAAGTGGTTGAGAGAAAGGCAGGTTCCCTTGCTTAGTAGCTGTTTCAGCTCAAATTACTAAATTCAGCTCAACCTGTTTTGCTGTTGTTGTTAGGTGCCATCAAGTCAGTTCCAATTCACACTGACCCTATGTACAACAGAACGAAACACTGCCTGCTTCTGCACCATCCTCACAATCGTTGTTGTGCTTAAGTCCATTGTTGCAGCCACTGTCTCAATCCATCTCATTGAGCATCTCCCTCTTGTTCGCTGACCCTTTGCTTTGCCAAGCGTAATGTCCTTCTCCAGGGACTGATCCCTCCTGACAACATGTCCAAAGTATGTGAGACGTGGTCTCACCATCCTTGCTTCTGAGGAGCATTCTGGTCCTACTTCTTCCAAGACAGATTTGTTCGGTTCTTTTGGCAGTCCATGGCATGTTTTATCAGGTATAAAATAAGAATAATGAACCAACCTCAAGGAGCTGTTGGAGGAGTATCTACATAATGCCTGGCATACAGCAGCCAAGGAAAAAGAACAATTCAACACGGAAACAATAGTATGTCTTACTAATCCCTGCTGAACAGGAAGCTACTCTACTTCATATTTAGTTTTTAGGGGTATGGGGGCGGGGTGGAGATGACATTTAGTTACCATCAAAGCAATGCAAATCAAACTACAAAGACCAATCCAAGAGCCATTCCAACGGCACCTCTAGTTCACCAGACTGCAGGGGTCCCATTCTGAATGCTAACAACCTGCGCGATGACACATGCTTCAACAACAGGCCCATTTTCAACAGATGTCCGCCTGGCTTCCACATCTGTTCTAAAAAATGTGTATCACCCCAGACAGAACTTTGACAAATGAGTGACAACTTCACCTAAACTCGGAATATGTTCCATAGCTCTGATGTGCTGCAGGAAAGCAGGATTCAGGCTGAGAGATACCAAGTGGATTCCCCAGGAAGCAAGCCTCTGTCCGGGCCCAGGATCTGCAGAAGTATCAAGAGCTCTGCTCCTGAGCCATCATCAAAATGCCTCCTCTACCGGAGAGGATCCCAGGATGTAGCAAAGTCATTAACGTTGCAGCTTTTGAGGCCGTAACAGGACACATGCCGGACTCAATCACAAAGAGAAAGGAGGGCTCCAGAATAAGGAAAATAAATTAGCCAAAGAAGCAGTGTTACCCACACGTTAGGTCAACAAACACAGCTTAAAATAAGCGGACACAAAGTCCAAAGGATCCAGAGGAAAATGACAAGGGACATGTCATTTTAGGAAAGGTCCCTGGGTTGACTCCAGCAGGAGCTCAGGCTCGTGTCCCCATCTACAGACAGTGCTGCAATCCCCCCAGGACAGAAAATAGCACCCCAACAAGGTAGGGGCGGGGGGGGGACCATGCAGCTCTTCAGATACTATGAAACTGGGGTTTCACTGCGAGTCTTCATTGTCATTATTATTGTTGTTGCTGTACCTGGATTTCCAGTCTACTCTCAAGTAATTGAAACTGCAAAGGCTGGATAGGTGATTAAAGTAGAATTTAATACTGCACCTGGAATTCTGCAAAAGTAACTTCTTCTTCTTTCTTTTTTTTTTAATATAAAGGCGGTAATGCGAACTTGACCAAGACTTGTTCACAAACATCAAAACATAGTGGTCAGAATTAATTATACAGAACTTTCTATAATGAAAGTTTCGTTCAGGTCAAGATTAAAGAACAGCTTATGTAAGAACTGCTTGTACCCCAATACTGGGGAAGCCGGCACAGCTTGTACAAGGAAATGTCATGGAAGCTCCATGGACACATCCAAACTCCCTGAGGGACTGAACTGCTGGGCGGAGGGCTGTGGGGACCATGGTCTCGGGGAACATTTAGCTCAACTGGCATAACACAGTTTATAAAGACATTCTACCTTGGTGAGTAGCATCTGGGGTCTTAAAAGCCTGTGAGCGGCCATCTAAGATACTCCACTGGTCTCACCACTTCAGGAGCAAGGGAGAATGAAGAGAACAGGATACAAGGAAAAAATTAGTCCAAAGGACTAATGGACCACAGCTACCACAGCCTCCACCAGACTGAGTCCAGTACAGGCAGATGGTGCCCGGCTACCACCACTGACTGCTCTTACTGGGATCATAACAGAGGGTCCTGGACAGAGCTGGAGAAGGATTTAGAACAAAATTCTAACTCATAAAAAGAGACCAGATTTACTGGCCTGACAGACACTGGAGAAACCCCGGGAGTATGGCCCTCGGACACCCTTTTAGCTCAGAGGTGAAGTCACTCCCGAGGTTCACCATTCAGCCGGTGACTGGACAGCCCCATAAAACAAAACAGGACTAATGAAGCACAGCAGTCCAGGGACAAGTACTAGAAGGCAGGAGGGGACAAGAAAGCTGGTGATAGGGAACCTGAGGTTGAGAAGGGACAGTGCTGACATGTCGTGGAGTTCTTAACCACTGTCATAAGGCAACATGTGTAATAACTGTTCAATGAGAAACTACTTTGTTCTGTAAACCTTCATCTCAGGTACAAAAAAAAAAAAAGAATTATTTATGTGAGATCAAATTGACAGCAGCAACTCAAAAGATTTGATGGGACGACTAGGTGGCAGTGAGTTGAAGATAATGGTGATGGAATAATCTGGAAAAGGATAGTGAGAATAGCAGCACAACTGGAAGAATGTAATCAATGTCACTGAACTGTACATGCAGAAATTTCTGAAATGGTGTATCTTTGGCTATGTATATTTTCAGCAGAAAAAAAGGTCCTCCAAGGTCGAGAAGGGAGAATGTTGACATATCATTGGGTTGTTAACCAATGTCACAAAACAATATGTGTACTGTTTAATGAGAAACTATTTGTTCTGTAAACCTTCACCTAAAGTACAATAGAAAAAAAAAAGAATTGCTTGTACCCTTAAAGGGTTCAGATGTGAGAAAGGCGGTCCAACAATGACATTCTTGGTTCAGATGTGAGGAAGGCAGTCCAACAATGACATTCTTCTCTAAAGTGAGATGCACTCTCATCCTCTGAAGGCAGGACTGGTTTGCAATTCTTTGGAAGGCAACTTCCTGTCTAGACGTATCTTTTTAAAGCTGTCAGTGTGAAAACATTTCTGGTTAACAAAACCCATGTGCCAGCCTCACCGTGAGTTAGGGTTCTGAGGTGCCTGCCGTAGTGGAGTTTATTTAGATGACAGATTTGTGTGTCTCTGTGCACCTCGCTGAGGCTTTTAGCTGTCTCTGACACACCAGCTGTTTGTCAAGCTTCCAACACGCCCGACACCGGCAAGAGCAGCTAGGCTCTGATGGGCCCTACAAGGCTCAGGACACCGTGCGACAGTACTTGCAAACTACATTTAAGAACGCTTCCCCTATTCTCTTAGAACCTAAATCTCTCAAGGATCTCAATAACACAAACATCACCTTTTCTTCTACTGCACACATTTGAAACAAAACAAAAAAACAAGTAGTGTACCTGAACTGAGATGACCGTGTGCATGGGAAACACTGGCGATTAACTTTTCTATCTCCGTGTTTGTTTTCAGTCTTTGGAAAGATCAGGGAGCTCCCTGACTCAAAGGTGAAGAAGAAAGACCATGGGATTTGAGTCAGGCAGATGGGTTGGTCACCGCTCTGTCGATGATTAACTATATAATGTAACCTCATGAGACTTCAGATTTCTTGCCATCATCTCGTGATTTTCACAACAAACTGGTGAAAGCTCAGTGCCAGCCACGGTGCTGACATCACATGTATCTCATTCTGTCCTCAACGAGATAACCATCACCAGGACGGAGCAGTACACACTAAAGCTAATTAACTTTCTTAATAATGGTTTGACAATAGGATCGTATCTATGGAAACAGCTACCTTAGATCAGAACTCTCTTAATAGGAGGAAAGACCTCCTTCTGAATGGAAGAAGCTCTACACCAAAAGCCTTCAGAGAGGGAGAGTCCACCCTCCAAAGCCCAGTCCGTCCTGAATGAGAGTGAACAGCGAGCGGGTGGTGGATTGTGAGCAGACTGGGCTCCGGCTCTCACTTCCCAAAACATTTCCCTTCCTCCTGCCAGCCACATTCTTTCCTCTCACTTCCTCTCCTTCTGTTGTTCACTTTTTCTTTCTTCCCAGGCCTCTGAGCCATCATTAGTATCATCATTTCCATAGTCAATTTGGTAACATTAAAAATATGATTTTATACTTAATTTTTTGGTTGCAATATAATTTAACCCATTCGTGTCGATTCGGTTCCAACTCATAGCAACTCTATAGTAAGTACAGAGTAGAAGTGCCCCACAGGGTTTCCTAGGCTGTAAGTCTTTACAGAAGCAGACTGCCACATCTTTCTTCCTTGGAGCGGCTGGTGAGTTCGAACCACCAACCTTTTGGTTAGCAGCCAAGTGCTTTTAACCACTGTGCCACCAGGGCTCCTTCAGTATATCAACATTAAGTATGATGTCAGTTGTAGCTTTTTTGTAAAGGCCCTTTATCAAATTAAGAAGGTTCCCTTCTATTCCTACTTTGTTATGAGTGTCTATCAGGAATAAATGTTGAATTTTGTTAAATGCTTTTACTACACGGTTTTTCTTTAGTCTGTTGATAGGGTGAATTATAGTGATTTTCAAAAACTGAAACAGCCTTTTATTTCCAGGAAAACATCTCTTAAGTCTTTTTATATACTGCAGATTCTGTTTGCTACTATTTTATTGAGGATTTTCGCATCTATACTCATGAGGTATACTGGTCTATATTTTTCTGTTCTTGTAGGATCTTTGCCCAGTTTGGGCATCAGGGTAATAGTAGCCACAAACAATGGGTTGGGAAGTATTCTCTCTACTTCTATTTACTGGAAGAGTTTGGGTAAAATTGTTGTAATTTCTTCCTTTAACGTTTAGAAGAATATGCCAATGAAGCCATATGGGCCTGGAGTTTTATTTGTGGGAGGTTTTAATTACAAATTCAATTTCATTGTTAGATATAAAACTATTCAGATTATTTATTTCTTCTCGGGTGGTCTTTGGTATTTTGCTTCTATTTCATTTAAGTTGTCAAATTCTTGATAGACAGACAGGCAGACACAGGTGGACAGACAGGTAGCTGCTGTTGTCAAGTCAACACCAACTGATAGGAACTTTATGTATAACAGAACAAAATGTTGACTAGTCCCGCATCATCCTCACTATTGCCAGCACGTTCAAGTCCATCATTGCAGCTACTCCGCCAATCCATCTGAGGGTCTCCTTCACCCTCACTGACCCTCTACTTCACCAAACATGATGTCCTCCTTCAGCAAATGATCACTCCTGATGACGTGTCCAGAGCAAGCACATGGACAATGTTCTATTGTGATCCATAAGGTTTTCATTGGCTAATTTTCAGACGGAGATTGCTAGGCTGCTCCTCCTAGTCTGTCTTAGCCTGGAAGCTCCACTGGAACCTGTCCACCATGGGTGACCTTTCTGGATCTGACATACTGGAGGCACAGCTTCCAGGATCATAGCAACACACAAAACTATGATGGGGGAAGTAAAAAAAAACCTACGGAAAAGGCAAAACTATACGGAGAGGAAAAATATCAGTGACTGCCAGGGGATGGGGTGGGGGTGGGGATGGGGGATGAACAGGTGGAGCCCAGGGGATTTTTACTGCTGTGGAACTATTCTATATGATACTGTAATGGTGAGTACATGACACTGTGCCTCTGCCAAAACCCACAGGACTGTAGAGCACAGTGAGCCCTAATGTAAACTGCAGACTTCCGTTAATAACAATGTATCAATATTGATTCATCAATTGTAAGAAATGTACCACATTAATACAAGATGTTAATAAAGGAAACTGGGGGAGGGGGGTGTATATAGGAATTCAATACTTGCTGCTCAATTTTTCTGTAAACCTAAAACTTCTCTAAAAAATTATCTATTAACTTTTTTAAAAAGCAGACACAAAACTACCCTTAAGAGAAGGTTGATGATTTTATAAAGCATATTTATATATGTGTGTCTGGGTATGATAAATCCATAGTATGATATCTAAGCACACTCTTAATTCTAACACAGTTTGGTAAAATGCTGTATCCTTCCATGTTTTCTCCATAGAAAAGTCAAGAGTCATTGCTCCGATATGTTCACAGTGATCACTTCTGTCCAATAGCACAGAGCTAGAGAGAACTTTCACTTTGCATTTTATGCACTTGGATTTTTTTAATTTTGACAACAAATACATGTTACTTTTGTAACTAAGACAAAGGTCTTTAGAAATAAAATTAAAATATAAGGACCGAGAGTCTTTTTGATCTATACCTTCAAATTCTAACCTCAAACAGACAAGTCAAAGTTCAACAATACAATTTAACTTTATCTGCCTGGAAGATGCCCTGCGCCTCATGTGTCTCAGGCTGATAACCTGATCTCAGAGCTCAGCCTGCCATTTTCTTGGAACGTGATCTTCGGGTGAAGCAGAATGCAATTAAGGATGAACACGTCTTGCTGGTTTGCTTCTACCAGTGCAGGTGGGCCGTCAACCCTCTGTGGGCACAGGAAGCTGAAGTTAAAGGCTGTCATGCCTTATCTATGCAGAATGCATGTTGTGTTATGTGCTACAGCTCTGGGGGAGGGTATCCCCAAATCAGCATGTGGCGAGGCGCACAAACACAGTAATACCGTCGCAGACAGGCCGGGGGACTCCATTCTGAGGCTCTCTCTCACTGAGATAAACGGAGTTCTGAAATTAAACAGCAATTGCGGCAGTCAGATGGAGAAGCCTGAAAATGCACGTATATTAACTGGTGGACCGGCCAGAAAAAGATTTTCATGTTGCTGCCTCCTTCGTTTTCTAATTATGAAAAAGGATTCTTAGAGAAATGGCACTAGGAGTTAGAGGTAGTTAAATTTTCTTGTTGATTTTAAACATTTAGACCAATAATCTCTGTCTCGGTTCTAAGCTGACGCGCCAGCTAAAATACTCTGCAGTATTCACATTACTATTTGAAAAATATTTATGAACTGCTTTGAGAAATATAAGAAAGGGATAATCACCTCAGGAAGGTTTCCTCCTAGAAAAATTTTAAAGCAAATTTCTGCAGTAGTACTGAATTTATGCCTTTTACTGGGTATCATAAAAGAAGTAATAACAAAAACATAGTCCCTCAACTCTTTACAAAAAAATAACTTCACAATATCGTGGTATTTCAAATGGTACATATTAAGAATAATGTCTCATGACTCATATATTTCATTTGGTTGTGAGCTATAATTTGGAATTCTATGTTAACAATGCAACAATAACAAATTAAAACTTTGTTTTTTGCAGATGTTTAGTTCTCTTTCTAAAACTAACTCAAAATAATTTCATAATGTTTCAAAAAATAACACACTTTTGATATTTGGAAGACTATCTTATTTGTTGGACGTTACTTACCTACATAAATATCCTCACATAGGAAAGAGAAATGCTCATTACATCTCTCTGTAAAAAAAAAAAAGCCTTAGAAAAATGCCTTCATCCAGCCCTTCCCTTCTGCCTTCCAATCTATTGAAAGAACAAATAGCCTCCTTGGAAGCTCTTATCTAAATCCCTCCAGAATGTAAGCCCATGAGAGAGGTGAGTCTGCCTATCTTGTACACCCCTGTCAACCAGCACCAAGTACTATGTCAACATAGATAAATGAATGAAAAAAAGAAATGTCCTTTATTCCACAACTTTCCTCAAAACTTTTAGAATGAGGACAAGCTGGATTACTCAACTGATGCAATAAAATATGATTTTATGACATTTTAAATACATTTTCTGCGGGAGAAATTCTTCTAAGTAAATCCCCACAATAATAAAAGCAAGCTGCTACTCGTATGTTGTCCCAAAATGGACAGCTATAAAATTTCAGGCTGTGGCATCACTAAAGCTCAGAAAAGACAGCGGAAAAGATCTGCAGGTCACAATTTGTTGGGTTTTTTGTTTTGTTTTTTTTAAACAACGCGGACTGAATTATTACATTTCACACCAGTTAGGAGTTTTCAGAATTAAATATGGGTCAACAATCACTGAACACACAACAAACAATACTCGCTGAAATAAATCAGACAAAGTGGCTGATGCATCATAAGCTGCTGTGATGCTGCCACCACTTTCGTAAATAAAAAATGAGAATTAAACTTTAAGAGTAAAATATTTCACCGGACTAGACTGCAAATTTTGACACAGTCAATTCATCACTATAAAATCGGACAAGGCTCCATCTCCTTTGGTCAGGAAGCTTGTTAGTCTATTAAAATGATACCTTTGCCAGGATGGCATGATACCTTTTACTGGAAAATACCTGCTATCTAGTGAAGATTTTCAAAACAATATTTTTTTTGTTTCTCCAAAACAAATGAATGTTAAAAATTAATTGATGAGATTTTTAATCAATTATGAGTAATAGATGGCTCTAGGAAAGAAAAAGTTTGAAGGTTTTATTTGTAATGAAAAGTGGTCAATCAATGAAATATCAAATTCATTTGTACCCTTTAGTCAATGCATTTAAGTTCTTAGAGATATGAAAAATAAAAATCAAATGAGCAATAGTTGTTGTTATGTTGTTAGGTGACATGGAGTCGATTCCAACTCATAGCGACCCTACGTACAATAAGACGAAACACTGCCCAGTCCTGTGCCATCCTCACAGTCGTTATGCCTGAGCCCCTTGTTGCAGCCACTGTGTCAATTCATCTCATTGAGGGTCTTCCTTTTTTTTGCTGACCCTCTATTTTACCAAGCCTGATGTCCTTCTCCAGGGACTGATCCCTTCTGATAACATGTCCAAAATATGTGAGACAAAGTGTCACCAACCTGGCTTCTAAACGCATTCTGGCCGTAATAAGCAATTAGAACCTGAAATCTGAGGCCACCCATTCTCTCCTCAAAACGGCATTTATCAGAAAAATCTACTCTAGAATATTTTTATGTGTAGCATGATAAATAAAACTTTAATACACCACAAAATTTTAAAAGAGCATAGGCAGGAAGAGTCTAATTTTTTACTGGAAATTATTTTAATAGGCCTTTATGTCAACAGAGCAGTTTATCAGACTGAACGTTAATAAAGTAAATGATGAAAACAGTAATAAATTATATAATAAAACTCAAGTGAAAACCAACTGTTTAATTATTATAATCACTTAAAAAACAGGTTCCACATGAGAAGTATTATGCAAAGTAACCTTCTAATTATACCCACAGTAAGGCAAAATATTTTGTTTCTAAAGAAAACTGGAATATATTTTATACTCCCAACAGTAAAAATCCACAATTTAAGATTTTATCTTAAATGCAATTTTGTTTCAGAAAACTATTCATGAAATGAAAATTTTACACGGAACTTAAAATAGCAGGGATTCTGAAATGAATTCTTCTTCACAGGTCTGCGAAAACTCCCATGTGGCTCTCACTGCAAACGACCTTCCATATGTGCAACACACCCCAACCACAGCATGCCAGGGCAGGCTATGTTTTACGGGCTGGGGGACACTTATCTTTCTCAAGAATACTGGACTTTCCTTCTTGCGCTTCTTTTTGCAAATCAAACGACAGGCAGTACCTGGATGACAAACAAGTTCCATTCCTGAGTCTGTCTTTAAGTAGAATTTGTACATAAGTCGGAACAGTCAGGTATTACAGTTCGTATCTACTGCCAGTTAGTCAACTGTCCTAGTATGTAGTATATAGTCTACCTTTCTAGGCATAGAAAACATTAAACACTTCCAGATACACTAAAACATCCTTAACATAATAATGCAGTAATAATAATAATTTTGATGCCTGTCACAAAGTAGCACCCGTTTGTTATTATGAACCATTGTATGTACTTCGAATCTGTAATATAATAGACTTTACGGGGGTTAGTTCGTAACTGCAGGTTGTACACCAAGTAGGACATTCGTAACCCAGGGACTTCCTGTATTTCATCTCTGCAGGTTTTGTTTCCATTTTAGATTACTTCATTAATTTGCTCTAAGAACAAACATAAATGAAAGCTCTAGAGCTGACAGTACCTTAACTTGACTGTGATACTTCAAAAAGAGTACGGAGGGGTAAATACCGTATTACCAAAGATCAAATTCACACCCTGAAAAAGAGCAGCTGTTCTCTGTCTTCTAATTACTGACCAGCAATAGTAACTAAGTATCACACACACACCCCCAGCTCCTATCAACCTAGTAGCCATCTGTTAAATAGCTACATACCCACATAAGGAGGGGTCCTGGAGCCCTAGGACATCTCTCTCCTGAGTCACAGCAGACGGAATACCGAACCCATTGCCATCAAGTCAATTCCAACTCACAGAGACCCTAGAGGACAGAGTAGGGTTTCCAAGGCTGTAAATCTTTATGGAAGTAGACTGCTACCTCTTTCTCCCACAGAGTGGCTGGTGGGTTCAAACCATCGACCTTTTGGTTAGCAGCTGAGTGCTTAACCACTGCGCCACCATGGCTCCTTGAATGGAGGACAAGGACCTGAAATTAAGTTTGTCCAAATGCATGGCATGAGCACTCACCCAGATGCATATGCCAGAACCCGAACTCATTTCCTCCCCCATCACTGGGCAAATGCCAGCTCTGCTCTGATCAGTTCATATCTCTCCATCCCAAGTGCTTGCTAACTTCGTTTCTAACCTGATTATGCTTCTTGTCCTAAGACTATGACAGACTAGGAAGAAAAGCCTGATGATCTACTTCTGAAAACCAGCCAATGAAAACCCTATAGATCACAATGGTCCAATCCGCAACCCATCGTGGGGATGGCACAAGGGGTCACCATGAGTCAGGGGTGACTTGATGGTAGCTAACAACAACCTACTCCCTCAAATATGTTTTCTCCACCAGAGGCAGAGCACCCTTCTGAAATACAAACCTGACTGCACTATTAACTTCTTCAAAGGCATTAAAGGTTCTCCGGTGTACTCTGGATAATGTCCAAAACTCTCTACAACAGCCCTGTCCAATAGAAATACAATGCAAGCCACATATGTAATTTTTAATTTTTTAGAAGCCATGTTAAAAACCTTAAAGAGAAACAGGTAAAGTTCATTTTAATAATATTTTTTATTTGACCCAACATATTCCAAACAGTACCATTTTGACATGTGATCAACCCAGAAATTATCACTGAGATATCTGATATTCTTATTTTCACTCTAATCATGTCAGTCTGTTGCTTATGTGTACTTACAACAGATCTCAATTTGGACACTGAATTTTCAAGGCTGGTTGAAATGTAAAATGTGATCCTACCAAAACAAAGTTGTATTTAGTGTGTACCCACTCTTCCAGTTTTTTAAATTTAACTTATTTAAAATTAAATAAAATCTAAAATTCAGTTCCGCAGTCACACTAGCCACATCCCAAGTGCTCAGTAGCACATGTGGCCAGTGACTACCACACTGGACAGCACAGTTCTAGAAAACCCAGGGCTCCTTTTACTTCTCCAGACTCACCTCTCTGCATACCTCATGTTCCAGCTGTACTGCAACTTCCTTTCCTAGACCTATGCTTCCAGGCCACTGACCATATTGTTCATTCTCCTGAGCCTCCTCCGCTAGCTCATCTCCTCCCTCAGGTCTCTGGTTTAGCATTATTGGTCATTGCTTCTTCCAAGAAGTTTTCCTTTACCCCCGATACTACTCCCCTCCAGGCCCCAAATTTAGTGAGACCCTTCACTGAATTCAGGATTTTTAGTGTAATAAAACTTTTCACACTGCTTTGTAAAGTCCTATCTAATTTTTAGGACTTTCCATTAGTCTGTGTTGTTCCTGTTAGTTGCCCGGATCCCAACTCATGGTGACCCCATGTGTGCAGAGTACAACTGCCTGATAGGGTCTTCAGGGCTGTGACCTTTCAGAGGTAGATCACCAGGTCTTACTTCTGAGGTGCCTCTGGGTGGGTAGTAGTCGAGTGCTTAACCCTGTGATAGCTAGGGACTCCTTCCACTATTCGGTAACAACCAAACCCAACCCACTGTCATCAAGTTGATTCTGACTCATAGTGACCCTTTAGGACAGAGGAGAACTGCCCTATAGGGTTTCCAAGGAGTAGCTGGTAGATTCGAACTACCTACCTTTTAGTAAGCAGCCGAGCTCTTAACCAACAAGCACCAGGGCTCCTATTTGGTAATGTTGTTGATAAGTGCCATCGAGTTGATTCTGACTCATAGTGACCCGATGGACCACAGAACAAAATACTGCCCCATCCTGTGCCATGCTCACAATCATTGTTGTGCTTCAGCCCACTGTTGCAGCCACTGTGTCAATTTGGTAATACATCTCCATAAAAGCAGAAATCAAGCGTCTCTGCACCTAAGCACATAGTAAGCACTCAATAAATTTATTACTGACTGAACAAATGAATGAGTGAACAAATTAGAGACCACCCAGGAATGTTGCTCCAACCTTCCATTTACGTGCTCTGTTCCTGACTGGCCACAAGACAGTTTACAGACAGTTTCATGCTGTAGGTGGCTACATCACTGGACACAGGCACTGGCTCTGCTCTTTGCTCTCAAGTCTCTGAAAGTGATGGTGATAGTCAAGACAGTTCCTTCTGCAACCTGTTATAGGTCACAATGTTAAGACACCAACAATGTTGCTCACATTCAAGCAATATTCCCAGTTAATTTCAATGTAATTTAAAATCTACAGTTTACTAAAACCACAGTATCAAGCAATTAATACATATTTCCAACATCTCATTCCCAAAATTATCTTTAACATGGTACCAAGTTTCTGATACCTTAATTTACAGTAGATAGGTGGGAAACTGTAATTTTGGTTAAGATTATTTCATTTCCATAATTATATTCATAAGGGTAATAACATGATCTAGAGTTTTAGGAAATTAAACTGTATTTATACAAAATTTTAATTTATATAAAAATTTAATAAGTATATATTACTTTTAAAATAAGAAGTAAAATAAATTTCATTTCTAAATAGGCCAATGAAGTCTATCTCTTCTCAAAGTGGAAAAAAATTAAAAGGTCAATAGCACTGTTTCCCTGTATCAAAAACATAAACAGCTACTTCACAGGACTTCAGGGTTAAAAGGGAAACCTGAATACACAAATCTAATTTCAGCTCTTCCACAAATTCCCTAAAAACATCAAATGATTTATTTTTAAAAGCATAAACCCAAATGAAGGGGAGAACAGGAGGGGGAAAAGCAAAGAAAACACTGGAAGCAATCAAGACTTGACTTAGCAAGAACTAAGAAAGCTGAATCTTAAGACAGCAAAGTGGAAGGTCACCTTATCAGGTGACAAATACTATCATTCATCTTTTAGAAAATGCCTGCCGAATATCCAACTCAAAATAGCAACAGTTCATCATTCCTTCAAGTAAAAATGGTGCTTCATGAAAAAAAGCAGCTGGCTAGTTCAGCTCGCAACTCAAACTATCATAACAGTGCTTTTCCTCAAGACAACCACTGTACATCAGTACGCGGCAGACGTGCTTTTCACGTTCTTCCTACTTGGTCATGTAGAATACTAAGAAGATGTATGCTCAAGGGTCCTGACTGGATAAAATTAATAACTCCACTACTTCAGCTTGGATCTTCTTAAGTGAAACTGCAAGGGTGTGGCACCGAAGAACACCATGATGACCAACACAGACTGGTGCCACTGCTTTGGGATAAGGTGCCAGCCGTTTTTCAGGGTGTGCTGGAGCAGGTGAGTACATGCTCCCAAGGGCTGATGAGCTTTCAGGAATTCTGAGGGCCAGCTGAGGTCACATTGGTAGTTTGAAACTGGTCATGGTGAGAGTGCTTCCACCAGTGAAATCTGCAAAGCTATAAATCAGGGCTTGGGTGTTTTGTTAGCCGCTGCCCCCGCCCCTCCCCCCTCCTTTTCCAGAGAGCCGCTTGTTAATGTTTACCAGCACACCACTGGCTTGACCGCTGTTACGTTTGCCTCATCCATATTAAATTAAGAGTAAGTTCAAAAGTACAAAGTTAAGAGTACGAAGCCTGGAGGCCACTTGAAAATGGGATCTATGGACCACACTTTGAGAAGCACTACTCTAGCCCAAACACTGATGGGAAGACTGGGGCCCCAGAGGCAAAGTGACTTGTCCAAGATAACACAGTACAGCCTAGATTCTTCTGACTGCTGGTCCTGAGCTTTGAGAGGACCCCTGTGCCTCCTAAGAGGTTGTCTAACTCATTTCAGCTACAAGAAGATGGAGAGAAAATCTAGAAAGAGGGGAGAAGGGTATACCATAAACAACAGTTCTCATGGACCCAAACTCTGTAGACCCAGCTGTACCATACAAGGCAATGAAGGCATCAGACTGGTGGTGAACAAAACCATCCTGAACAAGACGAGACCACTTTTGACCACGTAATGGCCAGGCCCAAAATGAACCATGATGCCTATGTTTCTGGACTCCTGTCCAGAATAGCAACCTATTTATCTTAAGGTTTGTGGTAAGAACTGCCAGGGAAGGCAGTAAAAGCTCAATAGGTGTAGAAGAGCCCCTCTATGCCCTCCTTCCCATGGTGATGACAAAACACTTGTGTTTACTGTGACTCCTTCAAAAGAGAACTCCTGTAGTTTACAAACTGTATGCTCCCGATGCCCAAAGGCTGTCTGATATATTTAAATTCTTCTCAGTATTGGGAAAATAAGGAAAGAAAACCACTATGGAAGTAATACCTAGCACTGCAAACATTGACTGAATGCCTACTACGTGCCAGGCCCTTCATTTTCCGTTTCATCCTCACAAGAATCCCACTTTCCAGATGAGGTCCAGAGAGGTTAATGTGCTTGGCCAAGTCACTCAGTTGGTAAGTGGAGTCCTCAGGACTCAAGGGGTCTGAGTCCAGAGACTGCCCACTTGATCTCAGTGCAACAGAAGCTTCCTAGAACTAAACAATCCAAAGAGTAGCAGAGACGAGTGCTGGGAACCTTTGATGCCCAGCTCAGTAAATCCAAAGGGTGGCTGGAAAAAACGTGCTCCGCTGCCTGCATCTAACCATGAGTTCACATTCGCCAATGGAATCCTGAAGTTGTGGGGCCACATCTAAAATGTACCACAGTCACTTAATGTCATTACAAATATGAAAAGGTTCTCATGTTAAAAAAAAAAAAGCCCTTTATAACTTTTTGTTTGTTGTTGTCAATTTTTTAAAACAGTCTTCTGAAGGAATAAACAGCCTAATTTATACTACAATAGGGAGCAACAAAAAATGACTGTAGTTCCTGAGCCCCAGGAAAACAAAGAATAATGAATTCACTGTTTTACAATAATTATTGAACCTTTCTAAAATGATAACCTCTCTGCTTTCAATCACTGCCAACCTAGCGAAGCACTACAAATTGTTTAGAGCCGTGCAGGAATTGCCTCAGCTGGGCTTGCGTTTGTTGGGGTTGTTCCAGTCGGCGCTGAACACCCAGACGTGGACCCCAGCTCGCTCACTCAGTTAAAAGATCCATTGGTCATCACTACTGATACAGACAGGGTCACAAAAAATGGACAATTCAACAATGCAACCTAAAAAATAAGATTACTTTCTCACGATATTCTCTAATCATGAATTATCTAAAGCTTTACTCATCTATCTAGCAATGTTTTTAAAATTAGTCCTCAGGAAAAAAATGAGTTCGAAACTGATAATTTTAAGGCTTCAATCAATTTCCTTTTGCCTCACAGTTCTTCCTCACAGCAGATGAAGAAAAATCCATAGTAACAAGATAACATTTCATTCATTTACACATTTTCTCCTATAGACATCTACAGCCTTCGGAAAGTATATTATTTGTAGTCATGCCCATTTGACATTTTCCATTTTAGTCAAAAGATTTTATGGTTTGGTATTAGAGCAATATACAAATTTGACAGCTTGCAATAGAATCTAGTCCCTGCAGCAAATCATTTTGACAGTTAAGTGTTATATAGCTACTAATGTACATTTTTTATACTACATTTATTTAAAAAAAAAAAAAAAAACCCTTGCAAAGTTGGGGGCATGTGTATGTTGAAATCCTGAAGAATATTATCTTTGTGATATTGTCAAATTTTAAACTAGACTTACTAAATAACAGGACAGACTTATTAAATAACAGGACAGAACCTAAACACAAACCTGTAGCAGTCAAGTCAATACTAACTCATGGCAACTCTATGTGTTATAGAGTAGAAGTGCTCCATAGAGTTTTCTTGGCTATAATCTTTAAGGAAGCAGATCACCAGGTCTTTCTCCTGTGGGTGCTACTAAGTGGGTTCGAACTGCCAACCTTTACATTAGTAGCTGATCACATTCTGTTTGTACCATCCAGGGACCTGACTAACAGGACACCAAACCAAAAAAACCAAACTTGCTGCCCTTGAGTTCATTCCGACTCATAGCAACCCTGCAGGACAGAAAAGAACTGCCCAGTAGGGTTTCCAAGGAGTATCTGGTGGATACTAACTGCTAGCCTTTTGATTAGCAGCTGATCTCTTAACCACTTCGCACCATACCACAATTATGTGATTTGTAACATTGCTTATTCCTCCTTCAGTAATTCACTATTCAAAGCAAATTTTTCCTCAACTATTTTTAACAAATTTGCTCATCGTTGTCAATGTTTATTGTTTTCTTAGAATTTCTCTTTGTTTTTAAAAATAACCAAGCAAGTGAATCAGTCCATGAGTTAATGTTGAACATAATGACTTTTCTTGATTGCCTGTACTATGCCACCTTTTTCTTTTAAAGTGATGAAAGGTAATCAATATGCCTTTACATTTCCCGAAATGCATAACAGAGGCCCTGTCAAATATTACCCTGGTTCCTTCAGAAAAGAAAGCAAAGCTGCTCAGGAACATCGCTGTACCACTAACTAAATAGGGCTCAGAGTGATGGTACAGCACAAGGGGCCACCCCACCCCTATTGCTTAGTAATCCTAGTTTTAGTACTCAGCACATCTAATAACATGAGCCAGTTAGCAAGAGAACAAGTGCCTTCCAAGAAATAGGAAACCTGACTGTATTTCTTCCCCTTGATTCAACTCTTTAGATGGAACACCACAGAGAAGCCACTCTATTTTCAGAACTGATGTACCTTTCAAAACTGCAATCTTTGGCTTTCAAGTTCACTATTATTTGCCTTCAGGTACGCATTTTAAAGTGTACAGAGGCTTCTAAGCAGAATAGCATGGTCTCAGCCAGACACTGAGAGGCCTGTAATACGGCCATCACTGTGCTGTAAATTTCTTTTCAAAATAATGTTCTTCACTCAGAGAACACCTGTGCTGGCGCTAGCTTCACCTGTCAAATACAAATCAGAGGTCATCGAATGCCCGGGGGCAACATCAGCTATTCCAAAATTCATTTCTCCTTCGATCTGGTTGCAGAAATAGGATTTCAAATGTAAAAATCACAGCAAGTCCTGGGGACATGGGAACCAAAGGCAGTGTGCAGCGGACCTGAGGACAGACCATCTGGGGCCACTGAAAATGCCGAGCTTTCTACAAAATGACATCAACCAAGAGTGACACCATTTGCATTGATACACGCAACTGAATACTTCAGCATTCCCACAGCACTCCAATTTGGAAAGCTCCTCTCCAAACAGGATGAATGTTTAGAACTGATAGTGGGATTAACGGTCTGCTATTATTTGCCAAGATGTCTTAACAATCCACTTGCCTTACTGTTTGTTTCATTTACAAAAACTCCACAATCTTTAACCTTCAGGAAGTGATCAATGCATACAATAAACATTACTGTAAATGTAATAGAATATAATGTAAATTATGTGACAAATACCAGAAATGTATGCTTTTTTACTCCTTTGGATGGGTTCTGAAAACATTCTTTCCTTAAATTGTATAATCTAATCACGAGTTATCTAAAGACTTTTTGTTGATCTGCTTACTGACGGGTACTGTTTCCTTCTTTATGGGTGATAATATTATACAGGTTTCTGTTCCAAATACTCCATCGTAAGTCAGTTCTGACTTAAGTCAAATATCTCTATTCTTTTTAAGTTTTCATTATTATTGCCTTTTATTATCAGTATCTTTATAAACCCACTCTTTGTCTTTGAACATCCATGAGTGAACATCTGAGAATGATAACATCAGCAAATTACGTGCTGCAACACTATATGTTGTACACATTACTAACGATAAGATGTACCAAAAAAAAGAATGATGGTAAGTGTGGTTTGCCGTAACTCGAATACGTCTTAAGTCAGGTACTATCTGTACAAAGCATTGTTTGTCCTCTCTAAACATCCGTCCTTAATTCTTCTTCCTGTTAATGTTTACCTGTCCTTTTTGTCTATTACATAAAAAATAAAAACTTGGCATTCTAACTTAATGTGTGTTTTGTAGCTTCCTACTTCCTTTTTTTGCCGTGCTCCCATCCTTGCCCACTTTAATTCCTCTTCTAGAGATTCAGTGGTGCCTATGGCTAATCAATCATACTAGTAGAGGAAATAAGACAGAAGGAAAAAGAAAAGGAAATGATTCTCAATAAATCCCCAAATCTGCACTCAAAAACCTGCTGCCATCAAGTCAATTCCGACTCATAGAGACTCTACAGCACAGAGTAGAACTGCCCTGTAGGGTTTCCAAGGAGCAGCTGGTGGATTCAAACTGCTGGCCTTCTGGTTAGCAGCCAATCTGCACTACATGGGGTCAATTCTTTTCTTTTTGTCCTTAGGCATACCCATCACCTGTGACTTCAAGCAAGTCCCTACACTGGCTAAGTAGAGAAGTAGAGAAGGAAATGTCCGCAGCATCCTCTCGATTCTTCTGCCCACCAGGTGCCAATGCTCTGGTATTCTCTGGATGACGGAAGAAGGTGTTGGAGAACACGGGAAAGAAGTTGGGAATGACAGGACTTGCTACAGGATAATACTCCCATAGTGAAAACTCATTCAGAAGCAAAGGAGTTTACTCCAAATGAGTTGGTAAAAAAAAAATTAGGCAATTCAGAATCTGCGTGCATAATCATAAGAATGTTTAAGCCCAAAGAGGAAATGATTCTCCCTTTTGAAGAGTCCCACTCTAAGCCCCATACAAGAAGCCCTGCTGGGGCAGTGGTTAAGCACTGGGCTGCTAACTAAAAGGTTGGTGGTTCAAATCCACCAGCTGCTGCACCAAAGAAAGATGTAGCAGTCTCCTTCCAACTCATAGTGACCATAAAAATTACAGCCTTGGAAATCCTATGGGACACTTCTACTCTGTCCTAAAGGTTCACTATGAGTCAGAACTGACTGAATGGCAAGGAATTTATTTTGATTTTTTTTTCTTTTGGTTTTTTTTAAGCCCCATTCAAGTAACTTTCAGGCATTTCTTTCCTGTAACAAGATGACTTGTGCTTTTAGATGGCAATCTGTAGCACCTTTTAGTGGGGGAAACCATATTACTAACCCCTGGGATGGTTACTCTATGAAAAAGCTCAATGTTGTTAAAGAAAGCAAAAGAAAAAAAAGAAAGACAGAAATCACTATAGATAATGTTATTTATTTTACTTTAATTTAAAAACGTTAATGTATTATTAAAAGTGGTGAAAATTATCAGCCACAGAAAAGAAAACAGTGTGTCTGGAAAATAACCCTCCCGTCATTGCTGTTGGTCGTTTTATCATATGATGAATAGAGGCCACACCTGTGGTATCATCAGACAAGGCGGATGGATAAGCTGAAGATTCTTCAGAAAGTACACACCGTTTTAGGATCAGAATAACCCACCAAAGGGAACTGAAAGGGTTGTTTTCTATTACGTTGTCTGTTTTCCTTAATTGGTCATTATATATAAGAGTCCAAATCTGCTAAAATAAGCAAATTCTCTACATTCTTCACAAAAATCTACCTGGACAAAAAAGTTTGCAGGATGCTTTTCAAAAGCTGCAGGTTGAACAAATAAATAAATGGCTAACAACGGTATTAATGAAATATTCAAATACTGCTGCATAAATTCCAGTATCCCATATTCTAGAAAGATTGCTAATAATAATGAGCTTTTTCAAAAAAACAAAAAACAAAGCTTTCATACTTTGGAAGATATTTTAAACTCATGTTTACAAGTCATTCTTGAAGCCTCCTGCAGTTACTAGCTGTTACTAGTGCTGCTTATTACTTATACAGAAAAACACTAACTTGCCCCAAGGGAAAGCAGCTCTTTTTATACGGCTAAATGAAAAAACTGAACTAAAAAATTGCCCTCTGGAATTCAGTGCTTTGAATGTGTTGCAGCAGCATACCACACCCCAGCGTGCAACGCACACACACACACCTGCTGGTACCCCAGCGTGCAAAACACATACACACCTGCCAGTGTGGGCAGGTCTCAGATTCGCCTCTTGGCTAAGGGAGTTGGCTTAAGGGCTATGTGTGAGGAGAACCTGGTGCAACGGCACCACCTAGTGGGCACTAAGGAGAGGCTCAGAGACCCCTTGCTGCTGCTCTGGGGACGAACAACTTGTCCTAGACCAATCACTCCAGTTTTCAATCCCCAGTTGAGCAAAGGGTCCAAGATCAGAACTCTCGGTCAACAAGACAAGTGCCATATGAGTACTTCATAGGCTCTACGAAGTCCTGCTAGGCTCTATAACCAAATCGCACATCCCCTGTGATGCAAATGAGAACATCAATGCCTTGCTTTAGAGTAGTCTTCCATATAGCAGACTATACATACGCAATGTGTAGAAGTTTGCACAGCAGTATACATTTTATGAATTTACCACCATTATTTTGATGACTAAGGTGCGCCTGACCCAAGCCATGGTATTTGCTATTGCCTCATATGAATGCAAAAGCTGAGCAATACATAAGGAAGACTGAAGGAGAACTGATGCATTTGAATTATGGTGTTGGCAAACAATATTAAATACGCCATTGACTGTCAGAAGAACGACCAAATCTACCTTGGAAGAACTGCTCCACAGGGTTTTTAAGGCTGTGACCTTTCAGAAGTAGATCACCAGGCCTTTCTTCCAAAGCACTCTGGGTGGGTTCAAACTGCCAATCTTTCCGTTACCAGTCAAGTGCTTAACCGTCTGCGCCACCAAGGGATGAACAGACTTTACACCTGTTGCCACTGAGTCGAACAGAGACTCACAGAGACCCTATAGGTCATAGAGACCCTATAGGGCAGAGGAGAACTGCCCCATACGGTTTCCAAGGAGCAGCTGGTGGATTTGAACTGCTGACCTTTGGTTAGCAGCCGAGCTCTTAACCACTGCACCACCAGGGCTCCGAATGGACTTTAGATGGTCTTAATTCAGTCACAACAGATTCTTTTAAAGGTACCAGTTGATTCAGTGTGGAAAACATAAGAAATATGTGGCATGCACTAATAAGAGGAAGCACTGTATTGTGAAGAAAATTTACTGTTTCACCATTTTCAAATGCAATCACCAGATTTTTAGACACAGCTATACTTCGGGAATGGGGTTGCAATAACCCATGCCGTTGTTGGCTGCTGTTCTCTCCAAAACCCTTTGGGACTGGTGCGGGTAGCATTAAATCACGAAGGAAGCATGCATGGAGAATAGCCGCTGGGATATAAGCTCCTTAGAGGGAGGCATTCTGAGGGGCACTACGCTGTGAACGGAAGTTATCCCTCAGGAGGTGACTTAAAAGTGTAGTGTCTGAATGTGTACAAATACATATTACTTTTATAATCAGAAAAAAATTAAAACGTTATACATTTTTCAGGATTTCTCACAGAAAACATTAAATTATCTAACCCAACACGTTTTGGGCATCCTGCCTTGTAGTCCTAATTCTGGAACATGTTTTCTGCTGTCTTTTGTTGTTGTTGTTGAACCTGTGGCCAGGGTGTAAGATTTCAAGTTTTCCCCAGGAAGTCCAGCAGCTGAACACTTTTACTCTCGTCTCACCTCTCCTGAGAGTCACTGTGACCTTTCAATGGCAACCATCCATTCACTTCCATCTTAGTTCACAAAACTTCAACTACCACACCCTGAGCTTCCTGCTCCCACCACCTCTACCAGCCAACAGCAACCACCAGGTCCACGAAAGGGCCAGGTACTTTCTAGCAAAGTGAAACTCTTGATAGAGCTATGATGAGAAATGACAGTGTTCACGTTTACTTATCTGAAAACAAAAGACAGTTGGCTGGATTCTGAGTTGCTGAGAGAGGCCCCCGAACAGCTTGCCCAGCTGCCCTTTGTGGGCAAGTCTAGCAACAAAACAAGCAACAGTCAGGGAGACAGAGTTGTAGCTACAGTGCCTGAAATGTTCCACAGTGGAAAGATGTTAAGTTAAAAATGACAAGGACTAAAGAAATTCTAGAGCATTAAGTCCATCATAAGACATGCTCCAGTATTTTAAGGTCATGGAGTTTAACTTTAGGGAAAATTCTCATCAAACATAAAATATAAGGGCCTAAACTAATGATCTGTTGGCTCATAATTTAACAGAACTACAAGGTTACTTCAATGTGAAGGACATTAAAGACCCATCTTTTCAGTAAGAAACACAAAGAGAACCAGTAAGGAGAAGTTTATAAAAGTTTCTATGCAGGTCAGAAGATAATCGGCCGAAGAGTCTGGCAAATGAAATGACTTGTATCTATTCATACATGAGAAAACCCCTCAGTAATAATGTAAGTTTTTGTATTTCTCTGCAAATCTCTTAGTGGTGAAGAGAGGATGGAATTAGGTTAGACACATTTTGCGAAGTAAGGCCAACCAAAGAGAGGCAAGATAGAGAAAAACCAAACAATTCAAATAGAGTTGAAGAGCCTGGGTCTCTTGCTGACAAATCTTTCCAGATATCCTATAGTTTGAAAGTTCACATTAATTCAGGCAATGTATTAATCCTCTGCCTCATTTCACACAGAGTTTAAGGAACGATATACGCCGACTTACAATGTAATTAGAAAAAGAATATATACGGGAAAGTAAACTTAGGCTAAAGGCAAATAAGTGTGGAATAATAAAACGAAACTGGGATAAAATTACCTTGGGAACACGTACATTGATAATAGAAAAAATCCAGAACTTGAAATTAACTCTAATTTATGAAGTAAAAAAGAAGCTTTGCCACTCACCAATTTTAACCTCTGTAAAGGGATTCTGCCTACATCTATCTGTGTCCTTTCTGGGACATTAGTGAATCGAACTTCTGGGACCGCAACAGCGCACATGACATGGGCCCACCTACAGAAAAGGAGACATTAAACGTCAACAGAGTTCCCTACCCTTGCATACCCTTCTCCTTCAAACTAGCGATGTTGAGTCTCGCAGACAGAAAACACACAGATGAGAAAGAAAGCCAAAGGCCTAAATTCATGACAAACAGACTTTTTGGACCTTAACCTCCTGGATAATACCTAGAGAAACTCAATACCACACATGCCCACACCTGACATGAAGAACTAGGTTAAGACCAAGGACTCAATCCTACTAATGTATGTATATTTTTCTATATTGATCTATGAAATCCTGAAATATTTTTTCACTTACTGAAATATACAGATGCTTAATATAATTATGCCAATCATTATAAGGCAAAAGATTAGTTTAATAACAGCACATAGCATATAGCTTTTTTACATAATATAAATGTCATAAAGCAAACTAGTTGAAGTAGCAAAAAAATTTTAAAGGGATTCAAATTGATCATATTTTTAATTAGATTGTTTCTCATTGTAATCTTATAATAGTCAAGAAACCCAGAGATAAGGACAGATGAAATTTCTTTTTCCCTCGTTACCTACTTTTAAAACCTAATATCTCCTTGCAAATTCTGAAATGCTCCAGAAAACTGACAACATCCCCAGTAACACTCTCAAGTTTCTCATAAATGTTATGCCCCCAAATAAACAGACTCATGAGGTTTAATGAGATCTTGAAACAATTATCAAATCTAACACCTTTGTTTAAAGCTGAAGTATATCCATTTCATTCAAAACCCATAAAACTCCATCCTGCTGTTAAGGACCAGAGGAAGAGAGGGCAACTCAAGCATCAAACCCATCAGGGCATTCTTACATATATAAATTAATACCATAATGCTATAGGGAATGATATTTCTTTTTGTTCTAGCCCAAGGATAGGACAAGAACTCCTGACCACCTCTGTTTTTACAGTAACCCACCTACAGCATCTCAGAGTCTGCATGTCCTGTGCAACACAGCAGAACTAGTCAACACTTTTAGTGTGATGTCAATCATATCAACTGGGGAAGAACGATGAGCCAAAGCTAAGCAAAAATACAGTTTCTTAGACTAAACCTTATCAGTGAAGAAATGATAGGTGTCTTTACACTTCCCGGTAAAGAATCAGGAACATGTGCATACATACATAATTATGCTAACTCATTTGTTACACTGTACCAGGGATCCCAACTCCAGTGCCCCAGTGCCCCAGGGCCAGGCAGGGTGTAAGCGGGTATATGTATACTGGCAAGTCCCGTCATCTAAGGGGTCTTGCCTCCTTTAGGCCAGATTCTCATCCCAGCTGGTGATGGGCATATAGAGATGCACAACCATTTTTCAAGTAAAGATGAAAATCTGGATTTCTATGCAAAATCTCTCAATGTTTAAACAGTGGATCCAATTTATAAAATGATATGTGGATCAAACAAAACATTCCTTTGGGCTGGATCTGGCCCTTGAGTGCCAGCTTGGAACCTCTGCCGAAACCATTTTCTAGATGTCTCTACTTTCAAAGGACCCTGTGGAAGGAATCTTTCAAAATTAAAACTGGGTCATGAGAATAAAAATAAAATCCACTCAAAAATAAATTTCAGTGACAGCCACAAAAGCAAGATTACCTTCCACTTATATTCGCAGACAACTCTCTTTCGAGACTCTCTTCCTATTTTCCATCTGCCCCCTTTAAATCTTAAAAATCAATGTTTTCTCCCGTCCTTTCTATCTTAGTGCACATACTTTCTTGTTAATTCACTGGTGTTAAAAGTAAATGGTTGTGTTTTAATGTCTGACTATGATTGATTTATCTAGAGATACAGATTTCATTGTTTTCAGATATACCCTGCTTTTATTAGACAAACAGGATTCTAATTACATCATTTTAAACCCTAGGATTCTAACGGGGCCTGGATGATATTGGCTGCCTTCATTTTAAAAACTCTATTCATTACTAAATGAGGGGGGATGGGGGTGGGTTATTTCTTATTGTGTCAAAGACCTAGAACAGAAGCAAGGCAAGAATCCCCCCACCCAGCAGAGGTGAAAGTGATGTCAGAAAGTGGTCTCTGAAGACACACAAGGCAAGCCAACCTCAGACCTGGACGTCAAAGCTTTGGGGCCATGTGTGTGATAATGGGAGGTAGAGCAAACCGTCACCCAGAGGTTCAGCGTTCCAGGAAGGAGAAAGGAAACACAACAACGCGCAACCAAATCGGTGTCGTACTTACTTGTTGTTCTGAGTTTGCTTAAGGGCACCCCCTCTCAAGTTGCAGAGACAGCACTCCTAGGGAAAGAATACCGGACAATTAACTGACCCGCAGAACAAAAGCCCCACTGTTTATCTAAAAATGCCCAGAATCTTTAATATTTTGTTTGAAAATTAAAACCATCCAGAATTACAACATGAGGCCTTTCTACCTCTGAGCAGTCAAGAAGGGACAGAAAAAATGAGAAGCAGGAAGGGGAGGGTACACCCAAAAATATTCTGAATACACCTGTCTCACAGATAGAGCCATCACTGTCCTGGTGTCATTTAAACTGCCATCTCTGGGGAAAGGCTGTGATACAGAGCTCAGCAGCCTGGAGAGACATGTTCTGGAATTCTGCAGCCAGAAACATACATCCTGGAGAAACATGCACTGGGATTCTGCAGCCAGAAGCAGAAATCCTGAGGGGTTCTCCTTTGCTCTGGGAATCCACTCATATACACAGATGACTGAAGAATGGGGTTTTAGTAGGCTTCTTTGTGATACACGATAAGCAAGGGGCTATTTTTAAAAGATACTCTTTTTATTAAAATACCATTACAGGCCCTACTCTTTCCGTGGGCAGAAGTGTTGAAAACTTTGTTCTGCCCAACCCAAGCAATGCAGCCCAGAGAGGAGCGCCATGAACATTTACCATGTTTGGTACCTCTGCAGGTCCTGGGTTAGTATAAACGGTACCACTCCAAGATGACCACCATTACTACAACACCTGCTAAGACACTTTCTTAGTTATTTCTCACTAAACACGTATGACAAGGTCCAGAAGAAAACAGGGCCAGAAAGCAGAAAGCCTTCCGTTGACCTAGAATTTTTTTTTAATTATATGCATAAGAAATCTCTTTTCATTTTTAACTTCCAGGGTCTGCTCCCAGTTTGCTGCATTCATACATTTAAAAAATAGTTATAGGTGATCTCCATTGGTTTTTTTTCCCCTCCTCCAATTTACCCTCGTCTCCTTTAACTAACCTTGACAGTTCCACCTAGCTTTCTAAGGAGTCTCTGTAACTTATATCTACTATTAATAATGGAGTGTCAAACTTCATAGCTTTCATTTCTCTGAGAACAACACGAAAACAAGGCGAGGGAATCCACATATCTCTATCACGTGAGGAGCCCTGGTGGCACAGCGGTTAAGAGCCTGACTGCTAACCAAAACACTGGCAGTTCGATTCCACCAGCCACTTCTTGGAAACCCTATGGGGCAGTTGTACTCTGTCCTTCAGGGTCTCTATGAGTCAGAATCAACTGGACGGCAACGGGCTCATTTACAACGGTATATAACTTGGAGTGGACAGCCGAAGAGGCAAACAGGCAGGAAAATGTCCAAAGGTTTTGTATGTCTGCAAAGTATCTCTTTGCACAACTGTTTGAAATTTCCTGGGTGACTATTAAAGGTTCCAAGTAGCTAGAGCTGCCCAGTGTATCTGAATCTGAACCCATTAGAAACACAGCTCAAGGAGATGAGAATTTTCTCTATCTGTGCTTCCAAGCCATATTCTACAGTCCCTTGGGAAGACTTGGATAACTGGTTTTGGTGAAGAAAATAACAAAAGCAAAAATTCTCAATGCAAAATACTAAAGATGATGATGGTGGTGATGAGGATATAACTCTCATTTTATAAAAGTTCTCAAATTTAATTTTTTTTTTTCAGTAATTTAACACATCTGCAAGAGACGGAAAGAGAGAGAGAAACAAACAAATGCTCAGCTGAACGCTGCTTTCACTTCACTTAAGATGCTGCTGGTATAGAGTGGAGGCAGCAGAGGAGAGCGTGGGCTGCAGGAGCTCACTCACAGAGAGAATCAGATGCCTGATTAACGGAAGCAGGAGTGAGAAGAAGCCTAAAGGGACAAGTTAGGAGAGTTAAATACAACAAAGCAGCATGGAAGCTGCTTTAAAGCACCTGATTAGGATCATTAAAAGGTACACATGTTCTAGAACACTAATATAACAGGAGGGAAAAGTTCTCTAAAATAGAGTATTTAGACACGAGGTTTTAAGTGGAGTTGAGAAGACTTCCACCCACCACGATATAAAACTTGCTCTTTCTAGGATCACCCGTGGCGCCATGTCACAAAATTTGACTGGCAATTCTGATCCTTGGTCACCTGACCTCCCGGCAGCATTCATCACCCTTCCTGAAGCATCCTCCCCCGTCCCGTCACTGTGCTCCTTGCTCTGGTCGGCCTCTCAGCCTCCTTCCTGAACCAGGCTTCTCTGCCACTCTCCTTAGACGCTGAAAGAGACAAGGGCCTTCCCCAAGAGCCAACGTAGACACAAAGCCTTCTGAGAGAGCCAGGGCCCTGAACTGGGACTTCTAGCCTCCCTAAACTGTGAGAAAATACATTTCTGTTTGTGAAAGTCACCCACTTGTGGTATTTGTTACAGCAGCACTAGAGAACTAAGACAGCAGCCATCAAGTGTCGACCTAAATGTTACTCCCTCAGAGAAGCCTCCGCAAACCACTAGCCCAGTTCTTTCTCTCTCAAACCATCCACTGGTACCTTTTATTCACTCATTATTCTTCTATTTGTTGAATTCTTTCTGCGGTCCCGGCTAAACTGTAAACTCAATGAGTGTGTGAGACAGTCTGCTGGGTTAATCTCTCTTCCTATATTATGATACCCGGTAGAGAGCACATACTCAATGCATATTCATTAGATCAACGATAAATTATGTCATAACAGGGCAGAGAGAAAATCTTCAAAATTACCTAAGGATTACAAAAAACTGCAAGAACTATTTTCACTTAATGAGGTAACTCTAAGGGTGCTGCAGGCATAGAGTTATTTTTGCCATGAATTACTTGAGAAATCTCATTTCTTAGCAAAGAACAAAAATATGCACCGCTAGGTATACCCATGAGGCCCTGGTGGAGCAGTGAGTGGTTAAGAGCTCGGCTGCTAACCAAAGCGTCAACAGTTCGAATCCACCAGCCGCTCCTTAGAAACCCTATAGGGCAGTTCTACTCTGTCCTATACGGTCGTTATCAGTTGAAATCAACTCAACAGCAACAGGTTTGGGTTTTTTTTTGGTTAGATATACCATAAGTTATTTATATGATCCTATGCTTTCTGTTCATTCCAGTCAAGTTTGTACATAGTAAAGAAAAAAGTCATGTCAAACTATGTCGTTTGTTTGACTCACCTGTCCCTCATATGGCTCAAACTACCTGATCTGGTAGAAACATACACGTGCCAACCTGTGAGTCATTCGATTATAGTTTCACTAAATGCTCACATCACAGCACAGCAGAAGGCACTATCAAATAAGATCGTTTTTAACCTTTTTTCCCTTTGTTTAAATAGTACATTACTTGTCAGAGAAAAATATTCATAACTCTAAAAATTAATAAGTTCACCATTACCTGCACAGTGGCCAAGGTTTTTTTATGATCTGTACAACGCCTGATGTGAATAAAGGTCAGCTCCTACCTAACAGTCTAACTGTGCTGGTATCATTCATCTTAAAATCAGTGACGGAATTTAAAGAGAAAGTAAGAGCTTGGTAGTGTGTCCTTCAGAACTTTGATTCATTAAATTAAATACCATCAATAATCATTATTAGAACAGAGACCATGCTTTGAAGGCCAAATACGTACCAGGTACCATGCCAGAAATCTCATGTACTTTACACCTCCCTTCCTTGACACAAACGTGTTAGACAATTAATATTCCACTTCATAGATGAGGAAACTAAAGTTCAGGAGATTAAGTAACTTGCTCAAGATCATCCAAACAGGGTCATCAAACTTCTTCCATGAGTGGCCAGATATTTACAGAGTTGTTAGAACTACTCAACTTTGTTATTGTAGAACAATATGTAGACAAATGGGTGTGGCTATATTCCAATAAAAGTAGTATTTACAAAAATAGGCAGCTGGCTGGATTTGGCCCATAGGCCATAGTTTTCAAACCCCTGATCCAACCGGCAAGAGGAGCAATTGAGATTCACACTCAGGTCGGCCTCACCCAAATGCCCATGCTCTTTTTCTCTATCATACTCTGCCTCTATGTACCAGGAAGGATGCAACACTCCAAAGTGGAACAGCAAAATAAAGAAGAAACAGTGCCTGCCCCGTGAAGCTTACAGCAAAGTCAGGGCAAAGATCTGCATGAAGAAGTTAACGACAAAGGGCACAGCCAAGTCCCCATTTCCATAAGTAACCAAAAATTCCTTATAAAACATAATCTCCTCAAACGAACCTATATCATAAGAAATTTTGTTATCAAGCAGCATATATTATAAAACAATTTGCTTTCCCATTATTTCATCACTTTAGCTAATAAAACTTTTCATTTATATGAGACTGTTAGATTTATACCCAGTTCATCCTTCCAATTAATGCTATCACTGCAGGCAAAAGCCACATTCAGTTCGTCTGCGCAATCTAAGCTCAGGCTAAATGAATCAGATTTAACCGGGAAGAAGAGCAGTGAGACTGGAGGGCCAAGCCACATCACTCACAGCAGTTAACACAGTACACACTGCTGGGGTTCAAATCCCAGCTCTCTCATTTACTAGTGGGATGGCTTTGGGCCAGTTGTTTACCCTCTCTGTGCCTAAGATGCCTTATCTGTAAAAGAGGAAAAAACCGTGCCTCCCTAAATAAGTTAACAGACGTCAAGTATCTGGTAAGTACACAATAAGTACAAGAGGAACAGTGGCTAAAACATAAAAGGTTAATGGTGGTTCTAGACAACCTATACAAAACATCACCAGCAGATGATCTTGTTTAGCAGAGAACCAAAAAAAAAATAAAAGAAATGTGGATCTGTGATTAGGAGGAGAGAAAATAATGACGTGGTGCGTATGCTCAGAAATGACAGCTAAGGTCACAAGGGAACCCAGTTTCCCTGTAATAGGAAAGATCATCTCGATAACACACTTTCCCTTAAACTATACATGGCCTCAGTCACGACACTCTCCTTTGTGACAAGCACTTTCAGCAAGATCTGACAGTTTTCGCCAATGTGAAGAAAAAATACTAATTTACATTTATTTCAATCAAATCTCAAACCATTTTATTATCCATCAATTCTACAGAATGATCTGAAATTTTTTTAATTTCTCTTTTACCTTAATCTTCCTTATAATTCTGATAACATTTCTAAGTACAGGCAATTAACATCTATTCATTAAGTTAATGAATAACCTACTGCCGTCAAGTCAATTCCGACTCAGAGTGACCCTATAGGACACAGGAGAACTGTCCCAGAGTGTTTCTAAGGCTGTAATCTTTATGGAAGCAGACTGCCATATCTTTCTCCTGCAGAGGGCTGGTGGGTTCAAACCACTGACCTTTCAGTTTGCAGGCGAGCAATTAACCACTGCACTACAGGGGCTCCTAAAATTAATGAATAGTTCTATATTAAGTGTTAGAAAACTCACTTTTGATCCCACAGCGCCCATTCTATTAATTTTCTTTTATTTACTCTCGCAATCGCTGTTGAGCATTTTTACCAATCACACTCAAACTTTCAAGACCTTCAAACAGATGTAAATGGGACTACATCCAGAGTGTAGGTAATTCTGTGGCATCTATTTATGCACAGTCATTCCATAGATTACCATCAAAAGAAAACTTTTAAGTCTATTAACGTGTTTATTCAATTACTAAAGATTATAAGGCATATTTTCTTTCATTAAAAAAATCAAATCCTTAAAAATTAAGGGCGTTCCATTTCTGGTGGTATTTAAGTAAGAGTCAATATATGACTTAAACAATCTTCCTAATAAAACAATCAAAATGTTGAATTAATATTTTTTAATCTTTTTAAATGATTCCAGAACCTACTAGAAAGTAAGAAATCCTCAGGGGCCAAAAATGAAGTAAAAGATCAAATCAAAGAGGTGGCCCAACACCCAAGCTGCTTTCCACTAGAAGGCATGTGCTTTTATTACAGGGAAATACTCTGACTCCTGGTGACCCTGAACTTCCATCTCAATGGCCACAAAGAAACAGAAGATTAGAGCCATCCATGATAGGGAGTTAAAATAATCCACATAAAGCTAAGACCCCAAGTGGCTATATCTTCCATGGAAGAATAAACTAGAAATAAACTGCCCCCCATAAAAAAAAAACTTGCCTGTCTCACCTTCAGCGTAGGTGAAGGAGAAAAAAAAAAACTCCTCTGAAAATTTAGAAACACACATCAGATCTCAAATGATTTGCTCTACCTGTGGTGTCTGAAAAACATGGAGCTGGTAATATTTTTAGAGCATTCCTGGGTTCCACTTCTAGTTGAGACACAAGAGAATCACTCTCATTGTAACAAACAAAAAAAGCCAAATACATCGAAAATTCTGCTTTATTAACCCATCAGAGAGCTGAGGACACAAGGAACCTTAAATAAACTGGAGAACGTGATGAGTCCCTCACAGGAGAGAGGAGTCCTGTGTCTGTGCTCATCCTTGGGAGAATGGGAGGAAGAAGAGGACTCTGCCATAAACAGGGGTAGAAGAAACCAGCCAAACTTTTAACGGTTGCATATGGTCTGGCATGGCAGATTAGAATCTCAGGGACCCCTAACCACAGAGCACATTTTCACCCACCTGTCAACTCTTCCCCACTGGTCTTCATCTAGTGTTCAGGGTAAGTACAGGAGCCAGGCAGGAGAACCGAGAGAAATTCCGTGAGGTATGTGTAGGGTATCCCCTCAAATGTACTGCATTCATCCTCAGAAGGCAGGCTGGGAGGTGGGCTGGGGGGGAAGCTGAGTGATCCATCAGAGACCCAAGAACTTTCAACTACTGACAACTAGGAGCAAGGCAGGAAAGCTGGGAGACACCCCTCAGGGCCTTCACAGAGGGTAGGACAGCTGACCTCCAAAGGCCAGGGAAGAAACAACCAAGCTGAGAGTATTCTCTCAAGTACAGAAACAAGAAGCAAATCTGGGGAGAAAAGAAAACTCTTGAGGAATCCAAAACGCAGGCAGCTAGCACTAACGCAGGGAGAGATCTTCCATTGTTCTAAAAGCTGGTAACTCAGCTGTGAAACACAGAGAGATCTCAGAAGTCCCCAAAGTTCTCAGATAACAGCTACTGCTGAATAGAAAGTTCTAATCCCACCATCAAAACATCTGAAATCAGATAAGGCTGAATCAAGGTAAAGCTGTAACAGAACTCAGACCTAGCTCAAATACCAGATGGATGTGACCCCTAATCCAGGAGCATGACAGAAGAAGGGGTATGCTCCTTTCTGGAAATAATTACATTTAGTCTCTAAATGTTCAGAACATAATTTTAAAAAAATTACAAGGAACACTAAAAAGCAAGAAAATATGATTTATGATCAAGAGAGGAAATAATAAATAAAATCAGACACAGAGATGGCTCAGATATTGGAATTATCAGGCAGGGACTTCAAAGTGAGTACGTTCAAAATGCCAAATGATTTAATGAATGAGATGGAGAATATGTGTGATGAGATGGTAAAATTTCAGCAAAGACATGGAAACTATTAAAAAATTAAAATTCTAGAAATGAAAAAAATATGGTATCAGAAATGTTGAAGTCATTAAGATAGACTTAAAGGCAGACTGGAACCGGCAGAGCAAAACAGTGAAAAAAGTCAGACTCTTCACTTCCAATAAACACATGAAAAGGTTTCCAACCTCACAAATCAAGGAATGAAATATAACTTAAATTTTTAAATCAGAAAATATCACGTTTGGGGTATGCTGAGTTGTTACGATGGTTCTGGAGAGGAATTGGGCATTAACAGACAAAATTTGAAATGCACATAAATTATGACTCAGCAATTCCACTTTTCGTGATGTACCTTACAGAAACATTTACAATTTTGCGGAAGGAGGAATGCAGAAGGACAATCACTTCATTTCTGTTTACAATGGAGGAAACAGTTACCTCTGGGGGGAATTAGGATTATCAGTAGTTTAAGTTTTATTTGTAATGTCTGAATTTTTATAATATGCATACAGACACGCATGCAATTTAAAATAGTAATGGAAAGAACATTGTAAATTCATAAATACAGAGATACTAAGAATTACACAATGCAGCATTAAGTGAGAACACTAAGACATGTTAAATAAACACTCATACCATCTGTGTCCCCCGAGAACAGCAAGACAGAGCGTTAGGTTATGCACAGAAAAGATCTGCAAGGCCAAATGACAAAACAGTATCAGTAGCTTCCTGTAAAAAACAGGACTTCAGAATTTGACAGTGGCAGAAATGGGCCACCTTCCTCATAACATTTAGTACTTTTATATTAATTTAAAAAAAAAAAACACAACGCACATACGCTCAACAAAATCAAAGCTATCACCAACTAGACCATTTTACATGAAGTATGTACGATACAAAATTACTAACTGTGGATGTCTAGGCTGTTCTTTTATTTTTAAAACAATTAAAAATGGCCACTTTGGACACTGTGTAAACTGTGCAGAGATTTTAATTGCGATAATAGGTATTGCTTTTTTTAATGACTGACACTTATATCTCAATAAATAATATACTGATTTTAAAAAGGGGGGCACTTTGATCTCTTCTGGAGTCTTTGAGTGTATTGTAACTTCTTTCCACACTAATCTAGGAAGACACCCAAACTGTTCAGCATTACAGAAAGATAAATAAATAAATGGAATTCAACAGTTGGAGTTCACTGCCGACCTTGTTTCATCTTATGTTTAATGAGCATCCCTTTTCCAGGAAAAATAATACTCAGTATAAAACAACTTGCTATTATAAAGATTTAGATATACTGCTATTCAACCAACGTTCCCTAAAACAAAACAAAAAAAATAAACTAAAACGCCTGTTACAACATGATTATAAGGCAGCTGTTATTTCTGTCTCTCAAGAAAAGCATGAAAACAGCCATTGTGCTGTATTTTCCCCCCTCCAGGCAGCTAAAAGCTGAATGGAAAAAATAGAAATTCAGATCATATTCTGAACATTGTACCCTTCCCGTGTAGGTCCCTTTCTCTCACCTAACACCCTTGACAAAAATCTCCTTTTAACACTGCCAAGTATTTTCAAAATTCAGTTTCATAAAAAATCACCACTGAGATGAACAGCTTGCGTACCAATTTACAACCTGGAATGATTTTTTTTTTTCTTTATGGTTCAGTTATTAAACTATAAAAAGAGTGTTCATAATCAAAGTGCTGACACAATACTCACAACAATGGTGAGAAGGGCACTGTCACAGCATGGTGGCCGCAGCTGTTCATTATTTGGAGCAGAGGGAAATCATGTCCCAATGGCTCTTCTATAAAACATCAGTTACAGAAATGCCAGTACTAACATTCTCAAGATGCCTCATAAGACGCTCTTGTTTTAGCTGACATAACCGTAAATGCCACTAAAACCAATTTTCAGTGCCCTAGAAAAATTATGAGATTGAAGTAACCACCCCCCCACCCCTTATTTATCTGACATGTTCATAACAGAAATGCAAAACCGTAAAATGGGCTGTCTGAGCTGGGAAAACAAAGAGTAATTAATCACATTAACAGAAAGCTAGATTACAAACTGCTGATAAAGAAAACATGGAAGAACCATTTCTGAAGATGCGGTTCATTTGTCGGGGATGGAGAGACGGCCAGACCTCACAAAAGGCCAGGGCTGGCATGAGTTCTGAGTGGTTAAGGAATCGAATGACAGGTTTCCTGAAGTACCTTTTGAAGAGTAGTTCCATAGTCTCCAATGAATGCTATACTAGCAAGCCAAGTTCCCTAATTGTGATGCCCATGTCCGCTTGTATTAAAAGTTAACAACATTCCTTCATTCAGCAGACACTGACTGGTCACCATGATACATTCTAGAAGCTGAGCAACATTCTAGTTGGGGCAGCAGACAAAATAAATGAGTATATTATTTAGATGTTAGTGCTATAAAAGTGGGCTGTGGGGTTATCTGGGAAAAGGTGATGCAGGTAGATCCTGGCCAGTTCCAATGGGAAGGTGGTCAGAGAGTTAAAGAGGGAGAAAGTCTGATAAGGCCTCACAAGAGATGAGAAGCTAGCAGAAGGTTTAAGCAGGGCAATGGCATATTCTGACTTACGTTTTATTTTAAATGGGCCGCTCCAGCTGCTGTGCTGAGAACAGACTATTGGGGAACATGGGAAGAAGTGGGTTCCTGCCATAATCCAGGAAAGAGGTTCTGAGTGGATGAGATCTGGGTAATATTGGAGGAGGTGATAAGAAGCGGCCAGGACTCTAGATTCATTTTGAAAGTAAAGAAGATAGAATTTACTGTCAGACAGATGTGGAGTATGAGAAAAAGGAAAGCACCAAAGCTGACCTCAAACATTTTGGTCTCCGCAGCTGGAAGGACTGAGTTCCCAACTGAGTTACCACAGGACGAGAAGATCTGGAATTCGGTCAAGACAGGATGAGTTTATCTGCTGGACATGCAAATGGAGATACTGCACAGGAAGTGGATAAATGGGTCTGCAGTTGAGGGGGAGATGCTGAGCTGGTTTCATGAAGAATGTGCACGGCAGCAATGGAGAGATGCTATTTACAACCATTAAAGCCAGGAGCCTGAAGGAGCTTGGTGTAGGGAAGAGGAGAGGCTCGGGTTTGGTATCCTGCATAATTCTAACGTTTCCAGCAAAGAGGAGTGGAAAACAAGGGTCCAGAAAGCAAGCGCGTGTGGGGTCCTGGAAGCCAACTGAAGGCAGAGCTGTCAACAGGAGGCAGGGCCTACTGTTCCAGTGCTGGTGACACAGAAGTTTCAAAGGAAATGTAGATGTCACTAAAGCGTACATGTAAAAAAATGTTACGGCGGCAAATGTTTTGTCACCTATCTATTTACTACAACAAAAAGAAAGAAAGGAAATGCGGGGCGAAGGCCTGTGACCGGAATAGGTTTAAGAGAGTGGGGAGAGGACGTAGGAAGACTGAGCAAAGACAAGCTTTTCAAGGAGTTTGACTCTATGCTGGTGCAGAGAAACAGGCGGGAGTTGGCAGGGAAGAGAGGTCAAGAGGAGGTTTTGGTTTTGTTTGATGACAGAAGAAATAACAGCATGTGTGGATGATCATGAAAATCTTCTAAAGGATGGAACACTGGTGATGTGGGAGAGAAAGGGATGAATAACCGGAACTATGCTCCTGTGTCCAAGAAAGGATGGCCCTGGAGAGGAGCGGAGAGATCAGATATGATGGCAGGTGTCAGCCTGCAGGAGGTATCTTCTCACAGCTGCCCTTTTCTCAGTGGAATGTGAAGTTAACTCATCAGATGGAAGTGAACTGCAGAGGTCTCAGGAGACAGAAGGAATGAACCAGCGGTCCAGGAGAGTGCTGGAGTGAATGAATGATGCAAAGGCAGTATGAACCCCCTTACGAGACAAACTTAAAGTGAGCAATCTGTATGCTGTGAGTCTCTCCAGCCCCACTGACCTACAGGGGTGTGGTGCGGAAAAGAGAGAGAGCTGGACTGTCCAGGGTTGAGTTAGGCAAGGCGGAAAAACAGAGGGACAAAGGGGCAAGAAGGCTGAGAGTATATGCATATAATTTAAGTGGCTAAAGACAGACATGAGGGCCTGAGGAGAGGGGGAGGCTGTGAAAAGCTGGGAGGATTTCTGAATCACATGTCACAGTAAGGTGAAAGGGTTAAGAGTCTAGGAATAGAGGATGGGGCTAGAAAGACAAAAGAGGGTAGGCAGAGCTGATGCCTAAAATTGAGAATTGACACTGGAAATGCGAGTACCCAGTGGAATGTCCAACAGTTACAAGTGAAAGCTAATGACCCCTTCAAAGGCTCTCCTACTGCTGCAATAACAAATCACTTCAAACAAATTAGTGACTTAACACAAATTCACACAGCTCAGTAGGTCAGACATCCAACACGGGTCTGACTGTGCTAAAATCAAGTTGTTAGCAGGGCTACATTCCTTCTGGAGGGCATAGAGGAGAATCGGTTTCCTTGCCCATCCCAGGTTCTAGGGCCCACCCTCTAGAGTCCTTGGCTCTTGGCCCTCTCCTTCCATCTTCAAAGCCAGCAACTGCAGGCCAAGTTCTCATAGTACATCATTTCAACCTCCTCTTCTGCCTCCCTCTTCCACATTTAAGGACCTTGTGATCACACTGAGGGAGCCCTGGTGGCGCAGTGGTTAAAGTGATCAGCTGCGAACCAAAAGGTCGGCAGTTCAAACCCACCACACGCTCCACAGGAAAAAGATACGGCAGTCCGCTTCTGTAAAGATTTACAGCCCTGGAAACACTATAGTTCTCCTCTTTCCTATAGGGTTGCTATGAGTCGGTCCATGGCAGTGGGTTTTTGGGCACACCCTGATAATCCAGAATACTCTCCCTATTTTAAGGTCAGCTGGTTAGCAACTTTATTTCTATCTACTACCTTAACTCCCCTTTACATGTAACATAAGATATTCACAGGTTCCAGGGATTAGGACAAGGACAACTATGGGGAAAGGGACATTATTCCACCAACTACAGATACCAAGGCCAGAAACAAAGCACACACATGAACCTCATCCAGGAGCTGCTGAGCTGCCTCTCTGGGCTGAGATGGGGGTCCCCACCTCATGGACATCTCATGAGTACAAATCTCCGAGTTAAGTATTTGAGACAATTATTATCTACATGCTCAGGTTACTACACAAGAAATGAGAAAGGGTCCTGAGGAGGCACAGTCTTCAGGTGCCTAGTTCCTTATTCCCAACTTTTCCATTTAAATAGATGTAGTGTATATAAGGAGTCCCTGGGTGGTGCAAATAGTTAACACTTGGCTGCTAAGTGAAAGGTTGGAGGTTCAAGTCTACACAGAGACACCTTAGAAGAAAGACCTGGTGATCTACTCCAAAAAAATCAGCCATTGAAAAGCCTATAGATAAGAACTATCTATATGGGATCAAAGAGACAACAGCAACTTGAGAGGTAAGATAGGAATCTTAGGAGACAGTGCATTTATGTTAATGGAGAAGAGCAACTCAGAAAAGGAGGGTGCGAATGGTTGCACAACTTGAAGAATGTAATCGATGTCACTAAATTGTACATGGAGAAACTGTTGAATTGGTGTATGTTTTGCTGTGTATATTCTCAACAAAATAAATAAAATTAAAATTAAAAAAATAAAAAGGAAAGAAAACCCTATGGAGCACAGTTCTACTCTGACACACACAGGGTTGCCATGAGTCAGAAATGACTCGATGGCAACTGGTTAATGGCTGCATAACCTTGTGAATATACAAAAAACACAAAAACAAAAACCTTACGGATGGAGATAAGGGCTGCGCTACACGAAGAGTATACTCATCATCACTGAGCTGTGTCTGTAGAAACTGCTGAACTGGTGAATGTTTTGTTGTATATATTTGTACCACAATTTAAAAAAAAACAAAAAACTTTTAGAACACAGTTCTACTCTTACACACATGCAGTCACCATGAGTCAGAGTCAACTTGAAGGCAACTGATCTTTACTAGTTTAGTGTATATAAACAGGGACAGGTATCTGAAAATATCATTTCCATGTTTTTAATTATTTCTTCAACAAACATGTCACAAATGAATGAATGTCATCTCATAGGACATACAGCTGAGCTAAGAGGCTAAATACTTTTGAAAATCTTACCTTTGAATATTTGCACACGAAACTAGCAGCACCTTCCTTAAACCCTAACAGTCTCTAAAGACTTTCAAAAATAAGACATTTAGGTGAGGTAGCCTTCTCCTCCAACAGATGGAAAAATATCTGGAACTTTATAATACATGAACTGAATTTTCATTCAGTATCTTCTGAGTCATGAAACTGTTGTTTCTCTTCATTTAATTTATAACACAGACCAAATAAACTTATACATTTTAACTATTTAAAAATCATCACACAACTTATTTGCCTGAAAGGAAGAGAACCGAAGAATAGATAACCATATGTTGTATTTGTTTCAAAATACATTTTTCCACTCAATTTATCTTTCAAATGTCACTGCTAATGCCAATATGAAAATCAACTTGAGGTTTGCAGAGCACCTGTCCGTAGCTGGGTGGCAAGACAGTGACCTGCTAGGTGGCAAGGAGGGGGAAAACAGTTACCGTTGATTCAATCCAACTCATGACGACCTCATGTGTGTCAGACTAGAACTGTGCTCCACAGGGTTTTCAATGGCTGATTTTTCAGAAGTAGACCACCAGCCCTTCCTTCTAGGCCACCTCTGGGTGGATCAGAACCGCTGACCTTTCAGTTAGTAGCCAAGCACTTAACTGTTTGCATCACCAAGCAGAGGTCATCTACACGGAGCTCACTGCTTTTACATAACAGTATTTCCAGGATCCTGAGCAGAGTACATCAAGATGAACATCCATCTTTCTTTGTTAAAACTATACAATATCTGGCTTCCAAATAAAAATGCAGCTGGCTGATTTTTTTCTTCCCAGAAGGAACTTCGATAACAAACAGCAAAGTACATGATTTCTTAATCCTGTCACTGGATTAATTTTTGCCATTCATGAGAAATGTCTGCATGGCAGTTTCTGGTTTTTACCTCCACCTTCCTAGGATCTCCTTCACTGCTAAGGAGAGGTGCCTGTAGCCCAGTGACCCCGGGCACTCACATACTGGTGTGTAGTACTGTATGCTGTGCTCCCCATAATGTCGGTCATTACTCTTCCTGACTCTCCTTGTGTTCTGTGGTTGAAGCATTGAAGATTAATGAGGCATTTGTTCTCAATCAAGACGCTATTTATGAATACAGTTCCACTTACAATAAGCTATGCAGACTTCTCTTTCTTTCTCTCCATTAAAAAAGGGGAGGGGGTGTTTATTGAGCAAAAGGGAGAAAAAAGAGCAGAGAAAAATGATTTGTGACTTCTTACCCTGTAAGCAGTTCCCCAACGAGAAGGCCTCCACACCAAAGCTGTGCTGTCAGGATAACTGATGTCCTCAAATGTGCTGTTCCGTTTAGTTAAAGTAAAATGGCTATTACCACCCTTGCGTTTCCGAGCCAAAGTTAAGTCTACAGCTTCTCTGAATGAGTTGCCTCTTTGGGAGTCAAGAGGTAACGTGGGGCCCAAACGCATGACCTCGAATGGGAGGGTGTGAGCCTGGCTAGCAGTTCACAGGGCCATCTCAATGGAGCAGCCAGTTGGCTATGAATGGCCACCTTCTACTGGTGAACGCCTTGCCTTTGACAAGAACAAGACCTTTCTTTTTCCACTAGTTTTCCTTCCTAGGAAGATCAAAGTCAGCCTTCCAGGCTGACAGCCTCTCATCAGCTGGTCTTGACAGTATCATGTGGGGTGAAGAAAAAAACCAGCATAAACCAAATCAGACGGAGCAGCAATGGCACCGTGACCTCTCCAGGTCACAAGTCAATCAGATCTAAAAATCAGCCGCTCTGATCTACAAAGCCACTTCAGGGCTCTTCACAAAAGAAAATGTCAACGCTGTTGTCAATTGGGAAATTGGATTCAGGAGATTATCCAGTTCTGGGAGAGAGGTCTGCTGGACAGAAATGAGAGTAAATATGAAAAGTGAAAAAAAAAAGTCCCTCCACTCAACCACCCAATAATGCTAATTATCCTGCATTAAGTATGTAACCAACTATACTAGAAGTTAGTGCTGGCTTCATCGTCAATGCAAACAAACAAAAATTATTCAACGCCATTTTTCAGAATTAGGCCAGCTGTTCAGCCTTCCTCTCACTCTAAAAATAAGGAGCCAAGAGGGAAGAGCCTAGGCCTGGAGGCCCAGAGACCCAAGTGCCACCATGAATCTCAGCTTTCTCATGATGCAGCTGAGTTATTGTGGGAAAAGCATTTATTCTCTCAAACTCTGTTTCATTATCTGTAAAATAAGATTCCTAAGCTAGATCTAGACTTCTTTAGTCCTTGACTGTATTAAATTCTGTGGAAACTAAGAAAATTCTATCCCTACTACTTACATTAGCTTATAATCTAAATCAATAGTTACTCTGAATATGTAGGTGAAAACTTAAGAGATGAAACTTTGCTTTTCCTAAAAATGAGGGCTTCCAAGAGCCAAATGATCAGTAGTCTTAACGTCCATTATCAGCACCAGTAGTTTTACCTGGGGGCAAGAGAGGGGGATAAAGTTTGTATGACAGAATAAACCTGAAATAATCCTCAAACACCCAGATTTTCTTTAACTCTAATAATCTCCACCCAAAGAGAACCCCTGCTTTAGATGGAGAAGAGAGAAAGCACCACCTTCAGATTCAACAGAAGGCTGTTTAAGGTTGCTTCTTTTCTGATTGTGCCTCCATTTTACAGGTCCAAGCCTCAATCTATAGGACCTAGCCTCATTTCAATGTTGGAAGTCAAAGGCTCTACCCAACAGGTCACCTTCTTCCACTCAACTATTATTATGGAAAAGTAAATAGAAGAGTTACACGGTTTGCATTTCATAGTTCTCAAAGAAGTCAAGAGTTACTAGCTTTCCAAGAGATGGATTGTTTTTACCTACTGAAATTTAAGAGTTGAGAGCTGCATTAAGGAACACTCCAAAGATTAGGATTTTTAGAGAGTATGTTTCAACAAATGACTTAGATTCTTTAGTCCACATGCTTTAGCAACACTGTGAGGGTGGGTTTTGTAAACATCAATACCTCTAGTAGTTCTAGAATTTAATTTTGTAACTATGATTTATATAGAGAAAAGACTCCACTTTCTTTTAGAAGTCAAATACAATATACCTGTAAAGACCGGGGAGCATAAACAGTAACCATTACCCAGTCTGTTGATGCCACATATTTAGAATCAAGCAATTAATAAATCTACAGCCATCATAATATTTGCTATTTTTAATCCCTGGAATGGCATATTTCACTCTATGTAAGAGGAAATGAAAAGTTAAATCCAAATGATCATCAAGGTAAAATGTGGTAATATCTACCTGTTACTCCATTTAAAAAAATAACAAATGAGCAAAATAAAGGGCACAGTGAAGAACTGAACAGACAAGATGAAAGCCCATTTCACGTTAGGGTTTTGATTTCTTAAAACCATTTTGGGAAAAAAACAAACATTATGTTTGTTATAGGTATACGATACAACTATGTTATTCTGCAGTGTGCAATAAATGCTCTTCAGTAGATAATACATGTGTGCAATTGCCCAGTTTATGCATTTCATTATATAGAATGAGAATTCTAATGTATAAAGTGTTTTTTATTTTTCCTTACAGAACCTACCTTTTCATTGCAAGGCAATATTCATCCAAGAATACGATGCATGGCTGCTTTTTTTACACTGTATTACTATCAAGTGAAAATATTCTACCAAACTCTCCTAAAGTAAGTATAAAGGGATATATTAAGATAAAAATGAATCTAGAGTATCGTGCAGTGCCAAGCATTCCTGAATGGCAGGTGGTACAGTTATACTAAGGCCTCGAAATCACTCCTTAAAAACCAAGGAAACTCCTTAAAGGATAAAATACTTAGGAATAAATCTAACCAGGGATGTAAAAGATCTATACAAATAAAACTACAAAATGCTATTGCAAGAAACCAAAAGAGATCTTCATAAATGGAAAACATACCATGCTCATGGATAGGAAAGCTCAACATTGTGAAAATGTCAGTTCTACCCAAACAGATCTACAGATATAATGCAATCTCTATCCAAATACTAACAGCATTCTTTAACCAGAATGCAAAAATTAATCACTAACCTTATATGGAAAGGTAAAAGGCCCAGATAAGTAAAGCATTACTGAAGAAAAAGAACAAAGTAATAGGCCTCATACTACCTGATCTCAGAACTTACTATATAACCACAGTAGTCGAAACAGCCTAGTAGTACTGGTACAAAGACAAACACATAGATCAATGGAACAGAATCGAGAACCCAAACGTAAATCCATCCACCTATGGGCAGCTGATCTTTGACAAAGGACCAAAGTCCATTAAATGGGGAAAAAACAGTCTTTTTAACAAATGGTGCTGGTAAAACTGGATATCCATCTGTAAACGAATGAAAAGACCAATACCTAACACCATACACAAAAACTAACTCAAAATGGATCAAAGACCTAAATATAAAACCAAAAACTAGAAAGGTCATGGAAGAAAAAATAGGGACAACGCTAGGGGCCCTAATACATGGTATGAATAGGATACAAATCATAACTAACAATGCATAAACACCAGAAGAGAAACTAAATAACTGGGAGCTCCTAAAAATTAAACACTTATGCTCATCAAAAAAACTTCACAAAAAGAGGGTAAAAAGAGAATCTACGGACTGGGAAAAAATTTTTGGCTACGACATATCTAACAAAGGTCTAATCTCTGAAATCTATAGAATACTTCAATACCTCATCAACAAAATGAAAAATAATCCAATTAAAAAATGGTCAAAGGATATGAACAGACACTTCACCAAAGAAGACATTTAGAGAGCTAACAGACACATGAGGAAATGATCTCGATCATTAGCCATTAGAAAAATGCAAATCAAAATTACAGTGAGATATCATCTCACCCCGACGTTACTGGAACGAATCAAAGGAACAAATTTTGGAGAGGTTGTGGTGAGAATGGAACTCTCACACACTGCTGATGGGAAGGTAAAATGGTACAACCACTATGGAAAATGATATAGTGCCTTCTCAAAAAGCTAGAAATAGAAATACTGTACGATCCAGAAATCCCACTACTAGAAATACATTCTAGAGAAATCAGAGACGTCACACAAATAGACATACGCACACCCATGTTCACTGCAGCATTATTCACAATCGCAAAAAGATGGAAACAACCTAAGTGCCCATCAACAGAAGAATGGATAAACAAATTGTGGTATATACACACAATGGAACACAAAGATAAAGAATGATGAATCTGTGAAACATCTCACGCAACATGGATGAATCTAGAGGGCATTATGCTGAGCGAAATAAGTCAACCACAAAAGGACAACTATTGTATGAGACCACTATTATAAAAACCCAAGAAACGGTTTACACAGAAAACAATCTTTGATGGTTACTAGGGAGGGGAGGGAAAAACACTAGATAATAAAGTGATAACTTTGGTGAAAGGTAAGACAGTACAAAACACTGGGCAAGTCAGCACAATTTGACCAAAGCAAAGTCATAGAAGATTCACAGACACATCCAAATTCCCTGAGGGACCAAATTACTAGGCTAACGGATGGGGACCATGGTCTCAAGGGACATTTAGCTCAACTGGCATAAAACATAGTTTATAAAGAAAATGTCCTACATTCTACTTTGGTGAGTAGGGTCGTAAAAGCTTGTGAGTGGCCATCTAAGATACGTCTACTGGTCCCACCCTGTCAGGAGCAGGGGGGAATGAAGAGAACCAAAGACATAACGGAAAGATTAGTCCTAATGGACCACAACTACCACAGACTCCACCAGACCGAGTCCAGCACAACTAGATGGTGCCCAGCTACCACCACTGACTGCTCTAACAGGGATCACCACAGAGGATCCCGAACAAACCTGGAGAAAAATGAAGAACGAAATGCAAACTCACGCACACACAAAAAGACCAGACTTACTGGTCTGATGGAGACTGGAGAAACCCTGAACACCCTTTTAACTCAGTACTAAAGTCATTCCTGAGGTTCACCTTTCAGCCAAAGATTAGACAGGCCTATAAAATAAACATTAACATGCATAACTCAACCATGTATACGAGACTAAATGTGCATACCAGCCCAGGGGCCAGGACAAGAAGGCAGGAGGATACAGGAAAGCTGGACAAATGGAAACAGGGAATCCAAGGTCAAGAAGGGGAGAGTGTTGACATGTTGAAGGGTTGGCAACCAAAGTCACAAAACAGTATGTGTATTAATCATTTAATGAGAAACTAATTTGCTCTATAAACTCTTACATAAAGCACAATTTAAAAAAAAAAAAAGTAAAAAATAAGAATTAAAAAAAAATGTTCTACATCCTATCTTGGTGAGTAGCCTCTGGAGTCTTAAAAGCTTGTGAGCAGCCATCTGACATAACATCTATTGGTCCCATCCTGTCTGGAGCAAAGAAGAATGAAGAACACCAAAGACACAAGGAAAATATTAGTCCAAATAACTAATGGACCATATGAACTACAGCCTCCACCAGCCTAAGCCCGGAAGAACTAGATGGTGCCTGGCTACCACTGACTGCTCTGACAGTGATCACAATCGAGGGTACCAGGCAGAGAGGAAGAAAAATATAGAACAAAATTCAAATTCACAAAAAGATGAAAAAAATAATAAAAAGACCAGACTCACTGGTCTGACAGAGACTGGCGGAACCCCGAGACTACGCGCCCCAGACACCCTGCTAACTCAGAACTGAAGCCACTCCCATAGCCCACCTTTCAGCCAAAGATTAGACAGGCCTCTACAACAAACAATAACACACATGTGGAAAGTGCTTCCTAGTTCCATCAAGTATATGAGACCAAACGGGGAACACCTGCCCAAAAGCAAAGACGAGAAGGCAGGAAGGGACAGGAAAATTGGACAAATGGACATGGTGGGGTGGTCCACATGCCTGTGTTTTGAATAAAATCTGAAGATTTAAAAACAAAATGATGAGAAGTTGGGACTAGAGAGATATATCTAAGGTCCCTGGTAACCCTAAAATTCTTTTTTCTGTTTTGCTCTGCTCTTCTATTTTGCTTTAATTTGGTTTCCATTAGAATTGGGGACCATAAAAAAAAACTAAATATATGCATATCCTAACCTAGTCAGAGGTGATGAGTAACAGAAAAAGGAAGAGCAAGAGACACTGGTAATTATTGGCTTGCTCAAGTGCAGTTTGGCTAAAAGGTGATCTCCAAGGAAACACTCAAATTTCTTGACAAGAAACCACCACCAAAGAGCTACATTATCCCTCAAATTTAAAATGAGAGCCTTATCCAAATTCCTTTAACCATGCTGATGAAATATGACAAAACACTAATGGGATACAGTTTGTTAACAAGCAAAGACTGGCTGAGCAAAGAATTTTAAATAAAATCTAACTCTGGAAAAGATCTAAACTACAAAGGAATTTGTTCTCCAAATACCTGCTTATGCTTGTTTACTCTTTAGAATTCTGTATTATAAATTCTCCAGAAGATTACATGAAAAATCCTGTCATGTATTAGCTTACTAACCTCTAATACTCTGGATTATTAATTCTTAGGTAACCAGCCCATTCCAGACACTTAACTGAAATCCTCCTTCATAATTAGAAGTACAGTCCTAAAGTAGTGTTCAGGTGATAATGAAACATAAAAGATCACAAAAATACCCACACATACATACCTATACAATACGGGGACGAAAAGAAAATGGTAAAAAGAAACCAGAAAGAAAGCAATACAGATTCCACATTTTTACAGTGAGAGTATTTGCATTACATTTTTAATTAGCTGTAGGTGGTAGTCATTTTATTGTGGGAATTGATACATAGATTAGACCCAAACTACAGAAATTCAGGTCAAAAACGATGAGATTCACATTAAGAATCAAAATGAAGAGATGCATACTAGCAGCTAAGTGCTTAACCACTGCACCACCAGGGCTCCCTAGTAAAGTACAAGCCACAGTGAAATACCACCTGAGCCCAGCTGCACTATTAGATTGTCATTAGCCAGGTTAGAGCCTCCATCTACACAAGAAGTCTAGGGCTCCTCTGGAACCCGAAACTGACCACGTGAGAGTGATTCCTGAAGAAATCAGGTCTAAGGACGCTTTTAAAATGCAGTCATTCCATCCACAGAATTCAAAGAAACTGTATTAAGTGTCTAGTAAAAATTAATATTTCAACACTTTCTGCCACGCTGAATCAGGGTATTAAAGTCAGAATATCAATACCGTCAGTTACTTCCCAGCAATACTAAAATGGCAATTCTATTTCCCAGGAGAAGCGCTTATGGATGGAGCTTCATAGACAAAGTTCACTCACAACGAGCAAACTGAAAAAATAATTGGCCCACTGTGAATCTGGATCATTTCCAATTAAAAATAAAAAATTGTGTGTGGGTCTGAAAAATCACTATAAAGTTATATTCCAGAATTCCTAGTTCTACTGCAAATCAAATGATATTTGCATGGTTTCAGTGTTAAAATACAAAATGGCACACTATTTTCTGAGGGGCGAGGGGATTAAGAAAGATGCATTAAATCCATTCCAAAGAGTAATTAATCTGATTATTTCCTTCCGAAAACATGCTACACAGATAACACAATCGGACAGCACAAGCAGCTGCAGAAGTAGTATGTGAACAACAGCGCTACCTGAGGCAACAGGACTGCTCCGAGTGTCAGCGCAGTAGCCAGCAGTAACGGCGGATGGAGCAGAGAACTCTTCATGCCTTGGGGAACTGGATTAGAGTTATGGCTAATTTCTGAACTATACTCTAGAGTGAGTGAGAAAAATCCTGGGTCAAACTCTGGTTCTACATGGCTTTACTTGGGCTCACACAACAGGAACGCGGCCTGCATGGTAGACAAGAGCTGAATATATTTATTACAGCAAAACTTCCTGGCTATTTTAATGATACTCTGAATTTACATGGTTTTGGCTAACATAATGAGTATACCAAAGGAAATAACCAAAATGTTCTCTGGGTCCACTAGAGAGGAGACGTCTAAACTTGAAAATGTTACTACTGACATTTCATAGATAAGAAGATTATTAGGCCGATAAAGAATGTCCATCACGTCTACCTTTCCCCTTCATAACCCAAATTGAATGCCAGCAATAAAATCATTCATAATGGCACACCCATAGACTTCTCTAATTTACAGTCGTCATACATCTATTTCCACACTGAGAGCTAAAAATATATAACCATGCCAAAAATGTTCACCATGCAAGGCATCTTCCTTACACTGTACTTCAGGTTTTTAACTTTGATTACAAATCTTTGAAGAATAAAACCAACGCTACCATTACAATTGTAAGCATCCACCCGAGCAGGGCTCTGAGGTCATGAGTAGGGGACACAGTCTGTAGATCTAGAAGGTCTATACTCCCAAAGTTCTGATAGCTCTTGAAAGAAAAACATAATTAAGCAGCAAAATGGGTAGCAGAGTGGACAAATAGAATGAAACACAGTGACTGGATGTAAACTAACATTTCAGGAGTCTTTAGGAGAAACAATATAGACCAAGGGAACTTTGTGTCCCCAAGCAGAGGATCACTGGTTGTTGAAGGTTCTGCCTCAAGTTCACAGCAATGCCTGGCACAGAGCAAATACTCTACTTTAGATTTTAGCAGAGGTATGAATGCAAGTGGGAGAAAGACCTCAAGGTAGCTGAAATGCTACGTATAAACATGGATACTTCAGGAGGCACTGAGGACACCCCACCTTGACTACTATTAGACTACTTATTTTCAAGAATTGCAAAATAGGGCTGCGCAGGAAAACGAAGCCTTGAAAATACAAGTGTGGACCGGCTCTGGTAAAACAACTAGCAGTTCTGTAGAATTCTGAGTAGGGGAAGGACACCTAAAAATATACAGGTAGTCCCCAACTTACAATGGGGTTCCATTCTGACAATTCTATTTTAAGTCTATTCTGACATAAGTCAAATATCTCACTTCAAATTAACACCTGATGCTTCTTATGGTTGGTGCCCTGGTGGCACAGTGGTTAAGTGTTTGGCTGCTAACCAAGAGATTAGCAGTCCAAACCTACCTGCCGCTTCTTAGAAACCCTATGGGCAGTTCTACCCCGTCCTATAGGGTCGATATGAGTTGGAATCGACTCAACAGCATCGGGTTTGGTTTCTGGGTTATGGGCATGGTCTACAATGAAGTCAGCATCAGTGTTGTATCAACGAAGTCAGAATCATAAAGGCTGTTGGGCATGTGTGCAGCCCAACTGTAATATGTCATTAGAGCTGAACACTGCCCACCTTTCTACCCGTTATGATTCCCAAGACCAATACCAACTTCACCGTAGACCAGCCCATAGCTTGCTATACAGCAATGTTTCGAACAGTAAACCATAAAATCGAACATCTTGCGAGTGAACATCTGAGAATAACATCAGCAAGTTACATGCTACAACATTGTATGTAGTACATATTACTAATAATAAGATGTGCAAAAAGAAAGATGGTCGTAAGTGTTGTTTGTCGTAACTCGAGTAAGTTGTAAGTCAGAGACTACCTGTATCTAATACTTCTCTGATGCATACAGAGCCAGCATGTAGGATGAACTGGAAAGGAAAGACTAGGAATACAGTTGAATATAGAGTCTGCACACAAAATCATGTGTACAATCTTACCTTTTTACTGGATTTAAATGTGTCCAGAGGGGATGGGGTGTGGGAGATACTAAAGATACTAATACACGTCACTTACAGCTGTCCATGCATTTCTTTTGCACCGGGCACACAGCCATCCATCACAGACCTCATGAGAAGGGATACCGTAACAACCTAAAAAAATAAGAGTGTGGACCCATGTATTAGGTCTTTTGCATCTTTAAAATATTACACATCTCAACACTCAATCAAGAGACCCAATACTAATTTGACTCCTACTGCTTAGAACAAAACATAAGCAAGACTGTCTCAAAGATGCTTCCAGTTCTTATGCCACTTAACTAATAAAGAATATAGTCCAAGGAATTATGACAGCATGAGTCTTAACAGTTACTGATGATCGCAATAGTTGTCATACAGCTACAGGTGATAATTTTTCAATAGGAAATAACAAAATTATTAAACTGTCAAATCTGGTCATTTAGCCATGCAAAACAAATTTCAGAATATGTTGCAATCCAGGGAGCAGAGTTTTGGGAAATTTAGAGCTAATACAATAATTAACCTTTGAAATTACATTTTTGAAACCATTTAAAAGCACATTTCAAACATTAAGTTTAATGAGCTTTAATTTCAGTGATGGGGGCCAAAGATTTACAATCCATCCTTAGTGATGAAGAGACGTCTTCAATTCAACTTTGACTTGCCTGCCCAAAGACAGCTAACTAAGGAGATGGCCGATGATAGAAATACACACAGCAATATCTGGTACCAAGAAACACTTGTTATCTGACTTCCTGAAATAAGAGGATTTTGAAAGATTATTTAAAATCAAATTGCTGTAACATTTGAGATGGGAATAGAAAATAACAGGAGTGTAATTACCCAAAGAAAAGCCTATCATTGTTAACCAAGACCACAAAATAATGAGTCCAAGCATATGTTTATGAAATATTATGACTAAATTACATAGCTAGCTAGCTTAGGAGTCAAGATTAAATATCAATTTTCTTGTGTTCTGGTGCTTTGCCTCATATATAGGTTTAACAATAAAGAGTGAATGTATATATGTATGTGTGTTTCAAACGGATGTAAACAAGAGAGTTGCTGTAATTATATTTCAATCACAATGTGTTCAAATCCCTTGTAGAAGCAGATAGTATCATATAAATAAATAATAGACAGGGAGGCTATTTCAAACATAATAGAAGACTGTTATTGCTCTTGGGTAAACACAGTAATATCCACATAATAAACCACTGAAATTTCATGGACAGAGATAGACCATACATTAGTAGGTTAACCAGACATGCGATTTGTTAAGAAGTAGAATGATTTAAGACATAAGAGATAAAGACTATGTGAAGGACTAAAGCCTGTGAATGACTGAATGATAAATTCATTTACTTGCATGAACCCGTACACAGCACTTTGCACAGGAAATCAGAAGGCTTGTTCCATCTTCTTCAAGGAAGGCATTGGGTGGAGAATATTCTATATTTTCCTCGCTATAAATAAAACACATCTCGGGAATGAGTGGCTTAGTCTTTTCTCCTGAAGTAATCACTTCATCTAATTTTGTCTCCCATCTAGACTCATTTTCTTCATGGCTGCTGTCTGGCTGAAAAACAGAACATTTACACATGAGTGAAAAACCTGGAAAAGAGCTTCTCATTCGTTCTGGTCAATCAAAACCACTAGCAGCTGCACCTTCCAACTTCTGTTCTTTCTCCTTGATACAACTATCTGTATTTGTCAATGCTGCTTCTCAGACTCTCATCCAGAAGCTAATCTGTAGGAACAAGAGGATATTCTGCAAGTCTGTTCCTACAGGAAAGTGATGAGCTACTGAAATTATGATCTGAGAAGCACTGATCCTTCTGATGAATTTGTTTTTGCTTCTTCATCTGCACTAGCCTAAGAGACTTACTTTCACTGACTGAAGAGCATCACTTGGTTCCACATGAAGGCGTGTTTTCAAAGATCCCAGTTTTAATCTGTGCAACAGTATTGAGAAAGGCTTCTGCCTCGTCGCAAAGTTCCAAAACAGTAAGAGAAAAAGATCTGGTGCCTATTGGTAAATATGAAAGGGCAATATCCCAAACAAAATTGTCGTTTCTCCTTAAAACACATGAATTTATGCTAAAAAATTTATGCTAAAAATCTTACGATTTTACTTTTTTTTTTTTTTTTTTATTGCCAGAGAAATATACAGGCAGAGCAGTCCGCAGAAATAACTCTCAACAAAAAAAATAAAGTTTTCTCAAAAAAATAAAAAATTCAAGGTCTAAAGGGGAAAATAAAAAATACTGTGTCACTCACCAGTGCTGCATTCAAAGATATACAGTGAGGAACTACTTCCTCTATTTACAGAGGTCTGGAAATACAGCATATCACATAGTTTCATGCTCTGAAACATCTGAGCAGAATAATGTCCACTTTACATAGAACTCTAAGAGATGTGATCTTGAATAAAATATTTCTAATTCTATTAATGAGAACATGACCAAAAACACAATGTTTGTATCCATACACTTTATAACATGTTGAACCCCAAAACAGACTATGTAGTACCTTACTAGACTCCTAGAGAACATTTGGCCTACATTACTACTGTGATCTTGCCTGCCAGTCTTGAGATTCGTTGATCTTTGCAGCCTGTGAGCAACAGCCCTGCTCTCTAACCTGCTGATCTTGGGTTCACCAGCTCCTGTGGATGCATACGTCAGGGGAGGCCTCCAGCCTGACCCATGAACTTGGGACGTCCCAGTCTCTGCAGCCTCGTGAGCCACTTCCTTGATATAAATCTCTCTCCACATATATGTTTATATGCTTTACTAGTTTCACCTCGCTAGAGAACCCAGCATAAAACACTGTCTCTTTTGTAAGTTTCCACTGTTTAAGCTTTATGTTCTGTTTCTTGCTGAAAGGGATAGGAAGAAAGATTAGAATTGCCCCTTTCCTGAAATGAACTAGGTAGGACATTCAAAAAGAAAAAGTACTGTCAGAGAACTGTTGTCTCCCAAGCAGCACTCAGAAATCCTGTTTGTCTTCCTATGAAGGCTGTTAGTTACAGGAGTATTAATGTCTTCCCGTTTTCTGTGCCTGCTAACTCTACAGTGACTCCCGGGTGACCGCTGGGATTTACAGGCACATAGAAGTGCAGCACTGAAGAGAAACCTTGATAGGTTCCCCCCCTTACCTTGTAGTAGGGCATGAGCAGAGTACAGATAGCGCAGTGTGGTGCCATTCTGGCTACGGCTGCATTGTATTCTTGCTCAGCCACAAAGTTTGGGGACTTCGTCTGCCAAATGTGGACCAGAGGCTTCGCCCAAGACTCCGTTTCCTCTACTTCTTCCTCAGTTGAGGGCACCTCAGGCAATTCTTAAGAGAAAGAGCATGAAAACCCAGTGAGCAGGGAACCAGGAAGAACAATACCCCAGCTATAAAAGAAGCGAACATTCCAAGGAGCTTGATGCCAGACAGCAAACATATTTTAAATGTCTTCCAAATACAAACTGAGAGAAATGGAACAAAAGGAATTTGCTTCTCATTCTTGTCAAGCTTCAGGGATCAACAGTCCAATCTCGTTGTGTATGGGGTCGCCATGAGTCAGGAGCTGACTTCACAGCAGCTAACAACAATTTGACCTTAAATGTACACTGGCTTTACCACAGAACCCCTGCAATACACAACAGAAGTCTTAGTGTGGAAGACGTGAATGAAAAGTTAACCAAACCTATTGCCATTGAGTCGATTCCGACTCATAACAACTCTATAGTAGAACTGCCCCATAGGGTTTCCAAGGAGTGGCTAGTGGATACAAACTGCCAAGCTTCCAGTTAGCAGCTGTAGTGTTAACCAGGAACTTTAAATGCCATTAGGTCTTCGACTCATAGGGTAATATGTGCCACAATTACTCAGCTATAAATAGCTGTTACTACACATTGGCTCACAAAAAATTTATCATATCACTTGTTTTATTAGAAAAGAATGAAACCCACAACAAAATGGAGTCACTTGGGTTTTAGAATTAGGTTGAACCATACAAGACTGCCATTACCCAGGTCAAGAAAAGCTTGAACACTGGCAATTTCCTACAGTCCAACGTAATATATTGGCTGCTGTTAGGTTTTTAGGTGCCCCTACGCACAAAAGAACAAAACACTGCCCGGTCCTGTGCCATCCTCATAATTGTTACTATATTTGAGCCCATTGTTGAAGCCACTGTGTCAATCCATCTTGTTGAGGGTCTTCCCTTTTTCACTGACCATCTATTTTACCAAGCATGATGTCCTTCTCCAGGGACAGTCCTTAGAAGGACTGTAGCCCTGGGTAAGACAGATTCTCATAATTATCTTCCTGCCCTATCTTTTTTCTTTTTTAATAGTAAATATAAAACTTTTTTGTAAACTATAAAGTACTAAAGTTCTTTGTAAATTCTAAAGTAACATGTAAATGTATATATGATTATTTAAAATCCACCCAACTGTCTCCTTATTTTCATCTGATCTGTTTTCATTAGATGCTGCAATATTTTATTAGGGTAAGAAAGAGGTTTCACTTAGTCATACTGGTGGATAACCAATATTCCAGGACACTCATATCCCTTGGGTCATTATGGTCATTCAGATTTTAAGTTAGCTTTAAAAGTCAAAAATATTGGAACTTTCTTGATCTTTAGGTATTTTGTCCTCCTGTAATTTCTTCATCGAATTCTTCATTCCTTTCCTATGTGCAAGAAAACATGTTTACCCTTGAACTAGGCCACTGTTCAAGCACAGACATAAGTATTACACTGACCCTGGCTAGTGCCTTTCCCAGTTTTATGTATTTATATAACTAGAAGCCTCAATCCTTGAGGGACCCAAGAAAGGCTTTGGGTTTTTGTTTTGCTTTGGGCTTTTTTTTGTTTTGGGGTGGGGAGGAGGAGGGGGTTAGGAGGACCTTCAGGATACCCCAGCCATCTCCTTATCACATGATTCCAAATAAAAACTCTCTTTTTCACCCCCAAGAGCCTCACTCTACTCTTCTTCCTGCTTCCTTTTCAGTGTACCTTCAGCCACTTCCTTTAAAAAAATAAAAAATAAATAAATAAAAACTTTCTATCTTCCAATATACAGAAGAGGGAAAAAAATCATTTTTTCCCTTCTGTCTTGTCTTTTTTATGTTCTGATCATCCGGCATCACTATGCCTAGGAATTCCCTTTCCTCCCCTCCCCCTCTTCAACTACAGTTGAGTAATGAATCTTTACATGCTTCACTATAATCTCATTGGTATATAATTACCTCACACCATGATGCCTTTTGTAACATGTTGTGGAATGAAAACAGACCAGGCTGTTTTTTATAGAGTGTTAGATTTTAAAAAAATCAAATTAGTTCTCACAATATCCTAGTCAAAAGAGAGGGCAGGGGGCAGATAGTATTAAACCTACAAATACACAGACACTGCAGGCATTTAATGAATACTAATGTTTTTATTACTAATCATATCACTTGTTGGTAAACCAGCATATCAACAATCAGAAGCCTGTGCACAGCTCGGAGTCTCATCCTGAACACCAGTTCGCTGCAGAGATTATGAGAGAGTGTGGGAAATAAAAAATCCCTAGTTATAAGTGCATCAGAGTTCAGCAAATCTGGGAAAATGCTGCCAGCCATCAAACCACCTTCCTTCCTAACTACAGCGAAACCTGTAAGAGCTGGAACTTGACAGGTCTGTCTTGTTTTTCTGGGTCTTGCCAAGTTTTCCCCCTTTGACAGGGCACAGTCTTACCATTTTTTCCATCACTCTCTATTAGTGGAAAATGTTTTAGTTTTCCTTCTCTGACACAAGTTCCAGCTTTTGCAGACTTACTGTATATTCTCAACAGGAACAAAAGAAGCACTAATGTTACCTGTAGCTAAAATTACATAGGTAAAATCACAGTAATTAGATACTCACAGCCAACCTGCTTACAATTCCCCAACACCTTGCCCCAATGTGCCTTAAAACCATCTCCAAAACTATCTTTATGCTTGCTATTCAAACCACACCCACTGTCATAGACTGAACTGTGTCCCCCAAAAATATGGGTCAACTTGGCTAGGGGAAGACTGAAGACAGGACCTTCCCCCAGAGCCAACAAGAAGAGAAAGCCTTCCCTTGGAGCTGGCGCCCTGAATTTGGACTTCCAGCCTCCTAAACTATGAGAGAATAAACTTGCTTGTTAAAGCCATCCACCTGTGGTATTACTGTTACAGCAGCACTAGAAAACCAAGACACCCACCCTTTCCACAGGACCATAAACCACTCTGTTCTTCAACAGATCAATTCATCAGTTTCACAGGGTAATTAGGTCTTTTCCTTGTTGTCAATGTTTATGTTATAAAGTCTGAGATTCAGTACCACATCTTATGCTGATCAATGACTCTACAGCCATCGCAGAGGTATGGTGTCGGAGAGACTCAATCATACAGGTCACGTGATGAGGAAGAGGTGGTGCCTAGAAAGCTGGGAGCTAGGAGAATCCTAAAAATTTGTAGTTCTAAAAAGAATGTCAGGTTGCTTCAAGTCTTAAGATGTTTAGAGAATTTTCAAAAGATTTCTACTCATGTTAGCTTGGCATACTCTCCATTATTTAGATAGCAACTTATTTCCACAAATTACTAAAATTTCCCAAGGTATGCAGGGGCCACATTGGTCATAGAGGTTGTGTAAATATACTGTTACTGACTGTGTGGACATACAGTTTTTATTTTAATGATTAAATATTTATTTCAGGTTGCTGTCTATATAAAACAATTAACATTTTTTAAGAAAAAAGTACATATACAGCTTAGATAAGTAAAAAGTCAAATTGAAAAAATATATATATGTAAGTATTAGTTCAGGTGATAGAAAGTTTAAATCTGCAACAAAAATCTTACAGGGAAACAGTATAATAAATTTGACCAAAAAAAAAAAATAAGGTTTTTTCTCTGTGGTCTATAACAACGGTTATTAAACCACTGAGCTGAGGTAGCTAACCACAGCTACATGGGTAGGGCTCTGATCCACCTCTATTATAATAAACACATTCATCTGTTGTCTACACCAGAAATCCTCCAAGCACCGCAGAGAAAAAAAGCATGAGTGATAGAACTAACATAATGGTTCATCCCTGCAATCAGCATAATCTTAAAGTCTGTCCATAAACCTAAACCTCAGTATCTCCGTCTGCAAAAATGAGGACAAGATTACCTTAATTACAGAGTTTTTAAGCAGGTCATATGAGACGCCAGACATAAAGCTGCTACTTCTTGCTGTGCACGTCCTAAGTCTTCAACAGATGAAGGTATTCCCCTCTGGTCTCCAGCAGAACCTTTGCAAAGGTCACTCAGAAAATGGCTTGTAATGTAAGCCCTAAACACTAAACTTTTAGTGTAATAATACATTTTAAAAATCACCTATATGAGACTAAATGGCCAACAATTACTTTAAAACAAAGAGGAGAATGTAACGGGCAGGGAAACTAGACTACTAGAAACAGAACAACCAGAAGAGAAATAATGAGAATGTTAACGCATTGTCACAGAACGACTTGTGTAGAAATTGTCAAATGGGAGCCTAAACTGCTGTGTAAACCTTCACCAATAACACAATATTATTAAAAATAATAGTAACAACAACAATACAGACTGGAATAGTAAGAGCCAATCTAGACAGATAGCCCAGTGGCACAGTGGTTAAAGAGCTCGGCTGTTAACCAGAAGGTCAGCAGTTCGAAACCACCAGCCGCTCCTCGGAAACCCTATGGGGCATTTCTACTCTGTCTTACAGGGTCGCTATGAGTAGGAATCATCAAAGGGTATATTTTTTCAGAGTAAAAGAATGTCTTTATTCTCCCCTTCAGTCAAAAATATCACTGAAGAATTGTTTATGATAATACAAAAAGATTAGAACTATGTGTTCACTAAGAAACATATAAATAAATTATGGCATGGCCATATTATGCAGGCATCAAGAGCAGGTGCTTTTGAAGAATATTAATGAAATACAATATAATATGAATATACATATTACATAACATAATATTAAATGAATACTACAATAATCAATGAAAAATCAAGATACAACACTGTATATAGAGAATGATGTCAAATCTATAAAAAATATATTTAAAAGTGTGGAAGAGAAGAAAGGAGGTTTGCAAGTTTTATAATTAAAAAAATATGCAACCTTTAAAATTAAAAAAAAATTCTGCCATCAGACTAATACTAGGCGAATATTATGAATTGGGGGAAACCTTCGTTTGAGAGCAGGTGTATGTCAGATTTATTCACTCAGTAGTCTCTTTGAACAAATTTTGCTTGTGAAGGGTAAGTGGATTTCTCTAAAGAAGAACATTTGGGCCAACTGTGGAGCGGGTGCCTCCAGGACTTACTGAGAAGCAGCAGATGGGCAAAGCCATCGGCTCTACTACAGAATGATTTCTCTTTGCCAGTCACCACCATGCGTCTGCTGCTTGGGGCCATGTTCCAGTGACGTGGTTTGGCTGGTGCAGCACCACGCTCAGCTATGAAGAGCGCAGCAGCATCTGTTATCTTGCAGGTACTTAAGCAAAATCTCAGTCCTGGGGGACATTATGTATAGTTCCAAATGTCCTGGAGGAAATTGGCGTGTGTGTGTGTGTGTGTGTGTGTGTGTGTGTGTGTGTGTGTGTGTGTGTGTGTGTGTGTGTGTGTGTGTGTGTGTGTGTGTGTGTGTGTGTGTCAGGAATAAGTGACTCAAAAGAGAAAAGAAGTTTGAAGTTGGGAACTTTATTTTTCCTTTAGTATATATTGTATATATCAAGGATTGTTTACATTGCTATCAAAGGTTATAAATTTTCAACAGAGAAAAACTATGGGAGTTTTAGGTATGATTTTACTGGGAAATGGTGACACTGAGGAAAAATGAAATTCTGAATTACAGTTCCCTAAAAATGTTAATGTAATAATGGATACAGTCCCTGGTTGGTGCAAATGGTTAGGTGCTCGACTACTAGCCAAAAGGTTGGCAGTTCGAACCTACCCAGTAGCTCAGCAGGAGAAAGGCCTGGCAATCTGCTTCCATAAAGATTAAACCCATTGCCGTTGAGTGGATTCCAACTCATAGTAACCCTAAAAGAAACCCTATGGGCAGTTCTACTCTGTCACATGGGGTCACTATGAGTCAAAAACCAACTCCATGGCACCCAACAACAACAACATGACAGGCAGTACAATAGATGCTGGAAATAAGAAGTAAATACTAAACAGTCCCTTGCCTTGCAAGAGTTCGTAACTCCCTGTAGGTGAACCCTGCAGTTCCGTGAGCTATTTCATCAACAGCATCTAGAATACAAGGTCAAAAAATGGCCAAACAAGAGTTCCAAACAACGAACTTCCAGCACATTGCAACCTATGTGCAAAACAAGTTCCCCTTAGCTACAAGCCAGCTCTGGGAGTCTGTGTAAAGGACAGCAAGCTCCTTAGACATTTTAACCCAAGAACTAATAGGGCACTATTACCACCTGGAAGATCACAGAAAACAGCTGCTAAAGAGACTCAGAGAAGCTCTTCAACCAGGTGCCCATGATGCCGACTGCTAGGGAAAGGAGGACACACACTAGTCAACAGAAAGAACATCCAAATCCGTCAGGGGGTCCTGCCTACTCTGCCACTTGAGCTGTTACCAGATGCAGGCCCACCTCAGTAACTCTGGACTCACGGATCTCTTCCAGGGAGATGCTTGGTCCAGATCCTAGCCCACTGCACCCGAAGGCATTATAAAGTAAATTTCCTCAAGAAAAGACCTTAACAATTATGGAAATATTTGAATAATATGCAAACATTCAAATATCATAGGAAACTTATTCCTCCTCATTTTTTTCTAGCACAACAAATATCTCTGCAATTTTAGATCTTGAAAATCCTTCTCCAAAAGCAAAGTGAATGACAGAACATGAACACTAAAACAATGGCTCATCAGTGCAGAATTCAGAGGTCTATTTGGAGCCCTGGTGGCACTGTAGTTAAGAGCTCGGCTGCTAACCAAAAGGTCGGCAGTTTGAATCCACCAGCCGCTTCTTGGAAACTCTATGGGGCAGTTCTACTCTGTCGTATAGGGTTTCTATGAGTCAGAATCAGCTCGATGGCAACACGTTTGGTTTTTTGGGTTTTGATGGGTATAAAAAAAAACAGCCACCTCACCATCTCCTTGAAACCTGGACCTAGGAACTAGAAAAGGGGAAGGGGGTAGCTCAACCTAGGATAAAAATGATGATAAATTGAACCACTTACTAACTTGAAGCCTGGGACAAGTTACTTAACCACCCACCTGCCTGCCCCTCCCACCCCTGTGCTGAGGTGAAAAGCCCCTTCCTAAAATCCATGACAAAGGTGCCCAAACGCCAGCATAGAGAACACTGCCAGCTCAGGACTAATTTTCACTGGCCAGTGGCAAAACAAAAAAAGAAAATACAGACTGCTCAGTAAGTTTATCATAAAATTAAATTAAAAAACAAGGAAATACATAAGCCTCACAAACTTTGCACATTTATTCTTCACCTTCAGGGCTGGTTTCACAAGCAAACAAATGGTGGAAATAAAAATGTAGAAAACGTGGTTCAAAACATGGTATAATTCAGTGGCTTATAGGTTAAGGCCGATGTCTCCGGGGAAAAGAGGTTATGAACAGTTTTAAGGACATGTAAGGCAATATATTTAAGATGAGTTGTACGAAATTGCAGTTTTTGTATGTTAAAAAAAAGTCAAATATTGGCAATCTCATACATTTGAACGTAATACAATGATTTATTTTTCTAAGGGATAGAATGAGCTATGCAATTGTAGCATCAAATGCTGTTCCCTTCAATGCTTCCTGCGAGAGTAACAAGCCACGCATGAAGGCACAAGAATCAAAGTCTCGACTACCATTTTATAATCCCAAAGCTTTCAGCACGTTCAGACACCTGATCATAAGACTTCGGGCCAACCATTGTTTAGAAAGGTTTCAAGATGGACTGTGAAAAGTTCAGAACACAGCCATACAACATAACTTATAAAGTTAGCATTTTTTCCCCTCTAATTCAATCAAAACCTGACCAAGCCACTAGCATAATAAGAGCAAGGTGGTTTTGATTTTATTCCCCATATTAGAGTAATAGGCAATGCCACTGGGGCTTCCAATGGAATTTACCGACAGAGAAATCAAGCGAAACTGAGAACGCCCGACTATTATTGCACAGCTAAGTGCTAGATAATATATCCACTCAATCTGTCTGAGCGCCAACAACATCTCATGTTTTATGTTCACATAATGCAGGAAAACACTGGCTGTGACCTATCAACAAATATTCCAAACCAATCTACTTAGTAATCTGCTGAATTGGCTGTTTTATTGCTTAAACAGACAGAAATATAACTGTGCTTATTATGAAAGGCTAGCATTACCTCCAACTAATAAGAACTGATTGAACAAAGAGAAGCAATCATTATGTAATAATTAATAACATTTGGAGCATGACATGCAGCAGTCATAAAGCAGTGTTTGTGTTTCAAAACTGGCAAAGAAAGGGACTTTGTAAGGAGGGGAACCACTGGTGGTGAAGCATGTTCCTATACTTCAAGCTTTTCTTTTTCCATGAAAGGCTAGCATGGGCCAAGGATGAACTCGTATCCTCTCCTACAATATTTACATGGCGTCAAAGAAATTTAGAGTTTGAATGGAACTTTGGGATCACTAACCCAACCATTTCCTCTTACAGATGAGTAAACTGGGCTGTGGAGAGACCGCATGACTTAGTTTCCCAAGACCGTAAGCCTTAATGGCCAAGGAGAGACTAGAAGCCGGATCTCAACCATAAACAGAGACTTGTGTCCCTATTACTATCTGAGAGAAAAGAAATGGGTGCTTTTAATATTTAAAATAATATTTGTACCTAATAATTGAAATGGCATTTGTAAAGTTCACATCAATAAAAGACATCATTATTATATTTGCTCAACATATTTGCTTTAATAAGTTCTTGAAATAAAAGAAGGAAAAATTCAGACTGGCAAATCTGTACCAAAGCTGTCAGAAAAGAGAAAAGAGGCAGTTACGGCAGACCAAGAGCAAAACAACACAAACAAACAAAAAAAACCCTAACTGGCCACCGTTGATTGAATTCTGACTCATAGTGACCCTGTTGGACAATGTAGAACTGCCCCATTGGGTTTCCAAAGAGCGGCTGGTAGATTCAAACTGCCAACGTTTTGGTTTGTAGCTGTAGCTCTTAACCACTGCACCACAAGGGTCCCAAGGGCAAGAAGGCATAATTCTTCCAAAATCATCTGTGTACCAAAGGTGAACTGAAACCACCAATTCTAAATAACGTTCCTTTGTTTGAGGGACAACTGCAAAGGGCAGCCAGGCTGTATACTGGTGGTGCTCCCAACGGTGGGGGCATTTTCATGCCTTTCCTCCAGTGACTGAATGAGATCCAGTAAGGTAAGCAGGACACACTACAGGAAGTCTCAGGCAATCAATCCCAGAAGAAAACAAAAATCTCTAGTGCTGTAAGCTGAAACCATTGGGTAGTTCTGGTCTTGGGAAAATATGCTTAGGACAGGCTTATTAGTCAATTGCATCATAAACACAAGCACTTTTATAAAAGTGAAACACTGAAAACCATTTGGGGAGGTGATTTCTGTCAGTAGAATTGCTGAGATTTCACTTAAATGTATACATTTTACTCTTTAGAACAACTAACAACCTAGGTTAAATGGGTTAAACAATGGTCAAACACCAAGAATAATCTCTAACTAAAGCAGCAATTTCCATCTCTTCCATCAGTATATTTAAATTTTTAATCCATTACTAAATGAATTAAAGTATTAATACAGGCAGACTTTCCAAAAGATAAATTACTGGAACACTCTGAAAGATACTCTCGATCTAAGCCTCAAGGCAGGCAAACACTGCAAAGATAGGGATCAGGGTCTAAGCTGTATTTAATTTCAAAGAGATGCTTAACAGCTCATTACAGCACTACGCTTGCTGAACTAGTGATTTAGAAAGAGTTACTCAGATATTTCAGATCAAAGGAAATCAGAGTCATGACCAGGGCTTTCATCTGAATCTTGTCAATATTCACACTTGTTGATGGGGTCACCTCCGCACATGCCTAAGCACCCTACAGATATGTATCTGAATCTTTCGATCTTTCTGCATAATTATCTAAAAATCACATAATTATCACTGAAGAGTTCTAAATAAAAATGTGATACAATGGTGATCAGCCCTTTTGAAAATCTAACAGAAGCCCTGTAGGTCTCAACCTAGTGCTGCATTCTATTCCAGGGAACTCAAATGCCCACAACCCTCCCATCAACCAGGAGGGGGGACCCCTTGATCGTTCCTGAGCAAGCATCACATTTCACACCAGAGGAAACTGAGGCCAGGGAGAAAACATGCTCAAAATAGAAACATGTAGCAAACAGAACCATGGTTCCGATTACAGCCTATTGTCCATTCAGCAACCAGCCCTGCTCAGCCAGCATTCAAGAAGTTGTGTAATTGCTTCGGCCTGGTTCATTGTAGGCATCATCCACTTTTATTTTAAATTTCTGGCTTGCAACAAGAAGTATAAATTTGATCACAGTCATTTGATTTAAGAATTCTTAGGTAGATTTCCTCTTCTTTCCTATCACCCTTCCCCACCCAAGACCAGACCCCGTCAGGCAAGCTCTCTTCTCTCCCTGAGCTGTGGTCAGTTTTTTTGTTTCTTTTGCCCCACTGCACCCATTCACTAAGGGTGAAAGTTTTTCAGAGTCCAGCTCTGAGTGTCTGGGAGATCCTATGGAGTTTTAGCTCAGATGCCCAGCCTCTACTCGAATCCTGGAAATTTCCCCCCAAATAGCCAGGCTCTGGCTTTCCCTTCCCATCTGGATGGTGTTTCCCTCTGAAGCCCCTTCGGATTTCCCTCACTTCTTGAGAGCTTGGCTATCATTCTCCTCCTGCTCCTCATAGTTACATCACAACAGCAACAACAAACATTTATTATGAACCAAACCCTGTTCTCCATGCTTTACGATCTTAGTCTTCCAATACGCAACCAACTGTAATGACCTCCAGGTTTACATCATCAAAAAGCCACTGCACTGTCCCAAAGAGAAGACTCTTCTCTCCCAGCTGCAGTGATGCTCCCAGAGGGGCTAGATCGAGTACTGATCCCCTTTCCTGCTGTTCTGTTCGGGAGTCACAGCCCACCTTCAGTAGAGAGCTGCACATTCACCAACAGGGGACACTGACTGTTGTTTAAAGATGTAACCCAGATGCTGTAATCTAGCTACATGCCTATCTGGCATACAGACCTGCTTCCATACCAAGGGTGCAAAAAGAGCTCACAGTTAGGGTAGAAGGTTAACAAACAAAGCTGGATTTGTAATTGTGTGCACCTAAGAAGGAAGTAGAGCCCCGGTGGCACAGTGTTTAAGAGCTACAGTGAGCTACGGCTGCTAATCATAAGGTTCGAATCTACCAGCTGTTCCTTGGAAACTCTATGGGGCATTCTGCTCTGTCCTACAAGGTCACCATGAGTTGGAATCCACTCGATGGCAAAGGGTTTCATTTTTTGTGTGTGTGCTTTAAGAATGGAGCACTAAAATCATTCTTCATCACTTTCTAACAATAACAATGTACATTCATTTCCAACCGCACAAGCAAGACACTGAGGCAAAAGTGGCCGATGATGTAACTAATTTTCTCCAGGCCACAAAATACTCTTCATTGTCAGTTTGTAAGCTTGCAAAAATCTAAGAGCCACGATTTTTTAGCCATCACAAAAATTCTCTGATTTTTCCCCTCGATTCTCAAAAATCCTCAGAGGACCCCGGGAGTCCTTAACATTTTAGAATGGAAAGTGACACTGTTACAAATGCTACAAGCATCAAGGTTTCAGCAAGATATTTAACCTCAAACCCTTGAGACAATTTCGTTAAAATAAGCCATTTATAAATTTTGCAAGCTGTAGAGAGTGAAATCAGAACTGCTCTCCACGGAGAAACTCTGGGCCAACTGATGATGGTCCACGTCAAAACTAACTTAGGAAAATAAGGATACAGGAGAAAGCAGCTTTCCTTGTGTGTTAGTATAACCCGGTCCCTTCAGAGAAACTACTCCAAATACAGGCCATAATAGGGAAGGGTAATTAAAATTCATGAGTAACATATGTAAGTATGAATGACTTTATACAGAATTGTCCTATAATTATCTTGACAATAAGGGGAAAATGGTTTCTGTTGAGTATAATAAAGTACGAGAAAGAAGAAATCAACATGATGACATGTTTTCATATATTCCATGACTTCCATAACTCAAATACATTTTATGACTTCTATTATTCAAACCAATTATGGATAATATTGTGAAGAGTGGGATTCCAGAACACTTAATTGTGCTCATGAGGAACCTATACACAGACCAAGAGGCAGTCATTCGAACAGAACAAGGGCATATGGAGTGGTTTAAAATCAGGAAAGGTGTGCATCAGGGTTATATCCTTTCACCATACTTATTTAACCTGTATGCTGAGCAAATAAGTCGAGAAACTGGACTGTATGAAGAAGAACATGACATCAGGATTGAAGGAAGACTCATTAACAACCTGCAATATGCAGATGATACAACTTTACTTGCTGAAAGCAAAGGACTTGGAGCACTTACTGATGCATGATGAAGATCAAAGACTGACTACAACCTTCAGTATGGATCACACCTCAACATAAAGAAAACAGAAATCCTCACAACTGGACCAATAAGCAACATCATGATAAACGGAGAAAACACTGAAGTTGTCAAGGATTTCATTTCACCAGGATCCACCATAACACACATGGAAGCAGCAATCTGGAAATCAAACAACGTACTGCACTGGGTAAATCTGCTGCAAATAATTTCTTTACAGGGTTAAAAAGCAACGATGTCACTTTGAGGACTAAGGTGTGCCTAACCCAAGCCAGGGTATTTTCAATCACCTCATAAGCATGCAAAAGCTGGACAATGAACAAGGAAGACCAAAGAAGAACTGATGCCTTTGAACTATGGTGCTGGCAAAGAATACTGAATATACCATGAACTGCCAGAAGAACAAACAAATCTGTCTTGGAAGAAGTACGGCTGGAACGCTCCTTAGAAGCAAGAATGGCGAGACTTCATCTCACATACTTTGGACATGTTATCAGGCGGGACCAGTCCCTGCAGAAGGACATTATGCTTGGTAAAGTAGAAAGTCAGAGAAAAAGGGGAAGACCCTCATTGAGATGGACTGATACAGTGGCTGCAGCAATGGGCTCAAATGCAGCAACGATTGTGTGGATGGTGCAGGACCAGGCAGTATTTTGTTCTGCTGTACATAGGGTCACTATGAGTCGGAATTGACTCAATGCACCTAACAATAACATTACTCAAACCAAAATTCCACCTTGGGTTGGTTTTATAGAAACTAATATTATCCCTTCCTGAACCCTACATCTACTATTTGTTTTATAACTAAATTTGAGGTATAAAAGAAGACAGTGGGTAAAAGAAAGATATCTGCTAAGGCTGTCTATTCTGATACATTATTTAAGCTGAACAAGAAGCTTGAACCCAAGATTCATGTTACTCTCTCGACAGCATCTGTACATACACTCGACCTTCCTTAACAACGTCCACCAGTGAAGAGAATACCTCAAGGAACAGCTCTTTACAGTCTCTGGCTTGAACTGATCCTTTTAAAGATGGGAGTAAACAAGGCACTCTTGATGCTAAGAGATGTTTGCAAGGAAGAAAAGCTGGTCAGTGGTCTGATTTTTAATTTGAGGCAATAAAATGGTATTTTTTTTAACTACCAGAAAACTGGTGCATACATACAATGGAATACACTCAGCCATAATGAGAAACGAAATTCTGATACACGCTACAACATGGATGAATCTTAAAAACATTATGCTTAGTAAAAAAGAAGTCAGTCACAAAAGGACAAATATTATGATTCCACTTATATGAAATATCTAGAATGCTACTCTTGTTAGATGCCGTCAAGGTGATTCCAACTCACAGCGACAGAATGAAACACTGCCTGGTCTTGTGCCATCCTCACAAATGTTGCTATGTTTGAGCCCATTGTTGCAGCCACTGTGTCAATCCATCTCCTTGAGGGTCTTCCTCTTTTTCACTGACCATCTACTTTACCAAGCATGACGTCCTTCTCCAGGGACAGGTCCCTCCTGATAACATGTCCAAGTATGTGAGATGAACAGGAATAGGAAAATGCATACCAAAGTTTCTTAGTGGTTACCAGGGCATGCAGGAGGGAGGGGAAAGGAGGCCTCGATGCTTAGGGACACTGAGCTTCTGCTGAGGGTGATGGTATAATTTGATAACAGATAAGGGTGATGGTTGAACAACATGATGGATGCAATTAGTCACTGAACTGTGCATGTGAAGATTATTAAATGTCAAAGATTTCGTTACATGTATCTTTACCACAGTAAAATTTAAAAAAAAAAAAAAAAAAACAGAGCTAGGAAGAGAGGAGAAAAAGGGCAACCAAAAGTTCTACAAAATGACAGATGCTACGTCCAGGAATAGTGACTGGTTGTCAATGGAACTGCTTCACGTCAAGGCCATCAGAGCAAACTAGTTAAGGAAAAAGGACACTTCACCACACACCAGGTATGGCCGTGGTTTCCTACTCAAGGCAGTTTTAATAAATTTAAAGGATCCACCATAAAAGTAAAGGTAATGCAAAGAAACTGCTAGCACGTTAATTCCAAGATTTGATACCTCTAGAGAAGTGATTCTCAACTTGCTCTGGAGAACCTTACGGTGAAATGTCAGGAAATAGTGACCAACTCTACTTATCAAAGGAAACAGGAAGACTTTTACTAGAAAAAAATACAGCTGCCTTCTAGGAATTTCATCACGCAAATTAGTATTTTAAAATAAGAAACCCCATTTCCTTAATCCCATCTCTCTTAACGGTATGTTTTTGCCACTTGGCCACATTCCTCCCTCCCAAGCACCTTTTCACCACAGTTTGTGGCAAACAAACAGCTACACAGAGAAGATGCTGAGAAACTCTGCGAGCTCACCTTCGTCGCTGGCTGCCTGCTGCTTCACGAGTGTCATCGGGGATCTTGCCGGAGGCTTACTAAGTGGGTGGCGCCAACTCTTAGCGGTTTTGGTCTCTCCTTCTATTCTCTGGTTAAAGAAACAAAAATGCGGGAGGGGTGGATCCATAGTTAAGAGTTGATTTAAAAAATACATGGTTAATAACAATTTATGATTCCTTAATTCTGAAGAAATCTTGGCACATGTTTACCTCTTGGAGAATTAGTCCTCCCCTCCCTGCCCCAACTAAGACTTTAAGATCAAAGAAAATAGGAACCCATTCTATCAGTAATTCTACCAAGAGGTCAACTAACTTTCTTTCCACTTCATATTAAAACACTAGCTGCAGTGCAGGGCAGGCTTAGCAAACTTGCAATCAACTCAGCAGATAACAAGTTTTCAAACATTCTTTAAAACTAATCTAAATGTAGGATTACATACTCATAAGAATATAGGATGCAGCCTTTAGTCAACCGTCTGCTGTTCACGTACAAACATTTGGTGGTGTTTTTACTTCTTCTCACAGAGAATGCAGCCCTGTCAAGCTGAGGCTGTACACTCCCTTCCATTCAAAAATCATGAAGCCCTTTAGAAAGGAACCAGTACTTCTCTATCACACGGATCAACAGAGAAGGGGACATATTTTATATATATATATATATATATATATATATATATATATACACACACACACACACACATACATACATATGTATATATATATATTCACACACACACACACACACACACACAACAAGCATACACGTTGCCTTACACTTAAAACTAACAAACACTGGTCGAAATTACACAAAAATGAAAAGATGGAAAGGGTCTGGGTTAATTACAGGGGTTGTTGTCTGACACTTCCATGTGAAAACAGGAGACCCTGCCCACTGTTTGAGATGAGGGGCATGCCATGGGCTCAGCCCTCAGCAGCAGCATCCCCTTTCCTAGGCTGTCAGTCTTTGTTCCATCAAATGATAAAGGTTAAAGGCACTGGCTGTGTAACCATCCTCCTTGAAATCAAGGAAACTCAACTTTAGCTCCATTCTAGTTTAAACAATGTGACTAAACATAATTGAAGCGGGCCTTTGACTTATTTGCCATTCTACAAAGAATTCCAACCTATGTGCTCAGGCACATTTAATCCCTACTTGGAATTAAGCTGTAAATTTTGTTTATTAGTATATGAACACTATCTCAAACTTGTGCTTAGCCACCTCTTCAAAACTGAACCAAATTTTTCTATTTCTCCTATGTTTTTGGTAAATATCTATCTTAGAGTTAAGTGTAATGTATAATCAGAAATAGACAAAAGTTTTTGGACCCAATTAGGAAATTATCTATATTTTAGTTGTCATTTTAAGACTACTTAGAAATCGGGTATCCAAAGACGCTGTCCTTACGTAATTCCCACTGCTACTCAAGGATCCGAAAAGGCCTGGTGAGATTAATAAGCAGGAGCTATCAAGGGGTCACTGAACTCTGACAATCACCACATGCAGTCTTCAACTGCCTGATCCACTCATACTCTCACAGCTACAACGACAGTTTATGCCAAGAACATTTAATGTTAACATTGTACAAGGACATCCGAGAAACAGGGAGGCCCTCTCCAAAGAGTCAGAAACGGAAGTCGGTAATCAAGAGGATTCTTAATGAAGAATTGGATGGTGCCCAGCTACCATTACTGAGCATTTTGATCAAAGATTCTATAGAAGAATCCGGATCAAAAGGGGGAAAAGGCAGAACAGGATTTCAAATTTTCATGGACTCCAGACTTTCTAGAGCCATGGAGGCTGGATGAACCCCTGAAACTATTGCCCTGAAATAATCTTTAAATCGTAAACCAAAAATATCCCCTTAAGTCTTCTTAAAACCAAACAGTAGTTTAGCTTAACCAGTAAAGAACTGCCTTGAGCATTGGGCTCTTTCAAGATCTATCTATATGGGATCAAACTGACAACAGAAACGCACAAGATTAGATGAAAAACTTAGGGAGTAGCGAGTTTACGTTAATGGGTGAGGAATAATTCAGAAAAGGGGAGTGAGAATGGTTGTACGATGTGAAGAATGTAATCAATGTCACTGAATTGTACATGTAGAAACTGTTGAACTGGTGTATGCTTTGCTGTATAGATTCTCAACAGCAACAACAAAATAAATAAAAATTTTAAAAAGGGGGGTCTCGACTCTGAGAGACAAAAGGCATGTTTATGGGAGGCAGGCAGCCCCAGAAAGGTCAGCCTGGTATTAGGACTCAGGTTCACAAGGAGAGAAATGACCATGTGAGCTCTAATGTAAAAACTGTGGGAAGCTCATCAGAGGCTGTAGGAAGCCTGGCACCCAGCAGTATTAGCTCAGAGCCCTGCAGGTGAGTCCTTTCCAGCCCAGATAATCCTGTAGGAGATGGGACTGCTCTGTACCTGGACTGCATCAATGTCATCATCCTGGTTGTGATACTGCACTACGGTTTTGCAAAACGTGACTAGCAGGGGAAACTGGATAAAGGGTATGTGGGATCCCTCCGTACTATTTCTTACAACTGCATGTGAATATATGATTATTTTAAAATAAAAAGTTTAATTTTAAAAACTTTAAAAAAAAAGGAAAATCAAGCTTCAGCATGCAATCAGGAGTTGCATGCTCTTTGAATCATCACCATGTGAGCAAGCGCTCACAGGAGGCTTCCCTCCCGGTCATCTTGGGAAACATGATAAAGACTCATACATGTAAGATGTTATTTATTTCTGCTCTACCGCCAGAGTTCAGTGCACAGCATGCTGTTTTCACAAAGTGCTCTCACTGCACAAGGAATTCAGTAAAAACAGAGATTGCCACATACATGGGGGACTTTGAAGCCATTTCTCTCTCCGCTGGGGACCTCTGGGACTTCCCCAGGCTCCAGGCCACTCCCGCAGCTCTCCAGGTCACTCTCCTCTCCCTCTGTCCACACACCATTAGTATCTGCCACTGAGGAGCACGACTCGGGCGACTTTGGCCATGAAAGCTTGGCAGGGTCTGCTTCCTCAGACTTCACGCAGCCGCTCGATAACGTGACAGCACCATCGGCCTCCTCGGGGTTGGAAGGTGCAACCGTGGCACAGGCCTCGTCCTCCTCAGTTTTCATCTCCTCCATTATAGATGTGCTTGAGCAGCTGTTCCCTAAAGAGTGGAACAAGAGACCGTTAATAGATCTTCCATTCCATTATTACTGAGTTAAATTTTTAAACTACTCTCAACTGAATATCAATCTTCCAACCTCCCCTGAAACTTCCACAGATCTGAGTATGAAAGGCCACAATAGCACCACGCTGCCTTCACAGCTGTTACAGTGAGACCTTGAACTTTGGCAAAAGGAAAAAACCTACAAAACAGGAGATCAACAAGAGGCTCTGCTACAGAGCACTGCCATAATCCAAGGCAATAACAATAATTATCCAAGGCAACAGCAATTTGAATTCTTTCTAAAAATATGGATTATATCCCAATACATGGTGCTAAGAATTGCTACTGATGAACCATCCCAGCTCAAAAGACTCACAAAAGACGTGCAGATGCAATAACAATTATTTCCTACACTAACACTGTATCAAACACTAGCAGCATGTAACAGGAGAAGATCATGGTGAAGAATATCACAGCACTTATCTTCCCTTTCCATCCCTAGTCAACCTTCTCCATGTCACACATGCACACGCACACAAATGTTAAGCATCGTTTCTATTCCTCGCCTACTTGCTCTGATGCTGAACCTAACCAAGTCCTCTTTGAGCTCAGGTATAAAAAGATGAGCTTTTACATTAAGTAGTCTGCCAGGTCTCAAAAGCTGGAGGTCAAAACTCAAGTAACACGTAGCAAAAGAACTAATGAAGTTGGGTCCCCTGAGCCTAAACTACCCGGCAATTCATAAGGAGATTAAATAAACCAAGGGTGGTAGAGACCATGGTGAGGACTTAGAAAGAAATACCCGTATGTAGTGTACAAAATGAAGGAGCCCTGGTGGAGCAGTGGTTAAGCGCTAGGCTGCTAACTGAGAGATTTGAACCTACCAGCTATTCCATGGGAGAAAGATGTGACAATCTGCTTCTGTAAAGATTTACAGCCTTGGAAACCCTGTGGGGCAGTTCTACTCTGTCATATAGGGTCACTGAGTTAGAATCAACTTGATGGCAATGGTTTTTTTTAATTGCACGACCGCCTTCTCTGTACGATCTGGGACTCCTTTCCCTACCTTTTCAGTCTCACTAACATCTACCCATCCATCACAACTCAATTCAGGTATCAGCTGCCACAAGAACTCCTTCCTGTCCTGCCTCCTGCCTCTGTTTGGGGTCTTTCCTAGGTAGGTCAACAAATCCTGTGCCATCTCTACCAGGGTACTAACCACAATGGATCGTGATTCCCTGTTTATTTATCTCGCTCTCCACTAAACTATGAACTCCCTGAAAGAAGGTCTGTGGTTTCAACTCTATTTACACAGATGTTGTGAAAGTAAAAGGTAATGAGGACCAAGTTACTGAGGACCATGATAAAGACTTTACCTTTTATGATAAATGGAATAAGATGAAGAAGGTAGGGAGAAGACCCAACTGACTTGTTTTAAAGGGTCACTATGACTCTCATATGGAAAACTGACTAGCAGGGGCAGCTAGAGTAGATGCTGGACAACAGGCAGGAAGCAATGTTGGCAATAATCTAGGCATGAGATGACCGTGCCTTAAACGAGGTGGAAGCAGTGGAGGTGGTGGGATTCCGGTACAGCTCCAAGAACGAAGGATATGCTGGTGCACTGGATGAGAAAAACACAGGCATTTCCAATAACCTCATTTAGTAAAAGGAGAAAAGCTCCAAAAATATGAAAGAGACACGGTGTTAAAGCAATTTCCAAGAAACCTGCTACTAAATGGAAAAAAGCAAAGTACTTCAGACTTAAAAGTGATAGTTACAATTTTGAGAAACAAACTAAATGAACTTTCTATTTTTGTTGTTCTTTTTTAAAACCTTAATCTTTTATTTTCCTCTTAAAATTAAGTCAAAAGCTAAGAATTTGCAAAGAAGTTTCTATAATTGGGTTTCTCTGTTCCACATGAATTCAAGAGAAGCTTTCCAAAAATATACTGTATACTGTAAATTGAGTTGCACTCTAAAAAAAAAAAAAAAATTCATTATTATTTTTTTAATTTCAGAATCTTCTTTTTTATTAAACCAAACAGGCACTGCTGGCTTTGTCTCTACTTCCATTCCCCGTAGCCATGTTGCTCCTTACGTTTGTACCACTTCCAAGGCATCCCGACTGAGTTACCCTATAACTTTCAACAACATAATGGTTTAGCTACCTGGAGTAGTAAGATATCTGTCTTACTGGACATTAATTTAAGGCATCAGGTCATCAACCACTTGTATGAGAAGACAGACATTTTCTCACCTGAGAGGTTGATATTATGCAACAAGTTCTGATCCGGCTGCACCCTGTCAGCAAAGGTCTCCTCCTCGGAAGCTGCTCCTATGTTCCCCAGCTTCACTGCTGCTTCTGGCTTTTCACTGACCTTAAGCTGGTCTGTGGCTAGTTCAGGGGTGGGGAACTCATCCCCATCAGCTACAGCTGACGCTTCCTCATCCTCCTCAGTTTTAGGCCTTTTAGGGTGAGATCTAGTGCGCTGGAAGCTATTAACGAGAGAATCTGTGGTCAGAGCAGAATGTTTGCAATGGATGAGATAAAACACGCACCAGTATAGACGTTATTTTCACTAACTTAAAAAACTGACAGTGTTTCTGGTCTCATCCCTCCGGGAGCAAGGGAGAATGAAGAGAACAGGATACAAGGAAAAGATTAGTCTGAAGCACTAATGGACCACAGCTACCAAGGCCTACACCGGACTGAGTTCAGTACAGCTAAATCGTGCCTGGCTACCACCACTGACCGCTCTCACCAGGCACAACAGAGGGTTCTGGACAGAGCTGGAGAAGGATGTAGAACATAATTCTAACTCACAAAAAAAAGACCAGATTTACTGGTCTAAAGGAGACTGGAGAAACCCTGAGAGTATGGCCCCCAGATACCCTTTTAGCTCAGTGGTGAAGTTATCTCCGAGGTTCACCGTTCAGCCTGGGAGTGGACAGCCCCATAAAACCAAATGGGACTAATGAGGTACAGGAGTCCAGTGACAAGGGCCAGAAGGCAGAAGGGGACAAGGAAGCTGGTGATAGGGAACCCAAGGCTGAGTAAGGATATTGTTAATGTGTTGTGAGATTGTTAACCATGGTCATAGGGCAACATGTGTAGTAAATGTTAAATGAGAAACTATTTTGTTCTGTAAGCCTTCATCTTAAGTGAGAATAGCAGCACAATTGGCACAGCGTAGTCAATGTCACTGAACTGTGCATGCAGAAATTTTTGAAATGGTGTATCTTTGGCTATGTATATTTTCACCAAAAAAAAAGGTTGAGAAGTTAGAGGGTTGACATGTCGTGGGGTTGTTAACCAATGTCATAAAACAATATGTGCACTACTGTTTCATGAGAAACTATTTGTTCTGTAAGCCTTCACCTGAAGTACAATAAAAAAAAATTTTAAAAAAACCAAAACTGACAGTGTTTTAATCATTTTGCAAAGGCAATCTTCACAACTGATGCAATGCATTTGACGTTGAAATCTTAACAGTTTTAAAAGCAAGTTACCAAAAAGTAAAATTGAAATAACTGTAAATACTTGATTATTAAACATTACTTTAAAAAAAGACAGTCACTGCTAAAATTTTATAACAACATTAAAAGAAGTCTGTGGTAAAAATTGATGACATGGAGAGAAAATAAAATCAGTACATTAAATGCAATTTGGACAATGAAGAAAGGAAAAGGAAGAACCCATAAAGCTGTTGTTAAAATCTGAGTAAGTTATTTACATTGCAAGGTGAACTACTGACTACTTTTTCTTCCCTTTTGTATAATTCTCAAGCATGTGTGAAATCATTAGAGTAAATGCCAAATCATCAATAGCTAAAGGAATTAGCAGAAGAGGAAAGTTAACCGTATGTATTTAACATTTAATATCAACTTGTTATCTTCAGAGTGGGTACCATTTTTAGTTTTTCCTCTTTTAGTATTTTCTAGCCAGTCAGTCACTTGACAGCTTTGTCATAGATGCCTTTTTGTACGTGGCACAACACTTCTAATACTCTCATGTAGGAACCATTACAAAACAAATCAAAGCAACATGTGTTTCAGTGTCCAAAACACATATAAACACACAACCCCCATGTAATACACACACACAAGGAAACACCACAGCACTAAGCACTGTAGGAAGTCAGGGAGGAAAGAGATCAGAGATGAGATGTTAGTCAGGGAGGAGCTGTGTAAATCAGCATTGACAGCTGCTGTGGCTGATGATGGTCATGGTGATGGTGATGATGATGGTGATGGTGATGGTGATGATGGTGGTGATGATGGTGGTGATGATGGTGATGGTGATGGTGATGGTGATGGTGGTGGTGGTGGTGGTGGTGGTGGTGGTGGTGGTGGTGGTGGTGGTGGTGGTGGTGGTGGTGGTGGTGGTGGTGATGGTGATGGTGGTGATGGTGGTGATGATGATGATGGTGATGGTGATGGTGGTGGTGGTGGTGGTGGTGGTGGTGGTGGTGATGGTGGTGGTGGTGGTGGTGGTGGTGGTGGTGGTGGTGGTGGTGGTGGTGGTGGTGGTGGTGGTGGTGGTGATAATGATGGTGATGGTAACAGCAGTAGCAGCAGTGACAGCATTGCCATCATCACTCTGAATAAGAATCTATGCGGAAAATCTCTGCCACATGATGTACTAGAGCATAAAACCAAAAATCCAAATCCATGGCAGTCGAGGTGATTCCGACTCATAGCAACCCTACAGGACAGAGCAGAACTGCCCCATAGGGATTCAAGGCTGTAATCTTTACAGAAGCAGACTGCCACTTTTTTCTCCCTTGGAGTGGCTGCTGGGTTTGAACCACTGACCTTTTGGTTAGCAGCTGAGGGCTTAACCACTGTGCCACCAGGGCTGGTGAAGCAAGATAGCTGGCATCTCTTTTAGATTTCAATGGATCATTCCTTCCATTAGATTTCCCTAGACAGAGTATTACTTAAGGGAGATCTGCAATCTGTATGGTCAAGCCACAAGACTGGGCAAATTAAACAAGTCCCTTAACATTAGGCTTTCTAACTAGGTGAGCGTTGCTATCAGCAAAGTCCACTGATTATTTTAAGCTACTGAAAAGCTATTTCAAATCCGTGAATTGTCATAGATCTATGTTCTCTGTCAAGTCAGAGGACCACTGTGGTTAATAACTAGGAGACCAGATCATACACCTAGTTAGAGCATTGTAACTTCTCTCCATTAGAGAGCAATTCTCAAGATGTTCTGCTGGTTTTCCTCTGAACTCAGGACTGAGTACCCTTCCTCCTAAAGCTCAATTCTTTGGTAACGTGTATTAAGACATCTGTCAAAGGCACTGACCCTCTAAACCTGTGTTTCTCAAACCTTTTTTAATACAACCCATAGTAAGATGTACATTTTAGATGGTGACACAATACACGCATGCACACATGCTCACACGTGTCATGAAGTAGTACTTATGCTTACCACGTCGGATGCAGTATGATACTTTTTACTCTAATTTACTTCCTAATTTAAAAATGTCGGTCCTGATCCACTAAGTTGATTTGAAAACTGTTTAAAAATCACTGATGTAAACTATAGGGTGAAATACAAACAGCTGAGCTTTAGTTCTGCTGCTAACTAGTTCTGTCCCTCAGAAACTGTTTCTTGGTGATAAATCTCCTACAAACTGTGGAAATGTGACTCCATGTTCTTAAAGGTCCTCTGTTCATTATCATTCTAAAACAGCACAAAATAAATGTCAGGGGGGAAAAAGTCAAACAACAAGCATCAGAGTGTGGCAAAGTTTTAGAATCAGTGCTACTGAGTTAACACCAAAAAAACGGGAAACAAGCTACCGATCCAGATACGGGTGCTGTTTAAATACACACAGGCACTAAAACTTACGTTGTAGCAAATCACTTAATTACATGAAAGTACACTCAAAAAACTGGTCATGAAATTGTTAATAGAGCATGGCCCCAATTCTGGAAAGGGGCATAATTTTATATAATAAACAGCAAATACATATGTAAAGGATAAATACAAAATGTTAACATTGGTCATCTCTAGATAGCAAGGTTATGGGTGATTTGGAATGCCTTAGTTATTCATTTCCTTATTTTACAAATTCTCTCCAATGCACAAATACCACTTTTATAATCTGAAATAAAAACAAGGAGTAATACTGGAGAGAAAAAATGTAACATAAACTGGAAAATGTAACTGCCTAAAATAAAAGGCAGCCTGAGGACCTGTGCAACCCAACACATGCCCCATTCAATGGGTTTTTAAGCAGCAAGATGCCCACAGCAGGCCTAAAAGCTTCTGGAAAGGGCACTGCCGCAGAAATGGAATGCAGAATAGCATTCACAGGGACACCATGCTACAGAAACACCACATGCTCTCCTTTACTAGGTGTCAAAGAATAAAATCAAGTGTATAAAATGTGGTAAAATATGGCCATCCAAATGAGAAAAATATCTCAGATGTTTGACAAATGAAGACAAAAACTGCTCACATAGAAAGAAAATCACTCACAGAACAAAAAAGTTGGAAATAGAGTTACTGAAGTTGACAGAAATATGGCAGTGAATGGTGAGAACCAATATGATTTTAAATACATTACAGTAAAAGGTCTAAGGAGCTCTAGAATTGTTCTGTTTGCCACGTATAGCAACTTCAGAAATACTCCATTCTCAAACACAATATATGCTTCTTCCTACAACTACATATTATATTTCTCAAGAAGTGAAAATACTTTGCCTCAAACTTTCAGTAAAATATCAAGTAAAGATATGCTGAATAAGCAGAGAAAAGCAAACGGGTTGCCTTTGGGAACATCCTGTTCAATGACAGATTTTATCTGAGCAAGCGCAGCGTGCTGATGGCGGATGGCCTGGGGAGGGGTCACTACCTCTTGGGCACTTTTCTGACTTTCCTCCTCCTCTGCAGCCATGCCTTGACTTCAGGGGTGGATTCCGGAGTAGGCTTCGTGTGATCAATGGTGTAGATATCCTTTCCTTGCTTCCAAAGCTGGTATCTGTCTGGCTGAAATTTCTTCACGAAGATATCCATTGAAATCTTCACCATGTCTTTCCTGCAGGTGCACTGAAACACAATGGGTTGGAGTGCTTTAAGCATTGAAGTAGCTCCACAGAAACCATATCTAGTCAACCCCTGAATGGACCAGACGTGAATATTTATTCACTACATAATTGAGGATAATGTTTTACATTTTCAAACATTCAGTGAGTGATAGACCCAATTTCTTCTGAATGGAGGCAGCAACCTATATATTCACACTTATAAATGGGAAAGATGGAAACATGCTTTGTAGAGTTCACAGGGAACCGTGCACCAGAACTAAAAGGGAAGCGTGCACATTTGAAATGAGCTGCAATCTGAAAGGTCTGTTAGGCTGATAAACCCGGGTGGGTAAGGAACGAAAGCAGGCAACAAATACGTGATTAGAACACTTTAACCAATGGAGGAAGATAAAGTTTCTCCATGAAAGATTTTAATCATATTCATGCTTATCAACACACATATGCTCACAAGGTAACCAAAAATTAATTTAGGTGCAAATGAACAGTCTCTTCTGCATCACCTCACCTATAATACCTCACCACCACCACCACCACCACAATCCTATCCACTGTGTTTAGGTGAGAATTTCAAAGTAAAGATTATTTTTAATCCATTAGGACCTTGACTCTCATGAATACACAGTTATCAAAGTCTTTTATATAACAAGTTTCCTATATAGACTTCATATATGTTTAAATTAGGTCTAGGTCAACACTCTATGCATTGGGGCAGTCATCACTCAAATGACAACATGGAAATAGTCTCAAAGATTGAACGGATATATACTGACAATCCTTAACATACCTGGCCACAGACTGGTTGACTGAATAGTGTTGACAGAATAAATCTCTCAATATCTTGGAGATACAATAATCATCTCCAGGCAAATTAATTCGGAAGTCTTAGTAATCTCAAGCCCCAAGCTTCATAGAGTCTAAGACTGACAGGCATTATGATTTGAAAGTTCAGGCAACATCTTGTATTCAACATGCCTAAACCAACTTCACATTCAACAGCGAACAGACATTCTGTCACTATCAACGATACTACTATTCATCCATATTCCTGAATTCACAGTTGACATTTCCTGATGTCTCCCTGCCCCTCCACTCCTAGAAATCCAGTGTCACCATCCCCAGTTAATTCTTCCTCTAAAATGTCTCCTGTGTAAGCTTCTCCTGCCAGCATCCTTCCAGCTTCAATGTCAGACCTTGAATTCTAGAATAACAAGGCTAACTAATTTCCCCACCTGCAGTCTCTTCTAGCACCAATCCATCTTTATAGCTATTACTTTAATCTCCCTCAAATATCTTGTAATCTTTCATTTTTTTAGTTCAGTAAGGTTTAATGACACTGTTCTGCTTTAAGAATAAAATCTGAATTCCCAAGCACAGCATTAAGTGCACCAGTGAGGTTTGCAGGCTTGTCTACATGCACATACCTTCCCAACCCAAGGAATACAGCCCCAGGAGCCCAGGTGGAGCACATGCTTGCCCATCTCAGCATATCAGCTCCTACCAGTCTTCCTGCTTGCCTTTCTGCTATCCAGGGACAATTCATCCTTGTTCACACCGAATGCAAGTCAACCACCCCTCTAATCGTTTTCTTTGTCTCTCTGAACCCAATACTATGATATATCACTGCTTTCATTATTAGTTATTTATAGAGTCCTAAGTTATTTTAATTATTTTGCCTTAGGAGTGTTAAAAATGAGGATCATGAGAAATATAAAAATATTTTAGGTTGAAATTCAATCTTTGACTAACAGAAGGAATAAAAGTTTGAAATCATCAGTAGAAGGTTTCCTTACACTGTTACTGATGTTTGCTTCATGAAGAAAAACAAAGGAATGGATCAAGGGTGATACTCTCTCTTCAAGGAGCTAACTGAGGCAATGGTACCTCCCTGGAAGAGATGGGCTGGTAAAGTGCAGAACACTACTTCTGAGGAAAATGTCTTGGAAAAACAACTTTAGCCTGATATTCATCTTGTTTGTTCAGATGATGCTTTGATGCCCAATTCACATACACTTGGCTTCCACGTCGTATGTAAGCTACAGAGGTCAGGGGAATCAACAGTAGGCAGGCCTGGTCAAGAGGGAGTCACTAACATCAAATCTGTCACAGCAACATCTGAGAGGATGTCCAGACATCAATAGGTTCCTGTTTTGGGGATTGAGACTGTCAATTAGGGATTTCAGGTCATCAGTGACAGTACTCACTTCTCTATCCATTTGTAAATACACCCCTGTGTGGAACCCTGACTATGTGAAATCAATTCAATGGACACCTGTGGATGGCTTAGATTACACCCCACCCCCGGTGCGTCTCTCCAGTTCAAGAAAAACAGGGATCGATTATCTTGTCATCAGTCTCAATCATGCTCAATTTAGAAACTGTATTATGCACTTTAGTGTCCCCTTCCCCTTTTCCATAAGTCTTGGATTTTGTAACCATACAACAAGATGTACCACTTGACTGACTAGAAGCACAATGGACAGATGGAATCTTCAATTTTACATACTCAGAAATAAAGTTATAAAATACCCAACATAACAAACACAAAGGGCAACACCAGAGTCCAAAACTTCAGCAGCACAGAGAAAAATTACTCTTGTTAGTACTGACAAATAATAATACCTACCTAAACCCCTGTGGACCACTGGTGGTGCAGTGGTTAAGAGCTCAGCTGCTAACCAAAAGTCAGCAGTTGGGATCCACCAGCCACTTCTTGGAAATCCTATGGGGCAGTTTTACTCTGTCCTACAGGGTCACTATGAGTCAGGATCCACTCAATGGCAACAGGTTTGGTTTGGTTCTGGTTAAACCCTTGTGACAATCAAACAACATCATTTAGAAGAATGACTATATAATTAGTAGGCAAAGAAGACAAAACAGTCCCATTTAGATAAAAAAAAAAAAAATGTACAGAATACATACCGGTACAAAGAACAATAACCAATAACAGGTAATACTTTTCAAGCAAACTTTATGATATGAAATACAAATAATAAGAATGGCAATTCTAACTGCTCCTTTTAAGACCATTAAAAAATTTTTTTTTCTTTTTTTAAAAACCCCATTGCATCAAGTCAATGCTGACTGATAGTCACCCTACAGGACACAGCAGAAATGCCCAGTAGGGTTTCCAAGGAGCAGCTGGTGGATTTGAACTGCCAACCTTTTGGTTAGCTGAACTTTTAACCACTGGGCCACCAGGGCTCCTTTAAAAACATATATACTACTTAAAATGTTAAGTCCCAATATAAAGACTACCATCAGGAGCCTGTTTTCATTGAATTCTCACATATTTCACTACCTTGAGACTTACATTACATAGAATCATGATTATTTAACTCAGTGTCCCAGGAAGTTAAATTCATCTATTATTTATACTGAAAACTAGGAATTGGATTTAAAGATGAAAATGGTTTTAAAAATCAGCAGCTTTCTAAGACAAAAATACTAAGTTAGTCATCTGAATGGTGGAATTAGAAATTTCATATAACCAAATACACAGATTAATAAAATGAGAAGTTAATACTTGGCAAAACAGCAAAACTGAACTATCACCTTAACATACTTTCTTTGTGACACATAGGATGGCTAAGAAATATTTCTTGTGCAAATGTCTGGCAAGGATGGCTCTGAAAGTATCCAAAAATGTGTGAAGATATTCTGCTTTTCAGACTTATTTATAAAAATTAAATGATAATTAGGAAGGATTTAAGGGAAAATACCTTAAAATTAGATTAAAAACTGAGTGGCCACCATGTGTCCGTCAGTTTTTCATACTGCGGGTAGCTTGCATGTTGCTGTGATACTGGAAGCTTTGCAAATGGTATTTCAGATACCAGCAGGGTCACCTGATGGACAGATTTCAGCGGAGCTTCCAGATTAAGACAAACTAGAAAGAAGAACCTGGCAGTCTACTTCTGAAAAAATTGGCCAGTGAAAACCTTATGAATAACAACAGAACATTGTCTGATGTAGTGCCAGAAGATGAGTCCCTAAGGGTGGAAGGCACTTAAAATACAACTGGGGAAGAGCTGCTTCCTCAGAGTAGAGCTGACTTTAATGACGTGGATTAAGTCAAGCTTTCAGGACCTTCATCTGCCGATGCGGCATGGCTCAAACTGAGAAGAAACAGCTGCAAACATTCAATAATTATCGGAATATGGAATGTACAAAAGTATGAATCTAGGAAAATTGGAAGTCATCAAAAATGAAATGGAATGCATAAAGATCAATACCGTAGGCATTAGTTAACCTGAAATGGACTGGTACTGGCCATTTTGAATTAGACAATCACATGGTCTACTACACTGGGAAGGGCAACTTGAAGAGGAATGAAGACCCATTCATCGTCAAAAAGAACATTTCAAGATCTATCCTGAAGTACAACGTTGTCAGTGACAGGTTAATACCCACAAGGCTATGGGAAAACCAGTTAACACGACCATTATTCAAATTTACACACCAACCACTAAGGCCAAAGATGAGGAAATTGACGATTTTTACCAACTTTTGCAGCCTAAATTGATCAAACATGCAATCAAGGTGCATTGATTACTGGGGGCTGGAATGTGAAAGTTGGAAACGAAGAAGGATCAACAGTTGGAATACATGACCTTGGTGATAGAAAAGACACCGGAGATTGCATGACAGAATTTTGCAAGACCATCAACTTCTTCATTGTAAATACCTTTTTTCAACAACGTAGACAGCAACTATACACATGGATCTCACCAGATGGAATATACAGGAATCAAATCCACTACATCTGTGGAAAGAGATGATGGAAAAGCTCAATATCATAAACGAGAACAAGGCCGGGGTCAACCGCAGAACAGATCATCAATTACTCATATGCAAGTTTGAGCTGAAGTTGAAGGAAACTAAAACATGTCTACAACAGCCAAAGTATGATCTTGTGTATATCCCACCTGAATTTAGAGACCATCTCAAGAATAGATTGGACACACTGAACACTAATGACTGAAGACCAGACGAGTTGTGGCATGACATCAAGGACATCATACATGAAGAAAGCAAGAGGTCATTAAAAGACAGGAAAGAAAAGACCAAAATGGATGTCAGAATAGTCTCTGAAACTTGCTCTTGAGCGCAGAGTAGCAAAAGCAAAAGGAAGAAATGATGAATTAAAAGAGCTGAACAGAAGATTTCAAAGCATGGCTTGAGAAGACAAGTAAAGTATTATAATGACATGTGCAAAGACCCGGAGTTAGAAAACCAAAAGGGAAGAACACTCTCGGCATTTCTCAAGCTGAAAGAACTGAAGGAAAAACTCAAGTCTTGACCTGCAATATTAAAGGATTCTACAGGGCAAATATTAATCGATGCACGAAGCAACAAAACAAGATGGAAGGAATACAGAGTCACTGTACCAAAAAGAATTGGTTGATGTTCAATCATTTCAGGAGGCAGCATATAATCAAGAACTGATGGTACTGAACGAAGAGGTCCAAGCTGCGCTGAAGGCACTGGCAAAAAACAAGGCTCCAGGAATTGACAGAACACCAACTGAGATGTTTTAACAAACAGATGCAGTGCTGGAAGCACTCACTTGTCCATGCCAAGAAATCTGGAAGACAGCTACCTGGCCGACTGGAAGAGATCCATATTTGCACCATCCCAAAGAAAGGTGATCCAACAGAATGTGAAAACTATCAAACAGTATTATTAATATCACATGCAAGTAAAATTTTGTTGAAGATCATTCAAAAGCATTTGCAGCAGTACATCAACAGAGAACTGCCAGAAATTCAAGCTGGATTCAGAAGAGGACATGGACCTGGGGATATCATTGCTGATGTCAGATGGATCCTGGCTGAAAGCAGAGAATATCAGAAAGAAGTTTACATATGTTTTATTGACTATGCAAAGGCATTCAATTGTGTGAATCATAACAAATGATGGACAACATTTCAAAGAATGGGAATTCCAGAACACTTAACTGTGCTCATAAGAAACCTGTACTTATTAGACCAAGAGGCAGTTGTTCCAAAAGAACAATGGGATACTGCGTGGTTGTAAGTCAAGAAAGGTGTGCAGTATGGTTGTATCCTTTCACCATACTAACTCAGTCTGTATGCTGAACAAATAATCTAAGCTGGACTATATGCAGAAGAATGCAGTATTGGAGATTAGAGGGAGACTCATTAACAACCTGCATTATGCAGATGACATACCCTTGCTTGCTGAAAATGGAGGGGACTTGAAGCACTTACTGATGAAGATCAAAGACTGACTACAGCCTTCAGTACAGATTGCACCTCAAGATAAAGAAAACTAAAATCTTCACAACTGGACCAATAAGCAATATCATGATAAACGGAGAAAAGACTGAAGTTGTCAAAGATTTAATTTTACTTGGATCCACAATCAATGCCCATGGAAGTGCAATCAAGAAATCAAATGACACACTGCACTGGGTAAATTTGCTGCAAAGATTAAAGTTTTAAGAAGCAAAGACGTCATTTTGAGGACTAAGGTTCACCTGACCCAAGTCATGGTGCTTTCAATCGCCCCATATGCAAGCGAAAGCTGAGCAATGAATAAGGAAGACTGAAGAAGAATTGATAACCTTTGAATTACGGTGTTGACGAAGAATACTGAATATACCATGGACTGCCAGAAAAAACAAATCTATCTTGGAAGAAGTACAGCCAGAATGCTCCTTAGGACCAAGAATGGCGAGACTTCATTTCATATACTTTGGACATGTTATCAGGAGGGATCAGTCCCTGGAGAAGGACATCATGCTTGGTAAAACAGAGAGTCAGCAAAAAAGAGGAAGACCCTCAAAGAGATGGATGGACACAGTGGCTGCAACAATGGGCTTAAGCATAACAGCGACTGTGAGGATGGCACAGGACTGGGCAGGTGTCGTTCTGTTGTACATAGGGTCGCTATGAGTTGGAACCAACTCAACATTACCTAACGACAACAACAGCCACTTGAACCCAGGGACATCAGTGGTTCAGTGATAAAATTCTTGCCTTCCATGTGGGAGACCAATGCACCTCATGTGCAGCCACCATCCATCTGCCAGTGGACATACGTGTGTTGTTATAATGCTAAGCAGGATTCAGCAGAGCTTCCAGAGTAGGAGAGACTAGGAAGAAAGGTCTGGCAATCTACTTCCTAAAATCAGTCAGTGAAACTCTATCACGATGGTCCAATTTGCAACCAAGCGTGGGGGTGGCACCACACCAGGCAGCATTTGACTCTATTGTGTATGGAGTAGCCATGAGTCAGGCGGCCCACTCGATGGCAGGTAACAACAAGAAGTCGCTTGAACACCAGGGGTGTAGAAACATGTTGTCAAATGTAATATTTGCGATTTATCTATAGAGGATTAAGTCAACAAGAAATGTTGTTAGCTGCTGTCATGGATTGAATTGTGTCCCCCAAAAATATCTGTCAACTTGGCTGGGTCATGATTCGCAGTACTGTATGATTGTGTAATCCGATGTGACTTCCTTAAGCGTTGTAAACTCTATCACTATGATGAGGTTATATGTGATCTCCTTATGTGTTGTAAATTCTATCACTGTGATGAGGTGATGAGGTTATACTGATGAGGCTTACGAGATTAGATAGTGTCTTAAGCGAGTCTCTTTTGAGATATAAAAGAGAGAAGCGAGCAGAGACACATGGAAACCTCATACCATCAAAAAAGCAGCGCCAGGAGCAGAGCGCATCCTTTGGACCTGAGGTTCCTGCGCAGAGAAGCTCCCAGACCAAAGGAAGACTGATGACACCGACCTTCCTCCAGAGCCGACAGAGAAAGTGTTCCCCTGGAGCTGATGCCCTGAATTTGGACTTGTAGCCTACTGGACTGTGAGAGAATAAACTTCCCTTTGTTAAAGCCATCCACTCATGGTATTTCTGTTACAGCAGCGCTAGATGACTAAGACAGCTGCCACTGAGTCAATTCCAACTCACGGCGACTCCACGTGTGCAGAGTAGAACGGTTCCGTAGAAAGCAGATCACCTGGCCTGTCTTCCAAGGCACATTGGCTGGGTTCAAACTGTGAAACTTTTGGTTAGTAGTCAAGTGCTTAGCCGTCTCTGCCACCCAGGAACTCCTCTACAATAAAACCCACCAAGAATCACTTTCTAATCAATGGGATGAGAGGCACACGAAGATAAGATTATCCCTTTAAAATTCTATTTGGGTTTAGTATGCCTTGGAAGATGAGGAAAAGAAAGCCTCATATAGTGCTTTAAAGTCTGGATTCAAATGCCAGCTTCACCACTTTTTACCTGTGTAACCCTGAGCAAATTACTTCACCTCTTATTTTCCTCATCTGAAAAACTGCAAGTAAAAATGGTAACTACGTCATGGGGCTGATACAAGGATTAAACTTTTCGTATTTGTAAAGAAACTAGTGCGGTATAAAACACTTGTTGTTAGGGGCCATCAAGTCAATTTTTTGACTCATAGTGACCCCATGTGACAGAGTAGAACTGACCCATAGGGTTTCCTAGGAGCTGTAATCTTTAGGAGAGCAGATCGCCAGGTCTTTCTCCCACGGCACCACTGGGCGGGTTCAAACCGTCAGCTTTTCAGTTACCAGCTGAGCACTTAACCACTGCACCACCAGGGTTCCTTCGTTTAACTGACATTTGGACACAACCACATCAGAAGCTCATCCTGCACCGGAAATGTACCTGAGAAGAGTTAGTATGCACACCACAAATGTCTGCGACTCATTACTGTTGCTTCTGATGCATGACATCACATCATGTTGATAGAGTCTGTCCAGTCTAGCTAACAATTTCCCAAAATACCTTTCCTCCTCTCCTTCTAACAGGTTCAGATTAATTTCTTCTGAATATTTTCCTTCAGGCTTCGCCATGCCAGGGTATGTCTCCCTTATAAAGTAAGGCAATTATAAAGCAATTTAAGGTATGGGGCTAGAAACTCTATCTTTCTGACCCGTGGGAACACTATTCAAACAGACAGACTGTGCAAAAGGAAGGGGAATGGATTCAAATAGCTTGCTCTGGGGGTCCCCAAAAGATTCTGCAGAAATTATTTTCAGAATTTCTGCTTCTCAACACCTAGCTAAGTATCTGATAGAAAGGTTGAGAAAGTACAGAGTTACAGATACTAAACAACAGATTCTTGCTGTGCCATGTAAAACACAGCATGAAACTGAACTTTTTAGTATATAGGGGTAGATGGAGTTATTTTGTTCTGAATTTACCCACTGCATGTCACACTTCAGAGAGATGATAAACTTGGGCGAAATCAGAGAAAACTGAGGCTCAGCACACTCTTAGGAATCTAAATGTTTTATAAACACAAGTATTTTTTCACAAGAGTCTATAAGATCATGTATGAGAACACACAGAAATGGCATGGAAATATATAACAATCTTTCTCCTAAACGTTTAAATATATTGACTTCCACTTTTAAGAGTCTTTCAGATATTTCTTTTTTACTTGACTCTTACTGTTATTAGGTCGATTCCAACTCATAGCAATCCCATAGGTGTGACAGAGAAGAACTGCCCCGTAGGATTTTCTAGGCAGTAATCTTTACAGAAGCAGATCACCAAGTCTTTCTCTCGTGAAGCTGCTGGGTGGGTTTGAACTGCCAACCTATCAGTTAGCAGCCAAGCACTTAACTACCCCACCACCAGAGCTCTTTCTTTTAACTGACTACTTGGACACAATTACATCAGAAGTTCATCCTGCACCTGGAACGAACCTTAGCGAGTAAATCATCCACTCCAAATGCCACAATTCATGGGTGAAAAACTAAGGCATACAATGGCTAAGAGTCTTGCCAGATGTCACAAGGATAGTGAATGGGGAAAATGCTCATGTGATGCAAGACTGCATCCTACCTACCAGCCTGTTTGGGATTTTCAGTTTCCCATTCACTGAGCAAACACGGAGCACACAGGAACATGCTGAGTAACATAAGGGCCTGAACACAGAACCAGCCATCTTCCAGGTCCACAGTACCATGCTGGCCACGTTCACCACCATCTGACTGACAGTGGAGTCATCCACCTCTTCACTTCTGCTGAATCAGAGATGAAGGCTGCATCCCCTGCCCTCTCTCATCCTTTCAGTGTAGTTCAAACACTGATTTTCATACACTAATACAGAAAATATTACTGAAGAAAGATTTTTTTAGAAAAGGAGTGGGAATAAACAAGAAAAAATAATAATAAAATGGCCATACATTCATAATGCCTTTCACAGAATGGAAGCTCTAGATGGTATATATTAAGGGTGCTCTTACTTGGGAGACACATAAATAACAGCTATTAAATAAATTCTTGTTGTTGCTGTTGAGTGTCGTCAAGTCGATTCTGACCCATACACCCATGTGACAGAGTAGAACTGCCTCATTGGGTTTCCTAGGCTGTAATCTTTATGGGAACAGATTGCCAATTCTTTCTTCCATGGAGCCACTGGGTGAATTGGGACTGCCAATCTTTTGGTTATCAGCTGAGCACTTAACCATGTGCCACCAAGTCTCCTTAAATAAATTTTAGGTTACCACATTTTTAAATCCTATATGTAGACACTGAATTTTGAAATTGAGTCTCAGGAAAAAGACGAACCCTGCCATAAACACCGTGTAACACACTCCACACATTGTGATAACATGTCCCTGCTACCAGAAAACTCTCTGGCAGTGCTTCTAGAACATGAAACTACTGGATTAAAGCTAAGTAGACTAAGAAAGTAATGCCTTTAATAAGTATAATTTATTTTAGGCTTTATTTATGCTGGCTTTCTGACCAGCAGCATGGTCAGAAATTTAACACTAAATAATATAAAGAAAACAAATAATTTTGTTGGAAATCATCTTTTAAAATTAAGTGAAAACACATACTTTTTCAGACACACTTCCTTAGACAACCACACAACAGTACTCTAAGTAAATAATCCAGCATCTCAGATTCATTTTATCTGGCAAGTCCTGCCTTCCCACTCAAGCGTGGGGATACGTCTGGCACTGTTATTATCTTTTCAATAAGGTATCGTTTCTCTGGAAGTCTATAAGGAAGAGTTAATTTTCCCCTTTACCCTGTTATTAATTTTATGAAATGATTTAAAGTGGAAAAGAGGTGGATAGATCCAACAATAATCAGAAGAAAAATAAACAGAAGACAGAAAAACACACCCTGGATTTTAAGTGTTCTTTCATTTTCTCTCGGCCAAGTAAACATCATCAATGGAGAAGTATACGGAGAAACTCCTCTTGTAAGAAGACTCATTATTATTCTAAGAAATCAAGATGGGAAGAACAGGATTTAAATCAGCTTAAGGCCAACAGTGATCCAACACGCAGAACTAATGTCCATGACTGTTACCATTAGTTGCTTGACTTCAGACTCACAAATAGCAAAACGAAGCCGCATTAAACCAATCCCTGACATGTTAACAAAAATATCACACTTACAATTTGGCAACACAGATCAAAATTTTTTTTAAATACGAATAATCTATTAACAGGAACACTACAATTGAGAACGTATCCTCAGAAAATGATCATGAATTAATGCACTAATTAACTATTTTAAGAATGTCCACTTAAGCTGTATTTCTCAAAAAGCTAAAAACTGGAAACAATATTTCCTGGAGACAATAAGAGTACTAATCTAAAAAGCCATGATTTCATGGACAGCCATGAAAATGTATCTTATGGGAGAATATTTAATGATATGGAAATGCATTTACCAATAGCTAGGTAGACAGGTTATAGATATAATATGATTATGTATGTAATCCACAGGAGTCCCGGGGTACCACAAATGGTTTTAATCCAAAAGTTGGCTGTTCAAATCCTCTCACAAGTGTCTTGGAAGGAAAGCCTGGCCGTGTCCTTCTCAAAAATCACAACTACAGAAATGCCAGTTCTACCCTGAAACACGTGGAGTCACCAGGAGTCAGAATCAACTCAGCAGCAATTAGTTTTTCAGGTAATACATAATGTGTCCCTGGAATATGCACATCGATGGGAGAGGCTAATTAAATGATTTGCTTAGATCTGACTGGGGGGAAGGAGGGACGGATAGTGGGCAGAAACAGAACTGGGCAGGGCAGGATGAGTCTGCTTAGGCTAAAGCCCCATTCTTGAGTGGGAATATGGCCAAAAGTGGCCCTATAAAGACGAATCCTTTTCTTAAGTGACATGGAGTTTCTCTTTCACTCTTGGTCTTCTTCTATATGTAGATCTCAAACCAAAAGTGTTTCATTTCATAGCACCCTGTTCTTTTCCTTGAGGTCATTTACCACAATGTGTCATTACGTGCTTGTGTACTAATTTAGTTAAAGTCTGTTTGGGGCCCTAGAATCTCAGTTCCCTGAGGGAGGGTTTATGTCTGTTTTACCACGGTATATCCGTCACAGGACACAGCACACGTTCCACTGATATTAGTTGGATGATTGCCAAAAACACTATAGAGTATTGCCAGTAATGTCAGAAACAAGACAAAAATGACAATTAAAACCTAATGCTATCTCACTTTATTTGAATTATTTAATGACTTGCTGCATTTCTATTTACTTAAATTATTTTTTTTTTAATTACCTGATACTGTGTAGAACCTACGATTAGAAGATCTCAAAGTATGTCATTAGTAACTATGGTTGAGTCTCCCTTAAGTAATGGGAAACACAGCATAAACGTTAAGGAGCATTATTTTTTTTTTTTTCCCTCAGCAAATGGCATCCGGCTACAAACTACAATTCAGATTTCTAACTCTGCAACCATTGACTAAAATACTGGTTAATTCAAACAAAATGTAGAATTGTCATTGTTGTAACGTATCGTTAACAAGCTCTGAACAGGTGGGCTCCTTCACACCCCAGGGGCAAAGAAAGGGACCACTGATGAAATCTAGAACGTGGTGTGGTGGGACCTGGTCTATTTTTACTCAACAGAAACCCATTAATCAGCCCAAATTTAAAAACACTACATAATCAATGAAGTTTTAATGATCTACTTTTCCTCATAGTCCCATGTACTTTTCATATGTTAAATCCAAATTGGAATAAGTCCAGAAAGCAATCATACATACAGCTGATATCAGTCCCGTGTTCTGCCAAACTGTATTTCTGGTGCCAAAAAAAGCTCCACATTTGTACAACTTGTACAATAATCACAGTAAAGATGGTTCATCTATACGTGTAATAAGGAATCCTGGCATGGCTGCAATTTCACTTATTTTCTCAGATGTGGCCGCCTATTACAATCTATCAGCTGTCAAGAAATAAAAGAATAAGAATGTGTTGTCTGCACCGGTGAACAAATGCAGTTGTGGCAGCTCTCCATGAGGTCAAAATGCCAAAAACCTTTCCTCCTGGGGTCTGACAGACCAAAGGAGAAGGAAGAGGAAGGGCGAGCACTGGGAATTACAGGAGCTAGTGCAGAGGTTCGCCATTTTGGTTTGGGTTCACGTTGCACTCCAATAGCTGTTGCTAAGAAGATGCATCCTAGAAGGTGAGGTGGCAGGAGGAATGGTGATTTTTTGTAGCAATGAAAATTATCACATACCAGGTCTGTTTATCCTTTGCCTTTTTTACCATGGCTAAGAAACACAGGAAGTTGAAAATGGCTTCCCACTACTCTAATTGTTTGGGAAATCAATTTTGCTGAAAAATTACTACACTTGATCCATCCCGGGCTAAATGGCAAGCTTTCCTTCTGCAGGGCAAAATCATGAAGGCTTATCCACCTTATCCCTAACCCACCACAGGCTTTTACTTCCCCTCTCTGTTAAATGCATATCTAAAGGACACTGAACAGGAGGCCAGGATCTTTAATCAAATACTAACTTACATCCATCTTCAATTCTAGTCCTTGTGCTTCTGCAATGATGCTCACAGTAACAAGCTATGACATTTATTCTACAAACACTTCAGTGTCTAATGTGCACAAACAGGCACAGTGGCCAAGCTCCACAAATCAAGGAAGACACTCAGAACAAAAGGCTGAGCCAGCTGTAATTGGGAGTGCTGAATGAAAAAACGGTTCAACTTTCACCACTGGACATGTCGGAAGAAGGAGCTGATGCCACCCCTTCCAGTAGAGGTTCTACTCCTGACAGTTAAAGAACAGTGAGCATTTACCATCAAGTGTTTGTTCTGTGAGATCAGACCTTGGCATATGTCTGCCTGTGCCTGGGACAAGTTTTGCCAGCAGTCTCAAGAGTCTCCCAACTCTGTCTTTCTTAAAATTCCATTTTTCCTAGCATTGTGGAATTTGGATTCATAGACTTATTTTCACACTTACATTTATTCTCTCTCGCTTCTGTTCTATTGAACCTTCCATTTCACTTTCTGTAGAAACACAAGCATCCTCGTTCTTCTCTCTCCCACAGACTAATTACATGACAAATCTGTCTCCATTCCTTTCTGGACACTCAGGTAGACTACATTTCCCAGACTCTTCTGCCATCTGTACAGACATGGGACTGAGTTCCAAGCCAGTGGACTGTGAGTAAAGATGATCTGCACCACCTCCATCCCTGTCCGATAAAAAAAATCTCCTATCTGTGACCTCTCTCCCTGCCTACCAGGTAGATCTACGCAACAAGGTGAACTCAGAGGACACTGCTGAAGTAGCAGAGCCTCTGTTGGCCCAGATCCCAGAATCACTGTGGGGAACAAAGTGCTCCCCTACCCCCTGTTGGATGTCATATGAGCAAGAAATAAATGTCTTTCAATTTTGATGTTTATCAGTTACCAAAAACCAAACCCATTGTGGTCAAGTCAATTCTGACTCATAGGGACCCTACAGGACAGAGAAGAACTGCCCCATAGGGTTTCCAAGGCTGTAAATCTTTACAGAAGCAGATTGTCACATCTTTCTCCCGCAGAGTGGCTGGTAAGGCCTTTTGGTTAGCAGCTGAGTGCTTTAACCACTGCACCACAAGGGCTTCTAAAGTAGCTAACCTTACCTTAATTAGTACATTCTTTATTTCCAGCCTTATTCCTCACGTCTAGCAATTTAGTAGTTCCCTCTTATCCACCCTTACACCCAAAAAGCATGTTTGGCACTCCTGCCTGCAGTAGTATTGGATATACTGCAAATCCTGTTTCCAAACGGATACTCCCATTGCAAATGATTCCTTCAGTTCTTGTTCAGGAGTCTGAACATGTCCTCCCACCTCGACAAAAAGCTTTCTGAAGCCCCGGGTGGTGATAACACCTTTATTTTTTTCTTTACTAAAGGTTTTGTATCACAAACAAGATGCCTCCCTTGGTCCCTGGCTTCAAGAAATGAATCTGGCCTGAGCCAGAAACAACCAGTCTCTTGGTGCATGGAGCAATTTTACTGACACCGTCCTGGGCCAAGCCCTCAGGCGCTCTGCCTGCCTCTGGAACACGAGACACCAGGCCCTGGCTTCATCCATGTTCATCGCTTTCTATTCCATTTCTGATCATGTAGATACTCACCTGGTTTTAAGCCTATCTACTACTTTTCTGTTTTCATGTATTGCAGATCATCACTCTGTATTTGGAGCAACATGATCTTAAAAAGCCATACTGACTGAAAGTCCCAAGACTGCTATGTGATAGCAACACCTATTTTTATTTAATAAGTGCCTTTGATAATGTGATTAGTATCCAATAAGGTATGCAGTTATAAACTTGCTCACGAGAGTTCACAAGCAACACTTCGACCTTCTTCAGGTAAAAGCACCTTGATTCTCCCCTAAGTTTGGGCCGTGTTTTTTAGGTGAGGCTAGACGGGTCAACCAAACAATCCATCCCTGTGGTAACACCGACTGTTTCAGGGATGGGTACAGGCCCGAGCTAGGCCAAGAAAGTTCCACCCCAGGACTTGTTCCTGGTCTATTCACCCACAGCAGCCAACAGTCATCTCTGCCACAACATGGGGAGCAACTGCCAGAGCATGAAGCCAACAGAGATGAAAGTATAACAAGAGAAGCCAGACAATCCCCTGAAGACACGTATCAAGGAGAGAGTCCATTTTCTTTCTGCAAGTTGGAAGAACACAGAGAACTTTTTGGAATATTTGTCCATTAAGACAATTTTAGGACAGCACCCACAATTTTAGGACAGAATCTTAGTTTCACAGGAAATGTTCAGACCATCCATGAGCACAGAAAGGATTAAAACATACGCACACACACAGACTTCTTCAGCCTATTACTGAAAATGTAACCACAGGTCAAGTCAGAGCATAGCAATTTGCATTTGACTTAAGAAAAAAATTATAATTAGGATGTTTAGCTCCTGGGATGGGTTATCAAGTTAGACAGTCATATACTGTGAATCAGATACAGATATAAAAGTTAAATTAATAAAACAACTAATGGAACACTATGTAAAAGAATTTGCCAAAACAGATTATTTTAAATTTCCATTTTTTTATGTGTTCAGAACAATTAAGGGCAATTAACATGTTTAGAATATCAAACCTAAAGGTAGACAGATAAATTATATTTTTTAACGTAGGCACTTGATTTTCACATGGCTGTTTAAATCAGCCAAGATTTTAAATAACCATCACAACACCATAAATAAATAAATAAATAAAGCGCCTTCAATAAGAAAAAACTACGCACGTATAAAAACATTTCCATCTTTCCCTCTCTACATTATCAGGAAAGAAACATCAAAGTAGCAATTAACTACTGATCGATTCAACACAATTAACATATTCCAATGTCCTAGAACCAATATAAAAATTTTAAATACACAGAAGAGCGGGGAAAGATGGCGCTCTAGGCAGAAGCACCACGCCCTCCCTCCCCAGCAAAGATCCGAAAAACGAAGCCTAACAGAGAATCAACAATCCTGAAACCCTAGAACACCAAATGAAGAGATAAAGAACTCAGCCAAATACCAAACGGAGTGAGAATACTAAAAGAGAACGGAGAGCGAGGAGAGACCCATGCAGATTCCTTACCAGCTAACGCAGCACGGATCCACCATCTTGGATTCCTATCGGAGACCAGCGAACGGGAGAGCAGCCTTGCAGAGCATCCAGTGGGAGACAGAACGACCGGTAAACTGCGGTGCGCGCTTTCCCACCCCCCACCCCTCTCCGCCTCGGCTGGGGCTCCCCTGCTTTCCGTGGCCAGGGTCCCTGGGCTGGGGGGCACCGGTGCTTGGATTCCGCACGCCCGGGCTGGCGGCTTTCTGAGAGCCGTTTGCTGGCCGCTGGTGAAACTTTTTCTGCCGCCTCCCCCTCCTTTTGCCTGGGTGCCTGGTTCTGAGTGCCATCTTTGCTCTCTCCTGAGGGGCTGTGGGGCTGCGTTCGGGCGTGTGGCTGCTTCCAGGTCTGGGCTGCTGCGCTGGTGAGATCCTGGGGCCCTTGTTCGTTCGCCCCTCTGCTTTCCGTGGCCGGGGTCCCTGGGCTGGGGGGCGCCAGTACGTGGGTTCTGCGCGCCCGGGCTGGCGGCTTTCTGAGAGCCGTTTGCTGGCCGCTGGCGAAGGTTTTTCTGCCGCCTCCCCCTCCTTTTGCCTGGGTGCCTGGTTCCGAGTGCCGTCTTTGATCTCTCCTGCGGGGCTGTGGGGCTGCATTCAGGTGTGTGGCTGCTTCCAGGTCTGGGCTGCCACGCTGGTGAGATCCCGGGGCCTTTGTTCGTTCGCCCCTCTGCTTCCCGTGGCCACGGTCTCTTAATCCCGAGACTGCCGGCTTCTTGGAATTCACGCCCCTGAGTGGGGGCTCTCTTGGTCCCATTTGTTGGCACTGACTGCTGGTGTTGCTTTTTTTTTTTTTTTTCTTTTTTTCTTTTTTGAATTTTATTTTTCTTCTTTTTTTGATTAGTTTTGTCATCTTTTCCCTCTTTTTCCCTTTTGTCTTTCTTCATTGCTTAATTTCTCGTCTCTCTATCTCTTCCTTCTCTTTCTGATCCCTGAATAGCAGGTGATGTATGCCTCTGTACCTTCTGGCCAGGCTGTGCTGTGAAAACTGAGACCGACTCCCCCAGACCTCATAGCTGCATCGGTGGGATCCCTGGGAACTTTGCAGTTCTTTAACTTTTCTGATTTTTATTTGTTCATTCTTTCCTTTTCTTTCTCTTCCCCCTAATGGTTTCCTCCATCCCATAGTCTCTCATCTGTACATTCCAACGACAAGCTCCCCTAGCATTCTTTTATGTTTGTACGCTTTTTGCTCCTCCTCCTCTCTCCTCTCTCCCATATCCAGCTTAGCTTCACACATAACCATCTTCCCGCTGCACCCTACCTACCTGCACCGTGCACTAGACATCACATCACCAAGCGGGGCAGGCACGCCCTATTGGAACCTGCCCAGCACTGACTACCGACCGTCCTGGTGGCTGCGGTGAGTGCCACAAGCAACCCATCCCAGTGGCTCCTCCTCAACTAGATCTGCCCAGCTGTACCACAAGAACGAAAAAAAAAAAAAAATCTACAATCAATAAACGAGAGAAATATCTACTGAATGCCCCGAAAACAGCAAACAATATCAAAACATTTACAAAAACAAGACAAGATGGCTCCAATAGGCGTCCAAATTAAAACACCAGATAACTCTCCTGTGGAAGAAAATGCACTAGAAGTACCTGATAGGGAACTCAAATCACTAATACTCAGAATTTTCCAAGAACTGAGGCAAAAAGCTGACAAACATGAGGAAAAAATACACAAATTTATGGAAAATACAGACAAAAAATTGGAAGAATTCAGGAAGATGATGCAGGAACAAAATGCCAAAATAAATTCACAACTCGAAATTATACAAAAACAACAATTATAAATCCAAAAGATAAACAACAAGATTTCAGAAATGGACGGTGTCATAGAAGGGCTGAGAAGTAGATTTGAAACCATGGAAGACAGGATCAGTGGAACTGAAGACAAACACTTGGATACAACTTTGTTTCAGGAAAACTCAGAAAAAAGTACAAATAAAAATGAAGAGACCCTGAGAGTTATGTGGGACACAATTAAAAGCAAAAACTTACGAGTGATTGGCATACCAGAACAGGGGGAGGAAATAGAAAACACAGAGAGGATCATTGACGAACTGCTGACAGAAAACTTCCCCAATATCATGAAAAATGAAAAGCTGGCCATCCAAGAAGCTCAACGAACCCCATATAGAAGAGACCCCAAAAGAAAATCACCAAGACATATCATATTCACAATCACTAAAACTAAAGACAAACAAAGAATCCTGAGAGCAGCTCGTGAAAAACAAGAAGTCACATACAGAGGAGAAACAGTAAGACTAAGCTCAGATTATTCGGCAGAAACCATGCAGGCAAGAAGGCAATGGGATGACATATATAAAATCTTGAAAGAAAAAAATTTTCAGCCAAGAATAATATATCCTGCAAAACTCTCATTCAGATTTGATGGTGAAATTAGGTCATTTCCAGATAAACAGAAACTAAAGGAATATGCAAAAGTCAAACCAAACTTACAAGAATTATTAAAGGGAGTTCTTCAATCTGAGGACAAACAGCTTCAGCCCTCAGGCAGGACCTAGGACCTAGGACACAGGTTCATATGAACCAGATACCATTCTAGGAACTGAACTACAGAGGACTTTCCAAAAACAAAAGAAATACAACAGGGAATCAGAGAAATCAATCAAAGGATGACAACAACATCAAAACAATGAAAGAGGGAACAAACGACATAGGTATAGAACCTTCTAAAGGAGAGGAAGGCAAGGCGATACCAAGTAAGGGTAGACTGCTTCAAAATTATAAAGATAAGGGTAAAATTCATGGTAACCACAAAAAAAGTTAACAAACCAACTCATAAAAATAAAGACAAAAAACAAAGTCTCAACAAGAACAAAACCTACAAAAACAAAAGAAATGAACACAAAATCCACAAACAAAAGTAACTCAGCACAAGAGAGTAAGAAGAACAAAGAAAACTTCAGCACCACAAAAAAAAGCACTACAAAATGACAGCAACAAACTTCCATCTATCAATAATTACACTGAACGTAAATGGACTCAATGCACCCATAAAGAGACGGACAGTGGCAGAATGGATAAGAAAACAGGATCCATCAATTTGCTGTCTACAAGAGACACACCATAGAAACAAAGATGTGAATTTATTAAAAATCAAAGGTTGGAAAAAAATATATCAAGCTAACAATTATCAAAACAGAGCAGGAGTGGCAACTCTAATCTCAGATAAAATAGACTTTAAAACAAAATCTAACATAAAAGACAAACAAGGACACTATATAATGATTAAGGGGATGATCCATCATGAAGACATAACCATAATAAATATCTATGCACCCAATGACAGGGATCCAAAATACATAAAAAAAAACTCTAACAGCACTGAAAAGAGAAATTGACAGTTCCACAATAATAGCAGGAGACTTCAACACACCACTCTCAGTAAAGGACAGAACAACTAAAAAGAAACTCAGCAAAGATACAGAAGACCTAATGGACACAATCAGCCAACTGGACCTCACAGACATATATAGAACAATCCATCCAACTGCTGCAAAGTACACATTCTTTTCCAATCCACATGGAACTTTCTCCAGAATAGACCACATCTTAGGCCACAGAGCAATCCTCAACAAGATCCAAAAAGCTGAGATAATTCACAGTGTCTTCTCTGACCACAATGCCATCAAGGTAGAAATTAACACTAGAAAGAGCAAGGAAAAAAAATCAAACACATGGAAACTGAATAATAATCTGCTTACACATCAATGGGTAATAGAAGAAATCAGAGATGGAATTAAAAAATTCCTAGAATCAAATGAAAATGAAAACACATCATACCAAAACCTTTGGGACACAGCAAAGGCAGTCCTCAGAGGATAATTTATAGCAATAGATGCACATATCAAAAAAGAACAAAGGGACAAAATCAAAACATTAACTACAGAACTCAAACAAATAGAAAGAGAACAACAAAAAAAGCCTACAACCACCGGAAGAAAGGAAATAGTAAAGATCAGAGCAGAAATAAATGAAATAGAGAACAGAAAAACAATAGAAAGAATCAACAAAACCAAAAGTTGGTTCTTTGAAAGAATCAACAAAATCGACAAACCACTGGCCAGACTGACAAAAGAAAAACAGCAGACGGCACAAATAACCCAAATAAGAAATGAAATGGGGGACATTACAACAGACCCAACCGAAATAAAAAGGATTATAACAGAATATTATGAAAAAGTAGACTCCAACAAATTTGAAAACCTAGAGGAAATGGATAAATTTCTAGAAACATACGGCCTACGCAAACTACAACAAAGTGATACTGAAAATCTGAACAGACCCATAACAAGAGAAGAGATTGAAAAGGTAATTAAAAAACTCCCAACCAAAAAAAGCCCTGGACCAGATGGCTTCACTGGAGAATTCTACAAAACATTTGCAGAAGAGCTTGTACCAGTTCTACTCAAGCTATTTCAGAGCATAGAAGAGGAAGAACACTTCCAAATTCATTCTATGAAGCCAGCATAACGCTGATACCAAAACCAGGCAAAGACATCACAAAAAAAGAAAATTACAGACAAATATCTCACATGAATATAGATGCAAAAATTCTGAACAAAATTCTAGCCAATAGAATTCAGTATCATATCAAAAAAATAATACACCACGACCAAGTAGGATTCATACCAGGTATGCAAGGATGGTTTAACATTAGAAAATCCATCAACATAATCCACCACATAAATAAAAGGAAAGAAAAAAATCACAGGATTATCTCAATTGACGCAGAAAAGGCATTTGACAAAGTCCAATACCCATTCCTGATAAAAGCTCTCAATAAAATAGGTATAGAAGGGAAATTTCTCAACATAATAAAGGGCATCTATGCAAAACCAACAGCCAACATCATTCTTAATGGAGAGAGGCTGAAAACATTCCCCTTGCAAACAGGAACAAGACAAGGATGACCTTTATCACCACTCCTATTTAACATCGTGCTGGAAGTTCTAGCTAGAGCAATAAGGCAAGAGAAAGAAATAAAGGGCATCCAAATTGGTAATGAAGAAGTTAAACTATCCCTGTTTGCAGATGATATGATACTATACATAGAAAACCCTAAAGACTCCACGAAAAATCTACTGGAACTAATAGAAAGATTCAGCAGAGTAGCAGGATACAAGATAAACATTCAAAAATCAGTTGGATTCCTACACACCAGTAAAGAGAACAATGAAAAGGAGATCAGGAAATCAATACCATTTTCAATAGCCCCTAAAAAGATAAAATACTTAGGAATAAATCTGACCAGGAATGTAAAAGACCTATACAAAGAAAACTACAAAACACTGCTGCATGAAACCCAAAGGGATCTACAAAAATGGAAAAACATACCATGCTCATGGATAGGCAGACTCAATATTGTGAAAATGGCAATTCTACCTAAAGCAATTTACAAATACAATGCAATCCCGATCCAAATACCAACAACATTCTTCAAAGAGATGGAAAAACTAATTATTAACTTTATATGGAAAGGGAAGAAACCCCGAATAAGTAAAGCACTACTGAAGAAGAAGAATAAAGTTGGAGGACTCACACTACCTGACTTGAGAACCTACTATACAGCTACAGTACTCAAAACACCCTGGTACTGGTACAACAACAGAGACATTGACCAATGGAACAGAATTGAGAACCCAGATGTAAATCCATCCACCTACGGTCACCTGATCTTTGACAAGGGCCCAAAATACATCAAATGGGGAAAAGACAGTCTTTTTAACAAATGGTGCTGGCAAAACTGGATATCCATTTGTAGAAAAATGAAACAGAACCCATACCTCACACCATACACAAAAACTACTTCAAAATGGATCAAAGACCTGAATATAAAGCCTCAAACTATAAAATTCATAGAAGAAAAAATAGGACCAACACTTCAGGCCTTAATACATGGCATTAACAGGATACAAACCATAAACATCAACACAAAAAACCCAACAGATAAACTAGATAACTGGGATCTTCTAAAAATCAAACATCTATGCTCTTCAAAAGACTTCACCAAAAGAGTCAAAAGAGAACCTACAGACTGGGAAAAAATTTTTGGACAGTACAAGTCAGACAAAGGTCTAATCTCCATAATCTACAAGAAATCCAACACCTCTACAACAAAAAGACAAACAATCCTATCAAAAAATGGGCAAAGGAAATGAACAGACACTTCACCAAGGAAGACATTCAAATGGCCAACAGACACATGAGGAAATGCTCGCGATCACTAGCCATTAGAGAAATGCAAATTAAAACCACAATGAGATACCATCTCACCCGGGCATTACTGGCACGAATCAAAAATACTGGAAATAACAAATGTTGGAGGGGCTGCGGGGAGATGGGAACTCTTATACACTGCTGGTGGGAATGCAAAATGATACAACCATTTTGGAAAATGATATGGCGTTTCCTCAGAAATCTAGAAATAGACATACCATTTGATCCAGCAATCCCACTCCTAGGAATATATCCTAGAGAAATAAAAGTCATCACTCGAATAGACATATGCACACCTATGTTCATGGCAGCATTGTTCACAATAGCAAAACGATGGAAACAACCTCGATGTCCATCAACAGATGAATGGATACACAAACTATGGTACATACACACAATGGAGTACTATGCAACGAGAAAGAACAACAATGAATCGGTGAACCATCTCATAACATGGATGAAACTGGAGGACATCATGCTGAGTGAAATAAGTCAATCACAAAAGGACAAATATTGTATGAGACCTCTATTGTAAAAACCCATGAAAAAATTCACATGCAAAATGTAACAATCCTTGTTGGTTACCAGGGATGGGGGGGGGGGGAATACTAAATAGGTAATAGATAAGTGGTAACTTGGGTGAGAGGTGAGATAGTACACAGTACAGGGGAAACTAACACAACCTGCACAAGGAAAGGTCATGGAGGCCCTATAGACACATCCAAACCGCCCGAGGGACTGAGTTGTTGGACGGAGGGCTCTGGGGACCATGGTCTCCGGGAACATCTAGCTCAATTGGCATGACACTACTTATGGGGATAGTGCTCTACATTCTACCTTGGTGAGTAGTGTCTGGGGTCTTAAAAGCCTGTGAGCGGCCATCTAAGATACTCCACTGGTCTCATCCCTTCGGGAGCAAGGGAGAATGAGGAGAACAGGATTCAACGAAAAGATTAGTCCAAAGGACTAACTGTCCACAGCTACCAAGGCCTCCACCGGACTGAGTCCAGTACAGCTAGATGGTGCCTGGCTACCACCACTGACTGCTCTGACCAGGATCACAACAGAGGGTTCTGGACAGAGCTGGAGAAGGATGTAGAGCATAATTTTAACTCCCAAAAAAAAAAAAAGACCAGATTTACTGGCCTAAAGAATACTGGGGAAACCTCAAGAGTGTGGCCCCCAGACACCTTTTCAGCTCAGAGGTGAAGTTACCTTCAAGGTTCGATGTTAAGCCTGGGAGTGGACAGCCCAGTAAAACTAAATGGGACTAACAAGGTACAAGAGTCCGGTGACAAGGCCAGAAGGCAGAGGGAAAGTAGGAAACTGATGATAAGGAACACTAATTGAATAAGGACACTATCGATGTATTGTGAGATTGTTGACCACTGCTACAGGGCAACATTTGTAGTAACTATTAAATGGGAGGCTGTTTTATCCTGTAAGCCTTCATCTTGGGCGAGAATGGCAGCACAATTGGAAGAGCATAGTCAATATCACTAAAATGTGTAAGTAAAAAGTTTTGAAATGGTGTTAAAATAAAATAAATAAAATAAAAAAAAAAACAAATGAGACTAAAGAGGTACAGTAGTCCAGTGACAAGGGCCAGAAGACAGAAGGGGACAAGGAAGCCCCCTGGTGACAGGGAACACAAGGTGGAGTAAGGATATTCTAGATGTGCTGTGAGATTGTTAACCATTGTCATAGGGCAACATGTGTAGTAACTGTTAAATGAAAAACTATTTTGTTCTGTAAGCCTTCATCTTAAGTGAGAATAACAGCACAGTTGGAAGAGCATAGTCAATGTCACTGAACTGTGAATGTAGAAATTTTTGAAATGGTGTATCTTTGGCTATCTGTATTTTCATCAAAAAAAAAAAAAGTTTGAGAGGCTTAATATGTTGTGGGGTTGTTAACCAATGTCATAGAACAACATGTGTACTACTATTTCATGAGAAACTATTTGCTATGTAAGCTTTCACCTGAAGTACAATAAAATATATAAATAAATAAATAATAAAATAAAATAAAATAAAAAAATTTTAAATACCCAATCTAAAATACCACATTACCTTAAAAGCTTAATCTAAAATACCACCTCGACTTTAATACTCAGACCTAAATACTAATTTTAATAATAACAAAATGTCAGAAATACGGCAACCTGCAACCAGAGAGATATAAAATTACTGAACTGTCTGAAAATGAATAACACGTATCAAAAGATAACATTATTGGCACTGAACTACAAAGGTTACTGGGAACCTAATTTCAAAAAGAATCCTTATTTTACTCTGGCCTTCTTCCAGCAGATCTAACAAAGTAAACTTATAATTCAGAAGGTCAGAATCTTTTTTTTTTTTTTAAACATTCAACTACTTCTTTCCTTTCTTCAATTTTTCCTGTATGAAACCACAGACTATGTGGAAACAGTTTAATCTAATTATCGTTTGGCAGCAGCAACATCCAAGAGTCTTGCTGATCACAGAGCCCTGCCTCGAAGAAGGCTAGCTTGGCAGAACAGGAAATTACTACAGTGGAAGCAGTAGGAAAAACAGACTTACCAAGAACAACCATTAAATACAGCAACTGTATCCTGGTCTCATTTGCCCAACGACAAGTTTTTTTGTTTTTGTTTTTTAATTTGATTGTGTTTTAGGCTAAAGTTTACAGTGCAAATTAGTTTTTCATTCAAAAATTTATACACAAATTGTTTTGTGACACTGATTGCAATCCCTGCAATGTAGCAGCACTTTCTCCCTTTCACTTTCCACCCCAGGCTCCCCCTGTCCATTCGACCTGTTTTCCTGTCCCTTCCTGCCTTCTCATGTCTTTGTCTTTGGGCAGGTGTTGCCCATTTGGTCTCATATATTTGACTAAACTAAGAAGCACATTCCTCACATGTGTTATTGTTTGTTTTATAGGCCTGTCTAATCTTTGGTGAAAGGCAGACTTTGGGAGTAGCTTCAGTTCTGAGTTAGCACAGTGTCTGGAGGTCATAGTTTCAGGGTTCCTCCAGTCTCTGTCAGACCAGTAAGTCTGGTCTTTTTAGTGAATATGAATTTTGTTCTACATTTTTCTCCCTCTCGGTCCAGGGCCCTCTATTGTGATCCCTGTCAGAGCAGTCAGTGGTGGTAGCCAGGCACCATCTAATTCTTCTGAGCTCAGGCTGGTGGAGGCTGTGGTTTATGTAGTCCATTAGTCCTTTGGATTAATATCTTCCTTGTGTTTTTGGTTTTCTTCATTCTCCTTTGCTCCAGACGGGATGGAACCAACAGATGTATCTTAGATGGCCACTCACAAGCTTTTAAGACTCCAGAGGCTACTCACCAAAGTAAGCTGTAGAACATTTTCATTATGAACTATGTTATGCCAGTTGACTTAGAATGTCCCCCAAGTCCATGGTCCCCAGCCCTCAGCCCCGGTAATTCGGTCCCTCAAGGTATTTGGATATTGCCTAGGAAGCTTCTATGACTTTGCCAATGGCAAGTTATTGACAGCTTTTCTTCATTTGGAGTCCCTGGGAGGCGCAAATGGTTAACACTCTCAGCTACTAACCAAAAGGTTGACAGTTTAAGTCCAGCCAGATGTGCCTCAGAAGAAAGGCCTCGAGAACTACTAAAAAATCAGCCACTGAAAACCCTATGGAGCACAGTGGAGCACAGTACTACTCTGACACACATGGGGTTGCCATGAGTTAGAACCGACTTGACAACAACTGGTTAACCGGTTTAAAAATAGTATAAAAAATAAATATTTTTGTAGTTTTTACAAAGCACTATGGCCTAAAGTGAATATTCACACAATGGAAAGCATCAACAAACGTTACTGACTAGTATTCATATAACATAAAATTTGTATTTCCTAGCAAGGTAAACAGTGCTACACAGAATCAAGCATTGGAATTGCTTCAGGAGCACTGAGTTTCATTTTACAGTGATGGAAAAATTGCACTGATTAAGGGTAGGGCTGCACAGCCAATTAATGTAACTGCTGTCAATAAGCTGTACATCTGTAAAAAGTTGAATTGGCAAAAGTTGTGGGATAGATATAGTTACAAATTCTCATGGAATCCAGATTTTTTGGAGCCATGGCTGCTGGATGAACTTATGAAACAATTGCCCTGAGATAAGCTTTAAACCTTAAACCTTAAATCAAAAATATCCCCTGAAGTCTTCTTAAAAACCAAACAATAGTTTAGCTTAACTAGTAAAGAATGCCTGCCTTGAGCATTGTGCTCTTTTAAGAGCTACGCATATGAAATCAAACTGACAACAGCAACTTGGAAGATTAAATAGGAAACTTAGGGGCAGTGACAGTTTATGTTCATGGGGGGGAACAACTCAAGAAAGGAGGGTGAGAATGGTTGCACAACTTGAAGAATGTAATCAATGTCACTAAATTGTACGTGTAGAAAATGTTGAACTGGTGTATATTCTGCTCTGTACATTCTCAACAACGACCACAAAAATAAATCATAAAAATCAGCGACTGAAAACGCTATGGAGCACAGTTCTACTCTGACAAACATGGGGTCGTCAATGAGTGGGAGTCAACTTGCAGGCAACTGGTTTACTGGTTTTCTTCATTTGTCTTTAGTGATCCAAGTTCACGAGTATAAGATGGTGGAGAACTATCTTAAATATCAGTTTCATTTTAAAAAATATTTTCTTAAAAAATTTAAGAGTATTAACTGGTTATAATGTAGAATAATGAAGATGATGGTAGCAAACACCTACTATGTCACAGGCACAGTGATAAATGCAAAGCATTTTTCTCAGTGAACATTCCTGCATTAGCTCATTTAATCTGCACATCCCTATGAGAAATCACTCATACCCCTGCTTTACAGATACAGAAAGCGGAGCAGCAGTAACTTGCCCAAGGCCACACATGAAGCATGTGGTAGAGCAAAGACTCAAGCCCACATCAACAGTCCAATCAGCAACGTACCAGGGATGGCACTGGACCAGGCAGCGTTTAACTCAGCCGTCCATAGGGTTGCCTGAGTTGGGAGTCTGACTTGACGACCTTGGACAACAATAAATAAATGTTATATTCTTTCTCAAGAGAAATAGTTACAACGTGACTTTCTTGGCAAATACAAACTTTGTGAATTTTTTTTTTTTTTTTTACAGTTTATATAACCACTACTATCTCTGACAGAAAATAGGTGGGTAACTTTCAGTAGCTACAACTAGCTGATCAGTAATAAGTGCTACACGTACAAGCGAGCCACCTGAATCTTCTCCCCGTGGTTGCAGGACCTTCAGTTCATCAGCCTGTGTTCAGTGTTGCACACACCCAGCGGTGTGACAAAGAGGCTAGGAGTGACAACTGACTCCTTTCAACTGTAATTAACATTGGAGAAGTATAAAACCGTCTTTTGGTATTTCATGACTATTCAGCACTGGCATTATTTAACTTTTTAAAAAAAGGAAAACTAATTTTAGATACTACCCTTAGTAAACAAAAAAATGTTTCAACATTTGAAAAGTCACAATTCTGATATAATATAGACAAATATGTGCAGCTACCCAAGAGGCACTGCAATGTGGTTATGCGTCGGCCTGGGAGAAAGTGAATTTGACAGTGCTCTAGAAGACCCCTCTCCCTACTTCGTATTATAGTACTCTGTGGGGTCCACAGTGCACTGTTGTTGTTGTTAGGTGACGTCAAGTTGAGTCTGACTCATGGCGACCCTGTGCGACAGAGCAGAACTGCCCCATAGGGTTTTCTAGGCTGTCATCTTTGTGGAAGCAGACTGCCATATCTTTCTCCCATGGAGAGGCTGGTGGGTTCAAACTGCCTACCTTTCAGTTAGCAGCCGAGCACTTAACCACAGTGCCACCAGGGCTCCTTCCACAATGTGTATTTGGTTTTTATTTTCCTGTGTGCTTGTCTGTCTTTCAGACCAGACTGCAGTGCCCACTAGCCCAGAGTTCTCACTGGGGTCGATGTTGCCCCCATCTAGGGAGTACCTAGAGACATTTCTGGCCATCACGTCATAACTGGAAGGGAAAGTGGCCCTGAGATTGGCATCCAGTGGGCAGAGGCTGAAATGACAGCACCAGGAGGCTGAGAAGCCCAGCACGGTCTAAGCTCCTACGCCTAGGACTTCAGCACCTCAGCTCTCCCAGCAGCTAGGCACGGGGCAGGCACCAAACACGGGGTGGACGCATGCATGAGTGTGTGAAAATTCAGTCAGTGTAGATTTTCAGATTGGCTTTCTCCGTATGACGCTCTCTAACAAGCTCCTTTTTTCCACAAGATTGTGGAATGAGAGAGCATGCGTACTCGTGACAAGTGTCTCGACTGTGGTTCTGTCTGTCCCTTTCAGTGGTGTGACCTGGAGAAGTTCTGGTCTCCCAGGTACCAGACCAGATGCCCTCTCTGACCTCTGACTGGTGGATCTGCCTTCACAGCTTCCACAGTCACCTCATGTAACAGCTTTTCACATGAGCTACAGCGCTTTTACGATGGCAGTCAAGACACACATGATATTTTATACCCCAGTCACAGCTGCGGCCATGTCTGCAGTCACCCTAATCTTTAGGTCAAGCTTTTATTTCATTTTACAGGGCTTTAAATGAGAACATGTCTGGTGATAAATTAAGCTGACAGGCATTTCCTTTTATTACTATTCAAAGGAAGACATATATAACTATCATGTTATTTGGTGTAAACAACTTAACGAGTGTAGCCATAATTTGTGTAGCCTAACTAGACTACAGTTTCACAGAATTAACATACCACAGCTATACATCACAAGTCACTTACACTTCTCGGAGTTGTCTTATGAACTGTAATAGTGACACATAAATTGAAACAAACCTAGAGAATGACAGGGCTACGTATATCCTCAGTAAATAGGACCAGGGTAAAATCCACTAAATGGCCTCTCCAGTTGTTCGGAGTAAGTATGTGACTACTGCATATCAGGATGACTGTCTAAGATAACCATGAGCAAGGTATGATCAGCACACTTAAAATTTAGTAGGCAGGTAACAATTTAGAAATAATAACACAAGGCGTGTATCTCCTCCACGAGCTCTGGCAGGCACCACAGTCAAAAATTCAGAAGAAAATGACAATGAGGCAAAAACTAGACTAACACTCTGCAGAGAGAAGGAACGACAGACCTCCTCTCTTCTATCTATGGCCAAAGGGGAGGAACAGTTCACAAGAAGAGGGTGGGGCCATCTGCAGGAGTTTTTAAAGAAGTGCAAATCTGGAAAGAAAGCTGTAGGCTCTTGGCTCTCCTCATCTTTTTCTTCTAGAGATGCTATTTGGGGTAGAACTATATGAAGCTAAGTCATTTGGTCTTTGGATTTCCGGATATCTCTGGAAAAGGGAGCCCAAGTGTGAGAATGACTACAAATGTCTTATTCCAGATGCTAGACTTTAAAAGTGAGTCACAAGAGGGATCTTATGATCTCCTTCAAGGACTCTACAACACCTTCTTCTAAACTCTATTATCTCCTTTCTAACAATCTTCTAATAAAATTACGTATGAAAGAAGGCACAGCAGCTTTTAAACCTTATAACTAAATTATTTGAGAAAAAAAATAAAGATTCATCGGAACGATCTTATTCTTTCTCCCCAGCTGTGAATAAATGGTTTCTATTGAAAACATTCTAACAGTGTTCTTTAAAATCGTGTTGTTGTTATTGTTGTTAATGGTGTCGCAAGGGCAGAGAGTTGACAAGCAAGGGACATCATTATGAAACAACCAGTTGGATTAAGATTTTCTTTACCCTGCAATGAAAAGAGAATCTATCTACAAGCAATTTCAAAAAAAGAGAAAAGGCTGCAATGCTCTAGCAAAGCCCCAACTGTTGCCTCCTGATTACCTAAGTGTGACTAATACCTGTACGTTTACATTCATTCTCTTTCCCTCAGAGGAGCAGCACACTTGGGGATCAAAGCATCTCACCACCAACATCTCCACGGCCCTCAAATGCTGATTCTGTAGGCTTTTGATAATAACAGCGTTCATTATCACCACCAGGAAGGTCCCTAGGTGGCACAAAAGGCTTGTGCTCCACTGCTAATCTAAAGGTTGGCAGTTCGAACCCACCCAGCGGTGCCATGGAAGAAAGGCCTGGTGATCTGCTCCCACTGAGATTACAAGCAAGAAAATCCTAAGGAGTAGTTTTACTCTGTAACACACAGAGTCGCCATAAGTTGGCATCAACTCAATGGCAACTAATAACAGCATCACCACCGTAAACTCAAAACATAAGGACTCTAACGGTGTGCATTCTACTGTAGAGGAATGTGAGGTTCAGAAGGGCTAGGCAGCTTGCAAAAGGTTGTCCAGCTGACAAGAACAGAGTCAGTGCACAGACCCGGCTCTCCCTCCGACTCCACACCTGAGTGATGGCCACCACGTTACCACTCGCCTCAAGTGACATGGCTCCCAAGATAGCATGGTCACCCAGACCAGTCCTGGTCCCATTTCACAGACAATAAAGTTGGGTATCTATTAAAGACTATCCCTCACATCACGGCACCAAGCTTGTGAGAATAAATACACATTCACAGAGATGTGAGCCTCAGAGACAGTCTGCAGATCAAGATGTCTCCAGATGGCAGCCACGGCTCTGTGCACGGAGGGATGCAGAGGGAGAGCCATCAGGGGAACAGAAGCTTCCGTGTCTCACCTCTTATCATGGCAGTAGTGGAGCACGATCCACAGATAATTCTTTCCCGTACAGCTGCTGTCACTGCTGCTGCCGACACTACAGAGGAAAAGCTTCTCTAATTCCGTGAAGGTTTTGACAAGCTCCAACGTGGCCGACACTCAGCCCTCTTTTGCCTGGAAGCAACAAGGTCCCACAAGAAGAGCTTCAATGACGAATGGGGAGGCAACTGGCAGAAACTTTCCTGAATACCAGGACACAGTCTTCTCTTGCAACAAGTCATTTTGCAAAGAAAATGGATGGCAGGTTCAGTTTGTAATACTTGTAATAAAACCTAGTAAAACATTCATAATGGAAATAAATATCAAAAGAGATGGCAGGTGGCATCATGCACAGCAGAATCTCCCCAAGCAGCACTGTGCTAGGGAGAACTGGCAGGGGTTTGCAGGGCAAATGAAAGCGCTGATGCCAACGTCATTACTTTCTGCCTCTCGATGCTGCAGCTTGAAAAGTTCCACAAACAGGAAGGCACGCTTCCCATACACCAGCATCACTATGAGATGGGTCGGCAAAGCCTCACTGTGTCAACCAAGTGTGCGAATGCATACACACTCACTGGGGAGACAAGTGTACCTGCCTCACCAGCAGCCTGGGCCTCTGTCACGGTTTGAATAATGTCCCCCAAAAATGTGCGTCATCAATTTGGCTGGGCCATGATTCCCATCATTGTGTGGTTGGCCTCCATTATGTGATTATGATTTATGTTAAATAGGATTAGGGTGGGATTGTAACACCACCTTTACCCAGGTCACATCCCTGATCCAATGTAAAGGGAGTTTCCCTGGGGTGTGGCCTGTACCACCTTTTCTCTCTCAAGAAATAAAAGGAAAGGGAAGCAAGCAGAGAGTTGGGGACCTCATACCATCAAGAAAGCAGTGCCGGGAGCAGAGCACATCCTTTGGACCGCGGTCCCTGCGCAGAGAAGCTCCTAGTCCAGGGGAACATTGATGAGAAGGCCGACAGAGAGAGAAAGCCTTCCCCTGGAGCTGATGCCCTGAATTTGAGACTTTTAGCCTACTTTACTGTGAAGAAATAAACTTCTCTCTGTGAAAGCCATCCACTTGTGGTATTTCTGTTGTAGCAGCACTAGATGACTAAGGCAGCCTCCAAACACCATTTCAAAGATACAGCCAAGTCTGAGGATGTTAGAAAAGGCTGCTGTGCTAGGAACACTGCCACAGAGCATTTCAGAGCTTGCCGCACATAGCCAGGAGTTCCTGGGTGGTGCAAATGATTAATGTGCTTGGCTGCTAACCGAAAGGTTGGAGGTTCAAGTCTAACCGGAGATGCCTCAGAAGAAAGGCCTGGAAATCTACTTCTGAAAAATCAGCCACTAAAAACCCTATGAAGCACAGTTCTGCTCTGATCCACACGGGGTCGTCATGAGTCGGAATTAACGAGATGGCAAAGAGTAATATATAGCCATGGTATGTTACTTATGTGAAATGTAGTCTAGTTAGCCTACACAAATTAAGACGAAGAAAAGGACGCCACTAGACAAGACTTGGAGTCCTGGTGGCACAGTGGTTAAGAGCTCAGCTGCTAACCAAAACGTCGGCGGTTCAAATCCACCAGCTGCTCCTTGGAAACCCTATGGGGTAGTTCTACTCTGTCCGGTAGGGTCACTATGAGTCGGAATCAACTCAACAGCAACGGGTTTGTTTCTTCTGGTTTTAGAAAAGACTTGAGAAACAAAAAAAAAAAATTCTCTGCTACTAGTGATGTCACTACAGGGGTGCAGGGTGGGGGTGGGGGGAGCATACACACTGGGTGACACTGTCAGAGGAGGTGGCACCAAAATGACTGTCCAAAATGACTGTCCATAAAATTTCTGTAAAGTGTTTCAGCAGAAACTTATTATTTTTTATGAAATATCCCTACAGTTCATTGTAACAACGAAATCATTTTTCGTATGCTCAGTTTACATGTATCAAAATACCTACAAGGCTAAAACTCTATGCTAATTTACTTTCTCGAACCTTCCAATCATGCCCTCTGGTCAGAGCTGTCATTATTACCCAATTACAATGACGCTTCGAATCACGTGGTTTCGTCAGTACACGCTACAAGCACACGTTGTTTTTGTTGCTGCCTGTGTTTTGATAGTCACCGATGTTGTCAAATTTTATGGTGTTTTAGCTAAAATATAGTGGTAATTAGTATTTGTGGACCTATATCAGTAACTTTTGACAATGAAGTAGTAATTAAAGGAAAAGAAGGAGTGATATACGGGAATTACGATTTATAATTAACATTAGTACAAAAAACATTACTTAGGATTCTGTATGGTCTGGTACAAGAGGAGGCCCATGGGGGAGGGGGAGATGCACCATAAATTATCACACTGGGCGACACCAACCCTAGCGATGCCACCGTCTGCTACCAACAAAATTAAACCAGGCCACCTGGTTCTTCACCTAAGCAATGCTGACAACACCTGAAAGTTCCAGTTCCCGGGCCTATTCAGATCTCGTAGAGAAGGGGTTGGCAAATTTTTCTCTGTAACATTCCAGAGAGAAAACATTTTGGGCTTTGTAGAGCATATACTTTCTGTCACAACTACTCAAGTCTGCCACCGTAGTGCAAAATCAGCCAAAGGTAATACGTAAACAAAATGGGCACAGCTGTGTTCCAATAAAACTTTATTACAAAAATTGACAGTGGAACAAAACAGAACTAATGAGGCACAGCAGTCCAGGGACAAGGACTAGAAGGCAGGAGGGGACAGGAAAGCTGGGGACAGGGAACCCAAGGTGGAGAAAGGACAATGTTAACATGTCATGAGGCTGTTAACCATTGTCATAGGGCAATATGTACACTAACTGTTTAATGAGAAACTATTCTGTTCTGTAAACCTTCATCTAAAGTACAAAAAAAAAAAAGAATTATCTATGTGAGATCAAATTGACAACAGCAACTCAAAAGGTTTGATGGGAAGCCTAGGGGGCAGCGAGTTGAAGATAATGGTGATGGAATAATTTGGAAAAAGATAGTGAGAACAGCAGCACAACTGGAAGAATATAATCAATGTCACTGAATTGTACAAGTAGAAATTTTTGAAATGGTGTATCTTTGGCTATGTATATTTTCACCAAAAAAGAAAAAAGGTCCTCCAAGGTCGAGAAGGGAGAGTGTTGACATGTTGTGGGTTTGTTAACCAATGTCATAAAACAATATGTGTATTGACTGTGTAATGAGAAACTATTTGTTCTGTAAACTTTAACCTAAAGTACAATAAAAAAAAAAATTGACAGTGGTCCAGATTTGGCCCATGGGCCATAGTTTGCCAGCACCTGACTTACAGCAAGGAAAAACAGGGTTTCAGGTAAATAGGTAAGGTGGCCTTTGATCCTTTCCACAGGCAGCAAACACCAAATTAAAAGGCAGGATTCATCAGCACTCACATTGCTATTTCTCTGGAAATGACGCAGAGTCAGAAGCGGCACAGCTCTGGTGTATTTTCAACCCTCGCTAAAGGCAACCATCTGTAATGTGCTCTTACTCACATTATAAAGATTGAGAGCAATTTTGTACTAGACAAAAGTGTCACTGTATTCCATCTGAGGTTAATGACTTGCTCTGGAAATTAAAGTTAATACATCAAATTATGAGACACTTTTGATATAGAGAGAGCATTTCTCCCCCACAGCGGAGTTAACTGACTTGGTACTGCTGGTAAGGTAAATGCGGTAAGAAGCCAAAAGATTATAACTGTTTCACAAAACGAGAAAAAGGAAAGCTGAAAAAATTTCAAGGGCCAAACTTAAAAGCCACCCTGTCATTAATTAGAGGCCAGGCACACTTCCTCGCGGGGAGTCAGGCTTCTATAAGTCATGCAAACCTGCGGCAGCACATTAGGTGAGCAGACGGACTGGGGGACTCCAGATCAAAGTCACCTCAGCTCAGTTCTTGGAGAAAGAGCCTCTGCACTCTGCCTGGTGGGGCCTGAGTCCTGGTCCACTGCCCAGCATGAAAAGGGAACGGCAAACCCAGGGCAGAGGCCAACGAGGTGGCAGATAGTCTGCATCCATTCGGAGATGGAAACAAGAATCTACTGACACATACAACTGGGCATAAGGCCTTTCATCTGTCTGTCCTTTATCCCAACTCAATAACTAACCACTTAATTCCATCTTTTATCACTGAAGAAAAATTATACTCTTAAAAAATCTGTGTTTACCCCACAGTAGAAGAATTTCTACTAAAATAAAGCTCTTGGCTGGGAGTCCAGAGGCTTCTGCTAACCTGTGACTGTTAAATCTCCAGTGGACTCAGATGCCTACAAAGGGGAAGCAGCCTGGCCTAGCACTAAAATTCCCTGAGTATATGACTGTTCACTCTAACAAGCTAAGAGCACCCACTCTTCCAAAAGAATTTCCTTGGTGCCTCTTGTGGTACTAGAGACTAAAGCAAATTTATTAGGACCTGGAATCCTGTCTTCAATTCCCAAGTTGCCACACTCTATCACTGATCAAATTACTTAACCCAATACTGAACTGATGAAGCATTCTGAATTTCTCAAGTTCTTGTTGTTGCTGTTAAGCGCAATCAAGTTGATTCCACTCATGACAACCCCATGTGTTACAAAGCAGAACTGCTACCAAGTTCTAAAACTTATAAAATAGGGAGGAGTTGTTTTTAAGTGCCATCAAGTGTATTCCAACTCATAACTACCCCATATGACAGAGCAGAACTGCCCCATAGGATTTCCTAGGCTGTACCCTTTATGAGAGCAGATCGCCAGGTCTTTTCTCCTGCAGAGCCACTGGTAGGTTCAAACCTCCAACCTTTCAGTTAGCAGTCAAGTGCTTAACCATTGTGCCACCGGGGCTCCTTGAAATAGGGAGAGGGAACATGAATTCTGGCCACCCAGACATCCTGAGTAACCTGACAACAGTTACATACTTGCTTACTTTCTTTGATATTCCTTCTTCTGGCTTATGTACTTTTTTGAAAATTACTTAGAATGCTAAATTACTTAAATCAGAAGTTCTTAACCTTGTGTAGGTTGCCTCTGATAAAAGCTATGGATGCTTGCTCCAGAAAAATGCACATATGAACACGTATAAGAATTTTTTGTACAATTTCAGAGGGTCTACAGACCACTGAAGCCTCTCCTCAGGCCCCAAGTTAAGAACTCCTGCAAGGAAGAATAAAAGGTCACGTCCTGTCCATTCTGTCTACCTTCCTTGACAAGTGTCACTACCAAATCAGTTAACTATCAAAATAAATCCTAAAATTGCTTCAATGTAACACATATAGAGGGTCTATATGGACAGGAATTGTGTCAGGTTCTACTATAGTACAGAGAGAAATACATAGCCTCACTCTGTGGGAACATAACAACAAATGTAATGTAAAAACATTTACATGACTATGTACTAACCAGAAATACAAACGGAGTCCCAGGAGAGAGCCATACTGCATAGGGAAGGGGCCCACGTCAGTGAACTAGGCCTTGGAAGATGCGTAGGATTGAAACAGACAGAAAATGAAGTACGGAAGGTAAGGATACCACAGTTGAGTTGAGAATGTGTATTGCGTGATCCACTCAATGTGAACACGGGATAAGGTGTGGTATTCATGAACATGGAAAGAAAGGAAAGCAATCTCTGTTGGCTAACTCCCCAACAGCTACCCCTGAAACTTCAGAGATGCTGAAAAGGACAGATCTGAGATGAAGGCTTCTGACTTAAAAACTAGGTGTGAGGTGAACTTGGAGAGTAGTTTCAAGTGAAATGGTTGGAAGAGAAGCCAGATTTCCAAGAGTCTTTCAATGGTGAGAATGGTTGCACAAGTTGAAGAATGTAATCAATGTCACTGAATCGTACACGTAGAAACTGTTGAATTGGTATATATTTAGCTGTGTCTTTAAAAAAACTGAATATCTAATGATGAAATGGAAGCCATGGGGAACAGAAGTTTGGTAGGAAAGAGAGGTGAGATGGTGGCATATTAGGAAAAAGGCGTATTTACTAATTTAGAAAAGAAAAAAAAAACCCAAACCCATTGCCATCAAGTGGATTCCAACTCATAGCAACCCTATAGGACAGAGTAGAACTGCCCCATAGGGTGTCCAAGGAGCAGCTGGTAGATTCAAACTGCCAACCTTTTGGTTAGCAGACGATCTCTTAACCACTGCGCCACCAGGGCTACCTCTAAGTAATTCAATAACTTGAATTACTTGAAAAAAAAATCCTCAACTCTTTCAAAGCTCACTAATCATATCTGAGGCTCAGCAAGAAAAGGTCAACATGAATTGGTGAAATGTTTGTATAACATGGTACACTGAGACTTTTATTTAAAAAACAAAATGTTATGCTCTTAAATGCATATTATTTTCAAAATGAGCTATCAAAATCAATTTTATATTTGGTACTCTAATAAAAGAAAGCTTTATTGTCTAGGCAGCTTAGAACTGTCTCCAGAGCAGCTTGAAAACAAAGGGATTGATTAGATTATTGCTGTGCAAGTATTAAATGCTTCACTTGAAAATGAATGCAAACAGCCAAGTTAATTCAGACCACAGGTCAAAGCAGAATAAATCATGTTTAAATCTCTCCATTTGAAACTCAAGAAATAAAGGTAGGGATAGCTTTACTCCATCATGGGTCAAAACTGCCGAACATGCAAAAGTGATTAAATAGACAGACTATTGTACGTCATCAGCTCAATCGAGTGAGAACACTCGAGCTGTCTTTTAATGAAAGGAAGATGCCGAACGCTTTTCATAATAAATATCCATTCACAAGATGTGCTGAAATGAACAAAAAAGATCTATTACCAATTTCAGCTATTTCACAGAGAAAAGTTGGCAAGGAATTTTCTAACATCTAAAATAGAAAAGTATCAATTAATCATGAAAATCGCTCAGATAGCATGTTAACATTTTATCACATTCATCCTGCTGCCTTCTTTAAATGACATCACATAAAACTGCAAGTACTAGTCGGCTCAGGAAGCAAAATCCTTAAAAATATTTATTGCCCCCGCCTCCATGGCAAAGTTAAAACACATTCATTACAGTAATATTAAAAGATAGCAAAGGATACCAATGAGAAAATAATAACTGACTAGGGAGAATGAATATTAACATATAACATCTTTTTCTCACTTTCATGTAAGTGCGCCTACGCCACTGGGACAAGACTGCACACGATATTTCTCTGAAAACATGCTATGAACAATTTCTAGTGTCACTAGGTATTCTTCTGTAACATTGCTGAATGGTTCCATCATGCTATGCTACATAGCTGTACCATGATTTATTTAACTAATCCTCCATTGTTCGACACTGGTTTTGTTTCATTTTGGTGTATTAAAAAATGCTAAGTTGAACATTATTACAAATAAAACCTTGTATGTACCTGTAACCATTTCTGCAGATCTCTGTCTTTAGAAGGAGACCCTGCGTGGTGCAAACAGTTAACCACTCAACAAGTAGCCAAAAGGCTGGAGGTTCGCACCCATCCAGAGACGCCTCAGAAGGCAGGCTCGGCAATCTGCTTCTGAAAGGTCACATCCTTGAAAACCCTCTGAAGCAGTTCTACTCTGCACAACTGGGCTTGTCATGAGTGACGAATGACCCAATGGCAGCTAACTACGTATGTTTAGAATAAATTCCTACAAGTAAAATGCCAGATCATAGGGTATGCATGTTCTTAAAGATTTACAGACATTTTTTCAAATTCCCTTTCATGAAGGCTGGAGCAATTTACAACTTCACCAGCAATATATAATTTAAGTCAATGTAAGTCCATCCTTGCAAACATTGGTTATTTTATTTCTTTCTAATATGAGCGAATTTAATAGGCAAAAAATAATAGCAACGCCATTTATTTTGTAGAAACCATAGTATTCTACTCCTGAAGAAACAGTCTTTGATGGTTACAAAGGAGGGGAGGAACGGGGAGGGAAAAACACTAACTAGATAGTTAGTGAAGGGTAAAACAGTGCACAATACTGGGGAAGTCAGTAGAACTTGACCAGGGCAAAGTCATAGAAGCTTCATAGACAAACCCAAACATCCTGAGAGACCAAGCTAATGGGCTGAGGGCTGGGGACAATGGTCTCAGGGAACATCTGCTCAATTGGCATAACATAGTCTATAAAGAAATTGTTCTACATCCAACTGTGGCAAGTAGCATCTGGGGTCTTAAAAAGCCTGTGAGCAGCCATCTAAGATACATCTACTGGTCCCATACTGGCTGGAACACAGAAGAATGAAGACAACCAAAGACACAAGGGAAAGATTAGTCCAAAGGACTAATAGACCACAAGTACCATAACCTCAAACAGACTGAGCCCAGAACAATTAGATGGTGCCCAGTTACTACCACCAACTGCTCTGGCAGGGATCACAATAGAGGGTACAGGACAGAGCAAGAGAAAAATGTAGAACAAAATTCAAATTCACCCAAAAAAAAAAAAAAAAAGACCAGGCTTGCAGGTCTGACAGAGAGGAGAAACCCCAAGAGTATGGCCCCCCGACACTCTTTTAGCTCACTAATGAAGTCACTCCAGAGATTCACCCTTCAGCCAAAGATCAGACAGCCCCATAAAACAAAATGAGACTAATGGGGCACAACAGTCCAGGGACAAGGACTAGAAGGCAGGAGGGGACAGGAAAGCTGGTAACAGGGAACCCAAGGTCAAAAAGGGAGAGTGTTGACATGTTGTAGGGTTGTTAACGAATGTCATAAAATATGTGTACTAACTGTTTAATGAGAAACTATTTGTTCTGTAAACCTTCATCTAAAGTACAATAAAAAAAAAAATTTTTTTAAAGGTTGACATGGAGTCGATTCTGACTCCTGGTGACTCTACATGTGTCAGAATAGAACTGTGCTCCATAGAGTTTTCTTTTCTTTTATTTTTTTTAATTGTAGAAAAAAATACATATAACACATTTGCTAATTCAACATTTTTTTCACTTTTGACCAAAAATTAATCCGTATGTTTTATAGAAAATTGAACACAACCTTCATGACGAGAAGACAATAAGTCCAAAATACTTTGATATTTGATTGTTCTCCAACACAGAAGAGAGAAGGAAAAAGAAGTGAGCCAAACTCTAAAAGAGTCACCAAACAACACGTGCATCTCTCCTGAAGCGTGAGTTCAAACCATTAAAAGACATCACCATTCTATAACTGATGTGCATGAAATCTTGCAAATGAAAATCAATTTGCAGAACAGACTTTAACACTCTGGCTTCCAGGCAATATTAACCACTTTCTGGCACCACCTATACCTTCCAAATCTGACACAAGTTCAAATATGAAGACGTCCAATCAATAAAGATAATAAATTCAGAATACAGACCCTATTCAACAGCACCCTCTGCTTGTAGATCATTTAATTTCATTTTAGAGGATTTTTTAAACCAATGCATGACACTTCAACAAAATCAATTTTAAAACTGTGCAGTTAATGTAACCCATTTTTGTTATATAAATTTAAGCTAGCCTGAACGAATACTTTAGGACATTTTACACTTAAGCAAGCCAGGAATGACTTCAACTTAGCAAGGACCCGGGTTTTAAAAATCAATCAATCAATCAGTCTGGAATTTAACACTACTTTCTGGGCTAGGGAATAAGGGTAAAGGGGTCTCCAACTTCAGCAAGCATGAAGAACACCGGGGAGCTCGTAAAAAATGCAGATTTTTCTCAAAGATTCTTGAGATTCTGGTTCAGTAAGTCCTGAAATGTGGCCCGGAAAAGAGCATTTTTAACAAGCACTTCAGCTGGTTCTGCTACAGAAGGTCACTGTGGCCACTTTTAGACCCTGCACTAAAGTGCTCGTCAGCAGAAGAATCAGGTGTTTCCACTTCGGCAAATCGCTACTTATGCAATTTCTTAATGGCATCCTCTGTTTCGTCAAATGAGGATAGCCAATTTTTTTTTTTAAATATGATGATTTCAAATTTTTTACAAATTTCTGAAGAAAAACTAACTACAATAGTCCCCCCTAATCCACAGGGGATATGTTTCGAGATCCCCTGTGGATGCCTGAAACTGCGGATAGTACTGAACCCTATAGATACCATGTTTTGACCTATACAGATATACCTATGATACAGTTTAATTTATAAATTAGGCAAAGTAAGAGATTAACAACAATAACTAATAATAAAATAGAACAATTATAATAATGTACTGTAATAAAAGTTATCTGAATGTGGCCCCCAGGAGGGACGGAGTGAGAAAGAGGGAGATACACACGCTACTAATGTAACATTTTCTCAGTACGCAGCTGATCTCGGGTAACTGAAACCGTGGAAAGCAAAACCACGGATAAAGGGAGGCTACTGTAGTCTTATATCTATGCTCTGTAACTTTTTTTCTGATTAAAGGGAATCATGTTCAATTGTTTAAAACTGAGATAATACAGATAAGCATGGAAGAATAAAAATCACCTGAAATGCTAACCCAGAGGTAACCACTGCTGAGCATCTTAGAATAGCCTCTTTTTTTCTCCTACGCGTCTATACTCTTTGTTGCATTTTGCTGCATTATGCAAAACTTCAGGGTAAAATTGTCAAAGTAAAGGTAGTTGGCTACTAGGTGGAGGCCTTCATTTATAGAAAAAGAAATATACAATGGTATTAATAAAATCCACAGCCCCAAGAAGAAGGAAATGTTAATAATTAGTTCAGAACCCTAAAGAGAAAAGAAAGGGCCATAACTGAAGGAAAGAACAACGTGGACCAGTTTCTACTAAGCGCACGCCTTCTTGGTTCTAGAAGCAAAGCGGCAGAAGGAATATGCCAGGAAGCTCAGGAAACATAAGCTTCAGGACCCCTCACTTCCAAGTGTATCTTCCAAGGGGCCCCGGCCGTGGGCACTCATGTTACCACACTCTTTTTTAATTTGCAAGAGGCAAGATGTTTTCTTAAGAGTAAGATATTTCCTAGTGAAAGACACTTTCTTAAAGGAGTCCCTCAAAACAGCAAACACCAGGTCCAAAGAGATCCACGCCCATCTCTCTGCTGCACAGCTTCGGATAGTTTTATCGGCTAGGTTATGCAAACTGAATTATCCATGGAAAAGAGTAGATAGGGTTAGGCTATTCCATTTATGTTGTTTACTATTCACCACTGTATTTGTGCTTAAATTCAACGGATTAGCATAAACTGTCAAATTTTACTCTCTGTGTAGCCCCATGTTAAACATGTATCTAAATAAACAGATCTATTTAATCAACCAATAAGCCCTGGTGGCACAGTGATTAAGCACTCAGCTGCTAACCAAAAAGTCAGCAATTTCAAACCCGGCAGCGGCTCTGTGGGAGAAAGATGTGGCAGTCCACTTCCGTAAAGATTACAGCTTTGGAAACTCTACGGGACAGTTCTACTCTGTCCTATAGGGACGCTGTAAGTCAGAATTGTCTCAACAGCAATAGGTTTGGTTTTCGTTTTTATGTAATAAACCAGCACAAGCCACCGCTTCTGCAAATGGATTTATGAACAATAACATTACAATAGATATCTTCCATGAACTAGAGAGCTATATGTGTCACACTGTTGTTGTTAGGTGCCGCTGAGTTGATTCCAACTCATAGTGACCTTAAATGACAGAGTAGAGCTACCCTATAGGATTTTCTATGCTGTAATCTTTACAAGAGCAGAGCTCAAGGTCTTTTCTCCTGCGGAGTAGCGGGTGGGTTCGAATCACTGACTTTTCAGTTGGCAGCCGAGCGCTTAGCCATTGCACCACCAGGGTTCTTTACATGCTTCCTACACAATAACAATTTAGTACTAAAATCCTTATATTTCATCATAACAATCAACACTAACAAATAATGTTATTGCTGTCCCATCTTAAAGGTTTCACTAGCAGACATCGCTGGCTTGGGCTCATGATTCCGTAATGCTAGATGCGCTGTCTGGCAATCACAATTGTAAAAGTTAATATTGCTATATTTTAAACTCTCAAGTAAGTTTTCCACACCTTGGAAGGGACTATAAACTTCTACATATGGAACTTAACATATAAAATGTAAGTGAGCACTGTCTTATGTAAGAGGTACCCATAAGATTCAGTATCTGACCACCTAGGTTACAAAAGTTCAAGTGTGCTAGAGTTGTGCGTAATCACAGAGAAAAACAGGAAAATTTCTCTGAGGCCAGGAAAGTGAGAAAAATAGATATAGCAAAACAGACACAATAAAAAAGAAAAGGAAACCAAATATAGGGAAAAACTAGATAATTTGATAATTTAACTTGAAGACTGTAATGAATGTCACTGAACTGTACATGTAGAGCGAGGGAGAAGAAAGAAAGGGAGGGAGGTAGATAAGCCAAAAATAAACCCGTTGCCATTGAGTTGATTCTGACTCATAGTGACCCCATGGGACAGAGCAGAACTGTCCCAGAGGGTTTCCAAGGAGTGCCTGGTGGATTCGAACTGCCAACATTTTGGCTAGCAGCCAAGCTCTTAACCATATATATTTAACAGCAAAAAAAATTAAAATAAACTATTTTTTTAAAAAAAGAACTATGCTACTACTTCCTACAAACTCTTAAGTTATTATATTTTTTCCCAAGCACAATCTGGTCAAATCCATCCTAAAAATGATGAAAGCGTATACGTTCAGAATAATAACTGCTCTACCTCAAAGAAGCCTCCTTTCACCTGGGCTCTGCGATGGCAGAGAAGCAGGTGGACGTGTCAGAGGCGGCCAGGTGCAGAGCCTGCCTCGTGCAGCGCTTCCCCGCTCACTGTGGCCGACAATGAGCATGCAGAAGTGCAGTGGCCCGAGGCAGGAAGGCAAATCCACCCACAGCAATGAGGGAAAGGGACGAAATCCCGAGTACATCCACGACCACTGGCCTTGGCTGCCTGTGGCATAGAAGGTTCTTTTACACTGAGTACTCCTTTCAGAAATTCTAAGGAAAAAATAATCAGCATTTTAGAATTCTCACCACTACTTAATTTCCTTGGAACTTGGCACGAGGCGCTTTGTTAATCAAATGACTTATGTGCACAAGTGTTCTGTGGAGGCTTTCTTAGTTTAATCCTAATTCATTATTATCATATGTCCCACCCACAGACAACCAGTTTTCAAATCTAATTGTCAAAAGATTATAATAACACGTTTAAAATAATATATTTAACTGGTTGATTGAACCTGTTGCCATCAAGCTGATTCTGACTCACAGTGACCCTTTAGGACAGAGCAGAAATGCCCCATAGGGTTTCCAAGGCTATAATCTTTACAGAAGCAGACTGCCACAGCTTTCTCCCACAAAGCAGCTGATAGGTTCTAACCACCAACCTTTCACTTAGCAGCCAAGCACTTAACCACTGTGCCAACAGGGCTCCTTGGTCAATGAAGAGAGCTGAAATTGGAAGACAGCAATTTCAAATGGCCACAGAGCCAGGCAGGCACCGTGAATGAGTACAGTGGGCCAGGCATCCACGTACTAACTGGGCAGGCACAGGTGGCAGCAGAGTCCAAAGTGCCTCTGTGTCTTCCTAGCAAAGGGCAAGTTGGGAATCAGGGGAAACTGGAGAGTTTCCTGGCCTCTGCTTGGCTCCAGCCAACAGCTGCCCATGAGGGAATGCCAGGGCAGTATTCATTATTGTCCAAGTTCTCAAGAGAACCTGGAAACCCAGAACTTTATGAGAAATCTCCTGATATTTAAATGTTGATGATTACTTTAATTCAATTTCATTTTTTTGTGAAAAAATATAAACAACATAAAATTTTCCATTTTAACAATTTTCAAGTGTACAATCCAGTGGCAAAAATCACACTCACAATGTTGTACAACCATCATCACTACCCATTTCCAAATATTTTTACCATCCTAAACAGAAACTCAGTACCCCTTAAGCAATAACTCCCATTCCCCTCTCTCAGCCCCTGATAATCACAAATAACTTTGGTCTCTATATAGTTGCCTGTTCTAGATATTTCATATAAGTGGGATCTTATAGTATTTGTCCTTTTGACTGGCTTACTTCACTCAGCATTATGTTTTTAAGGCTCATCCATGATGTAGTACGTATCAGGGGTTCGTTTCTCTTTACGGCTGAATAATATTTCATTGCATGAATATACCACATTTTGTTTATCCATCCATCTGCTGATAGACACTTGGGTTGTTCCCACCTCTTCGCTATCGTGAACATGTATCGGTTTGAGTCCCTGCTTTCAAGTCTTCTGGGTATATACCTAGAAGTGGGTCAAATGGTAACTCTAGGACCCTTGGTGGCACAGTGGTAATGTACTCAGCTGCTAACTGAAAGGCTAGCGGTTTGAATCCACCATTCACTCCGCAGGATAAAGATGTGGCAGCTGGCTTCCATAAAGATTTCAGCCTTGGAAACCCTATGGGGCAGTTCTACTTTGTCCTATAGAGTCACTATGGGTCGGAATTGACTCCACAGCAATGGGTTTGGTTTTTCTGGGTATGGTAATTCTACGTTTAAGAAGCTCTGGTGGCGTAGTGGTTAAGCACTGGGCTGTTAACCAAAAGGTCGGCGGTTTGAACCCACCAGCCATTCTTCTGTGGAGAAAGATTTGGCAGTTTGCTTCCATAAAGATTTACAGCCTTGGAAACCCTATGGGGTAGCTCTACTCTGTCCTATAGGGTCGCTAGGAGTCAGAATCAACTGGATGGCAACAAGTTTGGGTTGGAATTCTATGTTTAACATTTTGAAGAATTTCAACTTAATTTTAACTCAAACATTTTTAAAACAGCGTGAGCAAGAATGTAATCAGCGTCAATGAATTACACATGTAGAAACTGCTGAATTGGTGTGTGCTTGGTTGTGTACATTTTCACCACAAAATTAACAACAGTGTGAATGCCACTGTGTGGGCTGAAGCACATCCCTGCACACGCACGTGGGAGCACACAGGCACACATACACACACACACTTGTTGCTAGGTCATGGCCTACGAACTGGGTGCACATTCCTGGGCTTCCAGGTGACTCTGACGTGGTTTGATAATGACCGCAGAGAGAGTGGACAGCCATCTGTGGTTCTGTTGCCCCAAGGATGAGCGTAAGGACACTGGTCAACGTCTGATAATTGATGGACACTGCATTTCTCCCCTCCTTCTCTACAAGTACTCAGGGGAAAGCAAAAACAGATTCTTGGCCCCTGGAAACACAATAGAGTTTTTTAAGTCTCTATGTTCTGTCCTGTTGTTTCATGAATATGTTTCATTAATAGTCTCTTAAAGAATTTATTTAATTTGGGATAATGTGGATTTACTTCCAAAAATACAACCTCTAGAAAAATAATCCTTTAAATATAATACTAAGTTACAGGAGGCAGGAAAAGCTCTTCTGGAATACAGTAGGGAAGAAGACATTATTACGGACAGAGAAGCTAAGGCAACATTAACGACCACAAAACAAAATAATTTCAATTCCAATAGTAAAAAATGTAAATGGCATAAACAAAACGCATCAAGTGTCCCATATATAGCCCATGCAGAACGAAAACAGTAAAATTTTACACATCTTGATTTAAAACAAAAGGAGTAATGATCTTTCTTTAGAGATCTATCCACAGAACAGGCAATTTTACCGAACCTGTATTTTAAAGTAAAATTCATAGAAATAAAGTAACTTTATTCCTCATCAACCATTAGTCTCTTCTGTAACCAGAACTACGTTCTGGGAGGGTTCTGAAAATCATCCATCAGAGAAACAATAAAATCTACACAAAAGCTATCATAAGATTAGTTATTCAACACTGCACTTGCATAGAGAAGGCCAAAGCACATTCATCCTCATTACATCAAGAGTAATTAAACTTCCCCAGTATCAGAAAGTTTTTGTATGGGACCAAATTTTAAAATCATGTACTGAGCAGCAACTATATACAAGGCAGCAATCCAGTTTGTGTGAGGAGATAACAAGTACCATGTAAGGAGAGAAACCCGAGGGCCCACTGCTATTTGAGCACACACAGGAAGTGCTCCAGAGATGAAGACCACCTTGCTTGTGGGCAGAGAGTAAGGAGCCCCTGAGGTAAAGCCCAAGGACACTGGGTGGGGACAGACAATGAGGAAGCATGGCCCTGCTGGAGAAAAGGAGGAGCAATGTGGAGAATAGAGCAGAAGGATTCAGCTGAGAAAGGAAGAAAGATGCCTTCTCATCTCAGTCATGAGGGAATCAGTCATGGATAGGATGAATATTTTGAAGTTTCAAAATCAAGTAAATTTCAAATTCTCATGGAATCCAGACATTCTGGATCCATGGAGGCTAGATGAGCCCCTAAAACTATTACCCTGAGATAAGCTTTAAAGCTTAAACCAAAAATATCCACTGAAGTCTTCTTAAAACCAAAAAAATAGTTTAGCTTAACTAGTAAAGAATGTCTGCCTTGAGCATGGTGCTCTTTTAAGATCTACTACATGGGATCAAAGTAACAACAGCAACTTGAAAGATGAGATAGGAAACATAGGAGGCAGTGAGTTTATGTTAATGGGGGAGGAACAACTTAGAAAAAAGGTTAAGAATGACTGTACAACTCGAAGAATGTAATCAATGTCACTGCACTGCACATGTAGAAATTGTTCAATTGGTGTATCTTCTGCTGTGTATATTCTCAACAATAGTGACAAAAAATTATTTTAAAAATCAAGAATAAATATTATATAAACCTCAGCCAATGAAGATAATAATGAAGTAAATTACTGGAGAAGGAAAAGTGGTATGGTTGTGCATCTAATGATATATGGGTACTTACATACCTATAAAAAATGATTACTTGGTACAAATGTAATGCTAGTGAAATGTACTTTAATAAAATCAGGAAATTTAAGAGCTGAAAGAGACTTCAAAGAATGTTTCTCCCTTGTGAGTGATTTTAAATCTCTCAAATTCAGGTAGTTATTTGCACTACTATTAATTCATTAACCTTTTAGTACTATTTTTGTTGGGGTGGAACTGCAAACCGTCACAATTATTGCAACGACTTTTAAAAGGTGTACTCATCTTGTTCTCCAGAGTAGTGACAATAATGGGTAGTAACTGCTCGCATCTTGAAGCTCTAATTACGTGTGGGTTGAGAACTGTTACCTCTCAGTTTTGAGCTCATGTGGCATGAGCAAGAAATGTGGTTTCTATGCACGGGATAAAGCCAATATCTCTTTGTCAATTATTTCCTCTGCCAAGATATTTTCTACGTATAAAAATGCCAGGAGAAAGAAAAACACAACACTTATGGGACAGTGAGCTTCTGTTAGGGGTGATGGAAAACTTGGGGAGAGGTTAATGGTGATGGTTGAGCAACATGATGAACATATTTAATATCACTAAATTGTACATGTGAAGATTGCTGAAATGGCAAATGTTCTGGTAACTATTTATCACAATTTTAAAAAATGGAAAGAAAAAAAGGCAGGAGAGGGTAGGCATCACTTGTTGACTGTCACATGACATTCTTCACATGTATCCCTAATTTTCAAAACATCAAGGAACACTCTCATTCATAAGAAGCACACTGACACCTATGTATGAATTTTTAAATATCCACTATGTTTTCAGTGGCAAAAACAGTTTGCACTTGACTACTAAACTAAACGTTGGCAGTCCCAACCCACCCAGCAGCTCCATGGAAGAAAGTCCTGGCAATCTGCTTCCATAAAAATTACAGCCAAGAAACACTATGGAACAGTTCTACTGTGTAACAAACAGGGTTACCATGAGTAGAATTCAACTCAATGGCAACAGGTTTTTGGTTTTTAACTAGCTATAATCAATGTAATGAGGTACAAATAAATTTAACATCAACACCCAACTCTGTCCCTAGACACAGTCCCGACTTGCTTTAAGGTGTATTTGCAATAAAATTAACATCACTGAATTAGACATTAAGAATGAAACAATCTAGTGGTAGAATCAAAAATATAACACAATTTTGCTTTGAGTAACAGGTTTATACATTTCACAAGAAATGAAATGGGAGTAAGTTTACCTGAGTAGAAGTGTAACTTACTGGTATAACTGGAATATAAACTGTTCATATAAGAAAAAAAATTCTCTCCTCAAACCCAGCCCCCCACCCCCACTCCCCCAAAAAATATAAAACCAAGAGTTACAGAAGTAAATGCTGTCTGGAATTATAAACTAGCAGCCTCACAGGAACCAAACCAACTACATCTGTGGAAAGAGACCATGGAGAAGCTCAATATAATCAGTCAGAACTTGGCCAGGGGCCGACTCGGAACTGATCATCAATTGCTCATATACAAGTTCAAGATGAAGCTGAAGAAAATTAAAACAAGTCCACGAGACCTAAAGTACAACCTTGAGTATATCCCAACTGAATTTAGAGATCATCTCGAGAATAGACTTGACACATTGAACACTACTGACCAAAACAGATGAGCTTGTGGAAATGACATCAAGGACATCATACATGAAGAAAGCAAAAGGTCATTCAAAAGATGAGAAAAAAAGAAAAGACCAAAATGGATGTCAGAAGAGACTCTGAAACTTGCTCTTGAACATAGAGTAGCTAAAGTGAGCAGAAGAAATGATGAAGTAAAAGAGGTGAACAGAAGATTTCAAAGGGTGGCTCAAGAAGACAAAGTATTATAATGAAATGTGCAAAGATCTGGAGTTAGAAAACCAAAAGGGAAGAACATGCTCAGCATTTCTCAAGCTGAAAGGCCTAAAAAAAAATTCAAGCCTCAAGTTGCAATATTAAAGGATTCTATGGGGAAAATATTGAACAACGCAGGAAGCATCAAAAGAAGATGGAAGGAATAGAGTCACTGTACCAAAAAGAATTGACTGACATTCAACCATTTCAAGAGGAAGCATAAGATCAAGAACCAATGGTATTGAATGAAGACGTCCAAGCCACACTGAAGGCACTGGTAAAAAACTTAGCTCCAGGAAGTGACAGGCTACCAACTGACATGTTTCAACAAACATCCTCAGAAGCAAGGATGGCGAGGCTTCATTTCACATGCTTTGGACATGTTATCAGGAGGGATCAGTTTCTGGAGAAGGACATCGTTCTTGGTAAAGTAAAGGGTCGGCGAAAAAGAGGAAGACTGTCAATGAGATGGACTGATACAGTGGCTACAACAATGGGCTCAAACACCACAACAATTGTGAGGATGGCTCAGGATCAAGTAGTGTTTCATTCTGAAGTACAGAGAGTCGCTATGAGTCAGAACGGACTCGACAGCACCTAACAACAATAACAAGTCACTAATAGACCTCCAAGCCACACACAGCTCTTCAAGAGGCTCAGCATCGTTCTGATGATTTGGACCCTGGTGGTTTCCCAGGGGGAAGCTATAAAAATGAGGGATAATGAAGAGAGGGCCAGCTGAAACACCAAACAGATGGCTTACCAGAATCAAAAGCCAGCTGAGTTTTGGAAGATTGTTGTCATTTAGAGTATCTTCCAAAAACAGCTTCAGATGGTTGGTCTCAATTTTCCCTTTCTTTGCCACCGTTGAGCTATTTTTTCAGCCTTTGGACAGGAGGAGCAAAGAAAATATTAACTTCTTTTGAAAGAGAACAAAAGACTGTTTCATTTAGTGCTTCTGAAAGAGTTATAGACCTGAGTTTGCTCTGAGGTTTTACTCATTTAGTGAAATCATCACCCTCCTCATATAGCTGGGGTTCCCTCTGGATCAGTCACCAGGAGCAGCCCTCTAAAAATGGGTCTCATGTCACCAGAATGAAGAAAAAACTGTATATACATATATATTAAATATATATCAAATATATATAGTCTATAGCGAATATATTTAATATATATCAAGTACTATAAAATTTCATTCACACAAATATGCAAATCATTGGCTGGAGGACGGGGTGGCCAGCAGGAGAGGAAATCACAGATAGTCTATGATTAAATTTTATATTACTATTATTATTTTGGAGCCCTGCTAGCACCGTGGTTAAGCGTCCGGCTGCTAACCAAAAGGTAGGCAGTTTGAATCCACGAGCCACTCCTTGGAAACTCTATGAAGCAGTTCTACTCTGTCCTATAGGGTCACTATGAGTCAGAATCAACTCAAGAGCAATGGGTTTGATTTGGTTTCATTATTATTCTTATCATTCAACTTTTCTTTTTTAATACCTAGAAAGCTATAGGGGTCCCTGAGTGGTGCAAACCATTAACACACTCAGCTGCTAAACAAAGGCCAGAGGTCGGAGCTCACCCAGAGGCACCTCAGAAGAAAGGCTTGATGATCTACCTCCAAAAAAATCACCCATTGAAAACCATACGGAGCACAGTTCTACTCTGCCACGCGTGGGGTCTCCATGACTCAGAATCAACTCAACAGCAACTGGTTTAGAAAGCTGTATAGTTAAGAGACCATTAAGTCTTAGAAACAAAAGACCAATGAGAATATCAGTAAAATTTTAATTCTCATCTACAGATTGTTTTACTCTTTCCAACTATCTACAACATACTGATGTAGTGGTTGTGTGTTAGGTTCCAATTCATAGCAACCGTACAGGACAGAATAGAACTACCCTACAGGGTTTCCTGGAGCGCTTGTGGCACACTGGTTAACTGCTCAACTGCTAACTGGAGGGTCAGTGGTTTGAACTCACCAGCCACTCCACAGGAGAAAGATATGGCAGTCTGCTTCCATAAAGATTACAACCTTGGAAACCCTATGGGGCAGGCAGTTCTACTGTCTCACAGGGTCACTATGAGTCGGAATCGACTCAACAGCAGTGGGTTTATAGGGTTTCCTAAGGCTATAATCTTTAAGGGAGCAGTTCTCCCACAGAGTGGCTGATGGATTCGAACGGGAGACTTTTCAGTTAGCAGCTGAATGTTTAACCATTATGGTACCAGGGCCCCTTAGCAATATATTAGGTGCAGTTTTCTGTCTTTATTTCTTGCACACTCACTGATGAAAGTGGCAGTGATCTACATGAAGTCTAGTGTAAATGGCCAAAAGATGAGCAATAACTTGTGGGCGTCTGGGTCTACAATCCGTAACTGAAACCAGGTGAATATCAACAGACATTAATGAACATTTCCTCAATGCTAAATGCCGGGCACTGTGATAAAATGTTTATATAGGTATCCCTACCTCTAATAATAACTCTGTGTGGTAAGTATTATTATTTCATCATTTCAGGGAAAACGAAGCACAGAAGAGTTAAGTAACTTAACTAAGGTTACACAGCTAGCAGGTAGCAGAATCAGGAGTTACAGCCTGTGCTCTGAACCACTGCTCTACGTAGCTCCCAAAATACTGTTCACGTGTGCAAACTTCCTACGAACTGGCTACCAGAGAACAGACACTTTTGTTTTCCAAATAGCCAAGGCCAGGATCTGTCCCATTCACCAGAAAAATAGAGAGTTCAAACCAAACCAGGAGCAACCTGGGCAAAGCTCAGAAAAACGGGTTGGATGATTTCAACTGAGAAAGCTGCAGTTTACCTCAGGATGATATTACCTAATGTATTGTGATATCCAAAGAGATTATGACTTCATAGAAATGCAAAGAGAATTTTTTTTCATATCTAAAACAATAAGAATGTCTTTTTCTGAATCCCTACTATCTACGCTATAGATGTATTCAAGCACTGATTTTCTCAGCAGATCAAGTCCATGTAAAACAATACTGCGTATATATATTTGTATACACACACCCACAAATCTCCAATTTTTACAGCATGTGTAGTTTTAAAAATAGATATAGAGTTACTTAATTATGTGGGGGAAAAAAATCTTTCTAACTGAAGTAAAAACACCAATTTAGTGAGTAATGGAGTTTAAAAAAAACCACCCAAACATCTGGGTTATCCTGAAATCATAAGGCTGTTTTTGTTGTTGTTTGCTTTGTTCTGTTTTTCCTTATATTGTTGGTTTATGTGTTTGTTACCCTCCTCTTAGGATGTAAATAAACACCACATGTAGAAGCGACCTTCTGGCTCTAAGTAAGTCTAGTTTTCATTTGTAACCCAAAATAAATTTAACAAAATTGTTTTTAAAACTAAGTACGTGAAATCTTGAACTTAAGTATACTTTTCTGCCAATGTTATCCAATAAGGATCACTGAATAAGAACGTGACATTTAAAAATTATTACTATTTTCTATTCATTTACTTTTTTTCTATTCTTCTACTTTTCGTACTGTCTTTTAAAAAAAAATAACGACTTAAATCTGGAATGTAAGTTCCTTGTTGACTAGAATCAGAACTTTCATTTTTTTGTATAAGTAATTCCCTGGAGGAATGAAATGCTTTTCAGTGACAACAGCAAGACCACAAACAACAAAGAGATATATTAAAGTAACACATTTACTGTCCTTTTCACAATCTTTATTTTATATCCTACTATAAAAGCTATCAGTCGGAACCAACTCAATGGCAAAGGGTTTTTTTTGTTTTTTTTTAATAAAAGCTAGGAGCCCTGATGGCGCAGTGGTTAGGAGCTCAGCTCCTAACCAAAAGGGCAGCAGTTTGAATCCACCAGCCACTTCTTGGAAACTCTATGGGACAATTCTACTCTGTCCTATAGGGTTGTTATGGCAACGGGTTTAGTTTTTTTAATAAAAGCTAAATTCTGGATTATTTTGACAATAAAAGATATTGGTTATATTACAATGAGAAATTGGAAAAGTAGGACTACTATAAACATAAGAAATATTACTTTTAAAAATTCTGAATTTTAACAAGTTAATCTCATCTTAGTTATAAAAGCTTTTTTAAAGGATCAGCCGATATTCAATTAAATAAAAATTAGAATAAGACATAAACTAGAATCAAAATTAAATTTTAGAAAAAATTATTCAATTCTTATTTTTAAAAGACTACTTAATTAAAAGCTCAGGTTCTCTTTACAATGTGAAAGAGCTGGAATAACTGTAATTAAAAACCCCGTTCATTCCAAAAACAAACATGCCAAAAACTCTGCCATTATATTATATTGTTATCTGACTACTAGGCCTCCACGTTCTCCACTAAAATGTTTATTCCTTTGGAGATTTACCCATCGTCTTATACATTTATTAAAAGTATAAAAACCCCAAATCAAACCCATTGTTGATTCCGACTCATAGCAACCCTATAGGACAGAGTAGAACTGCCCCATAGGGTTCCCAACGGGCGGTGGTGGATTCGAACTGTCGGCCTTTTGGTTAGCAGCCAGGCTCTTAACCACTGCACCACCACAGCTCCATTAAAAGTACAGATGTGTAAATATTAATCAAATTACCAGCATGTTCACTTGTAATAGAAGGGCTTTTATTTGCCCTTTCAAAGTCTGTTATTAGCATAGCATTCTTGCATAATTTGTTCGCAAAAATTTAGCCCGAAAGTTATTGGCAGAGCCAGGGTCCCACGTGAAAAACAATGTCTATTTAGCATCCAAATAAAAAAAACTAAACCCACTGCCATGCAGTTGATTCCCACTCACAGCAACCCTACAGGATGGAGCAGTACTGCCCTGTAGGGTTTCCAAGGCTGTGATCTTTACAGAAGCCGACTGCCTCATCGTTCTCCTGAGGGGCAGCTGGTGGATTCAAACTGTCAACCTTTTGGTTAGCAGCCGAGTGCTTAAACCACTGCACCACCAGGGCTCCTTTATCTAGCATCAGACCCACATTTTTCACAGGAAAGCAGGCTTTCAACGTGGTCCGAGCCACTCCTTTCCCAAATCTGTTTCATTTCAGCCGTTGGTGCATGCAGTGGGCAGCTAGGATCTGCTTCAGATGGGCGGGCGATGCTGGTGCTCATCTTTCCCTTAGGCCAACGGCACGGCCAGCAGAATCCAAGAAACCAAGGGAATTGGAAGGTGTAAGCGTAACTACCTGTCAGAATCTACTACGGGCTTTCTAAAGTTAACATCCTAATACCTATTATACCTGTGGGAAAATTCTAGAATTTGCTTTAGAAAAGCTGATTCAATTCACGCTGATAGTCTATTTTATGCCACTTAAATACGGTATTACTTAGTAACATGAGATATCCATTGCTGTATAAAATTAAAATACTTGAAGATATCTTATTACTGCAGAAATATAAATGCACTCACGATACCTCCTGTACAATCCAAAGCCGAGGAACAGATAAACATGTTTTTCCTTACATTAGCTGTACAGCTAACTTAACAGAGGTCTGCATAAAGGGTCATTACAAAGTGTGCAATACAGTTAGGGCAGGGCTTCTCCACCTTAGCACAAATGAATCATGGCCAGGACAATTCCTTGCGATGGGGTGTCCTGTGTGTTGTTTGACATTTACCAGCATCCCTGGCCTCCACCTACTAGATGCCAACGCCACCTTCCCAATCATGACAATCAAAAATGTCTTCACTGCCTAACTTCCCATAGGGGACAAACTATGCTGCCGTGGAGAGCCACTGAGTGTGTGGAACTGGTCACAAGCTGTAATCTTGGCTCTGCTCCTTTGGATGTGTCCCAGGGAGAGACTGCCTCTGTTTTCTCCCCAGGAAAATAGAAGTAATAACACCTACCTTGAAGAGTTGTTGTCAGGATTAAATGAGAAAATGACTGAAGGGTGACCACTGCTACCTGCTGCTATTATTGTTGCTTTGATTGTATACTTTGAAGCGTCACCCCCTCAATCTCTACTTCAGCCTCCCTATGTATCAAATGGAAACCCTGGTGGCATAGTGGTTAAGCACTATGGCTGCTAACCAAAAGGTCGACAGTTCAAATCCACCACCGCCCGTTGGGAACCCTATGGGGCAGTTCTACTCTGTCCTATAGGGTTGCTATGAGTCGGAATCAACTCAACTGCAATGGTTTGTTTTTTTTTTTTAATGTATCAAATGTATGTGTTTCTAATAAAAATTTTTTTTTTAATCTTCTTTAAATATTCTTTAAGGCACAAAGCTAAAAAATTTTAAAACTAGGAAAGACAGCATTATTAAGCTTACTAATTTCCTAGATCCCTCCTTGTTGTTTTTGTTAGGTGCCGTCAAGTAGATTTTCGACTCATAGCGACCCCATGTGACAGAGTAGAACTGTCCCATAGGATTTTCTAGGTTGTAATCTTACGGTAGCAGATCACCAGGTCTTTCTCTCTCAGAGCTGCTGGGTGGGATCAAACTGCCAACCTTTCGGTTATCAACCAAGTGCTTTAACCACTGCACCACCAGGGCTCCTTAAATTCCTCCTAGAAGCCCTGTATTCAAGGCCATAAGAATATGATCCCATCCCCTATTTCCTCCTCGTAGTCTATGCCCAGAGAAATGGGAAGGTACACTTGGTCCCTGGAACACATAATATGTTCCCCACCTCTGTCCTTGGGCTGCTGCTCATCTGACGGGAGCACCTCCTCATCTCATGTGCAGCTACACACCTGGTGGATTCCAGCATCAAATGTCACTCACTCTTTCATGCAGTCCCTCCCTGACGGTACCCGCGTCACCTCACTCTTACCCTACCAGCCCTAAACACTATGGCAGAACCCCGTTCCTGGTACCTGTCCTCTGCATGGCACGAGAACTCTACTGTGGAGGTTACGACCCACCTGAACTCATCTCCCCACTAAATTGTGGGTTCTTCTCTGTCCTCACTCACCTCTGTCCACCCTGTAGGGCCCAGCCCAGGGACCTGGTGAGACTATTACTGAAGCTTTATTTTTAATTGAGTAGAATCCATTATAATTTTTATAAGAAAATTAATTATAATTTTCTTATAGCCTGATATAGTTCTCATACATAGTCCCACAGGAAACATTTTTTACCCCAGATAAGACTGCCAATAAGACGTGACTAACAAAACCTACTGCCGTCAAGTCGATTCCGATTCATAGCAACCCTGTAGGACAGAGCAGAACTGCCCCACAGGGTTTCCAAGGAGCACTTGGTGGATTCAAACTACTTACTAACAACCATAGCCCATAAAAGACTAACATTTAGAATAGTTTTCACTCTGATATGGAGGAAATTATTAAGCATGAATGTGTAGTCAAGGAGCTCTGCTGGAGCTCAGCTACTAACCAAAAGGTCAGCGGTTCAAACCCATCCAGCGGGTCCACGGGAGAAAGATGTGGCAATCTGCTCCCACAAAAGATTTACAGCCTTGGTCTTGGGCGAGAATGGCAGCACAATTGGAAGAGCATAGTCAATATCACTTAAATGTGTAAGTAAAAAGTTTTGAAATGGTGTTTAAATAAAATAAAAATAAATAAATAAATAAATAAATAAATAAACAAATGAGACTAAAGAGGTACAATAGTCCACTGACAAGGTCCAGAAGACAGAAGGGGACAAGGAAGCCCCCTGGTGATAGGGAACACAAGGTGGAGTAAGGATATTCTTGATGTGCTGTGAGATTGTTAACCATTGTCATAGGGCAACATGTGTAGTAACTGTTAAATGAAAAACTATTTTTTCTGTAAGCCTTCATCTTAAGTGAGAATAACAGCACAGTTGGAAGAGCGTAGTCAATGTCACTGAACTGTGAATGTAGAAATTTTTGAAACGGTGTATCTTTGGCCATCTGTAATTTTCATCAAAAAAAAAGGTTGAGAATTTAGAGGCTTAATACGTTGTGGGGTTGTTAACCAATGTCAAAAAACAACATGTGTACTACTATTTCATGAGAAACTATTTGCTCTGTAAGCTTTCACCTGAAGTACAATAAAATATATATTTAAAAAAAAAAAAAAAAAAAAAGATTTACAGCCTTGGAAACCCTATGAGGCAGTTTTACCCTGTCTTATAGGGTCGTTATGAGTCGGAATCAACTCAGCGGCAACGGATTTTTGTTTGGTTTTGGTTTAGTCAAGGATCATTTTTGGAGTCTATAAAATGTCCCTTTCAACTAAATGACGTGTATTTCTTAATAAAACACTGATTCCCATGACCTTTTACTGAACTTTAATGCTGGCAACTTTATTTTATGTGTATTACTGGTTGTTTACCAATGTATTTTTTACTAAAATTAATTGCTAGATATACATCTCTCTGAGCAATTACAAAACTACTACTGGAGTCAGGGTATGGCAGTGTCACACAGGGGGTGTCAGGTGGGAAAATAAGGCAAAGCCCATCTTTTCAACTGGCAGGTATCCAGCAATACCTGCTGCGTTCATTTCCGAGCAGATCTAGGTACAATGCGAGGGTGAGAGGGACAGAAAACACCCCAAACACCTCTGCAGTCAAGAAGTTAGATGACTCCACATAAAGTAGAGGTTCTCCTGAAGGATCCTGGCAAAAGAAGGCATTCGTCACAGGCGAAGATGGATCAGCCGTTCACGGACGTGTACAGAATGCACTCAGGGGGTTGCAAGCATCAGAATTCACCAAGACGCCTCTGCAGAGAAATGAAGATGCAGCAGAGGGGGCCCAGCGACTGCATTTTTTACAGGTTCCCTAGGTATTTCTTATCTACTCTAAAGTGAAAGAACTACTGCATTAGAGGTCTCGTCCTTTTCCAAGAGAAGAACATAGATTGCTAAAGAGGTATGAGGGACTTACGCTATGCATATCCTTTCGGGAGTTTTTTCTAAACAACTGCCACTAAATGCAACAGCTGCTCTATTTTCTAGCCATGGTCTATTTTAGGCATTCAATTAAAAATGAATGGATTTATTTAAAAAAAAAGAATCTGGAGGAATTTACAGAAACAACTCATATTGACAATTCTGTAAAAGCAAGAGAGAACAGGGCAGAAGTTATTCCGTGGGTGTGAAAATTCAACACATTCCCCAAAACCTCCTGGACATCTGCCCTGGAGTTCTTCCCATCAGTGGCTGAATCTGCCCTCTAGGGGATCCCCAGAACTGCTGACTCTGAGTTGTTTGATTTCTACAGGGAATCTTGGGGGAGAGAGACTTTAGCACAAACCCAAGGAGAATGTCTTTCTCCACTGTCAAACTTACTGAACCCAATTAAGTCAAAAGCATTACATTGATACAATTACATCAGGAAGAGTTAAAATGGGACTAATATCCTGAAGACCCTCAGGACTCATCAAGAGTAAGTAACATCCTTCAGGGGCCAATAAAATTAATGACATTTCAGTAATGAGACTCTTATGAGCCATAAAGGGAAGAAGTGGCAGAGGGCTGTAGAAATCAAGTCTATTTTAATCCTCAAAAACTACAAAAAAAAAAAAAAAAAAGACATTTGAAAGAAAACTGCTATTTCTTCAAAATTCAGAATAGCAAAGATGAACATTCTAAATATTCTTCTTTAGCACATGCAAAATAACCTTTCTTCTTGCAAATCCCAGGTGGCTGGAGTCAAATATACCTAGGTTACAAATCTGACTGAAACACCAGCTAGGTAAACCACCAGCAGGGAACCCATGGGCTTCAATTTCCCCTTCTGTAAAATGGGTCTACTAAGAAGATTCTACTCAATAGGACATGTGAAGTGACTGGACCAGTGACCACGGCAGAGTTGCACTTAATCCAAGAACCAGCCCCTGTGCCTCAATTTCCGCCCGCTTTATAGAGTTCATATACACTGTCTCCTCATTTTACTGTTGTTTAAAAAAAAAAAAAAAAAAGTACAGCATGTACTGCTTTGTGGAAAGCAAAACACTACACTCAAATGTGAGCTGTTATTAACTTGGAAATGGAAGAATAAACACAGTTAAAAGAGAACTGACACACAGGATAGGTAAGTAAATAGTAAAAGGGCACTTCATTTCTTTAAATGCATTCAGGTCTCCTTCCTTCCTTCAGAATTTATTGGACAAAAGGCAAGGGCCCAGCATTAATCTTCAATGACCTACAGGATATAAGCAAACACAAGAAAGAAAAGTCTAAGCACTGCAATTAAGGTAGAGATAACTAAGGATTTCACAGCAAAGAGAGAGAACTTCAGCATGGGGTGATCGCAAATCTTTACAGAGGACAAAAACACTCAGGTCGGCCTTGAAGTGTGTGCAGAGTTTGGATAAAGAGTGGGAAGAGAGGGAAAGGAGACTCAATGCTTAGGGGACACTGAGCTTCTGTTAAGGCTGATGGTATAATTTGGGAACAGATAAGGGTGATGCTTGAACAATACGATGAACGTAATTAATGTCACTGAACTTTACATGTGAAGATTACTGAAATGACAAATGTTTTGTTACGTATATATTTACCATAATAAAAAAATGTTAATCCTTTAATTAAGTAACTTCAGAGTTTTGCATTAGCAGAGTAAACTGCAGAGTGAAAGAAGGAGACGAGGGCCAAGGGGCAGTGATCAACTTCAAAGGTGGTAAAAAGTGAAGCTTTGAAAACAGACAGGTGGGTAACGATGAAGAAAGCAGAGTGACTGATCACAGGGATAAAACAGGAGGGAGGCACCCACACTACAGCAAAGACCCCAGCCTCTACAGGCCACAACAGGTGGTGCCATTATCAGAAAAAAAGGACATGGGAGGGGGTGAGGTAGGAAACTACCTTCCAGAATTCAGAAATGATGTTCCATGTGGTCACCCACCCACTGTCTACAGTCTTAGGAAACTGTGGGGAAATAGAACATACAAACCAAGTAGTGGTGGAATGATGAAGGGTCTGGGCAATCAGTCCCCACCTACTGTACCTCACTTCTGTCCTGGGCTTGGGAAATACAGGCACAGACAAGACAGACATATGTGCCCACCCAGAAGGGACTTACCTTCTAATACAGAGAAGACAACCACATAGATAAAGAACTTGAAGACAGAGAAGAGGACCAAGGCCAGAGTTCTGTGGCCCTCTAATATCTGGAGAACTGGTAAAGGAGTAGTCAAGCTCTGAAGCATTTGTGCCACTCAGCAACATATTCCAATTAGTGTCCGTGGTGCAGTGAATTACTTAATATGGGCCTTCTAGCCACAGTCTTCTTGGCTCTCACACAATGACTGGGAAGGGCTATGTAAATAAGGTGCTTGTAGCCCACCAAGGGGATTGGACAGCTTGCTAATAATGCAAATAATGTGCACGGAACCCTTGCAGGGGGCAGGAGGTGGAACCACACAAATAAGGTGTACGGAACCCTAAAAAGGGTACTGGTCAGTGTTGCCATCTCAGTAGGCTTAAAGGGTCAATCCCAGAAGCAGGGAGGGGGACCTCACTACCACCAGAAAAAGAAACGAGTGCATCCTTTGGACCCAGGGTCCCTGCGCTGAGAACCTCCTAGACCCAGGAGACAGAGAGAGCTGTAACACCAGGAGACTAGTGTGAGACGGTACAGTGGGCTTACTGGCCCAAGAAGTGAGGCAGCTACAGTGGGCGTACCAACCCACAGAGAAAGAGAGCTGAGAACCTTCGGGCAGGAGGCTTGCTGGCGGAGTAGGATGCTTCCAGGCACTTACTGGCAGAGCTAAAGAGCTTTGTAACACTTGCCGAAGCAGGGCAAGGGCCGAGGGGCTGGGAGGCTAAGAGGCCACGAACTAAGAAAGATGCCTGCAGGCAGGCACGGCTGAGGAGACGCTGTCCTGGCCAAAAAACTGTATCCTGAGTCATTCCTGACCCTGAATTGTAACATGGTATTTCCCTAATAAGCCACATAATCATGAGTATGGTCTGTGAGTTCTGTGTGGCCACTGTAATGAATTACTGAACCCAGCAGAGAAGTAGACAGAAAGTGCTGTAGAAGGGACAGCTGGTGTCAGAATTGGTTAAAAAAAAAAAAAAAAAGGTTGGAGGGTGGTGGTATGTCTAAACTCTACCTCACAGGAATTAACCTTGGGCTGATGTTGCTCTTCATTCTCCACTTTCCCCTTCCCCCACAGTTACAGAGATCTGACCTCGCTGCACCGTTTTTACAGAGTCACTTATTATCAGTTCCTTTACCTCCATCACCTTAGAGGGTAACTCAAAACGCTCAGGACGTTCTTAAGCACTGAGTCTGAGGAGTTTATTTCTTTCTGGTAACAATGATGAAAAATCTGCACTGACTTTACCAAAAGGCTACACTCACCCAATGCATTTTCCATCAATAGTATAAATAATAACTAAGAAAAGTAAACATCCATATATTTAATCATATCTATCAATAATACTGGTGTATTTATGAAGAAGAAATTAAGCAATAATTAAAAGACAATAATACATAATTGAGAATTCCCAGGTCATCTGACTAGAGTTTCCAACGCTAAACGACAAGTTCTAAATCTTGGTAAGACAGAGTCACGCAGGTAAGCCAAAAAATAAGGAGCACCTTTTAAACATTTGTAACCCAGTCAAAATATTCCAATTGTTTCAGAAGTCAGAACACCTATTTCCCTCATGCATGTCTGTGATAAACGGTACTTGGAGGCACTTGATTTGTTTTTCCCAGCATATGTTCTTAGCACCAGACCTTATTCACGCTCCAGTGTGGAACGAGATAGAAACAAGGCCCTGAAGTTAAGACTGGAAAGATCCTGTGGCTTCACAACAAGAAGGATGTAATCACTTTTATACTGTGTGTATTGTAACTGCTGCTACTCATAGGATATGATTTTGATTATGCAAATAACTGAATAGAGCTATAAAGTCTTGTCAAAAGTAAAAAAATGAAAGCACACTCTCAGAGAATAAGTTTTCACCTTTCACCTGATTCTCCAATTTTATGTTGATCTTATTTTTGCGAATTATTTCTCCACAACCGCTCCTCTACGATCATCTCATACTTGTTTACATCTACAAAGGCTTGGTATTAGCTCATTTAATTCTAAAGCCATTTATTTTACAGACATTCTCAGTGAGCAAGGAGAATGGTGTGTCTCCAGGAGGTGAGCGGACAGGTCTCAGGTCCTCAGAGCCCGGCTCAGCAAAGTTCTGACCAGCATGGTTCCACACCATCACGCTGCCTCCACAGTTGGAGCCTTGGCTTCAGGAAATGTTTTCTTGGAAGAATAAATGCCCAACAACCACTTGCACCATAATGGATAATCTGCTCACAAAGAAGAGACACCTAGTGTGTGACACAGCCACCCTTCAAGGGCTCGGCCCTCACTGTCACCAGCTGCCCCTTTCTTAACTGGGCTCACCGGGTCATCTGTCGGAGCAAGACTCATGCAGCGCATCTTTGACCACAGATTCTGCCACCTGCAATGGCCCTCTGCAGAGGCTGCTCTCTGGAAACCCAGAGAATGGGAGTTCAGGGTCCATTCCACTCCAGCGACAATTAATTCTACGATCTTAGGCCTAGTTGCAGCTCCTAGTTCATATCCCAATGACCTTTTAAAAATTATAAACTCCTTAAAACTTCTCAAGAGGTGTGGTAGAATTCCTGCCTTCCATGCAGGAGATCCAGGTTCAATTCCTGGCCAATGCACCTCATGCACAGCCACTACCCATCTGTCATTGGAGGCTTACATGCTGCTATGATGCTAAACTGGTTTCAGTGGAGGTTCCACACCAAGATGGACTAGGAAGAAAAGCCTGGTGATCTACCTTCAGAATCAGCCAAGGAAAATCCTATGGATCACAATGGTCCAATCTGCAACTGGTCATGGGGATGGTGCAGGACAGGCAGTGTTTCGTTCTGTGCTGCATGGACTCTAAAGTTGGCAGCCAACTCCACAGCAGCTAACGACAGCAACGAACTTCTCAAGAGGTGGCACTATGACATCATTTGTTCTTATTGCTGCTGGGAGCCATCGAGTCAAATTCCAACTCAGCAATCCCATGTGACAGAGTACAACTGCCCCACAGGGTTTTCTTGGCTATAATCTTCACGGAGCTGCTGGGTGGGTTTGAACCATCAACCCTGCGGTTACCAGCCATGTCCTTGACCACTGTGCTCCCTTAACCCCCAGCAGGCAAGGGGGCCTCTGACGGTGGCCATCCACATCAGCAACCCCAGGCAAACAGCAGGCAGAGCCCTGTGTGAAGCGGCTCTGGAGGCAGAAACACTGTTCAATATATTAAGCTAGCCCATTCCTTCTGAGAAATTAAAGCAAACAAACAAAAGCTCCTGCAATTACTCATCTCTTCCTCCCTCCTATAGGTTCTAGTTCTGCATTAAAGTAGAAACTCACAGCTCACATTTTCCAAAAAAGGAGAAAGCCAGCAGCTATCGGAAAGAGGATTCTGGATGTCCATATCTGAATCCATGGCACACAGCAACCAACAGGGCTAGAAAGAATAGAGATGAAAAGACAGACCAGAGAATGTTTTACCCTGCGGCCAGCCTGTTCTCCGGGAGTGGCCCTTCAGTAGGGGCTGGGCTGGCTCAGTCTGAGGGTGCATCAAAGCTCAGGGACCTGAGGGAAGGCGAGACGCTTAACCAAAGTCTGGTTAAGAAGTATTTTGTTCCAACTGATCAGTGGGGAGAAGTAGCCCATCTAATCATTTCTGAGGCAAGGAATGGGAATTTGGAGGCTCTGCATCTGGCCATGTCATAGGTACAAAAGGGGGCATCCAGAGTCTCCTCCAAGTCACATGGGGACGGTTGTTTCACAGTAAGCTGGGTACCGTTTTTTAACTGCTATTTTCCAGAAGGAGCACAAAGTTCAGGTAGATTCAACCTGGCCACGATTCAGATGTCAAACCCACAGAGACTCCAGAGAACTTGCCTGCAACATTTGGCTGTGCTGACCACGCTCTGTCTCCCGATGGACCGTTACAAATGAACACAGGAATACAATTCACCAGCAAGGAGTGCTCATGCTAACCCTAACGCTGGTCGTGACGGGCTGCAAACGTTCAGATGGCACTTGTAAGAAAACAACTCAAAAATAATAATAATAAAACAAGGTCAGCAGAAATGATTCAGCATTTCAAAATAAAAAAATCTGAATAAAAACCGCAAGTATAACCACGTGACTGGCACAGCTCTGGGTCACGGAGGGTCAGAAAGCAGGGCTGGAGGCAGCATCAGTGTGACATTTTTATTCCAAAAGAGGAAAAGGCTTTTTGTAGGGCATTTTTTTTTTTTTTTTAATTTTAACAATCTCTCTGGAGGCTGATTCAAATGCTGTGTATATGAGAGAGAGACAGAGCCCCCACAGTTCTGTGTTCTTTACCTGGCTGCCTCCCCTACAGTGTTGTATTGAAAAATTGTTTCCTTTGCTGCCGCCCACCCCTAGCTTTGCATTTGAATCCTGCTTTTGCTTGGAGGTTATATATAAACCCCACTGCGCCTGCGTAGTATGATTAAGAATGTTGCTGATGTAACTTGTATGAACTCCCTACTTGTAAACCTCTTTAGAAGTAACCTGCCTGCCCCCACTTGGCGAGCAGTCCTGGCAACAGCAGCTCCGACTGACTCCATTTCCTTGTACAATGAAATAAAGGTGCCTTTCCTGTTCTCCCATCTCGGTCTCTCGTTTATTGGCCAATATGAGTCATGCTGAGTAAGAACCTGGGGTTTCCATCTGGTAACAATAATAAAGGAGCTATCATATAACTATAATTTTGGTCCTCGGGGGGGAGGGGAGGGGACGACACTTTGCAAACCGAGTAAAGAATAACAATATTAAACCACACTGGCTTTGCCAAATAAGTACTCATAAAATAGACTGATTTAGAGAGATGGAAAGTTACACCTGAGGAGAATCTAAAGCATGTAACAAAACATAAGATGAGGGGATTTACTGAGAAATTATAAGACTGCCTTTTAAGTTAATATAGAAACATCACTTTGGAAATGAATCTGACATGCGACCCATTTCTGTAGCTGATGCTCAGGTCAATGAGCCCGAACCAGAATGTGGGAGCCAAGCATCCCATCTCTGATTTCTGGCTGCAGTTCCATTACTCCTGACATAGAAAGGATCTTGCTGACACAATTTCCAGTAATTCTAACTCTTCTCTTTGATGAATGTAACAAGGCACTTATAGGAATAAAAGAAAGAGTCATTTTACTTATGATTATAACTATGACTGTACCAGCCACATTGCCTGGACAATGGCAATGGGCACTTTTTGAAAAGTAAATGAAACTGGAAATATTTAGAATATTAGCTATAAAACAAAAAGTAAAGCTGAGGATTGGAAAGAAATTCACAAAAACTTATCAGCATCAGCTAAGATTTGGGCTAAAGTTTGGAAACTTTGCAACCCTCATTCTGTCACTGTAATCTTTGTTCATTCATGTGTTCATTCATTCATTGTGTAAATATTTATTGAGCACGTACTGTGTGCAAGTTACGGCTCTAGGTACTGGGGATACAGGAGTGAAAAGACAGACAAAAATCTTTGCCTTTATGAAGCTTATGATCAAGTTGGGGCAGTCAGAAAATCAATCAGTCAATCAATAAGCAAAATAGAGAGCATGTCAAATGTTAACTGCTATGGAGAAAACTCTAGGAAGAGAGACTAGTCAGTACGGAGAGGTTTCCAGTGAAAACTGAAGAAACGTGACATTTGAGCAAACACTTCAAGAAGTGAGGGAGTGAGCCATGCAGGAATCTGGTGGGGAGAGCATCTCAGACAAAGGGATCCTGGAGCACAGGGGCCCTGGGGCAGAAGTGGGCTGGGCCATGTGCTGGAGGTCAGTGAGCAAGGGATGAGCTACTTCCCAAAATCAGCCAGTGAGAACCCTATGGCTCACAAAGGTCTGTTCTCATTGTGCATGCGGTCGAGATGAACTGGGGCGGACCGGACAGCAGCTAACAACAACAAATTCACATACAGCTTACAGAGGAAACCGACGGCTTTAACCGGCCTTTTCCTTGTTTCGAGGGCTATACTTTGGATTCATAATGGACCCACCAAGATGAAAGCTACAATAAGGTCCCAGGAAGATACACAAGATAATGCGCAAGTCAAGGACAGACAAATAAAAGCAGAGGATCTCTTGATTTGGGTGATGGAAAAATGTATTTTTTCCCCATAGCTTTGTTCTCTTTCTTAAGGGTTAAAAACAATCAAATCTTGCCAATGGAACAGCATCCAAAGTGCCAAATACAAAGAGGACAATGACTTTGTAATGACTACACTGTGACAATCATTTCCTGTCTCTTCTGAAATGAAAGGGAATTTAACCCCCAACCTCAAAGTGGCAGGCATATCTATATCCTCATCAGTCCTGGCTTTTGGTATTGATAACTGTCACAAGAAAATACACTGAACATGACTGCTCCAGGGGAAGGTCAATTTCTTTTGTTTCCTACCCTTTTAGCACGCAGTCCTCTACCCCCTCGCAGAAACCATGAAGACTTGGAGACAAATGTTCTTCTGTAGATGACAGAACACTCATTTTGCATAATCTGAAGACCAGGAACAGATGATACACATCTTGCATATTTTTACATAAGAAAAATAAGGTATGATGTAGTATAACAAATTAATACAGCAATCTATCTTCAAAGCTGTAAGGAAAGTTTATTTTTCCTAAACTAAAAAAGACCCCATAAAAATATTTTCCTTCCAGATGTATTTAATGTGTTAATTTTGACAATAAAGTTAAATTAATTCCAGAATTTCATATTTGTGCTCATTCCTATAAGTTTAACAAAACAGGGAGAGATAGGAAGACATCAAAACCAAAAGGGTCCATGAGAAATGTGATTCTCGCTTTTTTTTTAAAGTCAACGGGCACCCAGAAGTTGGCCCAATACCAATGCACCCCTCATTATTAACACCGACTTTACTATAAATATGTGGCATCCCACGAGGGTGTAACAAGGGCCACTGACCAGGGAGTGATGTACTCTTTTGTCACTGTGTTAGACAATCCTTTTTAAAAAGCAGAAAATAAGAAATGCCATATACAGAGCAGGAGAAAAATACAGAACAAAATTCAAATTCACAAAAAAAGACCAGGCTTATAGGTCTGACGAAGCCTGGAGGAACCCTCAAGACTATGGCCCCTGGACACCCTGCTAACTCAGAACTGAAGTCACCCCCAAAGTCCACCTTCCAGCCAGAGATGACACAGGTCTGTAAAACAAACAGTAATACACGTGAGGAACATGCTTCTAGTTCTAACAGTAGTTCAATCAGTATAAGACTAAATGGGCAACACCTGCCCAACAGCAAAGACAAGAAGGCAGGAAGGGACAGGAAAACAGGGCGAACGGACATGAGGAAACCAAGGTGGAAAAGGGGACAGTGTTGATACATCGTGGGGTTGGCAACCAATGTCACAAAACAACTTGTGTATTAACTGTTTAATAAGAAACTAATTTGCTCTGTAAACTTTCGCTTAAAGCACAATAAAAATAAAGTCCACAAATATTTTTAAAAAATAAATGAATAAGAAATGCTGTAAATAAAGAACAGAGCTGGGCTCTGAGCTGCAAGGAAGGGCAAGAGGAGAAAATTCACCCAGTAAAGCAGAAAGTGTAGTTGCTCCTGAGAGTTCTTAGCATCCAGACCATCAATTATTACCTGTACTCAGTTGTCACACTACCTTTTTCTACATTAACAGCAATATGTTCTAATTAAAATTGCATGAGCTACCAGAAACTCTCACATCAGCCTGGTCCCAGGGGATATCAGAGACAACTTTTTATTTTTCATAGTGACTGCTTGAATTTTCATCTGGGAGTTTTCAATTCTGCTTACATATTATAAAAACCTAAGAGCTGTCCAATTTTTCCCAAAGGCTAGCTTTCCTGATTAAAAAAAGATTAGGAAGAGAAGGAGGAAGGAAGGGAGGGACCTGTTTGGAAATATGGTTTCTTTTGTTATGTTAATGAGGTCATACCAGAGTAGGGTGGGTCCTAAACCTAATTGCTTAGGAGTTATAAAAAGAGCCAGGGCTTCAAACCAGTTCATTCTAACACGTTCCCAGGAAGGTATACATAAGAATCACCCAGGGATCTTGTTAAAATGTAGTTTCTGATTCAGTATATCTGGGGTGAGAATGCAAATTCTCAGCAGGGAACATGTTAGAAATGCAAATTCTCAGCAGGGGCTTGAACCAGAATGAACTGGTTCGAAGTCCTGAAAAGAGCAGAATAGACACAGAGACGCACAGGGGGAACAAGGAAGGCAGAGGACAGAGACAAGCCGGGGAACACCAAGGATCGCTGGCAGCTACTAGAAGCTGCAATAGACAAGGAAGGACCTCCCTGAGCCATACCCTACATTCAGACTTATAGTCTCCTGTACTAGGTGAAAATAAATTTCTGTTCTTTAAAGCTCCCCACCTGTGGTATCTCTGTTACGGCAGCTCTAGGTAACCAAGGCATCATCTAAGAACCCACAGCCACAAAACTGGCCTCCGCTGTGGAGGGGTACTGACAACTCTTAGTTACCTAGTGCTGCTATAACAGAAATACCACAAGTGGATGGCTTCAACAAACAGAAGTTTATTCTCCCACAGTCTGGTAGGCTAGAAGTCCAAATTCAGGGTGTCAGCTCCAGAGGAAAGCTTTCTCTCTCTGTCAGCTCTGGAGGAAGGTCCTTGTCATCAATCTTCCCGTGGACTAGGAGCTTCTCAGCACAGGGACCCCAGGTCCAAAGGATACATCATACTCTTGGTGCTTCTTTCTTGGTGATATGAGGTCCCCCTGTCTGTCTGCTCACTTCTCTCTTTCATATCTCAAAAGAGACTTGCTTAAAACCCAACCTAATCTTGTAGATTGAGTCCTACCTCATTAACATAACTGCCTCTAATCCTGCCTCATTAACATCATAGAGACAGGATTTACAACACATAGGAAAATCACATCAGATGACAAAATGGTGGACAATCAGACAATACTGGGAATCATGACCTAGCCAAGCTGACACACATTTCTGGGGGACACAATTCAATCCATAACAACACCCAAAACCTATTCCTCTCTCAGGGGATGGTGGCCACCCCCTGCTGTCCTTCCTATCCCCTCTCACAGCCCCAGGCCCCTCCTCCTCTCCCCTCCCCTCCATTCCTTTGCAGGCAGAAGCAGTCAGCTATGCCGTGCAGGTTCATAAATACGCCTGTCAGCTACCTCAACAAAAGCTCCACAGCCAAAAAAAAAACTGTAATTAAGATTCCGGAAATAAAAAATTATTTTCAAGATCCAGAAGATTAGTCAAGCCTCCCCTCTCCCTTTTGTTTTTTGGCTTGAAATAGGAACTTTTTTCTATAATTGCTAATATTATTAAACAGGCAAGCACAGGTAGAAAGTGAACTGTACCACGAGAAGGGCGGGCATAAATTTCAACTATTTTTGACACTATTAATTCTAAAACTCCCTAATACACTTGTTTACTTTCTTAATCAAGGTATGCAATACATCTAAAGCAACAACTTGGCTTATATCATTATCCTATCACACTATCATTAAAATATCAGATACACTTATATGCATACTCAGGAATTATTGATACTTACACCTCTGCATGAAGCCGAAAAAAAATTAACTTACCCAAAGCCTCAAATCTAGAAAATCCCTTTTTTAATAAATAAACACTGATGAGCATTCTACGATTTTGGATACAGCATTTAATAGAAGAAACCTTGGGAATATCTGACGGTGGCAAAGACCCACCTACACCTCTGGTGATTTCTCATAACTGCTGCTGAATAGCTTGAGTTTATAAAATAAAACATTTATTCCCAATACAGACGAGCCCTGGTGGCACAGTGGTTAAGCTCTCAACTGCTAACCAAAAGGTTGGAGGCACAAACCCACCAGCCACTCTGCAGAAGAAAGATGTGGTAGTCTGCTTCCGTAAAGATTAAAACCCATTGCCACTGAGTCATTTCTGACTCATAGCGACACTACAGGACAAAGCAGAACTGCCTCATAGGGTTTCCAAGGAGTGACTGGCAGATTCAAATGGCTGACCTTTTGGTTAGCAGCCAAGCTCTCAACCACTGTGCCACCAGGGCTCTTCAGTAAAGATTACAGCCTTGGAAACTCTACAGGGCAGTCTACTCTGTCCTATAGGGTGGCCATGAGTTGAAATTGACTCGGCAGCAACAGGTTTGGTTTTGGTTTACCCCCAGTAAACATCAGTGTCAACTGGACGTAGCATTGGTCATAACAACATCCAGGCTAACGATCGGTGGCACTAAAGAAAGTGTCCCACTTCTGAGTCTTTTTGGTCCACAGGGAGAGGGAGCAAATGCTAACCTTGGCAGCTGGCTGTCACTTCCTCCCACCTACATAACTGCATCTGCTGTCTGGGCCACAGCCGGAGAGTCAAGGGCACATTCCACGCACGGGGAGACAGAGTTGGGCTAAGAGCAAACCCCTCTCCTTTGCGTGTATCCAGCTGATTAAAGAATTACAGCTTTTACTTATAAATACTTCCAAAGTAGGTTTTTGCATTTTCAAAATGTTTCCTGTTCTTCTTGCTTGATTTTAAAAAGAAAGAAAGGGTTCAGGAGGAAAAAAACAAAGGATATTTCAGGATAGCCCAGTCCTGGTATTTGAACATTTCTCCCAGAAGTACAGTTTCTGTCTCGGATGTTTGACTCAATCAATACAAATTTATCCCAGAACTTCCATCTTTTTCTGTGCTCTACACACAGCCCAGAAGAAAACCAGAGAATAAATGTTTTGGCCTATATGAAATCCGTAGGAGCCCAGAGGATAAGGACACATCCTCACGTTGGTACCTCCACAGTTTATTCTGAAGGACATCTAACGCTGTTCTGATTTTCCTAAAGGTGGCTATGTGTGTTTCTATCAGGGCTGTCCCTTGTTGGCAGGGCACTGGAGCTGCCCTCACTGAAGGGGTGACCAGTGAGCAGCAAGCCTTCGCCTACAGCTCCGCTCATTCCTAGGGCGACTCTGAGAAGCAAGAATGCAGGAGACGCTCAGGGTTCACTGCAGCACTGTGTGAGGTAATCAGTTTACCAGGTGCCCTCCAGTCGGCTCTGACTCATGGTGCCCCCATGTGTGTCAACGTAGAGCTATGCTCCATAGGGTTTTCAATAGCTGATTTTTTAGAAGGAGATCTCCAGGGCTTTCTTCCTAGGTGCCTATAGGGGGACTCAAATGTCTAACCTTTCAGTTAGCAGCAAAAGGGGATTCCAAACTGCTTTTAAAAGCAAGAAGTATTTTTAAAAGGTACTTTCCACTACCTCATGGCAGAGAGAATGAGACAAACATTTACTAAACGCTAGTTTACTAGTCCAGTAATTTACATTAATTGCCTCATTCAACCCTCACGACTATCCTACAATGGGGTATTATTGTTACTGTGCTCAAAATGAAACTATCTGTAAATGACAAAGCCAGGATTCAAACTCTGTCAGGCTTACGTGAACATGTCCCCGCTCCATCACTAACCTCCACTTACTGTCCCTGCTACTGTCCTCCCCATCCCGGTAGCTGAGGCAGAGGGCTGGCTCAGCATACCCAAGCTAGCTCAGGAGCACAGTCTTCCCCTAAACACTTGGTAGAAGCTCCCATTTTTAGCAAGATCACTTCCTCCTGCAAGAAGCTCCTGTAGTCCCTGGTCACATAGATGTTTTCGGTCCCCACTTCCCTGTAAATAAGTGGAGCGTCATACATGGGCCAGGTCAGCTCCTTCCACCGAAGCCCTTTTCTCCGGTGTATCCGGTCCAGCTACGGCTGCTCAAGTCGATCTCACCATGGGGGAAGCAAAGCTGGGGGGTCCTGCACACAGAGATACGCGTCAGCTTGCCAGTTTTCCCCTAATAAATTCTGTTTTCTTTATATGATATGTGTGTGCGCGTCTGCATATGCACACTCGCTTTAGACAGCAGCTACTCTGATAGCATTCAGGGATCAAACCCCCAACAGCTTGCAATAGATTTGGGAGCCAATTACAGTCTCATTTCACAACAGAAAGCACTTAACTTGATGATATTTTAGGTTAAATGCACGCAACTCCTATGCATACAATGAGCACTTCAATCAAGAAATAACTAATCTAGAGGGAATATAAAGAATAGTACAAATACCCCTTACTACACTAAATTATATCCATTTTTATCATCTTCCCTTTCATATAAAAGATAGCATTTACAATTTATAATCAATAAATATCTTCTAGGACTTTATAGTTTAGATTAGGTCAAATGCAATGAAGGAAACCCAGTTTGCTGGAAAAAAATTTATGAAGAAACACTGCCCTCTTCTGGTGAATAGTACACATTATCCATGAATCTTTAATATGAGAACAAAAGTAATCAAACACATTAATATTTAAGCACCACAGTCCATGATACAATTTACAGAGTCTAATAGGGAGTTTTCACCATATGGAAATTATAAACAAACACATCTTACATGTCTTAGCAAAAGCCAATATGTAATTTCAGGCTTTTTTACTACAATACGTAAAGGAATCTATATTCTATAGGAAAAGAGTTTCAAAGCAAAATTCCATTTTAATTGTCAACAATTTTTTGAATTATTAATTTGCCTCAATGCTGTTTATTTCCATTTTAGAATCAATGAGGAGTGTTACTTTAATTAGAGATCAAACAGTAAATATAAGGTGAAGTTTAAAATGATTAAGAGCCCTGGTGGCGCAGTGGTTGACAGCCTGGCTGCTAACCAAAAGGTCAGCAGTTCAAATCTACCAGCCGCTCCTTGGAAACCATATGGGACAACTCTACTCTGCCTTACAGGGTCGCTGTACGTCAGAATCTACTCGACTGCAATGGGTTTTGGTTTTTATGAGCACATACAGACACACATATTCACAGCATCCTCTTCCCCCATACTGGAGTTTTGTTTACAAGCTAAACATCCACTAGTAGATCGATTTCAAGGGGCTCTGGTGGAGCAATGGTTAAACACTCAGCTGCTGACCAAAAGGTCAATGGCTCAAACCCACTAGCTGCTCTGTCAGAGAAAAGACCTAGCGATCTGCTCCGAGTAAGACTGTTCTTGTTGTTCGGTGCCATTGAGATGATTCCGACTCAGAGTGGCCCCTGTGACAGAGCAGAACTGCCCCACAGGGTTTCCTAAGCTGTAATCTTTATGGGAGCAGATCACCAGATCTTTTCCCCTATGGAGAGGCTGGTGGGTTTGAAACACTGACCATTCCGCTAGTAACCGAGTTCTTAACCACTGAGGAACGAGGGCTCCTTCCCAGTAAGTTTACAGCCTAGGAAACCTATGAGACAGCTCTGCTCTTTCACACAGGGTCACTATGAGTCAGAATCAACCTGACAGCACATAACAACAGACAGGTTTCAGATCATCTCTACTTTGCATCTGTAAGACGCACTTAGCCATTAGTTCAGAGCTCTATACCTAAACAGATACTACTGAAAACTACAACTGATTAATTTTGTCAGATGTTTTTTAGATAGCACAAAATAAAACATGAATATGAATACAATCTTGTTAAAAAAAAAATTCCAACAACACAGAAGTAGACAGGTGAGGGTCCCCTTGATACACCGCAAATCCATAATCCATTGGCCCTAGGCCACCACAATTCACCATGTGTATCCTTCCATTTCTTTTTCTGCCCATTTATATCTTTTTGAAAAGTGTTTTTAAGAAGTACATGGCTCCAAACTATGCAAGGTATTCATGAACCAGCTTTCCGGTTTTTATTTCACAATATATTTTGGAGATCTTCCTCACATCAATATAGATTTACTCCTCTCTGTGACAGCTGCATAGTTAGAGATCTTCTAAAATCTACTTAGTCATTTCTCTACTGCTTGTATCCATATTTTTACAACAGTCAATAAGGGGGGTGAGGGTGCTATAAATATCCTTATTTAAAAATGGCCACGAGAATAGTTCCTGGAATCCTTGGTCCATATTATAAGTCTGAGATTGAAAAATCCATGAACTAACATATATATGTATGTCACACAGATCAGTATACGTATACTCATTGCCATCGAGTCGATTCCAACTCAAAGCAACCCTACAGAACAGAGCAGAACTGCCCCGTAGGGTTTCCAAGGAGCAGCTGGTAGATTCAAACTGCTGACCTTTTGGTTAGCAGCCACAGCTCTTAACCACTACGCCATCAGGGCTCCATCAATTCACAAGCACTGTGCAAAACAGTTTTACATTTAGAGGAGACTTACATGACTCAAAATTGAACAGCAAGGGGTATAATGGGTATCACTGAGAAACTCACTTTAGTCTACAATTATTCCCAAATAACCATATAAAAGTACTGCCAAACATGTTTTAGTGACTCAAGAACAGAGAGAAATCGTTACTGTTAACATTAGAAGCAAAGTCAAGTTCTTTAAAAACCCAAAGTTGTACCTGTACAGAGAGAAAATGAACATCATAGGTTTGTGGAAAAAATTATTTGAGCAGTCACATGTTTTTGACTACTCAGAAACAGACACCTTACATTAAAGGGTTATCCAGTGAATGGTACAGTCTTAGAATCGCAGCGTCCCCCAATCTCTCCTCGTTATACGGCTATTATTTTCTGTTGCAGCTGAAACCCCAGGCCAAAATTACAAACAGCTCTATAAGCAGCACGTTGCCTTGAAGTTCGCCCTCGCTTATCTCTGCTCAGTAATCCATACAAGCACAGTGATTAGTTCTGCTATGGGCTTAAACAGCAACATGCCAATGGCATCAAGTGGGCTCACTGTGCCCTCCTTTCACTTAGCAATGAATTTACTCAGAAACACAGTCACGAGCAGTCAAGCTGTCAGTGTGCTCCTTCCTGCAAAATTTACTGAGGCAAGCGCTCTACTGCCTGCACATGTCCACGCCGTGTCGTGTAAAGCCACCTGCAGACAAGAATGGATCTTTCTTAAGTCCCCCACCCCTGCAAACTGTCCAGTCCCAAAGAGTCTACCCTCCTCTGTCAAGTGTATAGTTTAAGGCACGGATGGGTATTTAATCTGCATTTTGTCTTCCCTTTCTGTTCAACACCCATTTCCTTCTGTTCTCCTAGTTCTACTTCCCCAAGCCTGCACTTGCCTCGCCCTTTGCCTCCCCAGCTTCTGCCTGAGTCAAGATCATGGTGTTTGGGATGGGTCTGGCTCTGCCGTCACTGCATCCTGGCATGACGGGCTGAAGACCTCTCTCCTGACCCCCTGGGAGATCGTTATGCAGTGTGTTTATCCTTTCCTCCTCTGTCAGGATGAGTCCCATGAACCCACTCATTTAACAGAGGCAGATACCATAGGGTTTCCATAAGTAAAAAGTACAGTTTACTTCAAAGCTTAATAATTATGAATTCTACAAAAAATCAATCTGACTCTATCTGCTATCATGTCAACCAGTTCCAGAATGGAGAAAATAAACAGGGAAAAAGAAAAAACGTGTTCTCCTACAATGGAATCAACACAAACTGTACTGTATCAATCTAACAAAACTAAACTCTACATGCACCTCTTGAAAGTCTAGGTTTCTAAACTTCCCAACCTCAAAATGTTTCTTTGGAAATGCAGTGAATGGCAACGTCCCAGTTTTCTGGGTAAAGTAAGCGCGTCAGTAACTCAGTCACTGGTGTAGGCTTCAGATTCTCCATGCATGTTTTAGTCATCTAGTGCTGCTATACCAGAAATACAAGTGGATGGCTTCAACACAGAGAAATTTATTCTCTCACAGTCTGGGAGGCTAGACGTCTGAATTCAGGGTGCCGGCTCCAGGGGACGGCTTTGTCTCTCTGTTGGTTCTGAGGGAATGCCCTTGTCATCAATCTTCCTCTGGTCTAGGAGCTTTTCAGTGCAGGGACACCAGGTCCAAAGTACACTCTCTGCTCCAGGCACTGCTTTCTTGGTGGTATGAGAACCTCCGTCTCTCTGCTCTCTTCTCTCTTTTATATCTCAGAAGAGATTGACTCAAGATACAACCTTATCTTGTAGACTGAGTCCTGCCATATTATCATAATTGCCTCTAATCCTCTCTCAGTAACATCACAGAGGTAGTATTTACAACACACAGGAAAATCACACCAGATAACAAAATGGTGGACAACCACACAATACTGGGAATCATGGCCTAGCCAAGTTGACACACACTTTGGGGGGACACAATTCAGTCCATAACAATGCAGAACACAAACAGTGGGTACTTGTGGAAATATGGATCGAAATGACCAATTTCTTTTCTTCATTTTCACACAGGCCGCCCTAACTGTTGGGATCACCAAAAATGTGAACAAAAAGTAAAGTGGTAACAGAAGCGGAACAAGGATCTGTGCTCACACCAACATTTTTCAGTCCAGGACTGAGTGGATGAATACAATACAGAATGATTAGCTTTGTCACAGACTCCTTCCACTTCAATCAAACCTAAAAAACCCACTGCTGTTGAGTCAATTCCGACTCGTAGTGACAATATAGGACAGAGGAGAACTGCCCCACAGGGTTTCCAAGGAGTGGCTGGTAGACTCAAACTCCTGACCTTCTGGTTAGCAGCTGAGCTTTTAACTACTGCACCACCAGGGCTCCTCCACTTTAACAGCACCAGCAAACACATCTGTAGAAGTAACTGGACCACAAAGCATCATGAATTGATCATATGGAACATACGCTATAAAAATGCCTTTTAGGATACACTGCTACAGTGTAAACCCACCAACAAACCCAAGAACAGCAATTTCTTTACCTACAAGGTCTTTGTCAAGGCCATGCTTACTCACAGCAAACATTTCAGGGCTTGGATTCGGCATTAATTCTGATGGTTGTAAGTGTAAACAGCACCAAAATTCAGAAGAAACTCGCTAACATTCTCTCTAATAAAATGTGAAATACTAAAGCATGAAATCACATTTTCTACAAATTATAACCATGTACCCAAGGAACATGCTCCCTGTGGTAATGGCTGTGGTTGTAAGAGACAAAATCTAGACGTTACAGAACATAAACATTTAACACTGAGTCACTCACTACTGACACGTGGGGAAATAAGTAACAGAGAAGAGTTTCAAACAGGTGCTAAGCAGGTTGTAGGGTACTTCTTTGTTCATAATTTTCTCCCTCATTTATCCTCGTCTCTCCTCCGCCAAGACAGCCTCCAATGTGTATTACTAGTATACTGTATTGTGTGTCGTGGAGTCGATTCCAACTCTCAGCAACCCCATGGGACACAGTAGAACTGCTCCACAGGGGTTTTTTTGCTGTAATGTTTATGGAAACAGATCACCCGGTCTCTCTCCTGAGGAGCTGCTGGGTGGGTTCAGTGGTTACCGAGCGCTTAACCATTTGCACCACCAGGGCTCCTATCGGCATATTAATGATGCATATGTTCTTCCTCAACCCCACTGTGGCATCCCCCTAAATGGAAAAGCTTGCATTTAACTGGTAAAATATAGATGGTTTATGCTCTTTGATTATTTGATTTTAAGAATGACAGGAAACTAAAGAGTATTTTAAGTATCATCTGCTCTTCGGCAACAACAGTCAATAATTTCTTGATTCCCTTACTTCATGTACAAGTTATAAATCTACAGCATCCTTTAAGGTTATAGCAATCAGTATTTGGTTTTACACGTGGTCCTCGTTGCTTATGCATCTACTCAGAAACCAGGCTGGCTTTCTTCTCCTTTGTGGCATTTCTGTTTGAATTTCCCATTATCATGGAACTGTTAAGTAAAGTCATTAAGTAACTCTGCCCTGGCATGTCTTCCCAATACAGTAGGATAATCCCTTATGAGGCCAGAGAAATATATTCTAAAGGAACTTGTTAACATGTATTTGAACAATCTGAATCCTACAAATATGAGGACATAGTTCCAAACACTGTCGCACAATAAAACTGAAAGTAGGATGGCATTATAACTATCTTCCAGTATTAACTGTGGTGGAATCAGCTGAGATGGCAGGGGCGGGTGGCCCCGTCAACAAAGAAAGGACCGGAAGCGTGCGAGTGCACCGGGTCCACCTCGCCGTCTGCTCGGCACCGGCTAAATGAAAACAGAGCAATGAACTAAGGCATTGATTTTCAAAGTTCTGATTTGTTAACAAGATTGGTGCAATGAACTCTTATGCACTCATGTGTTTCGCATTGGCCCTTGGGAAAAAAAATCTACTGTAAACCACCTGTCATACTGGTATAAGCTAAAAGATTCTTCTAATAAATATCTATAGCCTAAACATGTTTTACTTGCCATAAATGAAAGATGTATTATAAGGAAAAGCCAGAGGGCAAAACAATGTGTACATATTGATCAATTGTGTGGATTTTTTTAAAAGATACATACATATGCTGATATTTTCTGAAGGGATATACAAGGAGCTGTTAACACTGTATCTTTAAGGAAGGGACTGGAAATGGGTGTCACTAAATATTTGTCTGTACTCTTTTTTTTTTTTTTTTTAGCCAAAGGCATATATTAATTTTTTTTCTTTTTCTTTAGTTTTAACAATGGGTATTTGAGTAGTAATATTAGGAGCCATACTTATTCACTTTAAAATAATTTTCTTTAAAACTAAATCCTAGTATACAGACATGCCATAACTGACTCAATCATTTCCACATTGTTGGGCATTTTCAGTTATAATTCGATTTTTACTGTTAAAACTAGCACTACAACAATCATCTTTGTAAATGAACTCCTGCCTACATTTCTCATTATTTCCCAGGGTGTAAGAAATGGGTGAGACGACACAGAGATGTTCCCAGGTGTAGCTAAACCGTCTACCTGCTTTTCAGGTGGTTCAGACCAATTACGCACCAACAGAAGAGCAGAGATTCAGTCTACCAACTGCCTTCTCCTGAGCAAGGGAACCTTCCTTCCATCTTTGCTAATACAGTAAGAAACAAAAACCCTTTGTTATGACTTTGAACACTACTGAAGTTTAGACTTTTCTTTTTCCACTTTTATTTACCCGTGAAGAAGCAGGTTTTCATGCTATTTCAATAATTATCAAAACAGCTCAATGTTTAAATCATTAACACTTAAAAATAAAGGGCAGCCCTGAATATACATCCCTGAGGACTGGGGATACTCTACTGAGACTCACTGAAAATTATTACTAGGCCTTACAAAAGTACTTTTTACGAAAATTGGGAAATTTAGTTGCCTAGAAAGTAGCTAACATTTTGTCTTAATTCAATTTTTTAAAAAACCTGGAGTATGGGAAGCCCGTGTGAGCTAGAGTCAAACCTAGCAGTAATCTATAGCATCCATGATGGCTTCTTTCCAGGAGTTTCTACAACATAAGCTCTTTCAAATTCAGCACAGGGCATAAGAGTTGCAGAATGTTTGAAGACATAATCAACAGCTCCTTCAAACTCCCCCCCTCATCAGTCTGGCCCACAGAACCCCAGCACTGTCAGCTGAAGTCACTTCCATTTCCACAGTGCCCTCATTCTGAGAGGATGGGGAAATCAGTAGGAAGACGGAGCGGCCCATCTGCCCAGCTGGCTGTTGTTAGTGCTTGTCCTGTGAACACCATCCCCACAGCACTGCCTCTCAAAAACTCTGACTGAACTTGGACACCAAAACCCCTCAAACCCACTGCTGTTGGGTTGATTTCAACTCGTAGTGACCCTCTAGGACAGAGTAGGACTGCCCCACAGGGTTTCCAAGGCTATAAATCTTCACGGAAGTATGCTGCCGTATCTTTCTCCTGTGTTGCTGGGTTCAAAGTGTTGATCTTTCTGTTTGCAGCCAAGCACAGCCATGGCTCCTTTTATGCATTTAGTGTCATTTATTTTTCATAACTGAACTCTAAGAAGCTATAACCCCCATTTTCCAGATGGGAATTGTAAGATTTAAAGAGGTTAGTTAAGTACTTGCTCCCAATCACACAGTTAAGCAAAACCAGAAAGCAAACTGGAGTCCGGCTATGCGTTTAACTTGCACCCCTCACCACAACACAACAAAGCTGTTTCTTTACATGAGGAAATGAAGCTCCACAGAATTACATACACAGCCCGAGACAGATCACGGAGCTGAGATTCAAGACAAACTCTATGACTCTCCACAGAGGCTCTTCCTCCACCACCCTGGGCTGCCTCCCTCCACTGATTCCGACAGCAAACCTTAGCAAGTCGTGCAGTCTCAGGAACTACTGGAGCTGTATTTCTAATCAAGCTTCAACGGGAGATGCAAGACGTAATTAATTTTATAAAACTAACTTTGATATTACACAGAGAACATAAGGCATACTAGTTCTTCCCTCCTTAATATATTTTTCTAATTTTGCATTTTCCTAACAGATAACAACAAAAATACTAGTAGTAACATATATGTGTATACGTATACCAACTCTCATCCCCTCCCCCCAAAATACTAATATCTATGATTATAAAAAAGAAAACTGCCCAATAATAAGATTTAATTTCTTCATTTTTTAAATAGCATTACAACTGTACGTTGAAACTTCCTTTACTTAACCGTTTATTCACTGGCTATACTTACATATGATAAAAATCAAAATGTCAACAGGGAGACACATAGAATCATCATAAAAACTGTACTTAGCATTATATGCAAGAAGGCATACAAGTACTGATGTTCTCACTTAAATACAGTACTTAGAAAAATATAAAATGATCAATACAAAGGATAAGACAAGGTTAATGGCTGGCAGAATTGGTTCTAAGTATACACTGCACAAAGAATTAATACTGTTAAGTATACCAAAGGAAATCCTACTCCTACGGTATTCCACAGTACCCGGAAGTCACGCTTCCTTTGCCTTTCTGGCTTTAGAAAAAGGCAAAACATATTACTGGCAACAGCTTAGAGGAAAAAAAAAGTAGAGTAAATTACAATAATAGCCACAACTGAAGAGAGGAAGAGAACTAATAATTGAACTTCTATATTGTATCAGACTTTCTTAGGGTCTGCCTCTTGGGACACCTTCCCTCTGTGATCCTTCTCATTGCAAAGGTGTAGACCTGTTAAAATACTAATAGATAGAGATTGATCACCCAGAGATTGAGCTCTTTGATATTCTAAATATCAAAACCGTATTCAGCTATTACCTTCATCACTTTCAGCCTTCTGCCTGAGAATGGAAAACTTCAATCATCCAAACGGGCCTGGCGCCTTGGCGGGCAGGGAGACGCTCCCATGGCTACAGCCCTGTGGTGAATCTCAAGGCCTCAGTTCTGGCCAGCAGGACAGGGTGTTCTAACCTGTTTCTATCACCCTGCTCAGAGCAGAGACAGAAGAGGTTGAAGGATCCACAGATGTCAACCCAATTATAGCCACTGAGCTCAGTGAAACCCCAATAAAACTTTGTCGTGATTCAGAAGGGACATGCAAAATGATCAAGCCAGCAGTGTTCCCACCCAGGACTTCAAACTGGGCATCTGCGTATGCTGCTCTTGGCTCATCGGCACAGAGAAGCAGTATCTTGAGACAAGGGGAACAGTGGCCTTAGTCAGTGTGCCTTGTGTTGCTGTTCTTAGTTGCCTTGCGCTGACTCCAACTCATAGCAACCCTAAGTGTGCAGAGTAGAACTGCTCCATAGGGTTTTCAAGGTTGTGACCTTTCAGAAACAGATGGCCAGGCCTTACTTCCAAGGCGCTTTTGGGTGGGTCTGAACCACCAATCTTTTGGTTAGCAAGTCCTGCGCTTAACCATCAGCGCCAGCCAGAGACTTCCTTGGTAAAGAAGTTCTAATTCACTCTAGTTCTCCACTGAGAAAGAAGAGGCATCATGTGGTTGTGCCGGAGGGTTCAGACCCCACCTGAGGAGTTTCCCCAATTCGTCCTTTAGCTTGCTTTTTACTGAAGTCACCACCTGTTATCCAAAGACCATATCAATCTTTCAAGATACTAATTGTCATGGATTGAACTGTGTCAGCCCAAAATACCTGTCAACTTGCTAGGCCATGATTCCCAGTATCGTGTGATTGTCCACCATTTCGTCATCTGATGTGATTTTCCTATGTGTTGTAAATCCTATCTCTATAATGTTAATGAGATGGGATTAGTGGCAGTTATGTTGATGAGATCTACAAGATTAGATTGTGCCCTGAGCCAATCTCTTTTGAGATATAAAAGAGAGAAGCGAGCAGAGACGCATGGGGACCTCGTACCACTAAGAGAGCAGAGGCAGGAGGGCACGCTTTTGGACCTGGGGTCCTTGAGCTGAAAAACTCCTAGACCAGGGGAGGATTGATGACAAGGACCTTCCTCCAGAGCTGACAGAGAAGAGAAAGCCTTCCCTGGAGCTCACACCCTGAATCTGATCTTGTAGCCTACTAAACTGTGAAAGAATAAATTTCTCTTTGTTGAAGCCATCCACTTGAGGTATTTCTGTTATAGCAGCACTAGATAACTAAGACAGGGATTAACAGCAAACAATTAGCAATGAGATCATAAAGCTATCAAGGGGGTCAAACTGCCACCAAGCAGCTGCACCCGTGTTCAAATTTAGTCTGCCTGGCTACAAACTGCTCTCTTCACCCTTTACCTGCTGCCTCCTGACCCATGTGTTCACATTTCAAAACACAGCTTCCAAGTCAAGAGAAGAACAAGACCGCTATTTAACTTTACAGTCTCAGCAAGGCCACATGATTTTCCAAAAAAAAAAAAAATCAGCTTCTTGGTGGTAGACAGAGAAGTGACTTTATTCAAACGGTCCATATTTTCTTTTTCTTGAATTGTCTTAAAATCTTCCAAATCTACCGTTTCCTATTATGTGACGAAATCTCAAGCTCAATTATCTGAGTGGACGTGATGAGTTAAGTTGTGAAGACTCATTTCAGGTATGGGCAGGGGAGCTTGAAGTTCTCAAGAGGCAATTTGTAAATAAAGGAAACTAATTCTTAAATATTTGTGATTATTTTGTTTTCTGTGACAAAGCTCTCGTTAAAATGTTAGCTGAAGTGTAAAAAGGGGTTTTGTTTTGTTTTTTAATCCCTACTTGGACAGAGCTTTCGTTCTAGTGGGAAACAGAAAAACAAAATAAATTAGAATAATATATACAGTATGTTAGCAAAAAGAGGAAAATTAAGCTTAGAGGGGAGACAGGGAATATAGGGGAAGGTGAAAGAAAGTTGTTTCCAGATATTTTAAATATCTTAAAGTATATGAAAGTGTAAAGGCTTAAAAACAAATTATTCTCAGTGGAGTATTTAGGTTGTTCTAAAGAGCCAACTTTACTTTTTCTTAAGCTGCTGACTTAAGGTACCATGATTACAGGTGAAAAAAATAAACTTCTATCCCTACAATCATTCAAGTCCATAATCCAGCAAATTTAAGTTACCAACAAATGACATCAGTCTCCCCAGCTCTAAGGATTCGAGCCCCAGGTATCTCTCCTGCCGACACAACATGCATTAACCAGCTGGCTCTACACCATACGACTTCAAGTCTCTGGTTTTCTGAATCACACAATACTTTGTCAGTATAATGTGAAGACATCGTGCGAATCTTTTCGTTGCACTGCTTCAAACCCCGCCAGATAAAAAAAATATTAATTTCCCAGGCAGGGGACAAGCTCTTTTAGGGCATGCCTTCGTTTGGTGCGTTTTTCTCTACACAGTATGGTCCCTATATGATGTTCCCTCTGAGCTTTGATAAAAGCACAGCAGAGCCGCTCAACAGTACATGTCAAGTTACATGACCAGGGGTAGGACGCAGATCCAGAGTAGAAAGTGAAGGTAAATGAAAAAATGCAGAATATAACTATCTCTATGCTAGTTCGTAATACAGAGACCATACCAGACACTTAGACTGTGAAGAAATATTAAATGAGCAAGGTGCAAGAGTCTCCATTTATAATGGCCTTCTCATGCCATTAAGAACAGAGAAATGTCACTGTATGAGTATTTTGTGATCTAAAGTATATGAAAATATAACCTAGAGACTCATCGCTAAAATGATTCCTGATTGTTTTAATAAAGACTGTCCAAGATTGAAGATTTTTTTTGGAAGGATGCTATCTGATTTAAGAAAAACCAAATTTAATTTTAGAGAAGGATTGAAACACAAAATAGGATGAATCCATATCACGGCTCTTGTATGCCAGACAGCTGAGCGGCTGAAGTCCCTTGTATGCCAGACAACTGAGCAGCTGAAGTCCCTTCTAGATTAAAGGGAACTCAATTTCAGAATTCTATTGTCTCTTTTTAAACTTGTTCGAATGTTGGAGGATTCAAATGTCAGAATGCTTTGAAATTAGACAGTGAAGTAAAACTCCTGGAGTTCATCAGAGAACATCCCCGGCTCCATGGTGCAAGTTTTCAACTTTCTGACACATCCTGTTAACAGATTATCACTTAAAAAAAATTAATGCAAAATAAATGGTATCTTTTTGGTGCCACCAACTATCAACTCTCCTTCCAAGAAAATAACATGACTTATCCCGCCGCAGACAAGCCTCTCACTGCACACACTGTAATAAATACACTATTTCTGATGGTGTGGGCTAGATATGACTGTCCCCAAGACAATGATTCTTTTTTACTCAAGGAAATCAGTACAGTAAATAACTTTTCTGCCCTTCGAGACAATCGCAATGCTTGAGGTGGCTACAACACAAAAACAAAATAACTTCACAAATGTCTCCAAACAGTCAAGCTGAAAATCTAAGCCAAAGTTTCATTTAACAGGCTGTCAGGTTTTTGAAGGGAAGCTAATGAATGCAGTGGCAAACAAATCCATCAAACCTAATATCAAAACAACAGCACTTCATCCCACCAAATGGAAAAATTAAACACAACCTGCAGGCCAGCTCTTTGATCTGACCAAGCTGGGATGCCACCTTCCAAGCACCAACATAGCAGCTGCATAGACGTCATCATGGACTCCATTTGGCCACAGAAGGGGAGAATGTGCCAGAAACTGAACACATCCGTCTCAAATGTGCACAAGCATCTTCTTTCAATTGCTAACCTGTTACATATTTTTAAATCACCACCAGAAAAAAATATATACAGCATTACATTCTAGATTAGTCTGATGTTCAATGTTAAAAGCTATGAAGATGCCTAAAAGAAACAGCTGGGTGGTATGGCCAATAATACTACAGCTTTCCAAGGGAAGACTTATTTAAAGCCTTTGTGTTCTTTATGAAAGGTCCTTGAAGATAAAGAAACCTCGTCTTTCTTCGTTAACACAAACACAACACAGCACCACGCCTACCGCAGAGGAGAGCTCCCTGAGCACTCACCAAACAAACCTGAACTCTGCCCAGGTCAGCAAGCACATGGGCATGGCCACTTGGAACATTAGTCTCATCTTCTTTTCAGTGAAAACTTTACCTCTCAGTAATCAAAACCAAAAAAAACCAAACCGTTGCCATCGAGTCCATTCCAGCTCATGGTGACCCCGTATGTGCAAGTGTAACCCCAACACGCGTATTATTGCACCTGGGGCATGTTAGCCTTGGGGAGGAGCTACTCTGGCCAATACCATGAACTAGCTCTGAAATTTGTAGTAAACAGGCGCCAAATAATTTTTCTGGTGACTCTGAACAGCTGTGTGATAGCCAAATTATTGATTAAAGATACAAACCATAAAATAACATATCTTGTTATAGCCTCGCGGATATTACATTGTTTCACTGCATATGCCAGTATTACATTTCTGCAGAAGCACTGTAGTAGCTAGCCAGGTGCACATGCTTACTTTTCTATTTTTTATTAGGTTTATCATCATATGTAGGAGGTGCTATCAGAAGGAAGAGTGTAGGTCTCTTCCTTTCTAAATTACCTATAATAAATAGAAATTATTTCTATTTACTCCTGAGTAACAGAAATTACTCAGGGTAGAAAATTCTTCTAATACCAGGCGCTTTCTTTTATTTTAAGAATTCATTCAGATGCTTCCTGGGCTTCATTTTATGCAATTTTATGCAATTTTCTAACTACACATGTAAATCAACCTTAGAGTTGTCTTCCCTCTAAATATTTCTATCCAAGCTCACCCAATGGTTCCACATGGGATTTTCATGTAGGAAGAATAATACTCAATTATACTATACAGTAGCCAACTTAGCCAAGTTAAGGCTACCTATGTGTATCATTTTCTGCTAAACCTATGCCAATCTTACATACTCTGTAAAACCCATCTTTTCATTTAGAAGCTGCCCTCCGTCCGCCAGCACCTTTGTCTGAAGAACCACAGGAAAGGAAGCCACCATCACTTTGAACGTGCCCTCTATTTAACGTCGCAGGGAGAAGTAATTAAATTTAACAGAAGTTGTTGCTTGTGAATGAAAATACACAGTATGGGAACTAAATTAAACACACTGGGCAGGAGATGCAAAATTTTATACCAAATTTAACGTGAAAATTTATTGCTTGCTAAAATGTGTTTCACATTACTACTTAAAAGAAACTCACTTCTGTACTTAGGACCATTTGAATCATTTCATCCTCCCTGAACCTCTTGTTGTTACAATTTTACCAGACACTTTCCTCTGTAGATAACTGATTTCTAAGCTGGGAATTGAATTCTAATGGGGAGGGGACTAAGCCTACAATATGAAGTCCCATGAAGCCACTGAAAAACTTGATAGAAAAACAACTGGCGGCCTTAAGAGAGAAAGCAAACATCAGTCACATAAAATCACCTCTCAGGGTAAATTGCTCTGCATTACTCTCAAAACAAACACACAGCGCCAATGAGGAAAAAAATAAATGCCGCATGTGACCTTAAGTTTCTCACTACAATAACCAGGATACACATTTAATTTGTGCTTTATTTTTCAGGCATCACTTACCAATTTAGCAACTTTTCCATAGTCAATCCATCTAACAGTGGCAAAATTTGTAGACTCTGCACAGTTGAAACCGTGATTAAAACCAGCATGGTAGCCATATGGGAAAGTGATCATAAATTCTCCCGCCTCTTGGGTGATCTGCAGAGCAGAAAACAGATAATGTTTTCCAGTTATAAGACTTTCCAAATTGTGAACACAATTAAAAGCATCCCCTGTAAAATATAAAGAAAGAAAGGTCATGACATCAGAGAGCTATAAATATAAAAGAACTTCCCCCAGATCTCTTACTTTGCCCTTTAATAGTGTTTTTCAGGAAACCTTTAAAAAACATTTCTAACAAAGTCTGACTTTCTGGCAATTCAGTTACTCAATCCATAATTAAAGACAGTATGTTGTTGTTGTTGTTGTCGTTGTTAGGTGGTTGTCAAGTCGGTTCCAACACAGCAACCTCATGCACAACAGAACAAATTCACTGCCCAGTCCTGCACTAGCCTCACAATAACTGCTATGTTTGAGCCCATTGTTGCAACCACTGTGTCAAGATCTATCTTGGTGAGGGTCTTCCACTCTTTTGCTGACTCTCTACTTTACGAAGCATGATGTCCTTCTCCAGGGACTGGTCCCTCCTGATAACATGTCCAAAGTACGTGAGACAAAGTCTCGCCATCCTTGCTTCTAAGTAGCATTCTGCTGTAGTTCTTCCAAGACAGATCTGTTTGTTCATTCTTCTGGCAGCCCATGGTATATTCAATATTCTTCACCAATACCATAATTCAAATGCATCAATTCTTCTTCGGACTTCTTTATTCATTGTCCAGCTTTCACATGCATATGAGGCGACTGAAAATACCATGTCATGGGTCAGGCGCACCTTAGTCCTCAAAGTGACATCTTTGCTTTTTAACACTTTAAAGAGATCTTTTGCAGCAGATCTGCTTAATGCAATGCGTTGTCTGATTTCTTAACTGCTGTTTCCATGGGCACTGACTGTGGATCAAAGTAAAATAAAATTCTTGACAACTTAAATCTTTTCTCAGTTTATCATGACATTGCTTATTGGTCCAGTTGTGAGGATTTTTGTCTTCTTCATGTTGAAGTGCAATCCATACTGAAGTCCAAGCTTCACTGCAGGCATTGGCACTTCAATCTTCATCAGAAAGTGCTTCAAGTCCTCTTCACTTTCAGCAAGCAAGGTTGTGTCATCTTCTGGATTTGGCTTGATTTCTGGCAGTTCCCTGTCTATGTACTGCTGCACATAATTTGCTTATGTTATCATTCTCAGCTGTTCACTCACAGATGTTCAATGTTATGACTTATAAAGATACTGATAATAAAAGGCAATAATGAAAACTAAAAAAAATTGAGGTGTTCGATTTACGTCAGAACCAACTTATGATGAGGCTGTTGGAACAAACCACGTCGTAAGTCGCTGACTACCTGTATTATGAATTCTTATCTACTTGATAATGGATTGGAACCCTGGTTGTGCAATGATTAAGATCTACAGCTGCTAAGCAAAAGACTGGCAGTTCGAATCCATTAGCCACTCTTTTAGAAACCCTATGGGGCAGTTCTACTTTGTCATATAGGGTTGTTACGAGTCAGAATCAACTTGACAGCAACAGGTTTGGTTTGGGTTTTTGATACTAGGTTATCACTTTATTAGTCACTTCTTCAAATGACCTAATAAAATCTTTGTTTTCCATTATCTGACCTTAAAACATTTCTAACCTAGCACTCAACAGAGTGAAGACTTTTGCATTTCTAAATGCTTTACGTTAGTACAAAGTGACACTAAAAAAAAAAAAAAACACTCATTAGCTCTGGGCACTGAAGCAAAGTTTATCCCTGATAAATCTTTCTGAAGTATTTAGTAAATGCTATTGGTTCACATCAAGAGCCTATATTCTCTCCTAGTTCTGGTAAGAAAATTAAATAAAATTTAAAAAAACAAAAATTTAAAACCACTTTTCATAGTTCTGGAGCCCTGGTGGCATAGTGGTTAAGAGTTATGGCTGCTAACCAAAAAGGTCGGCGGTTCAAATCCACCAGCCACTCCTTGGGATCCCTATGTTCTACTCTGTTCTATAAGATTCCTATGAATTGGAATTGACTCGACAGCAATGAGTTTGGTTTTAATGGTCCTACAGACTCAAAAAAGAAGTATTTTATTTTCTTTGAGATTTAATCCACACACAGTAAAATGTCCAAATCATAATGGGCAATTTGCTCCATTCTGACAAATACATATGCACATCCCTACCATGACACTAAACTCATCCATCACCCAGAAAGCTTCCTCATGTCCCTTCCAGTCAACTCCCAGCCCATCCCCAACTCTCATCCCAGTAACGACCACTGTTCTGATTCCTTTAATGAGTGGTTAGCTTTGCCTGTCCAAGAATTTTATATAAATAAAACCATACAGTATGGCTGTGTACAAAATGTTTTTGAGATTTATCTGTGCTGTTTTGTGTAATCGGTAGTTCATCCCTTTTCACTGCTGAATATTATTCCATTATATGAATATTCCATGTTTTGTTTATCCATTCACCTTTTGGTGAACATGAGTTGCCGAGTATTTGCTTTTCAGGATAAAAATATGCCTGAGCTGAATAAATTTCTGACACACTATCGATGATTAAGAACTCCTCTGAAATCTAAGAAAATTACAGTTCGCAGAAGTTACGTAAAAACAGAAAAGAGGATTATAATAAAATATTCCCCATGAAATGTTATCTAACCCAAGAATTAGATTCCTCCCTCTGTTGATCGACCATAGTAATGGATTTGAATATTTCTTATGGAGAAATATAAATTTCTCACACCATCACCATCTGTATTCTTTGCTTCTCTATCATCTTCTATCCCCCAACACCCCCTGCAATTCTAAGCGATCTGAAATTAAAGCCGGTATTTTATCATCAACTTTCCTGCCATAGTATGTACTCCATATACTCTTGCTGGCCTGACTGTAAGTGATCTTAATACTGCATGAACGCTTAAAATATTCCCCCCATCACAACAGATATAAAATGTCTGAAGATCAGATGTCCCAGCCTTCCACACCAATCACGGGGCAAGAAAAAATATAAAGGAACAATATAAACAAATACCTAGCTTGGAGGACTCTCAGAAATAGACTATATACCAGCTCTTCTCCATTTTGTATAAGACCAGGTAAGGAAGAGGAATAAGAATCCATCATAATATTAAAAAAAAACTCCACACAGGATTCCACTATCCATCTCTTATGTCAAGAAATTTCCCTTAAACCGAATCTAAAATTAAATCCAAAGTGAGGCCAGGTCTGAAGTAGTGAACTGGAATAGAGGATTCTCTGGTTCATTTCAGCCCTAAGAGTTTGAGAAATGAGTGTGTGAGCGTGTGTGTATGTGTGTAAACCAACAGGAGAAACACTGTGTAAATACAGGTTCACAAGCTGTCATCCAGTGCCATTTTAGTGATGCTAAAATGGTGTGTGAGAGGACATTCTTTACTGACACTTCTGAAATCCAGCTCATCCCCTCCCTCACCAGTGACACCCAGCAGGTGCTCTCTGGCAGTGAGCATAGCTCAGCTGTCACCTGGTGGCTGAGAAGGGCTCTGCAGTGCTCAGCACGGTCCCAGCTCCATCACTGTGAGCCACATGAGGACACAGCCTGGTTGTCCCCCTTTCTGGTCTCCGTGCTTCTCATTAATTATAACTGTGCTTGGACACTAGGCATTTCTTCCTTGTACTAAACAATAGAACAAAACTCACCTGCTTCGGTTTCTAGCACAACAAAGAGGGCGGGGAGAGGAGAGATGGGGCTGCCGCCATCAGGACAAGGAAGCTTCCTTTCCTGCTCTACTGACTCCCACCTACGGTCCTTCCATAGCCCGTCGTCATCCCCAACCTAGGGGTGTGTCCTGCATGACACCCACACGGACAGTTTGTGGGAGAACCTACAAGTTCCGGGAGCAGGGATCACATCAGGGACAAGGCCGTTTTCCAAGGAACTTAGAAAGTTTCTACTTTGAACAAAGCCTCAATAAAAAGAAAAATAAGTGCCACTTTAAGGACCTAAGATTAATAAGAGGTAAAGATTTAGTCACAAGTGAAAAGCTTCTAGGGTGGAAAATAGCAGGATTATGGGAAGTAAAGTCAAATAAAAGATGGAAAGGAAAGTAGAACTATTTTTTAATGTTTCTGCAAGTAGCTAAGTACTTAATCCTCCTCCAGCCGAGAGAGGGCTTTTATTTATCTGGTCAAAGCTTTTTTCACTTCAGCTTTTTCACATAAAAATGCTTGTGCTAGGTAATAATTCTGACTCAGTAATTGTCCATGGACACAGAGAAAGAGGGAGCTGGTATGCACTGAGCTTTGCAAAACTTAGTCTGCAGAAATACTCCAAAGAAGCAATATCTGATTATTAAATCATCAGAGAATTTTATCAGTAACAAAATCTCAGTTGTAGTATGTCTAAACGTGTTATGAGGTAACACAAAGCCAAACCAAACCTGTCGCCATGAAGTTGACTGCAACTCATAGCAACCCTATAGGACAGAGTAGAACTGCCCTATAGGGTTTCCAAGGCTATAATCCTTAAAGGAGCAGACTGCCACATCTTTCTCCCACAGAGCAACTAGTGGGTTCGAGCTGGCAACCTTTCAGTTAGCAGTCAAGCACTTAACCGCTGCGTCACCAGGGCTCCTTATGAGTCAACGTACCAAAAACCAAACCAAACCTGTTGCCCTCGAGTCAATTTCGACTCATAGTGACCCTATAGGACAGAGAAGAACTGCCCAATAGGGTTTCCAAGGAGCAGCTGGTGGATTTGAACTACCTACCTTTTGGTTAGCAGCTGAGCTCTTAACCACTGCACCACTAGGGCTCCTAAGGCAACACAGTGGCCCAATAATCATTGATTCTAACCAACCCAACCGCAGATAGTAACTGCTCTGAATTCTTTTTTTAAAAATAGATCACATACATATAAATCATGCAGTTCACATAAGACTCAGCCTTTAATGTAGAAGTACTACATTTTCAGTGTTATTATAAGTGAATTGCAATGGTATGAAATCTCTAGCAAATGTATCCAGAAATAAAATTAATTTCAAATTAACATTTCGATAAATAACTGCTATGTTATAAAACATGAATCTGAATTTTTCTGCCCATTTTCTAAAAATCTTACTTGAAATGAAAACCATATTAACCAATGTTAAATATTCATCTTAAATGCAAATCACACACACACAAGATGAATCTGTAATGGTAATATACCTTGTCGAAGGGGATGCCGTACTTCTTCAGCACAGAGGGAGAGATCAGCGTCATCTTGTGGCGGAGAAATGCCTCGCACCCTTGCGAGCTACTTGGGAAAAAACCTAAAGAGAAACAGTAAATATAAGCAGCATTGTATCAATCAAGATAAAATTTCACGGAATTTATTTTTAATTCTCGTATTATTAGAGGAAGAGTTTTAAACAGTATAGACCCATGCCACCAACAAACTAAAATAATGAACGCTGGTACTAAAAATTAGAATTTGGATTCTTTAAAATTAAGCAATGCATATTTACATCCCCAAAGGGTGACCTTCTTTAAAAGAAGATATACCACAGGATTCTTTCCAGAGCATTTAAAATTATTAAACTTAAGGAATCAATTTTACTATGATTTTATAACACATCTGAATTCAGTCTAGTATCTGTTACAGTCCTGGTGGTACAGTGCTAATCAAAAGGTTGGCGGTTCAAACCCACCAGATGCTCCTCGGGAGAAAGATGTGGCAATCTGCTTCCATAAAGATTACAGCCTAGGAAACCCTACGAGGTGATTCTACTCTGTCCTATGGGGTTACATGAGTCGGGATCGACTCGACGGCAACAGGTAATATCTGCTAAGAGTCCCTGGGTAGTGCGAACGGTTATCATTGTCAGCTGCTAACCGAAAGGTTGGAGGTTCAAGTCTACCAGATGGTGCCTTGGAAGAAAGGCCTGGAGATCTACTTCTGAAAAAAAATTGGTCATTGAGAACCCTATGGAGCACAGTTCTACTCTGACATACGTGAGGTTGCCATGAGTCGGAATCTGTTTTTTAATATCTGCAAAGTGGACAAAATATAGGAAGTGAGGTTTAGGAGAGGTAAGTTTACGTTTTAACAGAAGAGTTTCTCATTTTTAGACTCCCTGAAGAGATCATTCCGGAAGCACTTATCCCAATGCCTGGCACCCAGAGGACATACAGTAGTTTCCCATCTTTCTTTGTTTCTTTCCGATCAAGTTAGACCTAACTGCTACTAATTTCCAGGATCAACTTCCCGGCCAGCATCACTCAAATGTTTGGAAACCTGCCTCACCAGCCTGTCCCAGAGAGCTCTGAGGAGGCGCTACAGTGAGGAAGCGAAGCAAGACAGCAGCCCTTTCACTCAACAGAACATTGTGAACTCAACACAGAGATGTTTTCCTCCACCGCTGACTTCAGTCCTACAGTCTAGTGTCTGGGACAGACACCCACTGACTCAGAGATGTGAGCTAACAGGAAATGAACGAACTTGCCGCCTGCTTTTCACCTTCCTCACTCACGTGCTGAAGGGAGTGGAGAAGTAAGAGGGGAAAGAAGAGAAGGATGGGACAGACAGAGGAGACGCACAGGGAGAACAGGGAAAGGAAACAGAAGGCACTGGAAAACCTGTGTGGAGCCTATGCAGAAGCATGATGCATTCACCTCCTCCACAGCCAAATGAAGGCAACGCTGCTGGAAATGTTGCTCATCTACCTCCCTGGCTCACTGCACCCACATAACTTGAGAGTCTGACCGATTTGAGGAAAGAATTTTAACCTAATAGGATGGAATCGCGTTGCAGGGATATTTTTAAAGTAAATAGGCCTTTATTGACATCACCATGAGGCCACAGCTAATCAAAAGGAAACCAATCAAACACCCAGGAAAAAGCCATTAGGGAATAAGGAATGACCTGCAAAAACAAGTCTGTCTGCTTAAGCATCTGCATCTGGATTTAAAAAAGGGGAATGGGAATACAGAAAAGTTAATGTCAAAGGAAACACCAGATTCTACAATGCTAACAGGAAGAAAAGCGGTAAGTTTGCCCTACGTGGTCATTTGATGCCGTCCTCTGTTTACCTTAATATTCACAGCACATAAATACAGAATCAAACACTACGCCAAATAAGCAACCCCATGAACGAGCACAGTTGTTAGTGGATGGAGAGAAAGTACCACATTAATGTAAGTTCCAAGTCCTACACCTAGAGAGTAGGACCGCAGCTGGGCATCCCCACACTCACAACCTGTGGAAACATCTTAATAACACAATTCAAATGGATCTATCAAACTTTTCAAATCTGCAACTTTGTGCAGCACTAAATGAATTAAGTTCTCAATTAGAATCAATGAAGAAAGAAGACCCTATTTAATTTTCTTTTGATATGGATTTGTAATCAGGACCCGAACAATGTGGTGGCTGGCCATAAGTTAATTTAAATTGGAAAACCACTGAAGGAAGGTAATTTGCAGTATATTAAGGACTTCATATTGGTTCAGAATCTATATTTACAACAGGCTATCAGAATTATATTCTACATCACCCTGGAAAACACATCATAAACAGCACAAATTATATAGAGAGAAGTGTCCGAAAATGAATTTAATTCAAAATACCTGCAGAAGTGCACAGCTCATACTTACCTCACTCCATAGTACATCAAAAGTATCTTATTCAACATATAAGCAAGCAAATAAAACCAAATTACCATTAGATGCAGAATATGATAATATTTTAAATGACTTCAAACAATCCCAGCTAAAGAACTATTAGTGTCTTTCATAATAAAAAAAATTTTTTTTTTAAAATTGCCATCGAGTGGATTCTGACTCATAGTGACCCTATTGGACACAGCAGAACTACCCCATAGGGTTTCCAAGGCTGTTGTCTTTACATGAGCAGACTGCCACATCTTTCTCCTGCAGAGCAGGGGCTGAATTCGAACCACTGACCTTTTGGTTAGCAGCCAAGCTCTTAACCACTGTGCCACCAGGGCTCTTTTCTTTCATACTAAATGAAAAAAAAACAGTTTTGGAGTCACCTATGTGAAAGCAAATCAGCTCTCATTGAAAAGAGCTCTTAACTAAAAATTCCACTTAAAACTATCAGTTTCTCAAGAGTGTGCAAATGAATTCATCATATGGGAATCATGTTTGTATATTCGAATATCTATTTTATCTATGTTCTTTTTTAATTTAATTTTTAAATAACTTATTCAGGAGAATTTTCTCTGAAAGTCATCATATTTGAATGTTACTACTATATTTAACAGTCATCCATAAGGCTTTCCAGTTAGGCAGGCCACACACACCAATGACAAAGTTCAGTCTCCCACAATCCTGAGATCAAGAAGATGGGATAAAGAAAAATTCTGCACTGAAGTAGAATACAGTGGTGGTGATAGCAGCTAGCAGCCCGCTGTCATACCTCACGTGTGCCCAGCGGGCACCAGGTAATGGCTCCTGTAGAAAAGAACACACAGGATAAGCCTGGCACACCTTTCTGTAGCATCTACCTATCATCGTGTTAAATCACCTGGGTCATGTTTAAAAAACAACAAACATGTTACTCAGGGAGGAAAATACAACCTCTGTTTCGAGCAGGTTGGGGTGGGGACTTCAGTCTCCTCTCCTACAGGGAAATTTTGGTGGAAGCGTTTGAGAAGCAGCCTGCTATGGGTGAAAACGAAGCTATGGGACTTTATATGATGGCCAGTCCTACGGGCACTTAACAAACAAGCTTACTTGAGCACTAGCTTCCCTCTCTCCTTTAATGTTCACAACAAATGCACACTCCTTCATTGATAATAAATAGCACAGGTAAATTTTAGACCTAAGTCCTAACAGTCTGAAGCCTGTGTTCTTCCAACTTCATCTTGTCCACATGAACAACAGAACAAATGAGGGTAACAGTGGTTAAGAACTTGGAGTTTACAATTGGCATGACACTATTTATGGGGATAGTGCTCTACATTCTACCCTGTTGAGTAGTGTCTGGGGTCTTAAAAGCCTGTGAGCGGCCATCTAAGATACTCCACTGGTCTCATCCCTTCGGGAGCAAGGGAGAATGAGGAGAACAGGATTCAACGAAAAGATTAGTCCAAAGGACTAACTGTCCACAGCTACCAAGGCCTCCACTGGACTGAGTCCAGTACAGCTAGATGGTGCCCGGCTACCACCACTGACTGCTCTGACCAGGATCACAACAGAGGGTTCTGGACAGAGCTGGAGAAGGATGTAGAGCATAATTTTAACTCCCAAAAAAAAAAAAAAAAAAGACCAGATTTACTGGCCTAAAGAATACTGGAGAAACCTCAAGAGTGTGGCCCCCAGACACCTTTTCAGCTCAGAGGTGAAGTTACCTTCGAGGTTCGATCTTAAGCCTGGGAGTGGACAGCCCAGTAAAACTAAATGGGACTAACGAGGTACAGGAGTCCAGTGACAAGGCCAGAAGGCAGAGGGGGAGTAGGAAACTGATGATAAGGAACACAAATTGAGTAAGGACACTGTCGATACGTTGTGAGATTGTTGACCACTGTTATAGGGCAACATTTGTAGTAACTATTAAATGGGAGGCTGTTTTATCCTGTAAGCCTTCATCTTGGGCGAGAATGGCAGCACAATTGGAAAAGCATAGTCAATATCACTTAAATGTGTAAGTAAAAAGTTTTGAAATGGTGTTAAAATAAAATAAAATAAAATAAAAAACCAAATGAGACTAAAGAGGTACAGTAGTCCAGTGACAAGGGCCAGAAGACAGAAGGGGACAAGGAAGTCCCCTGGTGATAGGGAACACAAGGTGGAGTAAGGATATTCTAGATGTGCTGTGAGATTGTTAACCATTGTCATAGGGCAACATGTGCAGTAACTGCTAAATGAAAAACTGTTTTGTTCTGTAAGCCTTCATCTTAAGTGAGAATAACAGCACAGTTGGAAGAGCGTAGTCAATGTCACTGAACTGTGAATGTAGAAATTTTTGAAACGGTGTATCTTTGGCCATCTGTAATTTTCATCAAAAAAAAAGGTTGAGAATTTAGAGGCTTAATATGTTGTGGGGTTGTTAACCAATGTCATAGAACAACATGTGTACTACTATTTCATGAGAAACTATTTGCTATGTAAGCTATCACCTGAAGTACAATAAAATATATAAAAAATAAAAATAAAAAAAAAAAAGAACTTGGAGTTTAGCCTAACAGAGACATGTGTTCTAATCACAGCTCCAATGCTTACCTAGCATTGACTAACTAGTCTCATAACTTCCCAGTACCTCACTTTCCTCATCTGTAAAACCGGGATACTATTCATACCCAGAGCCCTAGTGGCACTAGTAGTTAAGAGATATGGCTGCTAACCAAAAGGATGGCAATTCGAATTTACCAGCAGCTCCTTGGAAACCCTATGGAGCAGTTCTACTCTGTCCTATAGGGTTGCTATGAGTTGGACTCGACTCAATGCCAACTGGTTTGGTTTTTTTGGTTCAATCGCACCTATCCCATTGGGTCCCTATGGGATAATGAGATAACGCCTATAAAACTTAGCAGGATACCCAGCACATAGTAACAGACAGTAAATATCAGCTCTTACTATGCCAACTACTCATTTCCACCATATTGGCTCTTGTCACCATGTTGTTTAAATGAATCTTCCACTTCCACCACGGCTGCAGCCTAGCAGGGATGGTGGGTCACAGTACTGGGAGACCAAGAGAGCAGACTGAGGAACTGCCATAGGTGCTCAGTAGTAACCAACCCAGCTCATTCATGGGTCTCATGACAGTTCTGGTCACAAACAACTCATTCAACCCCACAAAAGAGTTCTAACAGTCAAGCACAACTTGGGTGTTAACGATATTGAGTCATTATTTTGTATTCACCTGCAAATTCTTCCATCTTTTCCCTCACTCTCTTTTAAAATTAAAGATTAAATTTCTGGAATCTAAATGACTCACAAAAGGGCTTCAAAGTAAAAATCCTATAAAACTAAAAGGCCAGATAGTAAGAAATATTAGTTATTCCACAATCCAAGCTATGGACAGCGGTAGGGCCAGCCACTCCACACCTATTCCCCCCAGATACCAACTCTTCTCTCTCCCCCCAGTAACACACCAAGGTTTCTATGAGCGGTAGAGCAATGAGCTTCCAGTGAAAAAGCACCTGCTATTAAGGTAGAAAAACTGAAAGAACAATTCGGGGAAAAACAAAACAAAACATGTCTCTATAAAATTACTCAAACGTGGAGTTTTGTTGTTGTCAGGTGCCGCCAAGCAGATTCTGACTCATAGCGCACTACAGGACAGAGAGAACTGCCCTATAGGGTTTTCTAGGCTGTAATCTTTACGAGAGAAGAACACCAGGTCTTTCTCCTGCAGAGCCACTAGCTGGGTTCGAACTGCACACCTTTTGGTTAGCAGCCAAACACTTAACCATTTGCACCACCAAGGCTCCTTCAAATGTTAAGTATTAATACATAAATCTATTTTAAATAAACATTCAACAATCAAAACAAACTGCAATATTGTATAGGATCCATGGAGCAAAATCGTTTATTTATTGCAAGAAACAATGATTCTAGTGGTTACAGCATCCAGGAGGAAGGAGAAGAGCAAAAATATGAAGTTATATCAGGCTACTCCGTAACTTGATTTTGAGGGTGTACAGCTCCTTTATACTATCTACAAAGATAGCACACTGCTAGTTGCCAATTCCTTACTACAGTAAAGTCAGCTACCTTTTATTTCTCTTTTTTAAGGTATTAAACAGAGGCAGGAAAGCAAAGATGGTCCTTGTAACCATGCATCCAATCCAAACAGCATGTTAGAGGGATCAAAGGCAGGCGTGATAAAGAGCTTGTACTCCAGTGACCCAGAAGAGTCCATGGTAACCTTTGCTAAGCCTGTCAAAGCACCGCAGGGAGTTATGCAGCACAGAGGAATACAGGACTCCATCAGCCCTCTCAAAGATCAGGTGCTAGGACCCCCAAATTTCACATTCCAAGGAATGGAGAGCTGTCCTGGATCCAGTGTAAAGTGATCACTACATAAATCTAAAAAGCAGTATTCTCAGTGAAAGAAGCCAGACAGGAAATTCTACATAGTCTGATTCTACTTATATAACATTCTAGAAAGGCAAAACTTTAGGGACGGAAATCAAATTAATGGTTGCAAGAGGCTGGGAGGGAATTAGTTACGGAGAGGCACAAGGAAACGTTCTGAAGGTGATGGAAATGTTCTGTATCTCCAAAAGGGTGGTGGCTGCACCGTGTACAGTTCTCAAAACTCACTGAACTGTACACTTAATGCGGGTGAGTGTTACTGTAAATAAATTTTAAGCCACTGCCATCGAGTCAATTCCGACTCATAGCGACCCTATAGGACAGAAAACAACTGCTCCATAGGGTTTCCAAGCCTGTAATCTTCACAGAAGCAGAGTGTCAGGTTTTTTCTCCCGTGGAGTTGTTGGTGGGTTGAAACAGCTGATCTTTCAGTTAGCAGCCGGGTGCTTAACCACTGTGTCACCAGGGCTCCTTGAAATAAATTCTACCTCAATAAATTTGACCCCAAAAATCATTAAATCTTTTAAAATTGTTTTAAAAGACAGAAGGGTTCTTAAAAAAACAAGAAAAAAAGGAAAAGGTGTGCTCTTTCCTTTAAGTGAAAAGGTCTCTATATTGTCAACTGGCTTACTTTTTATAACGTATTAGCTATAAGTAAGGAACTGTTTTCAAATTCCAGTATCATATGACTCAAACATAAGCACATGCTGTTACTATTAAATCCCCCAAAAGTTTCAGCCTTAGGAAAAAAATTTAAAAATCAAAGTTCAGTGACATTTTCTATGGGTATACAAACACTAGTCTGGAGAAGCTGAAATCAGTTATTAACCATTAGGAAAAGAAGGAAGGAAGGAAGGAGAAACCAGACATGCAGGATACACTCCCACACTAGCAACAGATTACGATTAAGATGATTTCATTTGAATAAACTGGAATTTGCTCAAGTAAGTTTTGACAGTTTTTAGAGTTGTTATGGATTGAACTGTGTCCCCCAAAAACACATGTTGTAAATCCTAATCTCTATGTGTGTGATTATAATCCCATTTGGGAATGGGCTGTCTTTGTTATGTTAATGAGACAGGATTGCTGTAGAGTGTATTTTGAGTCATTCTCTTTTGAGATATAAAAGAGATTAAACGGAAGCTAGCAAGCAGAGATGGGGGAAGAGAGATGCCAAGCCACATGAAGATCACCCAGGAGCAGAGGCTCAGAAGAGACAAAGACCTTCCTCCAGAGCCAACAGAGACAGAAAGCCTTCCCATAGAGCCGCCACCCTGAATTCAGACTTCTAGCCTCCTAAACCACAAGAAAATAAACTCATTTGTTAAAGCCACTCACTTCTGGCATTTGTTATAGCAGCACCAGATAACTGAGACAATAATGGTGTTTTGCAATATTTATGTGACTGACATGAGGCTTCAAAAATATAGCAATCGTACCTACAAATGCTAAGGAAAAGAACACAGAATAAAGGTATGGAAGAATTGCTTCTGTGAGAAATAGTTTTAGAAATAGACGTGTTGATTTACACATGAAATTTCTAAGCAAGCTCATTCATGAAAAGAACTTATGAGCTGCCCTAAATTGTGAGCAATCTGGTAACTGTTATATCCCTACTTGAGAAGCCAACATCGGAGGTTACTTGAGGTGATTAGTTGGCCTCGCTATGCTTTATCATCCAAGGAGTGGTTACACAGGATCAAGAAGGAAATTATCAATTCCCAAGCTTCACTCTGCCCTGTTGCTGTTAGCCACCATCAATTTATGGTGATCCTGAGCACAATAGAACAAAGCTGTGCCCAGTCCTGTGCCATCCCCATGATCAGCTGCAGATGGGACAACTGTAATCCACAGGGTTTTCACTGGCTGATTTTTGGAAGTAGGTCGCCAGGCCTTTCTTCCTAGTCTGTCTTAGTCTGGAACCTCCACTGAAACTTTTTCAGCATCATAGCAACCCACAAGCCTCCACTGACAGATAGATGGTGGCTGTGCATGAGGTGCATTGGCCGAGAATAGAACCTGGGTCTCCCACACGAAGGCGAGAATTCTACCCCTGAACCACCACTACCCTCATAGCATGACATATCAGGCCCTTCCTAACGTGGCCCCATCCTTTCTCTCCAGCTTTGTCAAGATTAAAAAACCAAACCCATTGCCGTTGAGTCAATTCTGATTCACAGTGACCCTAGAGGCTATAGGAGAACTTCCCCATAGGGTTTTCTTAGCTATGATCTTTACCGAAGCAGACTGTCATATCTTTCTCCTACAGAGCTGCTGGTGGGTTTGAACTGTCAAGGCCTTTCAGTTAGCAGCTGAGCACTGAACCACTGCACCAGAGCTCCACTGCACCACCAAGGCTCCTTTGTCAAGATTACTAGGCACTGAATACACAGACACACAACTGCTTAAAAGAATGAACTAAATTAACTCCTCAAAACAATCATTCTTCAGTTCCACCTTGCTGAAAATACTGCTTCTTTTATAAGGCAGCAAAACTGCGACACGTTACAAGTAACGATCTAGAAGAATCACCTCACTCCTGCCTTACCGTCATTTTAAATGAGATTCCCACCAATCCTTCAACTTCCAAAATAGGCTGCACAGAGTCCTCAGTCAATATTCTTTTCCCAGGAACCCAAAATTTTCACCGAAGTAAATCATCTTCCATTTTTCTTTTAATATTAGCATTTGATTCACAATAAGGGACAAATAGAATATCGTCTTTCCCAATCTAATCCATATACTGCTTAACTTAATAGAACAGCAAAGATATTGTCTCATTTCAGAACAGATGAGATTTAGACATTTTAAAAACTGAAAGTCTTCTCAACTGCCACTCATGATTTAGCATTATACCGCTACTGTCCTCTATACTTTCCATTCAATTCTATCAAGCCAAAAATCAGAAAGAATGCAACGCCATTACAGACAAGCATAACAAACTGAAAAACTGCAACAATTCCCACGAGATTTTTTCATTACATTATGCCTACATTAAGTTGAAAAAAAAACCGTATAAATGAGAAAGCAGCTGAAGGGCAAAAATCAAACTGCTGGCTTTATGAGATGCAGGCCTGATGTCTTTCAGATAAAGTATTTGTAGGTGCCACAGTCAATCAAGATTTCAATAGAAACCGCAGGTGAAGGCGTTCATGCATAAAAGGCAAGTGTAATAATTATGATGTGCAGACAAGAGACTGGAAACTATCCGAGCCTGCTTTTATTTTTATGTATCAAGTGCAGCCTTGACCTAGACATTCTATAATGCTTCATCACACTTACTGTGCTATTTTATCATTTTAATTATCTAGCAGAATTCAATTAATTTGGCAGGCAACTGGTCAATGGAAGCGAATCCTCCACTATCTCGTAAGATCTTGTCCGTTTCACATCTCAAAATGATGCTGCACGACAGTTTGTAGTAAACATGAAATTGAGTTTAAAGTTCCAGTTCAGCTTTCAAATGTATTAACTTCTTACTGATTAAATCAATTTTACAGAGAGTTTACATCACAAGTTTTAGTGTGTTGCTCAACACTGCAAAAATTTACACTGGCTTAATTTTAAAAGTTCTCTGGTGGTGAAGTTAGTAGGACATGGTGAAATAATTATTACTGAAAAGATGAGAGTTCAGCATATAGTTTTAGCCCAAAGTTCATCACCCATGTATGTAAGAAGTAAGGTGATCATTGCTGTTGTAATCTATTATCCAGAACCAGGGCTTATCCGCCTTCACATTCATGAAAACAGTCCCGAACAAAGTTCAAAATTACAATTCCATCACTATTATTATTATAATGTATCACCATTATAAAAATACTGGTGCTTTATAGTTATCAGCCTGCCAACAATGCTTCTTCCATATGTGACACTGTAACTCTTCCCTCTAATACTCTTCCATAATTTGGAGGAAAGTAACTTTTAGATGCCATTAACAATTTCTGCATATCGAATGGGAGGACAAAGCTGCTCGGCTAATAGAAGGAAAGAGGCCCCTGGGCAGTGCAAATCTTCTTCCCTGAAGATTATAGCCAAGGAAACCCTATGGAGCACTTCTACTTTGTAGCACGTGGGGTCACCATGAATCGGAGTTGACTCGACAGCAACGGGCTTTGGGTTTTAGTAATAGAAGGCAACCTAACATACCAACCAAACTTAGATCGGCACCTAACTACAAGGCCACTGCTCACAGAGGATTCGAACCTGGACATGTGCAGAATGTCTTGCTCTTTAGTTGTCACTCAAATGGAACTGCACATTCCCCTGAAATTAAGTCACCACCAGCCTACTTCTTCCTTGGGAATGATGGCTAGCAAAACAGAAGATGAGGACGGCAGGCGCTGAGCCTGATTCTCCTCCCATGTTTAAGCAGATGGCGCAAGGCTGCCTGGTGCATCTTTAAGAAAGAGGAGGAAGGAGGAAGACACAGCAGGTCTAGTCTGGAACAAAGTGAAACTATCAACAGAACTTCCAGAAGAATCCTTCAATTTAGTCCTTCTGAAGATACCAAAAACCAAACCAAACCCATTGTCGTCAAGTCCTTTCCAACTCATAGCGACCCTTTAGGACAGAGTAGAACTGTCCCACAGGGTTTCCAAGGCTCTAATCTTTACGGAAGCAGACTGCCACATCTTTCTCCCACGGAGCGGCTGGTGGTTCAGATTACTGACCTTTCAGTTAGCAACCGAGCATTTAACCACTGCACCACCAGGGCTCCCTCTCTGAAGATGGACAAAGCCAAAAAAAATTAAAGTTCCAATAAAGCATTTAATTTTGCCAGTCCAAGAAAGCAAGCAATCATCTGTGCCCAGTTATCCAGTGACCATCCCCTTCATATTTCCAAAAGAGCACAGCCAAGCCCAGGGGGCACAGAGGAGCTGGGAGCCAGCAGGTTGATTTAGCACCTCTCTTTAAGGAAATGACACAGCAACATGAAAAGTAGCCCTAGAAAGCCTGAGACTCCGCAATCATACTCTTAGGAATTCATCTGAAGGCTGCAACTTAGAAGGGAAAAGATTACGGGGACAATGATGCTGACTACATTACACCAAAGAGAAAAAACCTGACAACAACCGAAACAGGTCAAGCAATCACTTGATGAAATACTAAGCAGCCAACTAATATAACCATGAAGATGAGGCAACAAGGGAAAACATTCACAAATTAAAGTGAAAAAATTAAAATTGTTCAATTAGAGAAACATTTAAAAGTCAATAGCTTGAAAAGACAACAATTAACAGACTATCTACACTGTGAAATGCCTCAAAAAACAAAGAACCTATCTAGATAAGAAACACTGAAAGCACGTTTACCTTGAGCTAGTCTTTCAAGCCGTTTTCCATGCTCCGGAGGTATAGCATACCTAAAATTGTAAACATACATAAAAATTTTAGGTTGATAATTTTTCAGCTATTATCCTAAGGACATCTATTCCTAAATAATGTCACATAAGAAAATTTCCAACAACAAACTCCACTTAGATGAACGAAATAGAAATTAGATAAACAATCACAGAGTCATATCCTTTAGACACGACAGAAGGTAAAAAAAAAAAAAAAAAAGCTTTAGAAATTGCCTATTTCAGTGTCCCAGCTCACGCTCCCAACCACATTTTACAGACGAGAGAACAAAGGCCCAAGGTCAGTAAACCATTCTAGCCAGGAGAGAGTAGCTAGCCATAGTGAAGAGACTAGAACCTTTCTTCCCCAATATCATGGTATCCAAGTCTCCTGGGGTATTTCTGGTATATGGTTTTTTGTTTGTTTGTTTGTTTTTTATTTTGTCATTTGTTAGTTTTGGCTATTATTTTTTAAGAACAGGAGGGTTTTGTTTGTTTTAACACTTAAGATGTTTTTATTGACAAGTAAAACAGAATGCAAAGTTATTATACCATCATTTATTTCTCCACTGTAATTTTCACAAAGACTTTAAATAATTATCAGCCTGAAACAGGCAGTCTTTATTTATTCCATGATTATGTGACTTAAACTCTTGATTTTAGGTAAAAATTTTCACCCTTGAAGAACAGAAACAATTATTTCTAGTTCCTGATGTTTATAAATGTAATTGGAATTTTTTTTACTGTAAACGTCCTAACAAATTTTAAAACTGTTGTTATTGTTGTTACGTGCCATCAAGTCAATTCTGACTCATAGTGACCCTATGTACAACAGAACAAAACAATGCCCTGTCCTGCGCCATCCTTACAATCGTTGTTATGCTTCAGCCTATTGTTGCAGCCACTGTGTCAATCCATCTTGTTGAGGGTCTTCCTCTTTTTCAATGACTCTCTACTCTACCAAGCATGATGTCCTTCTCCAGGGACTGGTCCCTCCTAATAACATGTCCAAAGTATGTGAGATGAAGTCTTGCCATCCTCGCTTCCAAGGAGCACTCTGGCTGTACTTCTTCCAAGACAGACTTGCTCGTTCTTCTGCCAGTCCATGATACATTCAGTATTCTTTGCCAACACCATAATTCAAAGGCATCAATTCTTCTTCAGTCTTCCTTATTCATTGTTCAGCTTTCACATGCATTTGAGGCAACTGAAAACACTTTGGCTTGGGTCAGGCACACTTAAGTCCTTAAAGTAACATCTTTGCTTTCGAACGCTTTAAAGCAGTCTTTTGCAGCAGATTTGCCCAATGCAATGCGTCTTTTGATTTCTTGACTGCTGCTTCCGTGGGCATTGATTGTGAATCCAAGTAAAATGAAATCCTTGACAACTTCAATCTTTTCTGTTTTTCATGACATTGCTTATTCGTTCAGTTGTGAGGATTTTTGTTTTTGTTGAGGTGTAATCCATACTGAAGGCTGTAGTCTTCGATTTTGAAACTATGATCTCATAATATTCTACATGAGCACTAAATTTTATGGTCATTCTTAATGAGGATATATAAGGATCTGGATAAAATTTAAGCGATCATTTTCATGCTTTAAGTAAAAACAATGTTATTTTTAAAGAACTGCATTTACTATATTTGCAAGTTCAGTATATATTAAGTAGAAGTTACTTTTTACTAAAATAACTTATCTAATTTTACTTAACACCACATTTGGTTGCATTTAGTGGCACTGATAACATATGCAAAACTTAATTGGATCCGATGTAACTAGGCAATTCACTAAAAGAAAATTCAACAGTATATCCATTTCTTAAAGCACTGTTAAGGAAATTATTCCAACTGAATTGAGGAGATTGAATTTTAGCATAACTAAATGATAGTCATCCAATGTATATTTATGGCCACTTCTTAGCAGTTTTTGAGCCCTAGTTTACATCACCAAATATATCCAGAAAAAAAATATAACATATGTACATATATGCCACATGGTCAAGAGGGTCACCTCATAATACACCCACATGCATGTACCTGGAGTACATACGCACACATGCACGCATGCACACACGCACATAGTAGGTACATGCCTGCCCACAGAGAGTTGGATGTGAATGGAGATATTTAAATATATGGATTTGTTTTTTTCTGAAAACTTAGCATTAAAGTTAACATTCACCTAAAGTTCAACCATTTATTCACAGAAAATTCAAGTCTGTTCATCTGCAAAAGGGGAGAGGGAAAGGTAAGCCAAGATGGTTCTACGCCAACTCTGACCCTCCATTTACTCCTTTTAGGATCTGAACCATCCAGGTTCAACCCTCTCACAGCTCCCCACCCTGTTGTCCTCAGTTAATCCTGTGTTATGCTAAATAACACTTACATCATATGCTAACATCTTTTATAGCACAGGGCAGATGAATCGCAGTTCACACAGCTAAGCAGTATGTACGAGAGGAAGGATGCAGGGAGAAGAAAGTGAATGTGGGAAATGGGAAAATGGGAAGAAATAGTAAGTAGTGATGTAAGCAGACATCTTATTTCCTAAGTACAGGGTCAGTCCAGCAGACTCAGGGTCAGCTGCTGCCAGCCTCAACTTCCTGACCCAATTAAATGTCTACTTCCATCAAAGTCTTCTCGCTCCCAGGACTCCACACTTGTAGCATGGTCTCCCCGTTTTGCCTTGCCTTCTCTTCATTCCCCACAGGCCTTTCCTAGAGCTGTAATACACAGAAAATCCATGGGCTGTGAAGGACAAATGGTGCTCAAGGTAGATAGGTGGGCTTAGGGCTCCTGATTTCTACTTAAAAGGCATGTGAGAAAAAGGGAAAATCTAATTTCCCAATAAAATTGTCCTAAAAACTTATCTCCATGCATGTGGCAGCAAGCACAGAAAAATATCATCTAATTCTTCTACAAAAAGGAAAAAAAGGAATAATAAATACAACTAAACCCACAAAAGGTTTCCACTTCACAAGAATATGTTAATACTCTTCATCTAAAATATTTTTAACAATCACTATAAGCCACTGTCAGATCACAGCTGAAACAGAATGCCCTGAATGAAAGCAAGTGACAGGAAAAAAAAGCCTTCAAAAACCCTGAATAGCTGGCATGCTTTTAGGAAGCCTGCAATCTTGTTGCTCTGATAACATTCAAGCTTTTGTTAATTTCACTTTAGTATACTATGACCTCATGGATAGGAGTCCCTGGGTGGTGCAAATAGTTAAGCACTCTACTCCTAGCCAAAGGGTTGGCAGTTCGAACTCACCCAGTGGCACCTCGGGAGACAGGCCTGGCGATCTGCTTCCACAGGTCACAGCTCTGAAAACCTATGGAGCTGTTCTACTCTGCACACGAGTCGGAATCAACTCAACAGCAACAAACAACCTCACAGATGCAATTCTCAACAATTTCCTTAGAAATAATACCTTAATAGTACTTACTGCCTACCTGCCTAGCCCCTGGCCCTTTCCCATCAGCGTTTAGACATGATCATCTCTCCTGCCTTAAAAAACCTTCTGAGACCCTGCTCCTGCTGCCACCCATCCACTCTGGTTCTTCTCCAGCACACTCAGTCTTCACCACAGTCTGGGTTCCCATTCACTGTCACGACCACTGCAATCTGGATCCTGTTTCTACCACTCTCAATAAAACTGCTTATACAAAGGCTACCACACTGTTTAGTCCTTACCTACCTTGGCTTCTCTGGAATTTTTGACTAGTTCCTTGAAATAATCCCTTCCCTTGGGTTTCATGATCCAACTCATTCCCAGTAGTTTTTCCACCTTCTGCTCTTGCCAAACCTAATACTGAGGTTCCTCCGGGCTCCATGTGTGGTGCTGCCACACTTCCCTGAGAGAACCTCCTTCACCCAGGCTTCAAGATCATTCATGTGCTTTACAGGAGAAGCTAGTCTGGCGAGAATACGATGGAGGATTAAGCTTTGGATACTTTGAGGACCTCCAAGCGGCATCGTTCCATAGCTGCTTGGATTTAGAGGTTCAGAGCTCAAGAAAGATGTGTGGAATAGAGTTCCCCATCTCAGCACATGGCACCCCCATCCACCTAACTCCCAAGAATTGTTGCAGTTATCTGTGGCTGCATTTCACATACCTAATCAATCCCTAAATTTCATGCGTTCTACCTTTTACCTGTTCACGGGAGAGCAGGTGAATCTGCCTACATCTCTCTCCCCACTGCCATCTCTTGGTCCAGGCTATTTCTGCTTCAAATCTCACCAACCTTCCAACCCCTGCCCAGAGTCCACCTCCTTGTGAAGCTTTCTCTGCCCGTTATAAATTTTAGCAATCTCACCCCTTTTTTTCCTTCCGGACTCTATCTGTATTTTTCATGTAGTATTAATTATCTACTACTTTTCATGGTTAGCTGATATTTGATGTGCATAAATCATTTGTGCCTCAATAAGAGTTTGAGTTCTGTGAGGGGGAGAATGTGCATAACAACCTAGAAATTTTCACATAAATTATCTCATTTAGCCTACCTTGTATAGCAAGTTTTGAATGACAGGCAGGCCCTCAAATATGTGCCACAGTTACTCAGTGATGTACATAAATCTTTGAGGGTATGGAATGTGCTTCACATTTCTTTGCATCCTCTGAAAACCACCAAAATACACCCTCAAGAACATAACAGTTTTTTGAAATTAATAATTATTCATTTAACTTTTAGGATAGTGTCTTCGTTTCAGATATAATGAAACTGCTAACGTTAAAAAAACTCTGAATCACTTGTATAAATATGAATACACTAGTGAGATATTCATAGGATAATTTTTTTTAAACCAAAGTCTTTTATCAGTTAAAACAAAAATTTAACGATCTATTTTGAAGGCCACGGAAAACGATAAACCCTTCTCAGCACATCTTTGAGTGGTTTACTGAAAAAATTGACCTAAAATGGTGTTAGTCTGGTGATTGCAATATAAACACTATCTTGAACTGAAAAGTCAGGCTGACATTTCAAACTGTAGTAGGTAAAGCTACAGTTTTCAAAACGTACTAGATCCATTTCTCTGTTTCAGGTTTTCTCCCCTGGAACTAGACCTCTTTGGACTTCTTTCTGTGCATCTACCTGTTTGCCAGCACTTCTCAAAGGGTAGCTTCTGTTCTGAGACCACTCCCTCAAGATTTCCCTGGCTTCTGCTGGGGCCCTAGGCAGTCACTAACGTGCTAAGAATGAATGGTCTCAGTGCCCCCTGCTGCCCAGACCTCTGTGACTGTGTTGTCGCTCTCACTAAATGGTGCTGGTGCCCCCTGCTGGACCAGGTCCGCCCACCCTGTGACACTCACCCTGACGTCCAAGGCCACAGAGGGGAGAACCTTCCCAGGTCCACGCCCTCCTCACGCAGGTCATTCCTAAAACAGGGCTGGCCTCTGCTCCCTGCCCCTGCTGAGGCTGTCTGTACAATAGTGCCTTTCTCCTCTGTTTTTGTTTCTGCTTGCTGTCATGGTTTTGCTCACAGTTGTCCCAGCTAAAGAATCAAGCCCAAGTCCCCAAGGACAACGTTCTGACGGACAACTCTGAACTAACCCTCCCCACTTCTGCTAGTGTATGTTTGTGTGCTTGACTTGCTCTCTACGATAACTAAAGGATTAAAAAGCTCAGTGAAAAAGAGTAGCTGACCAATAAATATGATGACAGCTCACCACAGCTACCGTTTACTAGGCACTTCTAACACACCAGACCTTGTGCTAAGAGCCTGAAAGGCAAGTTCTCCCACTATTCCATTTCACTGATGAGGAAACCAAGGCTTAGAGGAATTAGTCCACTTGAGCAAAGTGGATGATAGAGCTGGTACCCAACCCCAGCCTATCTGACTCCAGCCCCATATTCCATTCCTGTTTCCCCATCAATCAACATGGTAATGCCAACAGAAATGAAGTAACAGGGCTGTTATGGATTAAACTGTGTCCCCAAAAAAGATATGCTGAAGTCCTAACCTCGGGTACCTGTGAGTGTGACCTTGTTTGAAAACAGGGTCTTTGAAGATTTAATCAGTTAACACGCGGTCACATCCTGGAGCAGTTGTTGTCATATGCCGTGGAGTCGGTTGCAACTCACAGCGACCCTACGTATGACAGAACGAAACACTGCTCAGTCCTATGCCATCCTCATAATAGTAGGTATGTTTGAGCCCATTGCTGCAGCCACTGTGTGGGTCCTAATCCAACAGCACGGACGTCCTTATAAAAAGAGAAGAGACAGAGAAACACAGGGAGAAGAGGGCCACGGGAAGATGAACGCAGAGATGTGGAGGGATGCACTGACAAGCCAAAGAACCAAAGAACATCAAGAGGACCAGCCGTCACCAGAAGTTAGGAGACAGTCAGGAACAGATTCTCCTTCTAAGCCCACAGATGGAATCAATATGGCCAATACCTTGATTTTGGACTTCTAGCCTCCAGAACTGTGAGACAATAAATTTGTTCTTATAAACCACCTACTTTGTACTGTTTTGTTATGGCAACCCTAGGAAACTAACACAGGGGCTAATGAGCCCACCACCCTTCACGGCATCCATGCATTACAATGATCACTGACATCACTGGAGGGTGATCCAGCCTTCAGAACAGAAAATCCCAATAGTTATACAAAATTCTTCTCTCTGCTATTCCTTTTTGCCTTTACCCACTTCTAAAACTCAAAAAAAATAAAAAATTTTACTTTGAAACTAAAGTTATAATAGCATGTACCAAGTAAAAGACAACAGCATTTTAGCTGAATTACAGAAACAAAGAAAAAAGCCATCAAAACACAATCTAAAGTCTTTCTTTGGTCTCGTTACAAAAACTTCATGAATCAAAAAGTAAAGTTTTATTTCACAAGGCTCATAATTTCTGAAGTAGCTAATTTACAATATACTTTTTAATCAAGACAATAATTACTAATTGACTGTGTCAAAAATACTGAAAAACTATGGATTTTATATATGTGGTTATGCTACATTTTCACATTACTGATGATGTTGATTAACAAGTTTTAATATTTCTGTATTTATTAAAGTTTAAGCAATAATATTTTAAATTATGAAGTCTCCTTAGTTAACTATAGAAAATAAAACATTTCTTAAGTCATTTTTAGTTCTTAAAATAGATGACTGTGAGGAACAGAAGGCATGACTTGGAAGGAGCTGTAGTAGCGACCCAGTCCTCCTTCTGGATGAGGCTCTCACCAAAGCGGGGGCTTCTCACCCCAGATCACCACATTCACCCCAAGGTCATGCTCTCTCCTCCAAGATCATGTCTCCACATGCAATGAATAGTCCAGGCCTGGATATAAAGACCTGGCCCCTTGTTCAATTAAGCACACCTTGGAAGGGTCATGCCAGTGCCACACTCCCTGTGGGATTTGCGGTGGGCTTTACTGCAATGGCATCACAGTCCAACTTCTCTGCCTGCCCAATCCTGCCTTCCTCTCCCCTCACACAGGCCCTCGCAGAGCAGTTCCCAGGAAACCTCAGCACACAAATCTCAGCGTAGGCTTCCCAAGCAACCTGAGCTACAGCAGTGATGACGAATGTTGTTTTTAAGGAGGCGTCACTTCAATATCAGTCCTAAAAATACAAGCTGGGCATCTAAAGGCATCTAAATTCCTTTCCTCCGGATGCTTTTTATTTAGTGTCCTTGTAGGGCCTCGGCCCAGACACTGTGGCCTCCAGGTCAAAGCCCTACAAGGACACTAGATAAAAAGCCCTGAGAAAAGGAATTCAGCTAGAGCTGAGCCACCCTCTCATGCCACCTGCGGCTCCTTCCTGACAGAACACTCAGGTGGATGAGAGAAACTCTAGCAGCCAGTCTGCAGGTAGTCACAAGTGAGCACAGTGAGAAAAACCTAACGAGAAGGGTGTTTCAGTGAATACTGAAATCTTTCTAGTCTGGGACCCAAACAACACTTCATATCCATATACATTTACATTTATATCCTGAGCAATCAAGAAATTAGTTAAGTTACCTTTCTGGCTAAAATCATGATTAGAAGACCTAATACAGTGAAACCTGTGAGAGCTGCAACTTGACAGGACTTCCTTATTTTTCCAGGTCTCACAAGTTTTCTGCCTTTGACAGGATGCACCCCTAGCACTTCTTAATCACTCTCTATTAGTGGCAGGTATTTGAGTTTTCCTTCTCTGACAGGTTCCCACCTTACACAGGTTTCAGCTTTCGCAGGTTTACTGTAATACACAAAATGTAATTATCAAGAAATAACATTTTATATCATCTATTCTATCAAACATTCTCTACTAAACTATAAGGTGTCCTACACACTCCTCACTTCTGTCATGAAAGAAAAAAAGATACTTATGAATTACTGAACCAAAACCAAACCCACTGCCATTGAGTCGATGCTGACTCATAGCGATCCTATAGGACAGGGTAGAACTGCCCCACAGGGTTTCCAAAGCTGTAAATCTTTATGGAGGCAGACTGCCACATCTTTCTCCTGCAGAGCCGCTGGTGGGTTCGAATGCTAGCCTTCTGATTAGCAGCCGAGAGCTTAACCATTGTACCACTAGGACTCTATGAACTATTAGTTGATACCAATTAGGAACAACTTGAAATCTTTACTCCTTAATACTGACTCCTCCAAAATACCCAACAGAGAACACATTAGTGATAAAGTCTTTCATGATGTTGTAGATATTTTCAAACTGTTTTTTGTGGCACTCACCCGGGACTCCCAAAGTTTCCTGAAGGTGTCTCAAGGAAGGAGGAGGTGAGGGAGAAATCCCAGATCAGCTAGCTCTGCCTTTATTTTCAGTTTTATATGTCCCTCTTCTGAAGAAATCTTCAGTTATGAAAAGTTTGCAAAGCTCTGCACTTAGGTCAGTGTTGTTCAAAGTAGGAATTGATCACAGAAAATATTCTTTCTAGTTTATGCAGGAAATTGAAGATTTTTACCAACTTCTGTCTGATCAGTTCTGAAACTGATCAAACATGTGCATTGATAATTACTGGTGATGAATGCAAAAGTTGGAAACGAAGAAGGACTGGCAGTTGGAAAATATGACTTTGTTGATAGAAACGATGCTGGAGATCACATGATAGAATTTTGCAAGACCAACCACTTCTTCATCGCAAATACCTTTTTCAACAACATAAACAGCGACTACACACATGGATCTCACCGGATGGAATACACAGGAATTAAATTGGCCACATCTGTGGAAAGGGACGATGGAAAAGCTCAATACTATCAGTCAGAACAAGCGACTACACGCATGAATCTCACCGGATGGAATACACAGGAATTAACTCGGCCACATCTGTGGAAAGGGACGATGGAAAAGCTCAATATTATCAGTCAGAACAAGGCCAGGGGCCAACTGCAGGACAGACCATCAACTGCTCATATGCAAGTTCAAGTTGAAGCTGAAGAAAATTAGAACAAGTCTACAAGAGCCAAAGTACAACCCTGAGCATATCCCATTTGAATTTAGAGACCAACTCAAGAATAGAATTGACATGTAAAAAACTAATGACCGAAGGCCAGATGAGTTGTGGGATGACATCAAGGACATCATACATGAAGTAAACAAGAGGTCATTAAAAAGACAGGAAAGAAAGAAGACCGAAATAGATGTGAGAAGAGACTCTGAAACTTGCTCTTGAACGTCGAGTAGCTAAAGCGAACAGAAGAAATGATGAAGAGCTGAACAGACGATTCCAAAGGATGGCACAAGAAGACAAAGTTAAGTATTATAATCAAATGTGCAAAAGATCGTGTGTTAGAAAACCAAAAGGGAAGAACATACTCAGCATTTCTCACACTGAAAGAACTGAAGAAGAACTTCAAGCCTCGAGTTGCAAAAAGGAAGGATTCTATGGGCAAAATATTGAATGGCACAGGAAGCATCAAAAGAAGATGGAAGGAATACACAGAGTCACTGTACCAAAAAGAACTGACTGATGTTCAACCATTTCAGGAGGCAGCATATGATCAAGAACTGATGGTACTGAAGGAAGAAGTCCAAGCTGCACTGAAGACACTGGTGAAAAACAAGGCTCCAGAAATTGACGGAATACCAATTAAGATGTTTCAACAAACCAATGCAGCACTGGAAGTGCTCACTCAACTATGCTAAGAAATCTGGAAGACAGCTACCTGGCCAACTGACTGGAAGAGATCCATATATATGCCTATTCCAAAGAAAGGTGATCCAACTGTATGGGGAAATTATCTAACAATATCATCAATATCACACACAAAATTTTGCTGAAGGTCACTCAAAAGTGGCTGCAGCAGTACATCAACAGAGAGCCGCCAGAAATTCAAGCCAGATGCAGAAGACGACATGGAATGATGGATATCACTGGTGAAACCAGCTGGATCTTGGCTGAAAGCAGAGAATACCAGGAAGATGTTTACCTGTGTTTTACTGACTATGCAAAGGCATTTGACTGCCTACATCATAACAAATTATGGATAACATTGCGAAGACTGGGAATTCCAGAACACTTACTTGTGCTCATAAGGAACCTGTACATAGATCAAGAGGCAGTCGTTCTAACAGAACAAGGGGATACTGCGTGGTTTAAAGTCAGGAAAGGTGTGCATCAGGTTTGTATCCTTTCACCATACTTATTCAATCTGTATGCTGAGCAAATAATCCGAGAAGCTGGACTACATGAAGAAGCACAGGGCATCAGGATTGGAGGAAGACTCGTTCACAACCTGTGTTATGCAGATGGCACTATCTTGCTTGCTGAAAGTGAAGAGGACTTGAAGCACTAACGGATGAAGATCAAAGACCACAGCCTTCAGTATGGATTACATCTCAACATAAGGAAAACAAAAATCCTCACAACTGGACCAATAAGCAACGGCATGATAAACGGAGAGAAGATTGAAGTTGTCAAGGATTTCATTTTACTTGGATCCACAATCAACGCCCATGGAAGCAGCAGTCAAGAAATCAAGCGACACATTGCACTGGGCACATGTGTTGCAAAAGACCTCTTTGAAGTGTTTAAAAACAAAGATGTCACTTTAAGGATTAAGGTGGGTCTGACCCAAGCCACAGTGTTTTCAATTGCCTCGTATGCATGCAAAAGCTGGACAATGAATAAGGAAGACTGAAAAAGAATTGATGCCTTTGAATTATGGTGTCAGTGAAGAATACTGAAAATACCATGGACTGGCAGAAGAACAAACAAATCTGTCTTAGAAGAAATACAGCCAGAATGCTCCTTAGAAGCGAGGATGGCAAGACTTCGTCTCACATACCTTAGACATGCTATCAGGAGGGATCAGCCCTGGAGAAGGACATCATGCTTGGTAAACTAGAGGGTCAGTGAAAATGAGGAAGACAGACCCTCAATGAGATGGATTGACACAGTGGCTGCAACAATGGGCTCAAGCATAACAATGATCATGAGGATGGCACAGGACTGGACAGTGTTTCGTCCCATTGTACATAGGGTCGTTAGGAGTAGGAACCAATTCAACAGCACCTAACAACAAGAACAGTTTATACATGAGTGTTCTCGTGTAAGACTATGAGATTTGGATTCCATTTAAGATTCTCATTCCACTAAAACCTTGTTGAGAACAAGGGCTCTGCTACTGCTATGAAAAACAGGAAGAGTGATCAAAGCTGCATAGCTAAACTGTAAGCTTCATGAAGAACATTCTGTCTTGCTCACCAAGGTGGTATCACTGGCATCTTGCCCAATACCTGACACAGGTGGTGCTCAGTAAATATTTAAAGAATAAACGGGAGGAAGTAGCAAACATAGAGACGCAATGTTTTGTAACAGGATCAAGCATTAATAAAACAGAAAAAAATGCCATCTCTAGAAGATTCTAAATTAAATGTTGTTGTTAGGTGCTGTCGAGTTGGTTCCAACTCATAGCGACCCTATAGGACAAAGCAGAACTGCCCCCTTAGGGTTTCCAATGAGCAGCTACTGGATTTGAACTGCCAACCTTTTGATTAGCAGCTGAGCTCTCAACCACTATGCCACTAGGGCTCCATTAAATATAGTAAGGTCAAAAATTGGTAATACAGGCAGTCCCTGGGTTATGAACAAGATCCATTCCTAAGTGTGTCTTCACGAATTTGTAGGTGAGTGTAGAAACAGGTGCGTAATGGTTCTTATTTACCCTTACTTCAGTGCAAGAAAAGGATTAAAGCCTTTTCAATGATTTAAAAGCTTCACGTGCAAAAAGTGAAGGTGACAGCGATGAAGAAACTGTTGTGAGTAGGGGTTGGTTCGTAACACTCAAGGGCAAGTACGAGTTGTCCGTAAGTCGGACGCTTGTAACCTGGGGACTTAACTATAAATGAAAAATATGCCCATGTAAAGCTGTTTGCCCGTATCAGATATTTCCCAAAGCCAATTTTTTTCCTAACAAAAAACAATTTTACCTTGTGTAAAAATCTTCTGAGGATGGTATGCTTTCCAAAGGATCATTTATTCAAGTGCATTTATTCAAAGCCACAAATAAGATAAAATAGCTTAAAGGCTTCCACTACAATTGGCTTACCGAGTTCCACCACAATTAACTCCAATAAAATATTGAAGCATTTTTCAAAGAGATTACCTGTGACTGAAGTTTAATCTTCACGGCAAAACTACCTACACAGCTTCTTTACAGTAGGAAACTTCTCTGGGAATTGAGAGGCTTCCAAATCAAAAGCACATGTTATTCAAAGCAACCAAGCTGCCCAAAGATGACACAAGCAACATGCAAAATGAAAAAAAGGCACAACCTTAAATTAAAAAAAAAAAACAGTAAATGGCCAAATGTTTTTGCTAACACTTTACATTTTCTAAATGCTAACCTTCTTCATTAAACAGGCAGAAAGAGAGGGATAACTTACAGGAGATAAAGACAAAGAAGGGCCTCCATCTCATCTAAGTCTTTTGTATGGAGAATGATTTCCAAAGAACATTCACTTTTTAAATCACATTTCAAGGAAGACTGTTAAATGGGTTTTTGTTTGTTTGTTTCTGATCAGAAAATAGTTTCAGATACCATACAACTGGCTGCTACATCCTCGCGGAAAGATATGTTGTAAATTAACATTCTAAAAGCGTCACACATGAGTCCTGGAATAACTTACGGAGCTTTGAACCAACGTAAGCTCACAAATAAGCAGTCACTGGAAGGGAAGGAGGAAGAGACAGATTCACAACAGTTGGTTATGTTAAATTTGGAGTGGGTTTTCTCTCAGGCAAGCCACAGAAATCTGATCTTATCAGTCAACAACTGAAATATAGTAGAGTGTCGAAAAATGTCTAACAGTTTTCTGTAACTTCTATAATCTCTACATCAGGCCAACTGTATCCAAGGCATCACACAGGGTACACAACTATATTATTTGATAGGCTAACTGCATGACATTTATCTGTAGGAAACTTGAGAGAATTTTAGGAAGATTAATAAGGACTGAAGGATACATAAAGCTGTACCTGTATATGACAAACATGTTAGCAGATCCCAAAAGCTTGTTTCAATTAACTACAAGGCCTATCTGTGCCTCGAGTGATACTTTGTCCTACAAAGAGAGGGTGTATGTGGCCTTGTCCTACAAAGGGAGGGTATATGTGGCTTTGTCCTATAAAGAGAGGGTATACATGGTCTTGTCCTTCAAAGGGAGGGTACACTTGGTCTTGTCCTATGAAGAGAGGATGCACATGGTCTTGTCCTACAAAGAGAGGGTATATGTGGTCTTGTCCTACAAAGGGAGGGTGCACATGGTCTTGTCCTACAAAGTGAGGGTGTTCGTGGTCTTGTCCTACAACGGGAGGGTGCGCATGACCTTGTCCTACAAAGAGAGGGTATGTATTGTCTTGTCCTACAAAGAGAGGGTATATGTGGTCTTGTCCTACAAAAGGAGGGTACATGTGGCCTTGTCCTACAAAGGGAGGGTGTACATGGCTTTGTCCTACAAAGAGAGGGTGTATGTTGTCTTGTCCTACAAAGAGAGTGTTTATAAGGTCTTGTCCAACAAAGAGAAGGTGTATGTGGTCTTGTCTTACAAAGAGAGGGTGTATGTGGTCTTGTCCTACAAAGGGAGGGTACACGTGGCACTACCCGCAAGAAGCTGAAAATATAGTTGGGGAGACAAGAGCAAAATGTACATATCAATGAAAGAGGTGCTCTAGAACAGCAGAACATAATAAAGTAGTAGAAACTACAAAAAAACCCATTGCTGTCGAGTTGATTCCAACTCATATCGACCCTACTGGACAGAGTAGAACTGCCCCCACAGGGTTTCTAAGGCTGTGATCTTTATGGAAGCAGTGGCTGGTGGGTTCAAACCATTGACCTTTAGGTTAGCAGCCGAGTGCTTTAACCACTGCATCACCAGGGCTCTTTTACAAACTACTAGAGCTATATAAATCACAAGAAAAGTGAGCAATGTCAGCTCAAGTATGCAGGAAAAAACTTACAAATCACAGATTTTGTGTTTCAAGGCCAGCGAGCGACTTGTTTCCTCCCTCAGCCTGGACTTTGAGTAAAGGCAGACAGTCACTTGCCTGGAATGCTTTTGCAAGAAATAAGTAGCATATAACTCAATGATTTTGATATCCTAAAAAATATATATTCCATACATCTTAAATAAGTATCTTCACAGGACATTTTTTCAAATCTTGCAAAAAACGAACTAAGAGCCAGCTGGGGTAATTCAATCTGCTGTCCTAATATTGTAAGCAAATACCTGAACATGTATTTGGGATTTTTCTGTGTCTTACAGATCTGTTTTTACCCCTGGTGCATCACCCCTTCCCCATAATTCAGGTAACAGCACTCAGCCACAAACATGCAATTCTAACGGGGCTGCCAGGCTTCCTCCTCGGCTCCCACAAACACAGGAGCACCCCAGTCACAGTGTGCTTCACATCCTCAGCCTCAGTGACTTAGCCAGGAGATGACCAATGTCCCAGGTGGGGTGGCTTTTCTCTCTGGGATCCAGCTGGGAAGGTACAAGGCAGAGAGAGGAATGAAGGCACACACAAAGAGAAGTGGGACCCAGAATCAGCACACCCTGGCAACTAACAATGGCTCCAGGCATCCTGGCCTTCACAGAACCAAAATCTCAACAAAGCAGCCTTAACCTAGAGAAATCCAATGCAGACAGTACTGGTAAAGTGAATTAAAATAGATCCTAAATAGCCTAGGGAATGGCACAGAAATTAACTTTAAAATACGATCAGTTGGCCTGCACTATCGGAAGACTAAGGAGGACTGACGTATAGCCTCAGAACCTGGTCTCAAACTCTGCCTCTTCTGTTCCCATCCTAGCAGACCCTTACCTGAATAGGTTTTACAGACAAAGCACCTGACCTCCTGACAGGGCCTGACTAGCTTCTCTCAAAAGACTGCATCGAAGAGAAAAAAATCTAAATAGATGTCTAACTGAAGAACACCATCTTTCTCTAGAAGGAGATCAAAGGGGAAAAAAAAAGTCACTTTTTCTAAAATGCATGGTTTTACTTCTGGCTTCCAGTGGATTTCTAAGAAGGATATTTACAGAACAAATATAAAGTGCCAAGCATCTGAAGATCCATCGCTGGTTTCTCCCACCCTCACATCCAACTGAGTCCTCACCCCAAGATCTATCAATTATCACAAGATTAGAATCTAGCCATATTTTGCCCTTCTGAAAATCCTTTCTCTTATGCCACAGTTCTGCCAAAAAAAAAAAAAATGAGAGGTGTGTTTCCCTTTTGTTTCTGCAGAAGATCCCACTGAAAGAAAGTTGATGGTGTAAAAAACAAAGGCAGGCAGACTTTCTTCCTGCTGACTTCCTCCATTTTCATGTTTCCCTTAGATTTCTCTTTAAATCTATGAGGAGAGTCAAACAAATGAAGAGTTCGAATCTCAGGGGCACGACTCACTAATGGCTGGAAAAAGCACTTCAGGGTCTAAAAGTAAGCCACAGAGTCCTCATCAACAACAATGACAAAAAACCGCTGCCATCGACTCGATCAGGGCTCACAGTGGCCCTACAGGACAGAGCAGAACTGCCCCATAGGGTTTCCGAGGAGCAGCTGGTGGATTTGAACTGCTGACCGTTTGGTTAGCGGCTGAGCTCTTAACCATCATGCCACCAGGGCTCCGATGCCTCATCTAAGAGGGAGACAAAAAGAACTACCTGCAGCAGCTGTTGTCTGAGTTACCTGAGCCAATTACCGATGGGCACAGCTCCAGGCACACAGAAAAGGAGTTCCCCAGTGAAATGGAGTCACCAAAGAGAAACAACATACTCACAAACCTACGCCTCCCATGCCTTGAAAAGTCAACTTGGAAAGAATGAACACATGAGAACACTTATAAGTAACACTTAAAGCTCATAAAGAAAGAACGGGGTCATAGAGGCAACTTTTACAAATATATTTCCAAGCCTCACTGTAGAAGTGCAATCAGAAAGAAAGCCCCTTTCCTATATGTTCAAGTCAAAGAACAAGTTTGCAAAACAAATATTAAATAACATGCATTTTACACAAAATGCTATCTAAACAGCAAGATTAAACAGTCTAAAAAAAGAGAGAGAGAAATAGGGGAAAAAGATAAGCTAGGCAAAACAATTTGTGACATCCTCCACTAACGCTTGTTTTCCATAAAACCAAAAAAAACAAACCCGTTGCCGCTGAGTCGATTCCGATTAACAGCAACCCTATAGGACAGAGCAGAACTGCCCCACAGGGTTTCCAAGGAGCGCCTGGGGGATTCCAAGTGCCAACCTTTTGGTTAGCAGCCATAGATCTAACCACTACGCCACCAGGGTTTCCATAAAGTACATGGCACATAAATTTGCGTAACCTTCTAGTTCTTCCCTAAGATTTATGGATTTGATTTAGCAATTTCTTCTCATTTTTGTGGGTTCTGGCAGTTACTATTGGTGGTTTTAACTAAAAGAGTAGCAATAAGAATGTAAGAGGCATCTTGAGGAACATACAAGCCCCTGCTTTGCTTATCAGGAGTCCCTGGGTGGTGCGAATGGTTAAACTGGGCTGCTAACGGAAAGGCTGGAGGTTCAAGTCCACCCAGAGGCGCCTGGAAAGAAAAGTGATCTACTGCTGAAAGATCAGCCTTTGGAAACCCTAAGGAGCACAGTTCTACTCTGACACATGTGGGGTCACCATGAGTTGGGGCTGACTCGACAACAGCTGAATTTTGGCCTTGCTTGTCAGGGGTTTATCAGGAATACCTAATCGATATTCAGTTTAGAGCTCCCGTATAATAACCCACAGTTACCGATCAATTACTGAAAATGCATTAAATCTCCTCCCTTCAGGAAAATGAGTAAGAAGGACATATAAAATCACAAACACTACACCTCACTGCTGCTTCCTTTCGGAGACTTTGTGCTGAGCCATGGCTACAGGCATTGCTGTTTGGACTGCAGGCAGGCACTAGTGGGGGCTGTGTTTACCCCAAGTCAGGCTCAGGAATCTGATGCTCGGGTCTAAGTAAAATAGGGTCCACTTGATTAATAAATATTTTTATTAGCAATTATCACTGTATTCTCTTCTTCCTGCAAATATAGCTACATATATTTGCTTCATGTGAATATAGCGCAAAATTAATACTATACTTTTTTAGATACATTCCCAAAACTTTTTGACTTTTTTTTTTAACAATACAATGTAAAAAAAACTATATGGATATGCCTTAAAATGATCAGATTCACTTATGTGGTTAATTTTATTAACAGTTTAATAAAAAGTATTTATAAACATTTATTTTTCTTATTAACAGGGCAAATATCTCTATAAAGAACTACTAAAACCAGAACCAAGCTGTTATTCATCTCAAGAATATTTCTTCTATACAAAGCATCACAAGGATACAGCTTATGCCATTGCCTAGTCTTACATTTGCAATTACAATGTTTTAATGGGCTTAAACTCACTAAATAGATAAGTAGACAAGTAGGGGTTAGTACCCTGGGTTGCTAATCCAATGTATCATTAAATATTATCAAACTGCCCAATCTCCAAAGCAATGTTCTGCTTTAAATTCCTCAAAGGAGGAACTCCTTCAGTAAGAGCACTGGTTTAACAAACATTAATTGAGTACCTACTCCATGCCAAGGGAGCCCTGGTGGTGCAGTGGTTAAGTACTTGGCTGCTAACTGAAAGGTCAGTGGTTTGAACCACCAGCGAGTCCATGGGACAAAGATGTAGCAGTCTGCTTCTACAGAGATTACAGCCTTGGAAAACCTACGGGGCAGTTCTACTCTGTCCTAAAGGGTCGCTCTGAGTCCAAATCAACTCGAATGCAATAGGTTTGGTTTGGGTTTACTCCACGCCAGGCTCACACCAGGTGTTGTTGCAGGCACTGGAAATGTGATAGTGAACAAGACTAACAGGGCTCCTCCCCCCCGGTCCAGGTGCTCAGTTTAATGGAGAAGACAGATGTACAAGAAGCATGCGAAGGTCAATTTGGCGCCGTACAAGTTGCTTGTTCTTTAAAAAAGACGTGATTTCTACAATTCAACAATAATTAAATAGGTAAACAAACATGTGAACAGCTTCTCCTCCACCCTGGGAAGAAAGGGAGGGGAGACAGAGCAGGAAAAGATAGAGGTTAGAAGGGGGTGGGGGTGGAGGCAGACAGATGTGGGGAGAGGCAGAGACAGACATCCGGAGGCAACAACTGACTCCCTGGATTGAGCCACGTTTCTAGTTTATCCCAACTACACATGCTGGCTTAAGCCCTTTTTGCCTCTTTCTGTCATTTAGAACCAAAAATCCTTATTAATACAAGAACTATGTGGTTTCATGTTTCAAACACGTTTGCCATATAGACATGTAATTATATGTGTTAAATGAACGTCTGAATTAGCATCGATTGAGCACATATGCCCGGCACTAGGTTAGGGGCTCTATACACCATATTTTATTTGATCTTCACAACTACTCCACAAGATGGGTACCAGAACCATCTGAGGGCTTCAGGAGAGGAGACCAAGGCACAGTGGATCTATAACAACTGCCCAGGGGCACATACTCAGTGCTAGGGCTCAAACACTAGCTCCACACCAACACCTGTGCCCTTGAATTCGGCATCAACTGAACAATGAGCCAATGAAAAAAGCACAGATCAAAGTTTACATCCATCAGGAATACTCTGACACTTCTTATCACTACATAGTATTTTGACAAAATCTCACCGCTTGCTGAACAAAAAAAATCCCAAAGGCTGAAGTCCATCCTTAATATTTCTAGCCTGGAAAACCTTCTTTCCTGACTTTAGACCTTTGCATAGCTTAACACATGTCCTCTTACACCTCACCCCTCTCATTATCTACAGAGCCAATCTCTAAGTTCTTATTCAGTGTGCTTGGATACAGTCTGGGGAAGAAGGAGTCAATGTACCATCTGAATTCCACATCCCCCAGCAATTATCTCAACCACTCTCCACCACGCTGCTTGGGAGGAAGAACCATATTTTACTTATCCTTATATACAGGCATAGTATGGACTTTATGTAACTACTATGGCCAAAAATGATTTACTTTCATAAGATTATTAAAATAAGAGTAATTGTGAGCACATGTATAGCACTCTACAGTTTACAAAGCACTTTTACACACAGTATATAAGGGGCCCTTCTTGCAGTCCTGGAAGCAGATAGGATAAATCATGCCTCCACCTGGCAGTTAGAGAAATGCACGATGAAAGGAGGGTAGTGATTTGCCCTAAGTCATTCAGCTGGTAAGTGACAGATCTGGAGTTTACAAACAGTCTTCTGGCTCCAAAGTCAATATTCATTCCAAGAAATAAATACTTTACCACTGACTGCAAAAGCAGTTTTCTATCTGCTTACTCTAAGGATTTGTTTTCCCTTAAACCTTCATGTCAGAAATTTTTAAATAAATAATTAGCTCCTCCAAAGGCTCTGCAATACAAACCTGTGTCCGTGAACACTTACTTAGACAAACTGTCACACACGGTGGGCAAAATGTACATCTCACGGCCTCTGCCTGGAGCTATCCATATCCACAGCTATGCAGTAATCTTAGGAAACTCGGTTATTCTTAACAGTTACATTTCAGACAAGCATCTTTAGAAAATGTCCCATATATTTCCTTGATTGCCCTCGAACAGACTGAGCCAAAAAAATTTTAACACTCTCCTGATTCAATACTAGAATTATTTATGGAATATCAATGCTATGGAGCCCTGGTGGTGCAGTAGTTGAGAGCCACAGTGCGATATGGCTGCTAACCCAAAGGCTGACAGTCTGAATCCACCAGCCACTCCTTGGAAACCCTATAGGGCAGTCCTACTCTGTCCTATAGGGTTGCTATAAGTCAGATTACTTGATGGCAACGGGTATCAGTGCTAGAGCCAGGCACTAATGATTCCAAGACAAAAAGACATGGACCCTGACGTCAAGGCACACATAAGCAAGCTGGGGGCAGCAGGGGATGTGAGGTGCAAAAACAGATGTCTGAGGGAGAGACCCACCACTCATTTGTCAGTTTGTGGTACTGTGGTGGCTTGGGTATTGCTGTTATGCTGGAAGCTATGCCACCAGTTATTTCAAACACCAGCAGGGTCACCCATGGTGGACACGTTTCAGCAGAGCTTCCAGACTAAGATGGACTAGGAAGAGAGGCCTGGAGATCTATTTCTAGAAATTAGCCAAGAAAAACCCAATGGATCAAAACAGAACACCGTCCGACTCGCTTGCTTTGCACACGTCACAAGGAAGCACCAATCGCTGGAGGAGAACATCATGCTTGGTGAAGCAGAGTGCCAACAAGGGCAAGGGAGACCCTCAGTGAGGTGGAACGGCACAACAACTGCAACGAAGGACTTGAACATGTCAACCATTGTGAGGATGATGCAGGACCAGCCAACATTTCGTTCTGTTGTACATAAGGTCACCATGAGTCGAAGTCAACTCCAAGGCAACCATCAATCTATCGATCTATCTGAGGTAGAGGAAGCACATGGACCAGAAAGGCTACAGACAAAATCTGAGGGATACATGGGCAGAGGAGAGTATCCGTGGACATGGCAGAAGGAGAGGCTCTCTTACGCAGTCTTTGCAATAATCACATCCAGAGCTCGCTGCCTGAGGGTAGAACTGAAGAAGAGGGAAGAGCCCAGGTTAAACACCAGACTGTAAGCCCAGAAGAAAAGGAGGAAGACACCTTGCCGGGGTCAGAGATGCCAAGTGCAGGAGAGGGCACTGGATAAGAGTGAAGGCCACCATCCTAGAGTGAACGACAGATGGAACAAGGAAGGGACAACCAGAAAGGGAAACCAATGCGCGTGCACATGCCTACGTGCCGTCCGCAGGCAAACACACACATAATTAGTGCTCATCCTGGTTAACCCTGTCATTTTGTGGGTGAGGAAACTGGGGTCCAGAGAGGTACAGCAATGTGTCCAAAGTCACACACATTAGAGGCAGAATAAGGATGGAGTGCTGGTCCCCTGAGCCTAAGCTCCCCTTCGCACACTGCCTACCTCACAACGTTTACTTGAGTTTGTATTCCTCTACTGCCTTTCACAACTCAATTCAGATATATTATAATGATTACTAAAATGAATTTTAACAGTAATAGGGTTTACCTCAGAATTATTTATGTTGAGGCGATACAATCTTTTATAAAGTCTACTGGGAAATACCCTTAGAGCCATGTATATCACTCTTCTCCAGTCATTATCTTCGAAATGGAATCTAGATTAGCTGCCATAGCTCACTGCTGTGTTTTATTATTTTATCATTATAAATAACGGTCAAGGTTAAAGATAATAGTGATAATATAAATCTGCCCTTAATGTAAATAATGGCATCTATATACTTGGCAACTAATAAGAGTAAATAACTACTGAAAATATACATGCTGGCAGAAAGGAACACTTTGGAAAGCAGCATAATTATTTTCACTCATGAACAGCAGGGTTCCTGCCCAAAGACACAGACTCTAGGATCTGTCTTACCCTTGACCAGAATATACTCTCCTAAGTAATCTTAGGAGACAACATCATCCGATTCCCGAGAGGGGAAAAAAAAAAATCACCTTTCTTAATAAGAAAGCAGGAATTTCTTCTAATCTCTTCTAATACTAAAAACTCACATCAAAGTTATAACCATCCTCATTCATTTCTAACAAATCTCCACAATAGCTTTGCTACTAGCTTTTCAGATTCCTTAAGCAGACTCAAGGCATCACTCGGGAACAAAGGCAAGTTGCTTACAGACAGTGAAACCTGAGAGCCAGAAATCGACCAGACTGCCTTGTTTTCCTGGGTCTTCCAAGTTTTCCGCCTTCGACAGGGTGCAGTCTTACCACTTTTCTATCGCTCGTTTTAGGGGGAAATATTTGAGTTTTCCTTCCCTGACAGGCTTCCACCTGACACAGGTTCCAGGTTTCACAGGTTTTACTGTATTAGGTTTCACCAACATGTTGACTTCAATCATGTCATTTTATCCACCTTGAAAGTAAGTGTCAGAAATGGTATCCAAATAACTATGCAACTGAGAAACCAGCCAGGTGCCTATGCTTTGTTTAAAATATTTCTCACAGTCTCTCAAAGCAAAGCCCCAAAAGTACCAAGGATGACAGTCCAACAGATTTCAAGGTGGTGTTGAAGAAATATGGCAGACAGAGACCCCTCATGCCTAAGTACATGCTCACAGCTGGCCCTCAATAAACTCGTTTGTGTAACGAATAACTGGGTCACACTGTCCTATCACCCCAGGGCATGAGTCCTGGACCAGCTATGAAAAATGCTTCCATTTGATTTATTCTGTAAAGAGAGCAGCATGCTCAGAATTTATCAAACGAAACATGCATCTTTAAAGTAAGTTCAACAGCTGCTGGCTAATTTTTTCCTAGATTATAAAACTGCGCAGAAAATCAGGAACTGCCTGAATTTCTCTTATATGTCCTAAGAACTTCGCTCTTCCACCTAAAACTTTCCTTCCAATTAAATATCATTTTTAATCATGGATTTTTGCTATACTCAAATTTTGGGAAGAAAGTTTACAATCTCACACTTCACAAATAATAAAACCTCAATGGCAAGTAATGGCAAGACAGGATGGAAACAATACATTGTATGTGAACACCTGATCAAAAGAACCGGAAAGAGGTCTTTATCTTCAAATTGGAGGCAACAAAGCCACTGGGCTAGCAGCTTCCTATTATGTTTGCAACTGTCAGAAATGTCATGTTTCCTGGGTTGTCAAAGTAATGCTTCACATGCTGCTGTCTGTGTGTGACTCTGCGCTATAGAAAACAGGACTGGTATTTAACTCTCTCAAGACTAAAGACCATGAAAACAAGTTCAAACATGAAATTGGCTGACGACAAAAAATAACAGGATGATTGATGGGCTAATAACTACAAATGTGTAGCTCATGTTCTGTAGGATGCATTTTACAGAGGGACACATCTTAAAAATCATTGCTCAGAAAGATGGGGTGGTGGGCTTGCAAACGGGACATTGTGAGTTAAGAAAATATAGTAAGAGTAATGGATTCTTTCCCCGTGTCCATCATCCAAAGAGCAGTAACAGGCCTCCTCACTCATCCCTTTTCTCCCTTTGTCCCCACGCACTGAATAGAACCTGTCACGGAGGCTGGACCACAGGATCATTAAGAACACAGGCAGACCGCGAGTTACAAATGGGATTGGTTCCTAACTGTGTCTTTAAGAATGTACAGTAAGTTGAAACAGGTGAATACTGCTCTTATTTAGCCTTACTTTAGTGCAAGAAAGGAGCCCTGATGGCACAGTGGTTAAGAGTTCAGCTGCTAACCAAAAGGTTGGCAGTTCAAATCCACCAGCAGCTCCTTGGAAATCCTATGGGGCAGTTCTACTCTGTCCTATAGGGTTGCTATGAGCTGGAACCAACTTGACGGTAACAGCTCTGGTTTTTGGTTTTAGTGCAAAAAAAGGGCTTGAACCCTTTTCAATGATTTAAAAGCTGCACGTGCAGCAAGTGAAGGTGCCTATAATGAAGAATTTGTTGCAAGTAGGGGTTGGTTCGATCATTTCAAAGTGAGGGCATATTTACGTAACATTCAAGGGCAAGTACAAGTTGTTCGTAAGTTGGATGTTCATAACCCAGGGACTTACTATACTTGAAACTCTACATCCTCGACATCAACTTTTCACTCTTAACTACCTCTCACATACCCTATAACAGGCTCTCAGAGAAGTAAAGATGCCTAACAAATCTTTTAAGACTAAAATCTCTATCAATCCTAAACCCACAAACTGGCTCTATGGTTTCCGTGCTAAACCTCGGGCAGAGTGGAAGGCAATTCGTTAGTTACTACAGTCAAAACTTTGTTATAGCTCACATAAATCTGAACCTGCCAAATAAAAGTCCTCTCCAGTATGTTCATGTTGCCTAGATTTCAAGGCTCCAAAGCAAATGAATATGAAACAGGTAACTTGCCAAGACTTGGGCTCTCCAAAGTGGAGATAGTTAATGCTGTAGAGGTCCATATCCTCCGTGTGCCATGCGAAGGTGGTTTTCCACATGCCAAAATAGAGGTAAGGGGTATTCACACCCTCAATTGAAATACCACACTCTTCCTCAACAACATCCAAGACCGTATTTAGGCGGGCTATGTTCCATTCATCCACACCCTGGAACCAGAAGAGAGAGAGGGGGAGAGAGAGAAAATGAAACGTTAATAAACTGATAAAGATAACACTGACTAATCAAACCATTATCTGCCAACTTATTATACTGTAGATTTTAACTCACTGAGAAATGAAAAATAAAGCAAGCATAATTTAAGAGCTACATACATATATCCATTATTATTAATCAGAGATTGCTACCAGAATAATGGGGCTCTAAATAAATATTGGTATAAAATTATATCAAATAACTTCCTGATTCCAAATGGAAATGTAAGTTACAGACCCCCCTCCCAACTTAATATGAGCACCAAAAAAAAAAAAAAGAAATGATTCAAAGCAGTTGATCTGGAGTATGCTCTCTACCTTTTTGCTTTGGAGAGGGTTGTGGGGGTGTAGGTTTGTTTGGGTTTTCGTTGTTGTTGTCTTTTGCACATTAGTTGAGAAGTCACAGTCAGCATCAGTTATCATCTGATAGAAACCAATAGCAAAATACATTTCCTGTCTTTCCTCTCTCATCCCCAACCATTTCAGTTTTGGCACAACATATCTTTTCCTAAAAATTCCATTCTAATTCAAATATTGGGAAAACTTATCAATATTCTAAATCACAGATCATTGTGCTTACAATGTTCCTTCAACTAAATATCAGCCTATTATGCTGACTGGGAATTTTAAACACAGAGTGCCTGCTACAAATAGTTATCCAAACCCAACATGGCCTGAAGAGAGAGGGAGAAGATTAGAGTCACTCGTACAGGAGCTAAGGTGATAGGAAAAGATTGTGGTTTCGTTAGAACTTGTTGTGTTGGGTGCCGTCGAGTCATTTTCGACTCTGAGCAACCCCATGTGACAGACTGGAACTGTCCCCTAGGGTTTTCCTGACTGTAATCTTTACAGAAGGAGACTGTCAGGTCTTTCTCCCACAGAGCCACTGGGTGGGTTCAAACTGCTGATGCACTTAACCACTGCACCACCAGGGCTCGTTATTAGAATTTACCAATCAATTGTTAAGTCACTGTAGTCCACAATTGCTTAATAATTTTTTTAAATATGTATCTTTAAATACCTGTTTAAATATGTATTTTTAAAATACATGTTTTTTGAAATACATATTTTAAAAATAGTATCACTTTTCCATAGTCAACTTGTACATATCAGAGATAAAGTTCATTTCTGTGCAAGCAGAGGAAAACTGCAATGCCTTTAAACTCATTTCAACCTCCTCCCAATGCTATTAAAGAGGGGCATTAAATTCACCTATGTCTACAAACAAGGTCCTCTCAATAACTACACCAATGCCTGTCAGATAACCAGTTCTATTATTTCCCATACACAATAAAAGCTTTTAAGGTTGTTATGTTCTTCTGGGGGGTCCTTTAAATGATTCCCTAATCAGTGTGCTAATCTCACTTCCTCCAGCTTTTGGGCTAGGAAAATTATTGATGGAGCAATTAATAAAGCTCTGCCTCAGGTAACACAATTGAAAGTGTCAGAAGAGATAATTTAATTCCCAAATGCCCTTAACTAGCCACGCTATCTACAACTTAAACCCCACGCTGGGAAGTTTGCTAGTTAGAAACTGGTCAAATTAAGTCTCCTTTTGGAGAAGATCCTAGGTTCCAAGTTATGAGACTCCTCGTAAAAGTTCAATCAAATTATGTAAAATATTTCATCTCACTCTATTTATAGTGATGTAATCTCTCAACTCTAGTCCAATCAGACTTCAGTCCAATCAGTCTAATAATAGTCCTATTTAAAAGTCATTACTGAAGCAATGAATCTCAAGTAATAAATGAGCACCATATTATAGGAACCATTTTTAAACTGAATGAGCTTGTGCATTTAGATACAGACGATTCCTCTGAAATTCCTACATTTGGAGAAGTCTGAGCTTTATTTCTGACTACATTTTCAAAATTAACGCTGGATGAATCTCTGGACGTCCCAAATCTCTGGACACATGTCTAAGAGGAAGGGAATAAAGACTTGTTGTTGTGTGCCATCAAGGGGATTCTGACTCATAGTGACCCTATATGACAGAGCAGAACTGCCCTGTACGATTTCCCAGGCTGTAATCTTTACAGGAGCAGATCACCAGGTCTTTTCTCCAAAGGAGCTGCTGGTTGGTTCGAACTGCAGACTTTTCACTTAGCAGCCAAGTGCTCAACCATTGTGCCACCCGGGCTCCTTGGAACAAAGAGTGCTGGCCTAAAAAACCCCAATGATAACCTCAGCTCTGCCACTGGCCAGGAGGAAAACCACGGAGATTTTCTGAGCCCCAAGTCTTCAGGAACAAGACAAAAGTTACAGCACCAGTCCCACTACCTTCACAGAGTTGCCTGCAGTACTGAATAGGTAAAAGGACGCAAAATGAATTAATTCTTAGAACTGAAGTAATCAACATCCTCACTATTCTCTAATAAATCTTACTGGAACAAAAATCGGTTGGATTCCTATACACCAACAAAGAGAACTTTGAAATGGAAATCTGGACAACCATTTATAATAGCTCCTAAAGAGAAAATACTTAGGAATAAATCTAACCAGGAATGTAAAAGACCTATACAAAGAAAACTACAAAACACTACTGCAACCTAAATATAAAACATAAAAAGATAAAGATCATGAAAGAAAAAATAGGAAGAATGCTATAGGCCCTAAAACATGGCATAAACACAATACAAACCATAACTAACAATGCACAAACACCAGAAAAGAAACTAGATAGCTGGGAGCTCCTAAAAATTACACACTCCAGAAGTCCATCCTTCAGCCAAAGATTACACAGGTCTGATAAAACAAACAAGAACACATGTAATGAACGTGCTACTTAGTTCAGTTATGTAAATGAGACCAAATGGCAACACCTGCCCAAAAGCAAAAACAAGAAGGTATGAAGGGACAGGGAAATGGGACAAATGGAAACTGGGAAACTGGAGTGGAGAAGGGGAGAGTGTTGACACATCACAGGGACTGCAACAAATGTCACAAAACAATTTGTGTATAAATTGTTGAATGAGAAACTAATTTACTGTGTCAACTTTCACCTAAAGCACAACAAAATTAAAAAAAAAAAACTTACTGGAAAACCTTCCTAAAGAGAATATCAAACACGTGGTAAGTGACAATAATGTCATTTGAAATGTACTACTGAGGTTCTCTCTATTAATGGACAAGTAACATGTTTGCAGTTGTTTCTTCTGGACAAGGCCAAGGTTGCCAGGATGCTCAAACTTAACTAAAAAGTCATGTTAAAATAAAAGGTCATATTATTTCACAGCAAGTTGCTGTGATGCTGGAAGCTATGCCACCAGTATTCAGATACCAGCAGGGTCACTCGTGGCAGACAGGTTTCAGCTGAGCTTCCAGACTAAGACAGTCTAGGAAGAAGGACCCAGCAGTCTACTTCTGAAAAGAATTAGCCAGTAGAGGAACACTGGCTGGTATAGTGACAGAAGATGAGCCCCCCAGCCTGGAAGGCACTCAAAAGACCACTGGGGAAGAGCTGCCTCCTCAAAGTAGAGTCGACCCTAATGACACAGATGGAGCCAAGCTTTCAAGACCTTCAAAATGAGAAGAAACAGCTGCAAGCATCCATTAATAATCGGAACATGGAATGTACGAAGTATGAGTCTAGGAAAATTGGAAATCATCAAAAATGAAATGGAATGCATAAACATCGATATCCTAAGCATTAGTGAGCTGAAATGGGCTGTTATTGGCCATTCTGAATCAGACAATCATATGGTCTACAATGTCGGAAATGACAACTTGAAGAGAAACAGCATTGCATCCATCACCAAAAAGAACATTTCAAGATCTATCCTGAAGTACAATGCTGTACAGCCTACAAGGAAGACCAGTTAATACGACTATTATTCAAATTTATGCACCAACCACTAAGGTCAAAGATGAGGAAATCAAAGATTTTTACCAGCTTCTACAGTCTGAAATTGATCAAACATGCAATCAGGATGCACTGATAATTACTGGTGATTGCAATACAAAAGTTGGAAACAAAGAAGGATTGTTAGTTGGAAAATATGGCCTTGATGACAGAAATGATGCCAGAGATCACATGATAGAATTTTGCAAGACCAATGACTTCTTCATTGCAAATACCTTTTTTCACCAACGTAAATGGCAACTATACACATGCACCTCGCCAGATGGGATACACAGAGATCAAATCAACCACACTTGTGGAAAAAGATGATGGAAAAGCTCAGTATCATCAATCAGAACAAGGCTAGGGGCCAACTGCAGAACAAACCATCAACTGCTCACATGCAAGTTCAAGCTGAAGCTGAAGAAAATAAGAACAAGGCCACAAGAGCCAAAGTACGATCTCAAGTATATCCCATCTGAATTTAGAGACCATCTCAAGAATAGATTCCACACGTTGAACGCTAACGACCAAAGACTAGACAAGTTGTGGAATGACATCGAGGACATCATACATGAAACAAGAGGTCATTAAAAAGACAGGCAAGAAAGAAAAGACCAAAATGGATGTCAGAAGAGACTCTGAAACTTGCTCTTGAATGTCGAGTAGCTAAAACAAAATGCAGAAAAGATGAAGTAAAAGAACTGAACAGAAGATTTCAAATGGCAACTGGAGAAGACAAAGTAAAGTATTAAAATGACATGTGCAGGAGCTGGAGATAGAAAACCAAAAGGGAAGAACACGCTCGGCATTTCTCAAGCTGAAAGAACTGAAGAAAAAAATTCAAGCCTCGAGTTGCAATAGTGAAGGATTCTATGGGGAAAATATTAAATCACAAAGGAAGCGTCAAAAGAAGATGGAAGGAATACACAGTCATTATACCAAAAAGAACTGGTCGACGTGTAACCATTTCAAGAGGCAGCATGTGATCAGGAACCAATGGTAATGAAGGAAGAAATCTGGAAGACAGCTACCTGACCAACCAACTGGAAGAGATCTTTATTTATGCCTATTCCCAAGAAAGGTGATCCAATCGAACATGGAAATTATCGAACAATATCATTAATATCACACGCAAGTAAAATTTTGCTGAAGATCATTCAAAAGCGGCTGCAGCAGTATATTGACATGGAACTGCCAGAAATTCAGGCCGGATTCAGAAGAGGATGTGGAACCAGGGATATCATTGCTGATGTCAGATGGATCCTGGCTGAAAGCAGAGAATACCAGAAAGATGTTTACCTGTCTTTTATTGAATATGCAAAGGCATTTGACTGTGTGGATCATAACAAATTATGGATTAATATTGTGAAAAATGCAAATTCCAGGACACTTAATTGTGCATAAAGAGGCAGTTGTTCAAACAGAACAAGGGGATACTATGTGGTTTAAAGTCAGGAAAGGTGTGCATCAGGGTTGTATCCTTTCACCATACCTATTCAATCTGTACGCTGAGCAAATGATTAGAGAAGCTGGAATATATGAAGAAGAACAGGGTATCAGGATGGGAGGAAGACTCATTAACAACCTCTGTTATGCAGACGACACAACCTTGTTTGCTGAAAGTGAAGAGGACTTGAAGCATTTACTGATGAAAATCAAAGACTACAGCCTTCAGTACGGATTACTCAACATAAAGACAACAAAAATCCTCGAAACTGGACCAGTAAGCAACATCATGATAAACAGAAAAAAGATTGAAGTTGTCAAGGATTTCATTTTACTTTGATCCACAATCAACGCCCACGGAAGCAGCAGTCAAGAAATCAAAAGACATATTGCGTTCGACAAATCTGCTGCAAAATACCTTTTTAAAGTGTTGAAAAGCAAAGACGTCACCTTGAAGTCTAAGGTGCGCCTGACCCAATCCATGGTATTTTCAATCGCATCATATGCATGCAGAAGCTGGACAATGAATAAGGAAGACCAAAGAAGAACTGATGCCTTTGAATTGTGGTGTTGGCAAAAACAGTACTGAATATACCACAGATGGCCAAAAGAACAAACAAATCTGTCTTAGAAGAAGTACAACCAGAAAGCTCCCTGGAAGCAAGGATGGCGAGACTATGTCTTGCACAGTTTGGACATGTTGTCAGGAAGGCTCAGTCCCTGGAGAAGGACATCATGCTTGGAAAGCACAGGGTCAGAGAAAAAGAAGAAGACCTCAAAGAGATGGACTGACACCGTGGCTACAACAATGGGCTCAAGTATAATAAGGATCACGAGCATGACGCAGAACCGGGCAGTGTTTTGTTCTGTAGTACACAGGGTTGCTATGAGTCAGAACCGACTTGACAGCACCTAACAACAACAAAATAAAAAGTCGTATTATTTCAGTTAAAGAGGCTGCGAAAATACTTAGAATAAGTGGTATAACCAAGGCTGAGAATAAATAGTATTGCTTCAAAATCCCTTCTCCTACTGTTGTTCTCCACTACTGACTGAAGTAGCTAATTGCCTCCAAGGGCAGGCTCCGCACAGAAGCTGAAGAACAACTAAAGCACCAGGTCTCTTTGATATATTCAGGCGAAGTATAAATCTAGTTTCAAAAGAAAGGCCTAACTATCTACTTCCAAAAACTCAGCCACTGAAAACCCTATAAAGCACAGTTCTGATACAAATGGGGTCACAATGAGTTAGAATCAACTCACTGGCAACTAGTTTTATACCTAGTTTGTCACTTAGGTGAGGTGTCATACCATGTACTACCTCATTACACTACACACACACATACACCACACATACTCAAATAGGTAATACTGTATCTAAATGTACAAGTGAAAAAAAAAACATAGTCCTAACTAGCAGTAGGAGGCAAAGATAAACCTAATCTATCTGACACCTAGGCCTTTGCTTTTAAACTCCACGCTTCAAGTTCTGATCATTTTTAAATACATTATCATCCCCTTCTCTCAGCATCCACTGTCAACAAGGTCCTAGGAATTGACGCTTATGAGAGGTAAACATAAAACTGCTGCACGCTCCCATTCAGGGGTGTGGTGTCCTACACAAACACTGGCAAAGCTGGTAACAAGTGCTGTTTCACTTGAGGGCTAGTGAGAGAACTGGTCTGGTGTAAAAGCAGTCTCCAAAAAGACACTAGCTAAAAACTAGCCCCAGAATGGCAGGTCGGACTTTGCCAAACGTTCCAAGCTGAAGGTCATCAAGTGGCAGCAGAAAGTCTGCTCACTGGTCCAGCTCACAGACAAACGCCTCTTCCCAGATTCTGTCCCCTTGAACACAGCTCTTCCATACCATGTCTGGCAGGTGCTTGAGCAACCCTCATAACACACCTGACCTCCACCAGAAAGACCTGTTCTCCTCAGCCCCCACCCCACTTTGCCCCAATTATTCAGTTAACTTTAGAGGTTTGCCCTGCCCCTTTTGAGCTAGGCCAGCAACTATGTCTATTTTCCTTGTTTCTGTCTGGTTTTCAGAAATAAGTCAGTATTGGACCATGACTGGTATACCTGAGAACTTCATCAGAGACCATTCCTTTCCATTTCTCTAGCTTCCTTCCCTCAGGAACCAGATGGGCAGTTGAAAGGAACACCTCAATCTTCAAGATGACAGCCAGAGGCAGGAGATGGTGGAGGACCAGCCTTGGACTTCTACAGAGGGAGTAAGTGCTCCAAACTGGTATCCCAGCATGAAGAACGCATTTTCAAACCTTGCAGAGAGACTGTATCAAGTTCTAGGTCACGGCCCTTCCGCTCTGTACCTGGATCCCTGAACGTAAGGCCACATCCAGGACACCGAGCACCCTCCTTTCAGGACCGTGAACAGCCTGGGTGCCCTCTGCAACAGTAGAGCCCTGGAAGACTGAGGGACGACATTCCAGCAAAATGCTGTCAGAAACCTCACCAAAATGCATCCCGTCAGTCTTCCTATGGAAAGTATCAGGGGCAAGGAGGAAAAGATGCGCAATGCTGGTAAGAACTGCAGAGCACTGGCTCCTGCACCAACAGAGGGAACCAAGGGAAGAAAGGGAACCCATAGCCCCTATCCAGTCAGACACTGCAGGAGATGGCAGACAGGCAAAATGCAATTCCTAAAGGAAATCATAAACCATAAACACTTGTTGTTGTTGTTAGGTTCCATCGAGTTGATTCCGACTCAGCCAACTCATGTGTGACAGAGAAGAACTTCCTCACAGGGTTTACCTGGCTGTAATCCTTACGGGAGCAGATTGCCAGGTTTTTCTCCCGAGGAGCCTCTAGGTTGGTTCGAACTGAGAGCCTTTCAGTTAGCAACCAAGAGCTTAACCACTGCACCACCGGGCTCCTTATAAACACTTAAATGTGAGCAATGTAGTGAAGGAGAAGTAGCATGGTTTCTGTTAGGAGTACTGAGTCTACCGGAGTTCTCAGAAGAGTTATATACAGGCTATGCTTCTGCAGAAGGTTCTACACGAACAAGGAGCTCCTCCAGGGACTGATTTTAACAGTAAGTCAACAACCTCAGTGAGTGCGCACAGAAGGGAAACGTCAAGGTTCATGGAGGCACAAAAGCTCGTTCAAGAAGCAAAATACCAAAAAGATAGGAAGGCATCGCAGAATCTCTCTCTTATTTTACAAAGGAAGTAAGATATTCAGTAACTTAACAGACCTCCAAGTTTGAAAATTAGAACAAAGCACTCTCCTCAGTAGCAAATGTATTATCTGTCCAGTAAATCGTAATCCTCTGTAACCAAACTCCTCGTAACTAACTATACTGGTCCCATTTTTATAACTTGGCATTGTGACATGGTGTTTGTTAAGGATTGAATTGTGTCCCCAAAAAATATGTGTTGTAAATCCTAACTCCTACACATATGGTTATAATCCCATTTGGGAACACGTTTTCTTTGTTATAATTAGACAGTATTCAAGTGGAATATGTCTTAAATCAACCTCTCTTGATATATAAAAAGAGCAGATTAGGAAAGAGAAGCAAGTAAAGACAGAGAAAGACAGATGCCACGCCACATGATGATCACCAAGGAGCCAAGGAATAGAAGCTGAAGAGAGGAGGACCTTCCCCCAGAGCGGACAGAAAGAGAAAGCCTTCCCCTAGAGCCGACAGCCTGATTTCAGACTTCTAGCCTCCTAAACTGTGAGAAAATAAATTTGTTTGTAAGAGCCACCCAATCGTGGCATTTCTGCTATGGCAGCACCAGATAACTAAGACAGTATTTCTCATTACTACATTACTACTGTGCAGTATTCTTTAAAGTATTTTTAAAAAGACAAATTTAGGCTTTTCCTCATTTGGCTCTTATCTCTTTCTCTGACCTTTATCACACTTTGTTTGTTTAGGGTGGCAGGAAATTTTTTTTTCCCATACAAAAATTTATACATATGTTATGTGACCCTAATTGCTCTCCCCATACTATGACAGCATGCTTCTCCTTTCGACCCCTGATTCCCCATGTGGTGACGGGAAATTTGGCAATGATTATGGGTGAAGGTTGCAAAACATGATTAATGCAACTGGTATCACTAAACTGTACACCTGAAAAAATATTAAATTGGCAAACATTATATATATTTTTACAACAACTTTTAAACACTCAATGAAAGAACTGAACAAACGAGAACTAGTTAGCCAGGAGGCAAAATTTAAGAAATTAATACATACTGCAGTACAGAAAGACCAGGAAATGGAAAATCTGAAAGATTAGCAGTACTGAGGACACAATAAGTAGGTCTAAGGTTTGTCTAACTGGAGTCACAAGAGAAAAGAAAAGTACAAAACTTATAAACCATAAAAGAAAAGATTATTTTCTATAGAAGAATCCTGATCAAAAAAAGGGAAAAGGCAGACCAGATTTTCAAATTATTATGGCCTCCAGACTTTCTGCAGCTATGGGGGCTGGATGAACCCCAGAAACTATTGCCTTGAGGTAATGTTCAAACATAAACCAAAAAATATCCCCTGAAGTCTTCTTAAAACCAAACAATACATTAGCTTAACTAGTTAAAAAAAAAAAAAAAGTCTGATTTGCGCATTATACTCTTTTAAGAACTATCTATTTGGGATCACCACCGCTCCTATCAGTTTGTCATACTGTGGTGCCTTGTGTGTTGCTATGATGCTGGATCTATGCCACGACTATTTCAAATACCAGCAGGATCACCCATAGTGGACACATTTCAGTGGACACATTTCCAAACTAAAACAGACTAGGACAAAAGGCCTGGAGATCTACCTCTAAAAAAAATAGCCAGTGAAAACCTTACAAATAGCAACGGAACATTGTCTGATATAGTGCCACAAGATGGACCCCTCAGGTTGGAAGGCATTCAAAAAATATGACTGGGGAAGAGCTGCCTCCTCAAAATAGAGGTGACTTAACCAGTGGATGGAGTCAAACTTTCGGGACCTTTGTTTGCTGATGTGGCACAACTCAAAAAAAGAAGAAACAGCTGCAAACATCCATTAATAATCGGAACGTGGAATGTAGAAAGTATCAACTTAGGAAAATTGGAAGTTGTTGAAAATGAAATGGAACTCTTGAAGATAGATATTCTAGGCATTACTGTGCTGAAATGGACTGGTACTGGCCATTTTGAATCAAACAATCATATGGTCTACTATGTCAGGAACTGACAAACTAAAGCAGAATGGCATTGCATTCATTGTCAAAAAGATCATTTTAAGATCTATCCTGAAGCACAACACTGTCAGTAATAGGATAATATTCAGACGTCTACAAGGAGTATCAGTTAATATGACTAGATTCAAATTTATGCACCAACTACTAATGCCAAAGATGAAGAAACGGAAGATTTTTACCAACTTCTGCAGTCTGAGATTGATCGAACGTGCAATCAAGATGCACTGATAATAACTGGTGATTGGAATGAGAAATTTAGAAACAAAGAAAGATTACTGGTAGTTGGAAAATATAGCCTTGGTGATAAAAATGATGCTGGAATTGCAGTATGGAAGTTTGCAAGACCAATAACTTACTCATTGCAAATACCTTTTTTCAAGAACATAAATGGCAACTATACATGTGGCCCTCACTGGCTAGAATACAAAGGAATCAAATTGACTACATCTGTGGAAAGAGAAAATGGAAAAGCTCAATATCATCAGTCAGAACAAGGCCAGGGGCCCACTGTGGAACACACTATCAACTGCTCATATGCAAGTTCAAGTTGAAGCTGAAGAAAATTAAAACAAGTCCATGAGAGCCAAATACAATTTTGAATACATCCCATCTGAATTTAGAGACCATCTCAGGAACAGATTTGACACACTGAACACTAACGACCAAAGACCAGATGAGTTGTGGGATGACATCAAGGATATCATACCTGAAGAAAGCAAACAGTCATTAAAAAGACAGGAAAGAAAAAACAGACCAAAACTGATGTCAGAAGAGACTCTGAAACTTGCTCTTGAATGTAAAGTAGCTAAAACAAAGGGAAGAAATGATGAAGTAAAAGAGCTGAACAGAAGATTTCAAAGGGCAGCTTGAGAAGACAAAGTAAAGTATTATAAAGAAATGTGCAAAGACCTGGAGTTAGAAAACCAAAAGGGAAGAACACACTCGGCATTTCTCAAGCTGAAAGTACTGAAGAAAAATTCAAGTCTTGAGTTGCAATTGTGAAGGATTCTATGGGGGAAAATATTAAACAATGCAGGAAGCATCAAAAGAGAATACACAAGAGTCACTGTACCAAAAAGAACTGGTCGACATTCAACCACGTCAGGAGGCAGCATACGATCAAGAAACGATGGTAATGAAGTAAGAAGTCCAAGCTGCACTGAAGGCACTGGCGAAAAACAAGGCTCCAGGAACTGAAGAAATATCAGCTGAGATGTGTCAACAAATGGATGCAATGCTGGAAGCGCTCACTCGTCTATGCCAAGACATTTGGGAGACAACTACCTGGCCAACCAACTGGAAGAGATCCATATTTGTGCTTATTCCAAAGAAAGGTGATGCAACAGAATACAGAAATTATCAAACAATATCATTAATATCACACGCAAGTAAAATTTTGCTGAAGATAATTCAAAAACGACTGCAGCAGTACACTCACAGGAACTGCCAGAAATCCAAGCCAGATTCAGAAGAGGACGTGGAATGAGGGCTATCACTGCTGATGTCAGATGGATCCTGGCTGAAAGCAGAGAATACCAGAATGATGTTTACCTGTGTTTTACTGACTATGCAAAAACATTTGACTGTGTGGATCATAACAAATTATGGGTAACACTGAGAAGAATGGGAATTCCGGAATATTTAATTTTGCTCATGAGGAACCTGTACGCAGACCAAGAGGCGGTTGTTTGAACAGAACAAGGGGATACTTCGTGGTTTAAAATCAGTAAAGGTGTGTGTCAGGGTTGTATCCTTTCACGATACTTATTCCATCTGTATGCTGAGCAACTAATCCAAGAAAACTGGTCTACAAGAAGAAGAACAGGGCATCAGGATTGGAAGAAGACTCAACCTCGTTTGATGCAAGTGAAGAGGACTTGAAGCACTTACTGATGGGGATCAAAGACTACAGCTTTCGGTATGGATTACACCTCAACATAAAGAAAACAAAAATCCTCACAACTGGACCAATAAACAACATCATGATAAACAGAGAAAAGACTGAAGTTGTCAAAGATTTCATTTTACCTGGATCTACAATCAACACCCATGGAAGCAACAGTCAAGAAATCAAATGACCTATTGGATTAGGCAAATCTGCTGCAAAAGACTGCTTTGATGTGTGAAAATCAAAGATGTCACTTCGAGGGCTAAGGTGAAGCTGACCCAAGCCATGGTATTTTCAATCACCTCATATGCATGCAAAACTGGACAATGAATAAGGAAGACCAAGGAAGAACTGATGCATTTGAATTATGGTGTTGGTCAAGAATACTGAATAAACCAAGGACTTCCAGAAGAAAGAACAACTTGGTCTTGGAAGAAGTACAGCTAGAGAGGTCCTTGAAAGCAAGGATCTCGAGACTTCATTTCACATACTTTTACATGTTATCAGGAGGAACCCTGCAAAGGACATCATGCTTGGTAGACGGTCAGCGAAAACTAGGAAGACCCTTGACAAGATGGACTGATACAGGATACAGTGGCTGCAATAATGGGCTCAAACACAGCAAGGATTGTGAGGATGTTGGAGGACCACGCAGTGTTTTGCTCAGTTGTACATAGGGTCACTACAAGTCAGAACTGACTTGAAGGCATCTAACAACAACAAATGGAATCAAACTGATAACAGCAACCGGAAAGATCAGATAGGAGCCTCAGGGGGCAGTGAGTTTACGTCAATGGGAGAGGAACAACTCAGAGAAGGAGGGTGAGAATGGTTACGCAATTTGAAGAATGTGATCCATGTCACTGGATTGTACGTGCAGAAACAGTTGAATTGGTACATTCTGCTCTGTATATTCTTAACAACAAAATAAAATTTTTTTAAAAGAGAGAAGATTAATAAATTCAATTACATTCATCACATAGAGAAATGTGATCCAAACAAGATCATCTGCCCAATCTCAACTAATTTGCTAGTAACCTAAAGCTGGGCAATTGATTCATAAAGCTGGCAACTGATTCATATGGCTTCTCCACGCCTTTGAAGCTTCAAAGGTAAGACACATGGAGAAAATAAAATAAAATTTGGTTAGTTCTTTAAAGATTCCAAAATCCTAAGCACTGTACACAGTAATGTGTAGTGTTTTCTCTGGGATAAGAAGAAAACTGTACCTTTTAATTGCTAAAATGAAAGCTCTGGTCCACATTTTAAAATCAAGTGGAGATTTCCTTAAGATCTTTACACAATAAGAATAAAACTAGACCTGTGTGGAATTCATTTTACTTGAAAGTTATTTACAATGTGTGACATGATAGCTCTTTTTGCTTCTTCCTTTCCATGAAAATATCTTACATTCTCTAAATGCTCTTCTTTTAAAACATACCTATTTTCCCTTTTTGCATTTTAGTACACAAAATACCCACAATTTTACAGCAGTGCTTTCATGTCTTTCTAGGATTCTAGACAATAACTAGGATGCAGCAAGTTTTGAAAGAAACAACAAACTGTGCAACAAAAGTGCCATATAAAAAAGTAGCCTGCAACTCCTGCCTCATGAGAGTTGGCTTTGAGGTTAATGGTGTCCCTGGTCCCAGGCAGAAGCAACACAAATTCTCTTGGGAGAAAAGCATCCTCTATTTAGACCAGCAAGGTTTCCACAAATTAAAATCAAACCAAAGCACGCAGTCCAAGATCACCATGTACACAATGAGGCAAGCCACCATTGATGAGAGCCAGCACATACAACTAACCAAGCATTTCCAACCTCCTCCTCAAGGACTGCAGGTATTAGTATTCTCCAAAAAAGACTAAATGAAATGTTTTAAGAAATAAAGAACGGAATCATTAAGACAAGCGCTGGAACGGCCAGCCAGATTTGGGAAGAAGGAGGACTTCTAGAAATGAAATACATAATTATAAATGTAAAGCTCACTGTTTAGGAAGCAACGAGTGTTTCTTTATGGTGATGGGAAATTTGGCAATGATTATGGGTGATGGTTGCACAACATGATTAATGTAATTGGTGCCAAGAAACTGTAGCATGTTGAATTGGCAAACATTGTGTTATATATATTTTTGCAACAATTAAAAAAAAAAAACTCAATGAAAGAACTTGAATAGCAGGAGAAGTAGTTAGCTGGGAGATAAATTTTAAGAAATTAATACATAGTACAGTACAGAAAGATGATTAGATGAAAAATCTGAAAGGTAAGTTAAGCAATATCGAGGCTAGAATAAGTAGGTCTAAAGTTTGTCTAACTGGAATCACAGGAGAGAAAAAAAGGTACAAAAATTGTAAACCATAAAAGACTGACAAATTCAATTACATTAAAATTAAAACCTCTGTTCATTAAAAGACACCATAAATAAAACAAACACATGGTGGGGGGGGGGGCTTACAACTGGTGCAAATAATTCAACAACTAAACTGATAGAGGTTTGATATCCAGAATACATAAAGAACTACAAATAATAAGGAAAAGCAAAAAAATCAATAGAAAAATAGGCAGAAGACATTTTACACAAGTGGAAACATGAATGGGCAATAAAGGTACAGAAAGATGTTCAACCTCATTTGTAATCAGAGAAAAGCAAAATCATTTATAATCAGAGGAATGTCTCACACAACAAGATATTTCACAGCCCTGAGACTGGCGATTACAAGTGACGTGAACAATATTAAATACTGGGGAGGAGGCAGATTTACATAAGGAGGCTCAATGGGGTGATGAAAAGGCTGAGATTGAATGGGTGCTGATGGCTGCATAACTCTGTCAATTTACTAAAAATCACTGAATTAATCCACTTAGACTGAGTGGATATTACAGTATTAAAGCATGCCTCAATAAAGCTGTTTCAAACATCATACACTGCTAGAGGAGCTTCTTTGGTTAATATCTTCGGAAAACAATTCAGTAGTACCCGGTAAAGCTAAATAGTCTATAAGCCAGCATTTCCATAAATGGCTTAAAAAAACTTTTATACAAGCACAGCAGGACGCATTTGTAAGAATGAGTTCAGAGCAGCCATATTTATTATACCCCCGCCAAGAAAAATCAAGAAAATATCCATTGACAGAGAACAAAAGTAAAATGCTGATAAAATGGAATATTATACACCAGTGAAAATGAATGAACAATGGCTCAGACATAACAAGATAAACGAGGAAAATACATCATTTGGTGAAAAAGCAAACTCCAAGAAAACTACATAAAGTGTGATAATATTTTTAATAAGGTCAAAAATAAGCCAAACTAAATATATTGTATAAAAATACATACATGTGTGAGGAAAAAAAAAACAAAAACTATTTTTTAAAAGACAAGATAACAGAAAGTTCAGGCTCCCTCTGGCTGATGGGGCAGAGACAGCAGGGGAATACAGCAAGAACAGAGCAGATACAACAGGATTCATTTTCTAGGCAATTTTCCAGTTGCTGGACGGGATGGTGGGGTTGAGACAGTCAGTGTATTACTGTGCTTTAAAACATAAATGTCACATATATGTAATCAGATATTACATTAAATGAATAATAAAGAAAAACTCATTAAAAAGAGACTATCTTGGGGGTCACGTCCTCTCACAAGGCAGGATCTGACTAACACGATGATGTTAGAGATCTTGAAGACAGCAGGGGCATTTTCCTCAGCACTAACCCCTAAACAAACATCTCTGACAGGCTTTGAGAGATGGTAGAAAATACAAATTGCTGGGCTGTAGGCTGGATTTTATACTTGCAATGACAGTTACACAACAGAGTTCCTCACAATTCTCTTCGTCAAAATCATCTACTGAAGATCTCTTATTAAGGCTTCCGGGTGGTTTTGTTTTGCTTTGTTTGGGTTTGTTTCAATTTGCCATGAGTAACAGCTGATATTTATTCAGTACCCTGTATTTAGCAGCTCCCGCTCTGGGTGCTTTATCTCTGATGACTCATTTTACCCTATGACGCAGACACCCCAGTCATTGATTATCAACCCCATTCTACAGATGCAGCAAAGAGAAGTCAGACAACTTGCCCAAGATCTCACAGCTCATAATCCTTGAAGCCAGGATTCAAGCTTGAAGGTGGAAAACTCTAACCCACCCTCTCTCTCCAATGTTTCTGAAAGAACCTGGCCTAACAGTGAGCCAGGAAGTCTACTCTCAACTACAAACTTTTACATAACTGAGGCGGTGAAAACTTCCCCTATATCCCAGGAACTAGAAAGGAGAAGTTGATAACTTGGTGATTATGATTTTCGTTTTTCATTATTTTCAAGGGACTGCCTGTCAAGAAGAGATTACTGACTCGGGCCAATGAGGGCTCGTGGATGTTAACGAGAATTCAGCACACAGATATGCATTCAGTGAAAATGAATCACAGCAATCACAGAAATGTAAGAAAACTGTCAACTTTATTTTACATATCCACACATGGCCCTTGAGTAAAATAGTAAAGCTATGTGAAACTCCAAAATCCTCTAAAGAGGATCAATTATCTCAACATTTAATAAAGGAATAAAATCCCATACTCAGACTCTGACAAGTTGCTTTTACACACAGAAAATTAAAAACACACACAACCTTTACTGATGTATTCATATTTTCTAAACTATTAAGTCCTTTCTCTCCTTTAATTCTTTAAACTGTATTACCCTGCAGTATAACATAGTATTTCAAGATCATTGCGTCTTATAAACTTTTGCAGCAGAGACTGCTAGCTCCTATTATTTAGTACCTATTTTCTCCTTCTTCACTAGCAGAACCCCATTCTTTGAAGGAGCAATGTATCCTGATAAGAACTGCCTTCCCAGCTTCCCTTGCAGCTAAGGATGGTTCTAGCCAATGAAATGTAAGTGGTCGCCAGGCGCAGAGCTTCTAGAAGGCTTCAAAGGGGCTGTCTCAGCAGCCTCCGCCCTTTGTGCCCTCTGGCCTCCCACCCCCCGCCTCCCATCAGACATCTAGCCATGATGACTAGAGCTTCGGCAGCCATCAGAAGAGCACGAGGGTGAGGGTCTCATAATAAAGGTAGCAGAAGAAACTGCTAGGAGTCTGGGTCTCTGATGACATCACAGAACCATCCTACCAGCCCTGCGTTACCTGCCTAATTTGTTTCTGCCACTGATTCTGAGGTCACTATTATGGACAGCCAAACAATTTCTGACTGGTACATTTTCTCGTTAGTAAACAAATCCAGATTCCCTCGGTCCTGTTCACTAATTAATTAACATAAGGAAGTAGTACATTTTATTTATCCACTCATCTGCTGATGGACATTTAAGTGGTTTCCACTTTTTGGCTACTGTGAACAGTGCCACAAGGAACACTGGTGTAGAGGTGAAGACTGTTGAAATATTATTTCATTACACATATATCTACCACAGTAAAAAACAATGATAAATTAAGATGGACCAAAATAAATACGTAAATAAGGAAGTAGCATATCAAGGTCTGTAGCACTAATGTGATCCTATCAAACAAAAGTAGAAGTCGTTTAGCTTTGAAGTTGTGCCAAGGCACGGGCTGAACTGGGGCCTTTTTTAACCACTAAAGGGAAATCCTAATTCAGGTCAAGAATATAAACCATCCTTCCCAAATCCTCTATAGACTCTGTCTACTCTTTCCCCTGCATCTGCCACTTGTTTGTTTTTCCACCTTGCTTCATTTCTCTGCTGTTGTTATTTCTCACTTAAAGCAATGTCAGATTTAAGACACGCTCTCCTGACACTTGGCAGACAACTGGGACCACTGAGTTTCCCTTTCTTTCTTCATGGAGAAAACAACCTAAGGTATTTCCAGCACTTTCATTTTCATTCTTCACAGGGTACGATTCTGGATGATATACACAGCTTCAATTTTTTTTTTTTTTAAGAAAAAGGAAAATTAATTTATAAATTATATAAATATAATTTATAATTTTCCTGATTATTAACTCTATTTTGTCATTGTAGAACGTTTGGAAAATATAGAAGCAGGTGTGTGTTTGTGTGTGTGTGTGTATTTTTTTTTTTAATCATAAACCCACAAACAAGAGAAAACCATTCTTATCATTTTATCTAAAAAAACTTATACTAAGATTAAACTGAGCTAAGGGACATAAAATGATACTCGTGAAGGGTGTGCTTCTTAGCTCAAGTAGATACATGAGACTAAATGGGCAGCTCCTGTCCAAAGATGAGATGAGAAGGCAGAGAGGGTCAGGAGCTGGTTGAATGGACACGGGAAATCAGGGGTGGAAAGGAGGAGTGTGCTGTTACAGTTTAGGGAGAGCAATTAGGGTCACATAACAATGTATGTATAAATTTTTGTATAAGAAACTAACTTGAATTGTAAACTTTCACTTAAAGCACAATAAAAAAAATTGTTTTAATCATATTTATACAAACTATAATTAGAATTGGACTCCTGGAATTTGTGGCTTTACCTCAACTCCAGCAACCACAAGGCCTACTGACAGGTGGTGACTTATGCTGAGGAGCCCGTGCTAGGAAGGTGAAGTGTGGGCCCGGTCACTTGGTGGGCCTAACAGCTCCCCAACCTCCCTAGGCTGCCCTCTACCTGTGGTCAAGTGGGTGATTTATGAGGGGGCCTGTGTAAAATCCTGGAGACCCAGTGTGGGCATTTCAAGATCTTGGGGCTGTATCTGTGTACAGTTATCCTGGTTTATTCACCCAGCAACATAGGATGAAAATCTTCCTAGCTTTCGTTTTATTGTATATATCCCATCTTGTCTATAAAAGCACACATAATTATTTTCCTTAGTGACATGTAGGTTGTGTCACATTCTTTGCTATAATAAGAAACCCTGAAAAATAACTTCAGTGCACGAACACTGGTCCGTGTTTCTGATCATTTCTAAAGCAGATTCCAGAAGCAGTAGCTGTGGATCAATAGTTCCTTTCTGACAATAGAGTTATGTTGAATCTTTCCACTCTATTTATAGATTCTCCCTCAAAAACAAAAAAAAAAAAATACCTGGTCTGGAAGGCCCCTTGTCGGCACGATATGTTGCTTAATCCTCAGGGAAACCATTCGAGACTGTCCAGCTAACTCGTGAGCACCTCACGCTGGAAAATACCGGCCATCCCCAACACTCCTCACGCCCCCACAAACCACTCACGTGGCGCTCCACACGTATTTGTTGGTTTATCAACTGACCCCTTTATTACTCATTTGCGTGTGTGTCAATACCGAAGCTTCCCAGCGCAGAGGGAAAGAGAAGAGTGAGAAAAGAAATGGCCAATTTTACTGAAATCCTATCCACTGAAGTTTTCTTCTAAATCATTGTCAACATGAGACCAGACAGTCTCTGCCAGAGCATTCCGAGGTCAGTAGCTCCTTGCTCCATTCTGGGGCAGCTGTATTCTTTAGAAAGTTCTTCCAGAGACAAAACTGATTTCCCCCAGTGACCCCATTGAACCTGCTTACATGCAACACACTGGATGGCAGTTATCATGCATCTGAAGTCACATCTGCAAAGCGTAGTCACTTTTCAATCGACAATTCACGCACCATGCTGGCCAAGCTGCTCTGGCAATACCCGTCTGAAAACCCAGTCTCCAGAACTGATGAAACATTCCAGATGCAAGGGGACCCACGAGTTAGTACTACACCTTTGCTTCCGCTGTATGCACGGCATCATTTGGGGGAATCATGCTAAGGCTTTACTCACTGAAGAGCAGCTGTAACAGGTTAACAGATAATAACAGTAGCTGATTAATGAGAAGCTTATCACACAGAACTAAAACTGAAAGGCGTTATCTCATAGGCCAATAGTTCCGTCTTTGTACCATAACATGTCTAGGATGATGACATTTTGCCTTGCATGGGACAATTACACATACAGTTAGTTTTCTGGCCTCAAATTATTTATTTCAGGATAAATAATATCCTGACATGAAAAAGATACAAAATGGAAAGGAACGCTCCTGGTGACCTAAACAGTTTAAACTGCTTTACCTCGTTTGGAAACCTACGGCCTTAGGCAAATTTGTTGTCCAAGAGTGCCATCTGGTGGACAAAAGTATTTAAGCCACCTCACTGTGGGAAGAGGAAAACATGTCGTCTATAAGGTAAAGGCCCATGCCCCAGCCAACAGATTCCTTATAAAGAGGTTCTTGATTTAACAAAACTATAACACACACAAAAAAAAAATCTGTAATTCAAAAAATTCATTGTCAAAGAATTCAGTCCACCTTCTTGAAGGAAGTTTGCTTTTCATAAAGCAAACATTTAAAAGCCTCCAAGAGCAGTTAATTGAATCCCTTTCGCTTTACAAACAGATGTAGGCTCTGAAGCAAAGACAGCTGGGGATGGCAGAGCCTAGTTATATAAGGAACTATGGCAAATATTCTATGCTGCAATGGAGCTTCTATTTCAAAGGCTGCAGAGGAAAGGCAGCCAGGGTCGGTGGCAAAGTACCATTCTCCAGGTTAGCAACAACCTGGCCACCCCCATGGACTGCACCTACCCCACACTGACAGGTGAACTTCCAGAATCCCAACCCAAGATCAGAGCTGGCCCACTCCCCCATCTCCACCCACCTGCATACCTCCTTACGTTAGATTCTTCTGCCTTCCTCCCATGAAAATAAAAATCAGACAAAATAAATTTCAAATCACCCTTTTGAGGAACATCATCCTCAGAAAACATTCACAATATGCTAAAATAAGAAAGGAAAAATCCCAAGACCAAACTATGTCCACTGTGATACCACACCTGCTTGAAAACAAAATAGAGAATCATGGATCCATAAGGAAGGAAGGAAGATTGGAAGGAAATATACCAAACTGTTGACAGTGGCTGCCTCTGAATGCCAGGATTATGAGTGATTTTAATTTTCTCTCTGATATAATACCTGACAGTTTTTCCATACTTAACATTTATATTTTTATCTTAAAAATTTACAATACACCAATACTACTCATATGCCATGAAAAAAATTGAGAAGGAAAAATGGAAAGAAAAGGGTACTACCCACCCACCCAGCACACACATGGCAAAAACAATTTTCCCAGCTCTCAAGGGGAAATGTACAGTAGAAGACACTGTATTTCTGTCTTAAGGGTTAACAACTTTTTTCAAACTGAAAAAATACATGAAGATGACAAAAGCAATAGGCTAGCAAATGGATATTAAAAAAAAAATATTGGAAATACAATTTCTTTAACATAATTTAAATATTTTGGGATGCAGGGACTTGAGTTCACACCCTAAGTCCATTTCCTGCTTGTAAAACTTCGCCTGGTTTACATGACAATACATAACAAGAGGGCCCTCAAAGAACCTCATGTGATGTGGTGAGTTCTCTCCGGTGCCTGTCAGGGACAAGGCCAGCAAACAAGGCAAGAACACTGACTAGTACAGCTGCCTCTTTCTAAGTAATAGACCTGACATCCTCCTGGTCTCCCTGCCTCAGGATCTCTGCATCATCCGTGTGCAGTATGATCACAGAAGCCATCTTACACACTAAATATCTTAGGTAACAGTTTTAAAGTGTTGTCTGGGGACCCCTAAGGGAGCACCAAGACCCTGTCAGAGGGTCTGTAGCACCAAAATTACTTTCATAATTATACCAAGACACTGTTTGCCCTTTCCACTCTCATTCTCGGACAAGCACATGGGTGGAATTTTCCAGAGGCTACGTGTGATATCACAGCAGACTGACTGCAGAAGCAGGCAGAATCCATCAGTCTTCTGTAACACTAGACATCAGGGATTTGAAAAGGTGAAATAATGTCACTCTTCGTATTAAACTTCTAGTTTCAGAAAATAGTCATTTTTAATAAAAATATTTATGTTGATAGATGATGGGTTGTTTTTAATGAATTAAATGCTTAAAGTTTCTCAGTTTTAATTTCTAGTATAGTAACAGAGATATATATATTCACATAAACAAAAATGCTTTGAGGTCTGCGATACTTATTAAGCGTGTGAAGGGGTCCTGAGACCAAAATGTTTGAGAACAGCTGTCTCAGGGTGCTAAGGTTCAGAAAAACACGCACTAAAAAACATCACTTAAGTCCCTTCCTGCCCTTTCCCAAAGCACTTCCTAAGCCTCTTGTTGTAACCAGTCCATCTTGTAGTCCAAAATCAAACTATGTTGTTAGGTACCATTGAGTTGATTCCAACTCACAACAACTCCATACGTGGCAGAGCAGAACTGCCCTATAGGGTTTTGTAGGCTGTAATCTTTAGCAGAGCAGATCACCAGGTCTTTCCCTGCAGAGCCGCTGGGTGGGTTCGAACTACCAAACTTTCAGTTCCTAAAGCATGATTCTGAGCCTATCACTCCCTACTAAAACACTCTCAAATGGCTCTTCAGGATGCACAGAACAACGCCTGACATTCAGGAACCTTCACAATCTGGCCCAAGGTCATGCTTTTAGTAATTCTACAGTCATACATTCTCAGGAACAGACACTACATACGTGAGGAGTTGAGACTAAAAAAATCTATGAGAAACGATGCCTGCAATCAGAGTCTACCGGGGAAGACAGAGTCCCATGAACAAATTCAGTCAGCCTTCATTATCTGTACAAGTATTTGCTGTAACAACTTACAAATTTTTTTTACCCAAAATCCACTATTCCAATCAAGAACTTGCCTCAATCACTCTGTAAACGTCCACCAACAGAATCGTCCAGGTGTATGCAAATCCCAGTGAGAGGAGGCAGACCACAGTGCGGTTGTCTCTCAGCTGCTTTTCCAAAATAAGCACGCTTCACACTCATACTGAATGGATGGACCGTCACTGCTATCATCATTCCATTCTCATTACTGAAAGTGTGTTCAGAGACGGGGGAAAGCCCAGGAGGACAGTGAGCCTAAGAGAAGCCCACACATGAGAAAGAGTCGGGAGAGCCGAAGTGTACTGAGGGAGGGAAGCAACTAGACATGATCTGGACATGTGCCGTCTACCACACACTGCAGTGTTGTGCTGGAAGGCTTCATGGTGTTACTCCAGCCAGCACAGTATTTTGAAAAACTAGGGAAGTTCCTTGTTTAATGGACTGCCATCCACTCTCAAGTGGAATGCAAGGGGGTAGTGCCAGGCAGGGGGCGGGGACCCCTTCGGAGATCTGGAAGCAGCAGCAATGAGGAAGGGATAAGATTTAGTGAAGAACCCAAGTGCAAAATGGTCTGAAAGATTCCAGAGCAACAAGAAATGGTTCCAGCAGAAGATCACCAGTGAAGCAGATTCCCTCACAGCGAGGCGCAGCTGTCTTCCCCCGGTGAGGTGCAGAAAACGATCACCGAAGATGGTTGGACACAAAGTAAATTTTCAGTTTTGATTAAATACCATCTCACGGATTTTTCAGAAGAGAAAGAGGTACGTATCTGACATATACATGTAAGTATTACTGAAATGGCAAATGTTTTGTTACCTCTGTATTTACCACGGAGCCCTGGTGGCACAGTGTTTAAGTGCTGGGCTGCTAACCAGAAGGTCAGCAGTTCAAATACACCAGCCACTCCCTGGAAACCTTATGGGGCAGTCCTCCTCTGTCCTATAGGGTTGCTATGAGTCAGAATTGACTCGACGGCAATGGGTTTAGTTTTTATACTTACCGGGGGAGCCCTGGTGGCACAGTGGTTAAGTGCTCAGCTGCTAACCAGAAGGTCAGCAATTCAAACCCACCAGACACTCCTCAGCAGAAAAGATGTGGCAGTCTGCTTCCATAAAGATTTACAGTCTTGGAAACCCTATGGGGGCAATTCTACTATGTCCCATAAGGTCACTATGAGTAAGAATCAACTCGACGGCAATGGGTTGTTTTGGTTTGGTTTATATTTACCAAAAAAAAAAAAGTCCCTGCACATAAAGCATTCAGAGAAAGCAAAACCGCTTTTCATGAGAACTGTGTGAATATGAGGATGAGCTACACTCCTTGTTGGTGCACTACTCTGAAGGCTGTGGGCTCTGGGCCATTGAAGAGGGCACTGCCTACTATGCCATGAGGCATTTAAGCCCTAAAGGTTGGGTGATGCAGGAGGCAGGTGGGTATTAAGGGAGGAGTTATCTGTTACCACTCAGCAAAGGGAAAACCTTCCAACAAGTCTCTTCTGAAAACAAACAATACTCGTGAGGATCCTTGTGGTGTTATCCACTATACAGATAATAGCTAGCATAAGCAAAACTCGTGGAACGTCACTTTAAAGCTCTGTCTAATGAACTGCTATCATTGGAAGATCACCGTATCACTATGTGATAGCTCTTGCTAGAAACACAGCCGTAAACAGTAGAGAACACAAGCCTGAATGACTCAGCCTGCCGGTGTGCCAATCCTTCCCTCTCACACACACAGCAAAGAGATGCAGCTACGCCTTCAAGTGTCCACTGGCTACCCTAGAAATGCCCCACCTTCTGTCTTCTCTACGGAGATGTGCTGACTTGCACACCCCTCGCCCAGGTGTTAGCACCGCACACAGTTGCAGGATTTTGGTTTTCCTCCGTTTCCTGTTTCTGCTTTATCTTCTTTTTTGTGTTTGTTTTGTTCTTTGGTTTTCTAAAGAAACTCGCATGCTTCTTCTAACAGAGGGTTAGCTTTTTAAAATGTAGACAGTTAACAGAGACTAATTAAACTTTATCAGTGGACCAGCCCTGAGAGATACCTAATGAAAATAAAATATTCAAACTTATGTTACTGTGGCCAAGGACTCATCTAGGGTCACCCAAGACTAGGGTCACTAGCAGCTCTAAGTTCAGGGCATTCTTTAACTACAGAAGGTTCCTGACATCACCAAACATTCCAATTTCATTGTCTCAACGTAGTCGATGCGTATGAATCTCATTCTGAGAACATTCAGAATACGGCAAAAAAACCCAAGACTATTAGGTGTGGTGCTACCCTCAAATTTACCTAGCTCCTGCTCCGTCCCTTCTCTCTTCCTTCTCTGCCTGGCTTGAACTTATTCATCGTGGCCAACCTCAGGTGTCCCCTCTCCTCCCAAAAGTGTCCCTGCACCGTCCTACATGCCTCTCCCGCCAGTCTCCATGCAACCCTGTGCTTCCCTTGATGGCTGAGTTCATGACGCCTCCTGTCCCACCGCCCCTCCAGTCAGTGAACTACTTCAGAGTAAGGATCCTCGTTCATCTTTCTACCCTGTACAAACTCTCCTACCTCCCCACTCCTCCACCAGAACTCCCACACACACCAAAAAAAGGCCATGGCTTTCTAGCCATTCTTTCAAGATTAAAAGAAATAGCCACACAATAGCAAAAAGATGGAAACAACCTAGATACTCATCAACAGATGAATGGATAAACAAACTACTGTACATACACACAATGCAGTACTATGCAACCATAAAGAACAATGATGAATCTGTGAAGCATCTCATAACACTGATGAAACTGGAGGACATTATGCTGAGTGAAATCAGTCAGTCACAAAAGGACAAATAGTGTATGAGACCACTACTGTAAAAATTCATGAAAAGGTTTACACACAAAAAGAAAATCTTTGATGGCTATGCGGGAGGGGAGGGGAGGGGTGGGGGAAAAACACTGAATAGACAATAGATAGGTGGTAACTTTGGTGCAGGGTAAGACAGTACACAATACTGGGGAAGCCAGCACAATTTGTACTAGGAAAGGTCATGGAAGCTCCACAGACACATCCAAACTCCCTGAGGGACCGAATTACTGGGCTGATGGCTGTGGGGACCGTGGTCTTGGGGAATATCTAACTCAATTTGCATAACATATTTCATAAAGAAAATGCTCTACATTCCACCTTGGTGAGTAGCATCTCAGGTCTTAAAAGTCTTTAGGTGGCCATCTAAGATACTCCAATGGTCTTACCCCTTCAGGAGCAAGGGAGAATGAAGAAAACAAGATACAAGGGAAGGATTAGTCCAAAGGACTAATGGACCACAACTACCACGGCCTCCACCAGACTGAGTCCAGTACAACTAGATGGCGCCCAGCTATCACCACTGACTCTCTGACAGAGATCACAGTAGAGGGTCCTGGATAGAGCTGGAGAAAAATGGAGAACAAAATTCTAACTCACAAAAATAGACCAGACTTACTGGCCTGACAGAGAATGGAGACACCCCGAGAGTATGGCCCCCGGACACCCTTTCACCTCAGTAATGAAGTCACTGCTGAGGTTCACCCTTCAGCCAAAGATTAAACAGGCCCATAAAACAAAATGAGACTAAAGGGGTGCAACAGCCCAGGGACAAGGACTAGAATGCAGGAGGGGACAGAAGATCTGGTAATAGGGAACTCAAGGTAAAGAAGGGAGTGTGCGGACATGTCGTGGGGCTGTTAACCAAACTCATAAAACAATACGTATATTAACTGTTTGATATATATATATATATATATATATATATATATATATATACATATATAAAATATTAATATATATCATATTATATATATAATACATAAATATAAATATATATAATATATATATATTAATATATATAATAGAAACTAGTTTGTTCTGTAAACCTTCATCTAAAGCACAATTTAAAAAAAAACATACAATATCTATTTGAAGACAACTTTGAAATGTTACTGAAAAACAACATAATACTTGACAAAATTGAAAGGCACCCCTTTTCTTGGGTAGGAAAACTCAGTCTTGTACAGATACCAATACCTCCTAAATTATTCTAGAATTGTGATAAAATCTCAATAAAAATACCAATAGGATCAGGGTGGGGAAAAAAACAAGCTAATTATAAAGTTTATGTAGAAAAACAAACATGCAAGAAGAACCAGAAAACTTTTGAAAAAGAAGTATAACGAGGGGGTGAGGCTGTCCTTACTGACTATTAAAGCATATACGAGGGTAAGTCAAAAAGTATTGCTACTAGGATTCCAGTTCATACATGCACAGGTTTATTCCAAACAAAACGTGTTTAAATGTGTCTCTGGGATCTGCGGATGGCTGCAGACAAGTTCTCTCAACAATACACTTGGCTTAGTCTCATCAGGGTGCCTTCCAAAAAAAAGGATACCTTCTGTGCCACGGAACCAAATGATTTTGAGGTCAGGGCTAACACTAAATTTTTAACAAACCTCAAGCGGATATCTTTCTAAATCACTGAAAACCTTTGCAACAAGTTTATGGGAATGCTGCCCCACCTAAAACAACATTTTTTAGATGGATCAAGCGTTTTAAGGAAGGTCAGGAAGACCTCAAAGATGAGGCGAGAGAGAGAAGACAACTCAGAAGGCTGTGGTGACTGTTTTTAGGGATCCCAAAGGGTAATCTTGATAGATTTTCTCGAAGGACACAGGATGATCATGGGGGTTTATTATGAAGAAGTTTTAAGAAAACTGAAAACTGCACCGGTGAGAAAAAGGCCAGGAAAGCGGCACCAAGGAATTTTTTTCCATCCCGACAACGCACCTGCTCGTTCTTTTGATAGCGAAGGCTGTCCTAAAAGAATTTCATTGAAAAACCTTACCCCATCTGCTCTACAGCCCTGATCTTGCCCCTTCAGACTTCTTTTTGTTCCCAAAACTCAAAGAACATTTAAAAGGAACACGTGATTCCCTCAAGGATGCTAAAACTGCTGTTTTGACACGGTGTAAATCAAAGAGCACAGGATTTGTCAGGGAAGGGTTAAAAAGATGAAAACATTGCCTTCAAAAGCGTATAGACCTAGATGGAGGATATGCCAAGAAACAACAGCTTCACATTTTGATTTTTGTTTAATAAAGGTTTCTATGATTTCGTAGCAATACTTGTTGACTTACCCTTGTATTATAAGACTATATAATTCAACAGACAGGTAGAACTGCATGATTACAGTTCAATGGGAAAGAAGACAGTCTGGAAATAAATTCAATTCATATTTATTTTACATTAATATGTGCATATATATGTGTATATATATATTAAAGGCATGAGCAACTTAACTATCAACTGGTTCAGAATAGAGTTATCTGTCCTGTATTTCCAACTCTTCTATAGTGTGTGATTGTTTTAAAATATAAATAAATAAATAAATAGCCATAAGTAGAAATTAGGGGGATGGTGAACTGTAATTACTCTATAACTCCTTTCAGAATAATGCCAGGAACCATAAGAAACCAGTTCTCAATACAAAGTGAACACTGAACTGAAGAGTTAGACAATGAAAAGAAATGATGGTCGACAGCAAAGCGACACGGGCTTTGTCAATTGCCACGATTTGGAATGCTCCTGACAAGTTACAGGTTATTATTTCTCTCATCCCTCATCACTCTCTTTAATGCACTCTTCCTCTTGTTATTCTCCATTTACCTCAAGGAGGCAAACACAAAGTTATTTTTCATTTGTTTGAATTTCGCTGTCTCGAGCGTGATTGGTTTTGTTTACCAGTAGCCGTTTACATCGTTTCTCTTGTGTCTTTCTCTATGCTACAAGAACACTGAAAACGTCAGCCCAGTCCAAGGCTGCTAAACACTCCCAAAGAGGCTGCAGAAAGTCCATAAAATACTATGGCTTGTAGGGCCTACCAAAATGACAGATTCCCAGTTCCCAAACCTGTAAACGATGAGAAGGCTTTAAACACTGCATTTTTACAAACCAGTGGATTCTGTTCATTGGATTTCAATCACTAAAGTTACTCAGGTCTAAAGTCTAACATCAATGTTCCCTTGAAGCAATGCCAACGCATAATTTTCAAACACAAGCAGTAAATTAATAAGCAGGGCAAACCTCGTCACAGCAGTCAACAGTTATATTACTTCACTATCAAATATGGAAAGGCTCATGTAGGGGCATTTCTACGTCAAATATCTGAAAATGGTCCCAAATATGCTGCTTCTAACTCTTAACTATATATATAAACAGAAAAGAACAAAGAGATCAGTGATCCCAAGGGGCAATTAGCAAAACAATATCTAAGACTCAGTTTTATTTTATTGTAGGGCCATTAGACATGTAACCTCTTGGCCCAGGATCCACATGATCCCTTGCTTTGACTTTCTTCTCAGAAGCCTAAAAACTTGCCAGGTTACAATAGGGAAGAAACCACTAGGAAAAAAGAAATTAATGAGAATGTGAAAACTATAGGCAATATCTTTGAACAATATTTGTATGGGAATCTAACTTGCTGTGTAAACTTTCACCAAAACCACAATAAAATACTATTTTTAAAAAAAAAAAAAAAAACTGTCCCACCAGCTCAGGGACAGTTTGTAGTTGACAATGACCTCTTTTTACTCATTTCCACAATTACAAGACTGACTGTGCACAGCTGTTTCCTAAAACTGGGGTGGGAGACAAGGACACGTGGCAGCCCCGTACTAACCACAAGACTTTGGAAAAGCTATTTAACCTCTCTGGATCCTGCTTTCCAAATATTTTTCGAAGGGCTTGTGCTTAAAAAAATTTTTTAATGTAATTTAAAGATTAGACAGACAACTAGATACTAAAATATTGTACAATTGGCTGGCCTTCACTGAAATGAGAAACTCTAAACAGCAGAGACTCTCTCCCTTGTGGACTCTGAAGAAGTAGCTGCCATGAATTCTACAGCCAGAAGGCACTAGATCATGCCAACAGCGTGAATAAGCTTGGAAGCGGATCCTTCCCTTGTCAAGCCTCCAGATGAGAACACAGCCCTGGCTGACATCTTATGAGACCCTAAAGCAGAGGATCCAGTTAAGCTATGCCTGGAATCCTGACCTGCAGAAACTGTGATATAATAAACGGGTATTATTTTAAGCAGCTAGAATACATATGTATCAGCAAGAGAAATCCTACTGATGAGCCTGTATTGCCTTTTGTCCTGGAGGAATAATGGATCACCCAAAACACAACAAATGACTATTTCCCAACTGTCTAACGTTGTAACAAAGACAGTAACATTGAGCAATCCTTTACAAAAACCATCACAAATATACCTCATCATATATGCTCCCATTAATATCTGCGCCATAGATAGGTGCCACAAAAGTTAAGTTCTTCCAGTACTTGCGCTCCAAATCTTCATAATCCAAGTATCTTGGAGTACAGTATCTAAAAAAGGTAAATAAAAAATAAACAAAACCAGTAAGACAATTTAAAGATCTTCCCTACTCATTTGATTTAAAATACTCTGTAGACAAAATGCTATCAAAATACAAATACTGCAAATAATCATGTTTTCAAATCTAGCAAGTAAATACACATATTCCTCATAGATATGTGAATACGCTTACAATTCCAAAATAACTCTGTATGATAATTCTACATTCCTGACTAGTGAGGAAAAAACTTCCATTAAAGTATTACCAAATTTGTTAAAAATTCATTATTTTAGCTTTCAAAATAGAGATTTTCTAAAAATCTTTAATTGATCATATTATACTATGAAATTTTATAAATTTAAGGACAAAAAACAATCTCACTACCAATCTAAGAGAGTAAAACTATAATAAGATACTTTTCAATTACCAGATTGACAAATGCTTGATACATTGATAGCAGGAAAAAAAAGAGACCTCTTCTACACAGCTTCCAGAATTTTGAAAACTGAAGCCCTAATTTGCCTTATTCTACATATATGGCACCTACAGATCCATCACTGTAAACCCACCCAATCAGGGGCAATTTTTAACAACCCATAACTCTAAAAAAGTTGAAGTTTGATTTTGTCCATTCAAGTTAGGAGTCCTGGTGACACGGTGGTTAATAGCTCAGGCTGCTAACCAGACGATCAGCAGTTTGCATCCACCAGCCACTCCTTAGAAATCATATGAGGCAGTTCTATTCTGTCCTATAGGGTCGTTATAAGTCAGAATCAACTCAACAGTCATGCGTTATTTTAATTCAAGTTAAATTCTAAAATCCTTGAATACCTGAACAAAGAATGATTCTGAACTCCAAAAAAGGGACCGGTTCACTTGGATGACGCTTGATCTAATGAAACCTATCCCTCATGGACTGTCCTATCCCTATAGTAGCCTACAGATCCTATCCTTCATGGACTGGCACTCACAGCTGCTCCACAAATCCTGCATCAACCTGCTTACAACTGATTCAACTATACCTTCTTACCCAGAACCTTTCATATCCTACATTGCATGGTTGATAAGAGAGGGGGCTCCAGGACCAGACTGCCAGGGTTTGGATCCAGGCTTTGCTATTTATAAGCTACATAAGCTTGGACAGGGGACTGAATCTCTCTGGGCCTCAGTCATTCCTCTACAAAACAGAGGTAGTAACAGTTGTATATAAAGCACTGAGCTCTGTGCCTAGAAGAAAGCGTAAGCTCAGCAACGCAAGTGATGCAAGAGAGTGTGTTACTCACCTCCATAAAGCTTTATGTTAGAGCTATGATGGAGGTCTCTAGATTTTCTTTGTTCTAAGTAGTGGTATAAACCAAATAAGCATGTTATCCTCTCTACTGTTTATACCAAACACATCACGGAATGTGTCTTACGCAAAGGCATTGTCATAAAAGAAAATAGGTGAACAGAAGACTTGCAGGAGGCCTCCTGCACTTGTGAAAGTCAGTGCCATCTCAGGACCATCCCACAACCATCATGAAGACTGTACAATCCCAGCGCAGTCTAAGAGGACAAGAAAGACAACGCCCGAGGCTTGGAAACCCATCTCACTAGCATTGGCAATAAACTTCCACATGAAATTGACAGAGGAAATATACAAATATAAATTTGAAAAGTAATTTATTTTAACATTACCATAATGATAATGAAATTAGAGTAAATCAAAAGATAAATTAATTTTGAAAGAAATAAAATTAAACTGGAAATAACCTTTCAGGCTATTTCTCACAGTGGTTATATTTTCCAACTTAAAAAAGAACCCAACTATTTAAAAAATCATTATTACACTGCAAGATATCAGGAAACATATGTTGTGTTAATGAATAAATCTTTACAAACTGCCTAATAACTTACACCACTTCAAGTATATTTTACCTTTTATGACACTATTCATTCTATCAACGTATATTGAAATTGTCGTTGTGGTTGTCATTGTTGTTGTTAGGGCCGTAGAGTTGATTCCAACTCAAAGTGACCCCATGTGACAGAGCAGAACTGCCCCATAGGGTTTACTAAGCTGTAAACTTTACAGAAGCAGATTGCCAGGTCTGCTGGGTGGGTTCAAATCGCCAACCTTTTGGTTGGCAGCCAAGACCTTAACTGCTGTGACACCAGGGCTCCTTATATATTGAAAAAACACCTTCCATATGCCAGATACCACACCAAGCACTAGTATACAGTGATAGCAAAACAGACACTGTCACCTGAATGGCTATCTTTAGGAAGAACCAATCTACAAGCAACCCACCAGAGTTAAAATTGAACCAAAAACCAAACCCATTGCTGTTGAGTTGATTCCAACTCACAGCGACCCTACAGGACAGAGCAGAACTGCCCCACAGGGTTTCCAAGGAGCAGGTGGTGGATTCAAACTGCCAACCTTTTGGTTAGCAGCCATAGCTCTTACCTGCTGCGCCACCCAGGCTTCAGAGATGTGAATAAAACAAGTGCCTAGTAAATAAATCCCCTCCAAATAGAAAACTGATACTGTGCTAGGATAACCCAATTGGCTAGAGATGAAGACCAAAGTCTCTCTAGACAAGAAAACAGAAGACTTCAAGGCTCTATTCGTATTCTTATTAACATTATTGTCTCTAGGTATTTTGACTGTTTACATTTTTACATAAGAATGTATTGCCTTTGTGATCAGTAAAACCCATTCTGACCATCCTTCAAAATTCATCTCAACAGCACCTACAAAATGAAATTACTTCACTCCTGATTAAGCACCACAAACGTCTTATTTTCCTTTGAAACCTCACAGCACTTTGCACCTCTCCTATGGCAATAAAGATGATCACTAAGAGTATTAATAAAGATTTTTTAGTAGGTATAATCTGATTCCTTGCAAGTAAAAATTGTTCTTTAGCACATCAAAGTTACCAGCCAGAGGTTCTACTAAACGGACTAAGCTATTTCATTAATACTCTAAGAGTGACACTGGAAATGGATACTAAAAAATAAATAACAGAATACAGTAAGCAGTTTATACGTGCAAAAAGTTGGGTGAAACTGTCTCTACAATCTTGTTTCAATAATACTGTGCTTACTAAAGGATTCTTAGAGAATTTGGAAACAAACTTGTCTACTCTATAACAATTTCACGTTCTCAATTAATGAGATCTGAATCCATGAGGCTTTACTAATATCTACAAAAAATTCAGAAGAATGTATTCAAATTTAAATTAAATGTAAAATTTTCACTTCCTCTGGAATAGCCAGAATGCTCCATAAGTGGGAAATTTATATACAGAATTAAGACTCTTCAAGTACTATTATGTGCTTAATATGACAAAATAAATTTTTAAAAAACATGTATCAACCAAGTTCCTCCAAAGGACTTAACCTCATATAGACCCATCCAGGGAATTTAGACCACAATGTCTTTTTGTTATTAGGAAGGACCAGTCCCTGGAGAAGGACATCATGCCTGGTAAGGTAGAGGGTCAGCGAAAAAGAGCAAGACCCTCAACAAGATGGACTAACACTGTGGCTGCAATAATGGGCTCAAACATAACAACGATTGTGAGGATGGCACAGGACCAGGCAGTGTTTCATTCTGTTGTACACAGGGTCACTGTGAGTTGGAACTGACAGCACACAATAAATTTTTTTTGGTTGAATAAGGTTGGTTGGTTTTTGGGGGTTTGTTAGTTGTCCTTAACCACCAATATCAGAAACTTTTTTTTAAAAAGGTAATTTAATAAAATCTCAATTGTGAATATTTTTCAATATATCCACAAATTCTCTGATATTCTTCCCTTCAAGAGTTGGAATTTAATTCTTCTCTCCTTGAGTGTGAGCTGCACTTAGCAACTCACTTCCAACAAACAGAATATGGCAGAAGTAACAGTGTGTCATTTCTGAGAAAGGCCAAGAGAGGACATTGTGGCTTTCATGTTGATCACTCTCCCTCATATCCCTTGTTCTAGGAAAAGCCAGCTGCCACACCATGAAGGATCAATCCGCGTGGTAAGGAACTCAGGCCTCCAGGTAACAGCCATGTGAAGTGAGCGATCTTGGAAGAGCATCTTCCAGCCACAGTCAAGCCTTCAGATGACAACAACACTGGCCAACATCTTGACTGCAACCTCATGAGAGACCCTGAGCCAGAATCACCCACCTAAGTTACTCTCAAAATTCCTGACTACCAGAAATGGTGAGATAATAAATGTTGGTTTAAGCTGCTAAATTTTAAAGTAATTTGTTACATGGCAATAGATAACTAATACAATAATCCTTCAAATCATTAAGGATATCCTTCTAAAATGATTACTCTTCTAATATATATAATTAATCATTTAAGGCTTAAATATTGCCACACAAAGAAAAACATTTGCCTAACAAAAATGAATCATGTATAGAATCAAAACTTCATGGCAATTAGAAGACAGAAAGAGATTCATTTACAGACATTACGAATGAGATAATAAAATGAGGAATAATTTCCCTAACAGTGAACTAAATGTAAGCAGGCAACCATCTGAAGAACAGAAAGCAGAGACAGTGAAATGAAGACGTGAAGAGAGGGTGCGGGAGGCACCGCTTTCATCACAAACTCCTCCGTCAACATGGTTTCTTACCATGTTCACACAGAACTTTGAAAGAAACAAAAATAGCAAACAGAGTCCACCCACTTGCCACTGTTGGCCAGCTGCCTGAACTCCTTCACGGTCATGGCTTTCTTCTGGATGTTGTACTGAGTGAAGAGTCCCGACTGCCCTGTCACTATCTGCTGGATGGGCGCTGGGATCAGCAAATCGTCAATGTCATCATAGCACTGCCTCGGTTTCCACTCCTTAGGAGGGATCACCTAAAAAGAAAACAATAAAGTAGAATGTTGTCTTGAAAACATTCCAGGTAGTTACTTGGCTTTCATATTCCAACAGAATACAAATGAAGGACTTCTCAGCATCTCTGTGATAAATGTGTAAAGGAACCACGAAGATTCACAATAATGGAACCGCTGCGTTCTTCCAAATATTCAGCCCCACTTATAATTTTTTTAAACAGCAAACAGTTACTGAATACTCACTATACCAAATACTGCACTTGTATTAACTCATTTTTATTGCTCTTAAAAATTCTATGAAGTTTTTATTGCTCTTAAGAATTCTATGAAGTTAGCACTTCAATTTTAAAGACAAATCTGAGACACACACAGAATTAAAATAATGTGCTGAAGTTTAAGGAGCTAAAGGCTAGTTGAGCAGAAAGTCTGATCCCAGAATTCACACTTAGCTATTATGTTAACCTGCCTGCCTCTCAACTGAGTATGAAATTAAGCTCACATAAATCACTTCTTCCCCCAAAGAAGTCCAGTCTTTATTGATGTGTAGCTAAACATCTAACTATAAGCTGTGTGTATTCAGAAAAATAAGTAAATATGTGTTTATATCTTCCTTTGGAAGAAATCATTTTCTATATCATGAAACCAAAGACAATGATTTAAAGGCCAAGTAGACATTTTTTCAGTTAAAATATCTGAAGAAAATTACCTTTGCAAGGCCTGCTCGGTGAGCTCCTTTAGACTCCATGTATGCGAGGCATTTGTTGAAGTCCCTGAACTCCTCCATGGAGGGTCTGAAGGTCATGATCTTACAGCTGGGGTTCAGAGGGCTCTCTGCCTCGGCCACCTCCATGATGGCTGGGGCAGTCTCTGCAGAGAAGATGATACACTCGTCAGCACCTAATTACTGTGTGGGCAAGGTTAGTGGAAGGAGGCAGTGGTGGTTCAGTGGTAGGACTGTCGCCTTCCATGCAGGAGACCTGGATTCGATTCCTGACCAGTGCAGCTCATGTGCAGCTACCACCCATCTGTCAGTGGAGGCCTGCACACTGCTGTGATGCTGAACAGGTTTCAGTGGAGCTTCCAGACTAAGAAGGACTAGGAAGAAAGGCCTGGTGATCTACTTTCAAAAATCTGCCAATGAAAATCCTGTGGATCACGATGGTCCAATCTGCAACCAACCATGAGGATGGCACAAGACCAGGCAGCATTTCACTCTGTTGTGTATGGGGTCACCATGAGTCAGGGGCTGACTCGACGGCAGCTACCAACAACAGAGATCAGTGGTCACCTCTCAGGGGAAGGCCTGATGTCCCAAACAGTGTGTAAGCTCCCCACAGGCCTCCTCTCCTGCAGTTACTCACTGTCCCCCTCTCTCACCCCCACCGTTCCCTGGGCTCCTGAGAAAAACTGCCTCTATCGCGTCTCCTGCCAAGCTCCTATTTCCGGCACTGAATAGCTGACTGGACTAGACGGCCCGCCTCCTCAAAATCCTTTCAAGTAAAAATGAATTTTCTAACTTTGCAAGTTTACAAACGATGCCACTCCTAGGTACCAGTTCTGAAGCAGACGCCCTCTCACACACACACCTGTATGAAGGCCTGGCCTAGGATGAGCAGAGGATGAACAATGTAAGCATCCCAAGTACAGAGTTTACTCAGGTGTGCTTCAGCTTGTCATACATGCTTCCCTGTAATAATTTACAAACTACTCATCAGCAGCACCACCAGGCACCAGGCTAAGGTACTGAAGAGTCAGGCTTGTCTTCACCTTCCAGGCTCGCCACCTAGCTCTGCAGACCCACACTGATAGGGGCAGAACAAACTTCAATAACGAGATGTACACAGGACAAAGCAACTAACTCCCCGAGTGAACCTGAAATGCCCCAGGAGAGGGGCTGCGTTAAGACTTAGAAGAAGGTGTAGGAGTTGGTCAGATGAGATAAAGAGCGTTCCAGGCAGTGGAAATATCTGGAGATACTGGAGGGACAGAGAGGAGTTTAGTGGGTCTGGAGCTTAGAAGGGAGAGATTACAGGAGATCAAAGTAGAAAAGATGGCATAGGCTTTGCTACAAAAACACAGGCTTAATCCTCCTGTCAATGAACAGGATGATTCTTTCAGCAAATACTAAGCACCTAATACGTGCCAGGTGTCCCTGGGTGGTGCAAATGGTTAAAATGCTCAGCTGCTAACTGAAAGGCTGGAGATTCAAGTCCACTCAGAGGCACCTGGGAAGATATGCCTGGTGATCTACTTCTGAAAAATCAGCCCTTGAAAACCCTATGGAGCACAGTTCTACTCTGACACCCAAGGAGTCCCCATGAGTCAGAGTCAGCGTGGCAACAAGTGATTTGGGCATTCAGAAGGGGATAAAACAAAGTCCTAACACCACTGAAGTGAAGCAGACAATAAAGAAGTGCTATGAAGAAACCATCGTAAGGAGGTAGTGTGCAACAGGGAGGGATAGCGATTTTATACAGAGAATTCAAAGGAAGGCAGTTCAACCAAACCAAACCCGTTGCCACTCAGCTGATTCCAACTCATAGTGTCCCTATAGGACAAAGCAGAACTGCCCTATAGGTTTTCCAAGACTGTAATCTTTACAGAAGCAGACTGCAACATCTTTCTCCCGCAGAGCGGCTGGTAGGTTCGAACCTCCTACCTTCTGGTTAGCATCCAGGCTTAATCACTGTGCCACCAGGGCTTAGAGGTAGTTCAGAGGAGGTTTAATTTGAGCAGAGGCTAGAGGGAAGGAGTAAATCATGCAGATATCTGGAAGAAGTGAATTTCAGGCTGAGGCAACAGGAAGGAGCCTCTTGGGCTGTTCCAAGAATAGCAAGGTGGTAAGAGTGGCTGGAACTAGTAAAGCAAAGGGCACAGTGATAGTGGCAAGTGATGAGGTTGAGGAAAGTAAGGAGTTTAGCTTTTAGAGTGAGTGGGATGGGCCGTAATTGTAGGCTTCTTCCTCTTCCTGTGCATCCATTTATTGGTATGCCAACATGCATTTCCATCCAAGGAGACGTCACTGCTCTCTAAGGTCACCCTTCTGGAGGGTTTAAGCAGACGAGAGCTGGCTCCTCACACTTTCTAACTCTCACTCTGGCTGCTGTCTCAAAAAAGGACAAGAGTGGAAGCAGGCAGAGATGAGTAAGGAGGCAACTTACAGCAACCAAAACCAAACAAACTAAACCCACTGCCGTTAAGTCGATTCCGACTCATAGTGACCCTAGAGGAGAGAGTACAACTGCCCCAGAGGGTTTCCAAGGAGTGCCTGGTGGATTCAAACTGCCAACCTTTTGGTTAACAGCTGAGCTCTTAATCACTGCACCACCAGGGCTCCTACACTAACCAGGGCAGGATAAAATGGCAGCTTGGCAACGAGAAGGGGTCAGACTCTAGATATATTCTGAACAAGATTTCCTAATAGAAGTGAGAGAAAACGAGAAGTCCAGATTTTTGGTCTAAACACGTCAGAAGAATGGCTCTGACAAGAAATTAAGGCAAGGAGACCGTTAAGCACATTAGCAGCAATCAGAATTAAACATCAGCTCTCCACCTACTTTGCTAACCTTTGGTCAGTGAAGAATACTCTGCCTCCTCCTAGCTCCACCACTACTTCCTTGAAGGCCCAAAGCTACTTCTACCTACAAATCAGGAACACATACTAAAGATCACACAAGCTTATGGCGTAGACCTTTTTCACTCTATAAAGTTAATATATAATCATCATAAACTTAAACTGTTAAAAAAAAAAAGATCAGGATAGTGAATACAAGCTTTCCAAAAACCTATTTTTTACTTAGAAGCTTGAATTTTATCATGGGCAACAAACACTGCCAATTGTTTTTAAGGTAACAGGATCCCTTTTTTCATTTTTAAGAAAAGGCCTGTCAAATAACGTTTGTCTGTCATTCATTCTTCTAAGTTGTATTCCACGAAGAAAGTATCTACTCCAGCTTATTTAAGGAAAAAAATTTTTTTGGAAAAAAAATTTTTAATGTTAAAATTTATAAATTATAACCCCACCACTCAAAATTTTGCCAATATGATAGGCAAAAAAAAGTCTTGTCATTGGAAGTTCATTTATTAGTTACATTGATCTTTTCTTTTTTTTTTTTACATTTATAACCGTCCATAACCTGTTTACATCCTTTGCCCTTAAAAGATAGTTTATCAATTGTCTTTGTTCCTAGAATTTTTCCTAATCCACATTTACTATTATTAAATTAATCATGCTGCTTGAATTAAATTCCCAGCCCCACTTCCTTCTCTTTTACCTTTATTTCTCTGAGCCAGGAAGAAACGTAGATTTCACCTGCTCTCCCAATACCACTTCCTAGTTTGGAGAAAGACTAGTACATTTTGCAAGAAACACCACTGCGATTTTTAGCCGAAGGTGATGCAATAGTCATTGTTTTAAAGCTTTTCGTCTTTCGAGACTGAGTCCCCATGGTGAGTGACAACAGTATCTGAGGGTAACTTCGTTAATTTGCTTCTGCAGTTGATTTCCAACATGTAAGAGACCACCTAGACCAATCAGCCATGGTTATAGTAAGTACTCTGAGTATTTTTTCTTAAGGAGTTAAAGATCTTTTCTATTAAGTGAAGAAAAGCCCATCAGTAAGTCCCATAACTAACTCTCCCAAGCTTTGTTTCTGAAAATGCTCGCCTTTTTGTAAAAGAAAAGCACCTACTTATTCCCCTTGTTCTAACGCTGATGTATCTTTATTTGGCAATCAAAACAGAGCCTGAGGCAGATGCTCAATGGCCAAATGTAATGCAATACCCTATATTGCTTTCCTGTGCACATCTGTAGTTTTGTTTCTCCTATTTCAACAACTTCTGTAAGAACAGTAAGCTGATGGCTCTAACTATGTGAGTATTCGTTTCTTTGATGCAGTCCTGATCTGCTCTGCTAACAGCCTCTGAAGACAGCACTTTCCAGGATCTACTACAAGCAGGGTCCCCCGGGGAACCATGGAACTATCAGTTAGGTAGACAATGCATTCGGCACAATTACCAGCAGTGCTAACCTAGACGGAACACTACGCAGCCTCTCCCAGGCTTTCTCTACAGGACTCGCCCAAACCCTTGAGGCCATCCTTCCAGCCCTCATTCACACCTCCTTTGAGGGGCCAAGGCTTAGGGAGTGCCTGCCACCACCCTGCTCTACCCCAGCCCTGGAGTGCTCAGTTCACCCAGCCAGGACCCAGGCAGTTCACACTACAGCTGGGCTCACGGAAGGCCGAGCATGAATCTGAACTGCAGACAACCATGCGTGGTCTAACATCAAAGCCAGACTGGAGGGAAAGGAATGGAGAGGGCCACAGTCTCCAGTCCAGCTTCATCAACAGTCAGGCTGATGATGCTTTGAGCCTCCGTCTGACTTGTTTATCTTTCTCCATTGTTCTAGACTTTCAAGGAAAAGGGAAGTAACAATGCACCTTGAAACCCCTACATGAATCCTCAGCACACCTACACACAGACTGAACCACAACAGGCTATCTGGCTTTAAACTCTGCCTTCCGTCCATATGCCTGAGACCCAAAGGCAGAAGCAACACTTTAAAGAAAAGCCCTTAGCCTGTGGGTCATTTCTGCCCACACCAGGCTTCATACCTTTCCCAGAGGCCCCAGCAGTTGTTATTGAACCCTTTTGGTCCCATTCCCATCACCACTCCATCTTGTTCCACCTGCCTGCAGAGACCAGGGGTAGGAATGGAAATGTAGACTCAGGAAGATGCTTCTGGGGCAAAAGCACAAAGGCTACAGATGAATCTGTGTTCTGGAATTCCCATTCTTCACAATGTTATCCATAATTTGGTATGATCCACACAGTTGAATGCCTTCACATAGCCCATAAAGCACAGGTAAACTTGTTTCTGGTATTCTGTGCTTTTGGACAAGATCTACCTGATATCAGCAGTGATATCCCTCGTTCCACATCCTCTTCTGAATCTGGCTTGAACTTCTAGCAGTTCCCTGTCAATGTATGGTTGCAGTAGGTTTTTAATTACAGTCAGCAAAATTTTGCTCACGTGTGGTATGAATGACATTGTTCGATACTTTCTGCACTCTGATCACCTTTCTTAGGAATGGCCACGAACGTGGATCTCTTCCAATTCTTTATGGTACAGTGACTCTGTGTTTTCTTCCCATCTTCTTTTGATGCTTCCTGAGTCATTCAATTTTTTGCCCACAGAATCCTTCAGTGATGCAACTGAAAACTTGAATTTTCTCTTCAGTTCTTTCAACCTTCACAATACATTCCTTTTATCTCTTTTTCTTATCCTACTGAGCTGACTAGGATACCCAAGTGCTGAAGATAAGCACTGACAGTGAGCTGTCTTATTTTAAAGGGAATGCTTCTAACTTCTACCATTGAGAATGATGCTTATTATATAGGTAGGTACCTGTCATGGATTGAATTATGTCCCCCCAAAAAATGTGTGTATCAGTTTGGCTGGGCCATGATTCCCAGTATTGTGTGGTTGTCCTCCATTCTGTGATTGTAATTTTATGTTAAAGACAATTAGGATGGGATTGTAATACCCTTACTAAGGTCACATCCCTGATCCAATGTAAGGGGAGTTTCCCTGGGGTGTGGCCTGCACCACCTTTTATCTTACAAGAGATAAAAGGAAAGGGAAGCTAGCAGAGAATTGGGGACCTCATACCACCAAGAAAGCAGTACCAGGAGCAGATCACATCCTTTGGACCTGGGGTTCCTTCAGAGAGAAGCTCCTAGTCCAGGGGAAGATTGATGACAAGGACCCTCCTCCAGAGCTGACAAGGACAGAAAGCCTTCCCCTGGAGCTGACACCCTGAATTTGGCCTTCCAGCCTACTAGACTGTGAGAAGATAAATTTCTCTTTGTTAAAGCCAGCCACTGGGGGGATTTGTTTTAGCGGCACGAGATGACTAACAGAATCCTTCAATAGATTAGGAAAGTTCCATCCTATTCCTTTCTGTGTTTAAGTTTGTTTTTTTTATTTTAAATCACAAATGAGTGTTGAATATTATCAAAATGCTTTTTCTGCATTTATAATTATGGCTTTTCTCATTTATTTATCATTGTGATTAAACTTGATGATGATGTATTATCAGAATTGCACATTGTGGAGTTCTCTGGGATATTATATTTAAGGTTTCATATCCTGTGTTCATAAGCGAGGCTAGCTTGTCATTTTCCTCTTTCACATTGTCCTTGTCTGGTGCTAGTGTTAAAGTTATGCTAGCCTGATAAAATAAGTTAGGGAGTATTCCTGAAAGAGGAAAACTCTCAGAGTTTGTGAGGTTTTCTTGTTGGTAGTTGTCGTCGAGTTGATTCCAACTCACACTGAACCCATGTGTGGCAAAGCAGAACTGCTTGCTCCGACCGTAGGGTTTTCAAGGCTGTGACTTTTCAGAAGCAGATCTCTAGGCCTGTATACCGAGGCACCTCTGAGTGGGATGTAACCGCCAACTTTTTGGCAAGTCGTACCGCTTAACTGTTTGGACCACCCAGGGACTCCTTAGAGTTAAGTACTATTTGAATATTCCATAGAACTAGCATACAAAACCATTGAATCTAGTATTTTCTTTGTGGTATTACGTGTAACCACTAAATCCATTGCCTTAGATAGTATATTTCTATTACTTCTTGTGTCTGTTTTAGAATTTGTATTTTTTTCTGGGAAATTGTCCATTCAAATTTATTAGCATAAGTTTTTCATGGTCTCCTCATCTGTAGTTCAGTACCCTTTATACTCCTAATATTGTTTTTGTCCAGATAGATGTTTTTCTAAAGTGAGGATCTATAGCTTGCATTATACATCTCAAAAAGATCCATGACCAGAAAACAGTTAAGGAACACCGGACTCTATCATGGCAACAGATCTGGGCCGAGTTCTGGTTCCACCAACACCCCAGGTGTGACCTCAACTATGGCACTTAATCTCCATTAAGTCTTAGTAACCCTTAAACCAAGGATACTGAACAAATTCAGTGTTTCCAAACACTACCTGGCAGACCTGTGCCAGTCTGTCACAATAGTACCACCAGTCCACAGGCAAAAAGGAATAAAAGAGCTCTAGTTTCCCATGAGGTTCCACCTGTTATTCCTAAAGAATGTACTTTCTACTTTGTTGGTGCTTTTTGAACAAGTTGTTGTTGTTAGGTGCCATGGGGTTGGTTTCGACTCATAGCAACCCTATGTATAACAGAAAGAAACAATGGCCAGTCCTGTGCCATGTTCATAGTCGTTGCCATGCTTGAGCCCACTGTTGCAGCCACCGTGTTAATCCAGCTCTTCCTCTTTTTCACTGACCCTCTACCATACCAAGCATGATGTCTCTCTCCAGAGACTGGTCCCTCCTGATAATATGTCCAAAGTACCTGAGATGAAGTCTCATCAACCTCACTTCTAAGGAGCATTCTGCTGTACTTATTCCAAGGCAGATTTACTTGTTCTTCTGCCAGTCCATGGTGTATTCAACATTCTTTGCCAACACCATAATTCAAATGTATCAATTCTTTGGTCTTTCTTACTCACTGTCTAGCTTTCCCATGCATAATGAAGAGACTAAAAATACCATGGCTTGGTTCAGGCTCACCTTAGTCCACTAAGTGACATGTTTGCTTTTTAACACTTTAAAGATGTCTTTTGCAGCAGATCTGCCCAGTGGAATATGTGTTTGATTTCCTGACTGCTGCCTCCATTGGCGCTGACTGTAGATCTAAGTAAAATGAAATCCTTGACATCATCAATCTTCTCTCCATTTATCATGATGTTGCTTATCGGTCCAGTTGTGACGATTTCTATTTTCTTTATGCGGAGGTTTAATCCATGCTGAAGGCTGCAGTCTTTGATCTTCAGCAGTAAGTGCATCAAGTCCTCTTCACTTTCAGCAAGCAAGGTTGTATCATCTGCATATCACTGGTTATTAATTAGTCTTCCTCCAATCCTGATGCCACGTTCTTCTTCATACAGTCCAGCTTGTATTATTTGCTCAGCATGTCAACTACATAAGTATAGTGAAAGGATACAACCCTGACACACACCTTTCCTGATTTTAAACCACGCAGTATCCCTTTGTTACGTTCTAACAACTGCCTCTTGGTCTATGTACAGGTTCCACATGAGTACAATTAAGTGTTTCGGAATTCTGTGCAATGTCATCCATCATTTGCTGTGATCCACACATTTCAATGTCTTTTCATAGTCAATAAAATACAGGTAAACGTCTTTCTGGTATTCCCTCATTTCAGCCAAGGTCCATCTAACATCAGCAGTGATATCGCTCATTCTGAATCCAGCTTGAATTTCTGGCAGTTCCCTGTCGATGTACTGCTGCAATCGTTTTTGAATTATCTTCAGCAAAATTTTACTTGTGTGTGATATTAATGATATTGTTCGATAACTTCCACGTTTTGCTGGATCACCTTTCTTTACAATGGTCACAAATATGGATCTCTTCCAGTCAGTTGGCCAGGTAGCTGTCTTCCAAATTTTTTGGCATAGATGAGTGAAGTCTTCCAGCATTCCATCTGCTCGCTGAAACATCTCAACTGGTATTCCCTCAATTCCTGGATTCTTGTTTTTCGCCAATGCCTTCAGTGCAGCTTGGACTTCTTCCTTCAATACCATCAGTTCCTGATCATATGCTGCCTCCTGAAATGGGTGAATGTTGACTGATTCCTTTTCGTACAGTGTCTTTGTGTTTTCCTTCCATCTTCTTTTGATTTTTCTTGTGTCATTCGATATTTTTCCCATAGAATCCTTCAATATTGTAACTGGAGGCTTGAATTTTTTCCTCAGTTCTTTCAGCTTGAGAAATGCCTAGCATGTTCTTCCCTTTTGGTTTTCTACCTCCAGGTCTTTGCATATTTCCTTATAATACTTCACTTTGTCTTCTCCAGCTGCTCTTTGAAACCTTCTGTTCAGCTCTTTCACGTCATCATTTCTTCCATTTGCTTTAGCTACTCTATGTTCCAGAGCAAGTTTCAGATCAAAGACATCATACATGAAGAAAGCAAAAGGTCATTAAAAAGAAAGAAAAGACCAAAATGGATGTCAGAAGAGACTCTGAAACTTGCTTTGAACAGGTAGTAACAATAAACTGCAAGTTTTCTGTAATAATTTTATTCTGGCAAAATAAAAAGTTGGCAAAACAATGTCAGCCCAACTTTTATCTTTTCAAGTCTGAAACTGGATCAGTGGTTAAGAGCTATGGCTGCTAATCAAAAGGTTGGCAGGCAGTTCGAATCCACCAGGTGCTCCTTGGAAACCCTATGGGGCAGTTCTACCCTGTCCTATAGGGTCACTATGAGTTGAAATCTACTCAACAGCAACAGGTTTGGTGGTTTGGTTTTTTTTTTGTTTTGTTTTGTTTTTGTAGAAACCAGTGAACTAAATGATCTCTGAAGTCCTTCATGGCCCCAATGTTATATATGAGAGAGAGGAGGGAGGAAGGAGGAATGGAAGAAACTGATTATTTACATTACCTAACTCAAGTAACTGACACAAGTATAAGCCCCTATTTTATCAATCAAAAGAAAAAAGATCAGTTGTAATTGAGTCAATTCCAACTCATGGCAATCCCATGCGTGTCAGAACAGAACTATGCTCCATGCAGTTTTCAATGGTTAACTTTTCATAAGTAGATCACCAGGCCTTTCTTCCAAGGTGCCCCTGAGTAGACTCGAATCTCTAATCTTTCAGTAAGCAGTTGAGCACGTAACCCTTTGCACCACCCAGAGACTTCTATGTTATCAACGTTGTTGTTGTTGTCAGGTGCTGTCGAGTCAGTTCCGACTCATAACGGCTCTATGTACAACAGAATCAAACACTGCCTGTTCTGTGCCATCCTCACAATCGTTGCTATGTTTGAGCCCACTGTTGCAGCCATTGTGTAAATCCATCTCGTCAAGGGTCTTCCTCTCTTTCACTGATCCTCTACCTTACCAAGCATGATGTCCTTCTCCTGGTCTTCCTGCTCTTAACTCTACAAGACCCCCAACCTCCACCTACATGTATAATCTTCCAAAGGTACTATTCTTAACAAGCCATTCTCTGGGTTTACTGTGGCTTCTAACTGCAAACCACTTTAACTACAAATTCTTCAGCTTGACATTCAAGATAACTAGCCCTATCATTTTCCTCCAAAGCACATAAATTTTCAGGCCTTTCTAACAATCCACCCTATATAATTCATTCACTCAAGTAACAACTCTCTGGTTCTATAGCTGAAGAAAAGATTCATAACAGAATTTGCCAGATAAAATTATTTAACTCAAGGACCTAGGGGCAATATGGAAGAAAGAGAAAACAATATTTTATGTCAGACAGATAAATATAAGGGAGCCATCTCAAAAATGCAAAGGCTGTTGATTACTGAAAGTGTTACACCCACTATAGAAAAGACAATGAGAGGTAGGGCACAAGATCATCCTAAGACTCCTTCCATCAGTCCTAGAGATGTGCCAGTGCTGAAGCAGGAGGCATCTCTGCATTTCTAACAGCAGAGGCAGCTAACATTTGAGCATTTAATATGAACATCAAAAGGTTAACTCACTCAAGGTCATACCGAACCAAAACACCAAACCCGAAGCCATCAAGTCAATTGTGACTCATATCAACCCTGCAGGACAGAGTAGTAACTGCCCTACAGGGTCTCTAAGGAGTGTCTGGTGGATTCGAACTGCCAACCTCTTAAGTAGCAGCCGAGCTCTTAACCACTTAACCACTACATCACCAGGGCTCCTGCAAGGTCACATAGTTGACTGAAAAGATAAAATCTTGTGGTCACTGGGGTTTTGCTTTGGAGAACTGAAAGGGCCAGACGGTAGAAGGGAAGGACTGGGTGCTTGCGGTCTGCTTCCATTCTATTCTGGTTCCAGAAGCCAAAACTAAAAGGAATTCCTCCCAGGACAGCTGCCTGTTGCTGTTAGTTGCCTTCCAGCAGGCTCTGACTCATGACTACCTCATGAATAACAGAATGAAACATTGTCTAGGCCCTGCACCACCCCCATGATCTTTGACATGTTTGAGCCCACGGTTGAAACTATTGTGTTAATCCATCTCACTGAAGGTTTCCCTCATTTTTGCTAACCCTCTACTTTACCAAATATGATGTCCTTCTAAAGTGATTGGTCTTTCCTGATGACGTATCCAAAGTAAACAAGACGAAGTCTCGCCATCCTCACCTCTAAGCAGCACTCAGTTGTATTTGGATAGCTACCTAGGTTGACCAAAATCGGAGGGAAATCAGAAACAGTAATAAAGAATTGGACAATTCACCACAGATTCCTTCTACTTTGTCAGAAAGGGAAAATCCAGAAGGCTGAGGAACCCTAGCAAAGTTACAAGGCAGTATGTTCTTCAACTCTTAAGTCTTCCTTCAATGAAAACACTAGGCTCAAACGGTTTTAAAGGTAAATTTTAGCAGTCGTTCAAGTACAGGTTCCAATCTTAATATAAACTCTTCCAGGCAATAGAAAGAAGGACTTCTCTGCAATTTATAACAAAATCAGACAAAGACAGTGCAGGAAAGAATGCATAAGCCAATTTCACACATTGGTAAATTCTGAAAATCCTAAACAAAGCATTATCAAACTGGATTCAGCAATGACCAAGGTGGATTTATATCAGTAATGTTTAATATTAGGGGAATAATGTATGAATCATTTACACCACATTGATCGATTAGAAATGAAAAATCATCTAATCATCTCAATCAACAAAAAAAAGCATTTGATAAAATTCAATACCTATTCTTAAAAAAAAAACTCCTCAAACTAGAGCTAGAAAGGAACTTTCCTAACCTAATATACGACATCAAAGCATAATTCTCAAATTGTTAAAAGCATAATTCCCTACAAATAATTCCCTACAAATAGTGAGCATGTGTCAAAGCCTTATTTTACTCATTAATGAAACAATCAGCAGAATGACAAGGCAGGTTCAATGAGGATATGAGAGATTGGGATATAAAGCAAGCAGAAGAAGATACTAAAATAAGAATGTTAACTTATATACAAGATGACTTAATGCCCTAACCAAAAAAGCCAACCAGTTGAGTCTGGATGCTGACTCATGGTGACCTCACGTTTCAGAGAAATGCACTCCATAGGGTTTTCAAGGCTGTGACCTTTCAGAAGCAGATCACCAGGCCTTTCTTCTGAGGCTTCTCTGGGTGGTAGGTTCAAACTGCCAACATTTCAGTTGTCAAGCACTTAATCATCTGCACCACCCAGGGATTCCTACTTCATGCCCTACTGGGAAAAAAAAAAAAAAACCCCATTGCCATCCAGTCAATTCTGACTCATAACAACCCTACAGGACAGAGTAGAACTGCCCCCATAAGGTTTCCAAGGCTGTAATCTTTATGGAAGCAGACTGCCACATCTTTCTCCCGTGGAGGAACTGGTGGGTTTGAACCATTGACCTTTCAGTTGGCAGCCGAGCACTTAACCACTGCACCACCAGGGCTCGAAACTCTAACCTTTGGGATTTAGTCTTTTACAAATAACTTCTAGAACTATATAATGGGATTAAATTGACAACAGCAGCTTGAAAGAGCAGATGGGAACCTTAGGGGGCAGTGAATTTATGTTAATGGAGGAGGAACAACTCAGAAAAGGAGGGTAAGAATGGTTGCACAACTAGAAGAATCTAATCAGTGTCACTAAAGGTACACGCAGAAGCTGTTGAATTGGTGTATGTTTTGCAGCGTATATCCTCAAAAACAAAATAAATTTTAAAAAAATTAACCTCTAACATAGCCAAGTTGTAAACCATCTGGATCCTAATCAACTGTTAGTAAAACAAAGTTATATTTCCTAGAGTATCAGATGAGCCCCAGCTCTAAAAAACACCAAAAAAACCAAACCCGCTGCCAGCAAGTCAATTCTGACTCATAGAGAACCTATCAGAGTAGAACTGCCCCATAGGGTTTCCAAGGAGCGGCTGGTGAATTCAAACAGCCAACCTTTTGGTTACCAGCCAAGCTCTTATCCACTGCTCCACCAGAGCCCCAGCTAGCCTTATTAAAAATTACCCTAACATATCATTAAAAAATATCTACTCACCTTTTTGTCTTATTAACAAGTGTGAGATCATTTTTCCTTACCAGGGATTTCCCAAAAAATAATAATAACAACATAATAAAATAAACACCATTTCTAATGGGAAAATGTCAGAGACTCCCATTTATATTCAGGGGCAGATCTGCACTGAAGGTTCTAGCCACCATCACACCATAATAATAAATAAAAGGAATACAAAGGAAAGAAACAAAAAGGTCACTGAATGGTGCCCGGTTACCACCACTGACTGCTCTGACCAGGATCACAACAGAGGGTTCTGGACAGAGCTGGAGAAGGATGCAGAACAAAATTCTAACTCACAAAAAAAAGACCAGATTTACTGGCCTAAAGGAAACTGGAGAAACCCCGAGAGTATGGCCCCCAGACACCCTTTTAGCTCAGTGGTGAAGTCATTTCCGAGGTTCACCGTTCAGCCGGGGAGTGGACAGCCCCATAAAACCAAATGGGACTAATGAGGCACAGCAGTCCAGGGACAAGGGCCAGAAGGCTGAAGGGGACAGGGAAGCTGGTGATAGGGAACCCAAGGTTGAGTAAGGGTAGTATTGATGTGTTGTGAGGTTGTTAACCATTGTCATAGGGCAACATGTGTACTAACTGTTAAATGAGAAACTATTTTGTTCTGTAAGCCTTCATCTTAAGTGAGAATAGCAGCACAACTGGAAGAGCATAGTCGATGTCACTGAACTGTGCATGTAGAAATTTTTGAAATTGGCTATGTATATTTTCACCAAAAAAAAAAGTCCTCCAAGGTCGAGAAGGGAGAGCATTGACATGTTGTGGGGTTGTTAACCAATGTCATAAAACAATATATGTACTACTGTTTCATGAGAAACTATTTGTTCTGTAAGCCTTCACCTGAAGTACAATAATAAAAATAAAAAAGAAATTAAAAAAAAAAAAAAGGTCACTGAAGTCATTATTCAAAGATCATGCACTGGCCTACATAAAAACCCATAAGGATTCCTGGGCAGAGGGGGAGTAGTTAGAAATAGGATCAATACAAAAAATTACTAAAAAATAAGATCTATACACCAGCAACAAACAGGTAAAAACTAAATTGTTTTAAAGTTTCCACTTTAATAGCAACAAAAATGGTAGGTTTCTAGAATAAATTTTAAGATGTGTAAGTCCTATATGGAAAATACTAAAACCAGGACAAAAAAGTTCAAGGAAACCAAAATAAATAAGACACACCATGTGTGTGGAAAGGCAGAATCGAGTTTGATAAAATGCCAATCCCCTCCCACCTAATTAATCTATACGGTCAAAGCAAACCTAACAGATTTCTTCAGAAACTCAACAAGCCAATTTTAGAGTTACACGGGACAGCAGAGACACAGACAGTCAACACGCTTCTGGAGAATAAAGTCATAGGACTTGCCCTACCGGGTATCAAGCCTAGTAGCACAAATATGCAGTAATGTTACAGAGCAGAATTGCTCTGTAGGGTTTTCTTGGCTGTAATCTTTAAGGAAGCAGATTGCCAGACCTTTCTTCTGCGGTGCTCCTAGGTAGGTTCAAACCGCCAACCTTTAGGTTAGTAGTTGAGCACAAACTGTGCCATCTATGGATCTTTTATTATTGATAAAGGGATAGACTAAATGATAGGTGAAACAGGAAAAACCCGTTGCCATTAAGTCCATTCCAACTCAAGCAGCCTCCCAAAACAAAAACTCACGCAAATACAGAAACCTGATGTATGTCAGAGATGACACTGTTAATCACAATAAATAGTGCTGGATCAATTAATCATGAACAGAGGGAAAACAAAAATGCCTACCATACACCATACCCAGAAATCAATTTCAGGTGGATTAAGGGTTTAAAGTCAAAATCTTACAATTTTTAGACGAAAACACACGAGACTACTTTTAAAGCCTCAGTCTAGAATAAACCAAAAACCAAACCCGGTGCTGTCAAGTTGATTTGGACTCGTAGTGACCCTACAGGACACAGTAGAACTACCCCACAGGGTTTCCAAGGAGCGGCTGGTGGTTTCAAACTGCTGACCTTTTGGTTAGCAGCTGAGCTCTTAACCACTGTGCCAACAGGGCTTCCAGTCTAAAACAGAATTTCTTAAATACGATGCTAAAAACACCAACTAGAAATCTAAGACACAAAATTACGTTAAAATTGAGAGCCGTGGCACTTCAAAAGACAGGCCACAAACCAGGAAATGTTTGTTGCAACATGTAACTGACAAAGGATTAGCATTCAGAACATACGAAGAATTTCTACAAATCAAACAGGAAAATGGTGAATTTAAAAATTATTTTAAAATTATTTAAATTTAAAAATAAAAGAGTGGCTCTCCGATAAACTGTCTATTCAGAGCTGGGTATCTGGCAGATATTTTCTCAAAATGAATGAAGTGAGCCTGCCACTTCAAGGGAAGCAACTGACGATCTTTGTTGCCAATGATAAAATTCAAGCCCCTGAGCAAAGATTAGAATTTTGGAAAAATCGGATTTACCACTGTGAGTGTGGCAACTTCCCAATACTTAAGACTCTGCCGATGAAATCAGCAGTGATAACAAATCTCCGGGTTTTTTTTTTTTGTTTTTTTTTTTACATCTTGTATAATGATATATGTCAACATTTGAAAAATCTGTATAACTCAGTGAACCAATGTGTAATGTTGCAAGATCGGTTTAACAAAAAAAAAAAAAAAAAAAAAAAAAAAGCCACACAAAGTGCAAAATAAATCAGTGGATTTCAATGTGACTGAGTACACAAAATTGTTTGATATACTTAAAAACATTTAAGAAACTACCACCTGTTGAGCTGGAGTATGTTATAGATTGAAATGTGTCCCCCCAAAGCACGTATTGACAAACTGGCCCATACCTGTGGCTGTAATACAATGTTATTAATGTAATGCAGTCAGTCAGTCAGTTGAGGTCATACCAATGTAGGGGGGATCCTAATCCTAATCACTTCTCAGTTATGTAAGGAGTAGCATGGCCACAGAAAGATGTGCATATACTGGGGAAGACAGACACCATACGAGGGTCCTCTACAAGTCAAGGAAGCAAGGAAACCCTGGGCTACTGACAAGGAAGAAATTTAAAAGGCCAAGAACTTGATGTGGAATTTTAGCCTCCAGAACTGTGAGAAAATAAACTTCTGTTCTTTAAAGCCACCCACTTGGCAGTATTTGTTACAGCAGCACTGGAAAAGTAAGGCAGTAGAATATTAAAAAAATCTTCAATTATAAGGAAAGGTTATTAAAATACTGCTTTTCCAACTATACATAAGACACCAAATTTGTGGTACTTTGTTACCACAGCCTTAGAAAACTAAGATGGATCCTGAGACCAGAAAGCTTGGGACCCATGGCCCGAGTGTCTCAGTTCTCAACTGGGGTAATTCTGCCCCCGCTGGGAACACTGGCAATGCCCAAAGATATTGTTTCTCACAACCGGAACAATGCTACTGGCATCTAGTGGGAAGAGACGAGGGATGCTCCTAAACATCTAACAATGCACAGGATGGTCCCTCACAGAGAATTATCTGACCCAAAATGTCAATAGAGCCAAGGGTCAGAAAGCCTGCTTTAGGGTCTAGAGAAACTCTAGCATATATTCAGCAGTGGATATGCATAGTAATGTTCATAGCAGCATTTCTGCAACAGCTAAAAACTCAAAAACAGTTCAAATGTCAATCTATAGGAGAATCAATAAATAAATCATAGTATACCCACTGAGTGGAATATTACACAGCAGTGAAAACGAACAAACTAAAACTACTCCCAAAAACACATTCAAGCCCTTAACATGGAAATAACTTGCTTAGGTCTCCTCCCCTTAGTCTTGTGCTATTCTATAACCAATAGCACAACTATACATGCCTATATATTTACAGATTAAATGAGCAATCGAGTGTGGCTCCTTTGGTAAAATAAGTTTAACTTTAAATAATCATACACTATTACATTAACAATGACTTCATCATTAAAAGGTAATTTGTGACTCCATGAACAACTGCCACCTTTGCCGTAAGACCAGAAGAACTGGATGATGTCCAGCTACCACTACTGAACATTCTGATCAAAGATTCTATAGAAGAATCCTGATAAAAAGGGAACATATGCAAAACAAAATTTCTAATTCTCATGGAATCCAGATTTTCTGGAACCATGGAGGCTAGATGGACCCCTGAAACTATCGCCCTGAGATAATCTTTAAACCTTAAACCACAAATATCCCCTGAAGTCCTCTTAAAACCAAGCAGTAGTTTAGCTTAACTAGCAAAGAATGTGTCCTCAGCATTGTGCTCCTTCAGTATCAATCTATATGGCATCCAACAGACAGCTGCAAGATTAGATAGGAAATTTAGGGGGCAGTGAGTTTATGTGAATGGAGGAGGAACACTTCAGAAAAGGAGGGTAAAAATGGTTGCACAACTCAAATTTAATCAGTGTCACTGAATTACACAGGTATAAATTGTTGAACTGGTGTATGTTCTGCTATCTATAGTCTCAACAACAACAAAAATAAATTATATATAAAAAAGTAATTTGTGTAAAAACTCATTTGTAAACTGGGATAAAATTCTTTTCTCCTTATGTACTCCGACTTTAGTCTGGGAGGAAATGTTGACATAAATCTGTCATTTATGGCAGGTGGAAAGAGGATAAGGACAGGCTGAAAATTTACAAACAGCAGTAATTCTAAATAAGAAATTTGTTTATTTAGGAAGTGGTTTACAGTATTTCATAAAAACAATTTCTCACACTGCAATGCAGGAAAAATGTCACATCAGATCTTGCAATTAAATCTGTTAAAGGCACAGAGAAGACAGTCAAAAGACAGGGAAAAAACCACCGGAAGTCTAATGCAGTCACACTGTGAAATCCTCTTTTAAGAAGGTAGCAGGTTTGAAAAAAAGCTGAAGTAATATAGATAATACTTTACTGTAACACTGAAATAGAAAAGTACCTGATAGACAATGATCCCAAGTTAGGGAAGACATCATCCTAACATTAGATTCAGTTTTTAAAAATAGAAAATACCCACAAGAAATGACCAATATTTTCTTGACTGCTGGACTCTCCTTCCAACGTTATTATTTTACATTTGAAGCCTAAAGTAAGTTCTTATCCACATATGGAATACAAACTTCTAAACGTGGAACACAGATGCTTTAAAAGTTATGAAAAGTGCAAAAGTCATCTTAAAAACATGCAAACTTGTATCTGATTATATGAAATCCGTGATCCTTACAGAGAAGGGTTAAGTAAGAGAAATTCTGAACAGTAAATGTAGGTTTCTCAAAAAAAAAAAAAAAAACAAAAACAAAACCTTAATTTTCCATTAATTCCAATTCTCAGGAAAAGTACAACGCCACAATAAAATCTGGCGACACAAGACCAAAAAAGTATGTTATCAATGCCATTTTATCATTGCTTGAATAGAAAAAGGGATTGTTTTCATATGAACATAAATTTAGAAATCGGATTCACTTTCTAAATTTCCTGTTTTTACGATTGATAAGAGTACACAAAAACCAAAGAAAGGGATTTTGACAGTTTCCAAAAGTTGCATCTCACATGATTGCTAAAAGTCAGCTGGGGTTGGATGGTCTTCCGGGAGGCCTCGGAAAGGGGAAGCGCTTTCCCGCACGGCCGGGGCTACTAGAGAGTCTCCTAGATCCTGCGGCCCCGGGCGCTCGGCACCTGCTGCCGCGTCTGCGCAAGCGCCACCATCGCCGCCAGTCGACCGTGGGCGCAGGGTGTCCAGCCGGGCTCAGCCGCGGGTCCGGGCTCAGACACAGGGCTGGCTCAGCTCCCCGCCCGGCAGCCGGACCCTAGGCGACTTCCGGATGGCCCTGCCCGCATGCCCGTGCCCTCCCTGGGGCCGGCTCCGCACCAGGGCGGAAACCCCCTTCAGAGTCGCTTCCATCCGCTCCACCATGAAACCCAAGTTACTTTTACATTTGAGATCACTAGGCTTCTTAGGGAAGGAGCCCTAGAGGCACGGTGGTTAAGAGCTCCGCTGCTAACCAAAAGGTTGGGAGTACCAACCCTCCAGGCGCTGAGTGGGAGAAAGATGTGGCAGACTGCTTCCGTAAACATTACAGTCTTCAACCCCTATACGGCAGTTCTACTCTGTCCCACAGACTTGCTATGAGTCAGAATCAACTGGAGGACGGCAGTGGATTTGGGTTTAGGCTAAGCAGGCCTATCAGAATGAACTCATGGGCAGCCATATAAATTACTTGTGCTTCATTTCAAACATAAAAATGACACCTAAAGTTTGAAATGGTTTCAAAACATTTAAAGGCAATTTAAGGTGCACACTTTGAATTTATTCCAAAGAGTCACAATCACACAAACATACAGGACCACCCTACAGGGTATCAGCTATACTGCAAAAAAATAAAAGGGAGGTGGGTGCTGGGGTTGGATACTATTACCAGACACAGTGTGATGGTCCTTGTTGTGTCATTATTAATGAATGTGACAAACACTATTCTAAAGAAATATGTCAATTTGTACGTTTTGGTAACTGTTCAAAAGACCAACCTTGAGAGAAACCTATCATCGGACAGAGTAAAACTGCCCCCATACGTAGGGTTTCCAAGTAACGACTGGTGGATTCGAACTGCTGCTGAAGTTTTGGTTAGCAGCCAAGCTCTTAACCACTGCGCCACCAGGGCCCCTTATTATAAATAGAGTTTTAATAAATACAAGACCAACCTTCATCAGTGTCCACAGAAAACCCAAAAACTCTACCTAGGCCACGTTCTGTTGGCTGGCTTCATAATTTTGCTTTGTTGTTAATAGCAAGACAAACGTTTCCATCTGCTCAGTCTTCCCCCTTTTGCTGGTCTTTCGTGGAGGCACCGACCATCTGCACAAACTCCATTAACAGTATAATCGTGAGAGCTATCCTCACTGACAACTCATTGAATACTAACAATCTTATTTAAATGAGCCTTTAAAAAGTCTTGCATTTGCTTGACTCTTAATTGTGCTTTAACATGCTTCATTCACATTTTTAAAAGTTCCCCTGAGAGGTTAGCCAGATGTGATTATTCCCATTTGAGAGATGATGAAACTGAGGCTCAGCAATGAAAATCACCTCCTTAAGGTCAGACAGCAAGTAGATGCAATCAACTGACCCGGGCCCAGGCCCAGGCCCCAAACATAGCTGACACTTTGCAAGGCTTCCCAGCTGCCACAGATAAACAAACCAAAGCCCACAAAATGAAGAATAAATTGCAGCACCAAGCCCAGACAGTTTCTCAGAGGAATTCTAAATTTTTAAGAAACAAAATCCAATGTTATTTAAGCTGTTCTAGAACACAGGAGGAAATAAAAAAGGCCAGCTTAGAAATCCTTTCTTAAGAAGCAAGCAAAGCTTAAATGGATAATAAAACTTAACAAAAGGCTCAAGAAAAATACAATTTTATTTATAAGTATTGATGAAAATTATTTTTTGAATGAGTAAGCAAAATTCAGAAGTACATTAAAATAATAAATTATGAACAGTTTATTCCAGGAATACAAGAATTGTTCAAGATTAGAATATTTGTTATATAATTGTTTGTGCGTGTGTACGTATGAGTAAACAAACACACATATAAATGTACACATGAACATACACATATGTTCTAGCTCTGTACATTGAGAAGGCCTGGGAACAAAGACATCCCAATGGCAATAAGCACCTAGATCTTGGCTTCTAAATATCTGGGGTTGAGAAAGTTCAAGCTGAGCCTTGATAACCCACTGTGCCAGAAAGGAAGGAAGTGTTCTGAGAATAGGCCATGTCAAAAGTACAAAGAACCCACTCCGGCGGGTTCCCATGGGCCAAGCCTACGACAATTTGAACATCAATGCAAATAACAATATTAATGTACGATAACTCACTGAATGACACAGGAAACCTTTAGTCCAAACTGACAAAAATAAATTAAATCAATAAATTGAAAGCCTGATTGGGAACCGGATATTTACATAGTTTTTCAAAAGAAAAAAGAGTAACTTTAGAAAAGAGAAGCATAGATAATTCTGCCTTAATCAAGCTATCAAAGTAAACATTACCAGTAACAGGACAAAATGAAATTGTGCGCCACCTGACAGGACGCAAAGAAAAGAACCCAGCATCACCTCTGTGATATTCCTGCCAAAGATGCTTCATGAATCTAATTATGAGGAAACATCACACAAACCAAAATGAAGGAAGAGTCTACAAAACAACTCGCCTGTAACCTTCAAAAGTGTCAAGACCATGGAAATCAAGAAAGCCTGAGGAATTGTTTGAGACTGAAGGGTACCAAAGACACTGAAAAAGAAAACGCAATGTGTCCTTCTGGACTGGATATTTTTGATACAAAGACCTTTACTATGTTGCAGTTTGTTAGTTGCCTCCCAGTCAATTCCAATTCACAGCGAAGCCATACCTGCAGAGTAGAACTGCTTCATAGGGTTTTTAAGGCTGTGGCCTTTTGAAAGAAGATCACCGGACCTGTCTTCCAAGCCACCCTGGATGGGTTTGGACAGCCAACCTTTTTGGCTAGTAGTTAAGCACTTAAACCATTTCAGCCACCCAGCGACTCCCATGTTCTTGTTAGGTGCTGTTGAGTCGGTTCCGACTTATAGCAACCCTATATACAATAGAAGGAAACCCTGCCCAGTCCTGTGCCATCCTCATGATCGTTGTTATACTTGGGCCCATTGTTGCAGCCACTGTGTCAATCCACCTCATTGAGGGTCTTCTTTTTCACTGACCCTCCAATTTACCAAGCATGATGTCATTTCTCCAGGGACTAGTCCTTCCTGTTAACATGTCCTAAGTATGTGAGGAGGAAGTCTCGCCATCCTTGCTTCTTACGAGCATTCTGGCTCTACTTCTTCCAAGACTTTTGTTCACTCCTCTGGCAGTCCATGGTGTATTCAATATTCCTCACCAACACCATAATTCAAAGGCATCAATTCTTCTTCAGTCTTCCTTATTCATTGCCCAGCTTTCGCATGCAGATGAGGGGATTGAAAACACCTTGGACTGGGTCAGGCGCACCTGTCTTCAAGGTGACATGTTTGCTTTTAAAACTTTAAAGAGGTCTTTTGCAGCAGATCTGCCAGTGCAACGCGTAGTTGATTTCTTGACTGCTGCTTCCACGGGTACTGATTGTGGATCCAAGTAAAATGAAATCCTTGACAACTTCAATCTTTTCTCCATTTATCATGATGTTGCTTATTGGTCAGTTTTGAGGATTTCTGTTTTCATTACGTTGAAGTGTAATTCATACTGAATGCTGTGGTCTTTGATCTTCATCAGTAAATGCTTCAAGTCCTCTTCACTTTCAGCAAGCAAGGTTGTGTCATCTGCATAAACGCAGGTTGTTAATGAGTCTTCCTCCAATTCTGATGCGCATTCTTCTTCATATGGGACTCCCGTAGCAAATGGCAAAACGTGAAGGGTCTAAGGATGGGATGATAGTAACGGGCCAGTGTTAATTTCCTGATTTTGATGGTTGTACAGCCTAGAAAACCCTACAGGGCAGTTCTACTCTGTCACATGGGGTCCCCGGGTTGGAATCGACTTGCGGGCACCCAACAACTACAACAACTGTGGTTATGTAGGAAAATGCCCTTAGTTGGAAACACTAAGTATTGAGAGTGATAGGGCATGAAGACAAGTCACTCTTACATTTTTCGATGAAATAAAAGTTCTCTGCACTGTAATTATAACTTTTCTACAAGCGTGATACTATTTTTAAGAAAAATTAAATTATTTTAAGAATATTAAAGGAATAAATTTAAGAAATGCACAAGATTCATGTAAAGATACCTTAAACATAAGATATACCATATTCTTGGGCAGAAAAACACAACATCTTAAATAAGTTAATCTTTAAATCAAACACATTCCTCATAAAAGTATCAATAGGTTTTTGGCACTAGACACATTACTTCTAAAGGCAAACTTAATGAGGAAAAATAAACAAGAAGAGCCCAGGAAAAAACCGTGAAAACATAAAGCTACAACTAAAACAGTGAAGTAATGGTACATAAATAGAAAGACCACTGTTTAGAAATAGAATCCACCTAAACGACTTTCAATATTGCACTGGTCAAATAAATTATGATACACGCATACAAAGAAATGCCGTACAATCATTTTAAAAAGAGGATATTGTACACATGCTAATATTTTAAAAATCATCTCCAAGTGACACTGTTAAATGAAAAAATATTCAGAAGAGTAAATATAGATATTACCATTTATGTAAAAACATACATACATACACTTACCTATGCTTATATAGAGTATCTCTGGAAAGCTATAAAAGAAACTGTTTAACAGTTTGACCAGAGGGAGGGAACTGGCTGTCTGAAGACCAAAGATAAGAATATATTCTGTACTTTTTCTCCTTCCCTGGGTGACGCAAACAGCTAACACTCGGCTGCTAACCAAAAGATCGAAGGTAAAAAAAAGGTTGGAGGTTCAACTCTACCCAGGAGTGCCTCAAAATAAAGGCCTGGCGATCTACTTCTACTTTGACGCACATGGGGTCACTGTGAGTCAGAACCAACTCAACAACAACTGATTAACTCTTCTAATATCATCCGAATTTTCTGTCTTGTATATGGTGGTGCAAACAGCCCTAGCAGTCCGGTGGTTAAGTACTCTGCTGCCATCCCAAAGGTGAGCAGTTCGACCCCAATAGCTGCTCTGCGGGAGAAAGATGTGGCAGTCGGCTTCCGTAAAGATTTACAGCCTTGGAAACCCTGTGGGGCAGTTCTACTCTGTCCTACTGGGTCGCTATGAGTTGGAATCCACTCAACAGCAACGGATTTGGTTTTCGGGTATATGTATTGCCAAATAGAAAATTGTTAAACAAAGAAAAAATGAATTCACCAACTTCAGGGCCAGATTCTTACTGAGAATGAGAGCTGTCTGAATGTCACAGGGCCTGTACTGAGGGGCTGCACTAAAGTGCCCAAACTTCCCAGGGAGGGTTTCTTTTGAAAGTTAAACAGATAAACACAAAATGGGTTTTTGAGCGACCTACCAAAAAAGTCTATACCATCAGCCACCCACTCAAGGGGATGCCTGTGGCTGTGGTAAGCCCCTGATGGACTCAGAAAATGGAACAGAAACAAGACACCAGTGTTCAACCAGAGACGAAGATATGTCCTCGAGATTAGAATTGAAGCAAATGTCTGGTGACAAAACAAGTTAAAATACATAGATAAAGGAGGAACCAAAGTGAAGGAATATGTCTGCTTCTGGCACCTCATTCAACTGGAGAAAACACACTGGCAGGGAAAGCTGTTCTGAAGAGCAAAGGTGTGTACTCTGGAGGGCCTGAAAGAGCCCAGCAGCTGCTACAGCTCCTGTGCAGGTGACTCAGCACTCCCCATCTATCTCCATCTGCTGGGACCTGCCCGTCACAAACTCACAGGAGTAGACCAGAGGGAAGGAACTGGCTGTCTGGGACCAAGACACACAAGGATTGAAGAGGAGGCACATGTGCTTTGGACGTGGGTCCCAGTACTTCTTGTGATGACAGTGTGTGACACTGAGGACATCAGTCCCCCAATACCTGGTGCACTCCGGATCCAGTGGAAAAATTCCAACTTCTGAACCTGCCAAGCGGAAAATGAGGACTACAAAGTCCCCTAAAAATGCTGCCCCTCCATGAACACCTCAAAAGGCCCGATCCACGCAGCTAACCAGCCTCGCTTTGACAATTCTCTAACTTCAAAGATCTTCCCATTCTCCTTGTTATCTTTACACAGCACTAAAAGATGTTTCTTTCACTCTTTCAACTGATTATTCCAACAGACATCAACACCCTTGAATACAGTTACTCACCTAGTTATAAATCTGCCTCCTTTTTACCATTAACCTATCAAAGTTCTCCTTCATAAGAATGTCACGAGAAACATTATCAAATACCTTGCTGAAATCCAAGCGCTCAGCATCTGCTGTAACAGACATCTCTTATACCCGTCAAAAGAAACAAAGGATACGAGGCTCTTCCATCATCGTAGTGATCATCAAACCCAGGCCAGTGCCCCGTGCCCCCTCCTTTCCTAAACATGCACAAGCCATCCCTATAACAGCGTCTTCTACAGTCTCAGATCATTTGTTAAATCTTTCGATTAAAAAAATCAGAACCATAAAAAAAAGAAGTTTTCCCATTCCTTTTCCGATAAATAGCAAGTCACTATTAGGAATGATAGCTGCTTTATACAGTTATCAAATACATTTTCAGAATTTTTAATATAATCTACTAAGACTTGAGTGTTAAATGACTAAAGAATTTCAAACAGAGATCTCAGGAAAACTTACTGCTGATTACACATTTAAACTATCACTGTGCCTTGGTGGCACAGTGGTTAAGAGCTCAGCTGCTAACCAAAAGGTCAGCAGTTCAAATTCACCAACCGCTCCTTGGAAACCCTATGGTGCAGTTCTACTCTGTCCCATAGGGTCACTATGCGTTGGAATTGACTCGACAGCAACGGGTATGTTTCCTTCAATTTCATCCCAATATACCTAGACATTTTCCAAATATTTAACAGAAAAAGGCTATCACCATCTAAACACCCCTTAATTCACCCAAAACCCTCTCCTGCCCCTTCAACTCATGCCAGATGATAAGGCTTTCCAAATACTCGAGCTCTGAGCAACTGTAAGTGAATATACATTGTCAGCATGCTTGAGCAGGGCAGGGAGAGACGGAGCACTTATTTCAGCATAAGGATGAAAAAGAAAGGCTGGAAAACAAGCTAGGAGCAGAAACATGGGCCACCATGCAGTCCAGAAGTGCTTGTCATGATGGCAGGACAGATGTCACACCTGGCCAGCGGTCCTCAAAGCACAACCACTAGAAACCTGGGCTCTGTCACCAAGTTTTAATAGAAGTGCCATTTTTCCTATTTGCAAATACATAGGTTAATGTATACGAAATTTGTTTTTTTATCTGAGTCTTTATGATTATAAATGCAATAATTTTCACTGGCAAAAACCATTTTTCATCACAAGAAGCAGAGACTATATACAACAGCAGAACTCAAACAGAAAAGTGCATATGCATCTTCTACTGCAAAGTCACAGTAAAAGAAACTGCCTTTTAAATATGTAACATAAAGAACAATATAATAAAAATCACTGATATCCTAACAAATGACACTGGAAGCTACTGGCGGCTCCTGAAAAACCAAAGAATAACTCATCCTGTGAGGCTCTAGATGTGACTGAAGGGGGATGGGGGCTGTACCTGCATTCTGTTGCAAAATAGGTCAGGATACCAGCAGAGAGACACCAAAAAGGTTTTAATGAACAATACGTAATAACGGAAAATAAAAATTACTGGTAAACCCACCACCAAGATCAATAAAAGTTAACACTCTGGTGTATTTTTTCTAAATATGTACACATTTATAAATATGTTCAGCACAACTGGGATCCTACTATGTATACACTTCTATGTGTTGCTTTTTTTCGTTAAATATGGAAGTCTTGAAATTTTCCAGTGTTTTTAAATCTTCTTCCAAGTTCTGAATACCACTACATAGTGCTCAGTTAAAAGAGCTCTTTTGTTAGGCACTTAGGTTATATGCAATATTTAGTTAGCAAAACAGATTAGAAAAATATCAATATTTCATGGTGGGGCCAAACAGCACCAAGCCTTGCAGGGGTTCTTTCTGGGAAGTGACACGGTATGAGAACCACAGCCCTAGTGATTCGGTGAATGGTACCCTTATCTAGCCTGGCTCTGTAATTCATACATTCACACTTACTGGTTTGCCTTGAGCTCTCTGTTATCATTTTTACCATTTTGTTTGGTTTCTCACAAATTGGGAAAACAAAACTGAGGAGCGGTCAGCCTTAAAACCCAGTGACTGACCACATACCTGAACGAGCTCAGCCAACATAGGGTGGGAGAATCCTGGTATTAGAGTTCAGAGTGGCCCAGAGAAAGCTGCAAGGTTCTTACCTAAGGGAGAGTCAGGGTTAGATTTTTCTCACCTGACCTTAGTAACCCTCGGCTGGGGAACGACCTTAGACCAGACCGGAACCTCTACCTGGGACTATCTTTCAGCAATAGTCATTTTCTTCCATGGGAGTGGGGGGCAGGTCAAGGTATACTTGCACTTGTCATTGTGTTGCAAAGAAGGGGGGAGGGGCTGGTGCACTGTAAGCACTGTCCCCGTACTGCCTTAGAGCAGCGGTGTTCTGAAGCAGAGATCTACCCAATTTAGTGGATTTGATCAGTGTTTTTATAATATGTGATCTAAAACAAAATAGAAAATGTCAGAGTACAGAACAGGTGGTAAAGTATTGTTTTATGAAATTTTTGCTTCAGTTTTGTGTGTGTGTGTATGTGTGTATGTGTGTGTCCTGGATTAATTAAATTTCCTTAATCTTTTCATATAAGTAGAAGTCATTAATTTGTACAAATGACTATTGAGTGCCTACACGGTGGTGCTAGTGATACAACAGTGATCAACAACATCTATAGAATCCTTACAAGGAGCCCTGGTGGTGCAGGGCTTAAGTGCTCAGCTGCTGACCTAAAAGGTGCCGGTTCAAACTCGCCCAGCAACTCGGCAGGAGAAAAGACCTGGCCATCTGCTCCCATAAAGATTTCAGCCTAGGACACCCTACGGGGCAGTTCTACTCTATCCTACAGGGTCGCTACGAGTCAGAATTGACTCCACGGCACCCAACAACAACAGAATCCTTACAGTTTAGGGGCAAAGGATCAAATTATCACATAAGCACACAATCATAATCTGCTGTATATGCTATGGAAGGGAAAGTCTGGGGAAGTGCTTGGGAGAGAAAGAGATCATGCAGGAATTGTAGCTGTCCAGGGGGCAATGAGAATGATCCGATTTGCATTTTAAAGGTCCTCAGGTAGAGAAGAGGGAGGGAGGCAGCGGTGGGTGGACACAGGAAGAGCAGGGTTACAGTGATGGTCCAGGAGAAATGGGTGGTGGCTTGGACTGGGATGACGGACTGAAACTGATGAGAAGTGGGCGGAGCCAACATAGATTTTGAAAGCAGAAGTGACCAGGGTCACAGACAGTTTGGATTTCGGGGCTGAGGAATCATGAGATGTCAGGGATAACCTGAGTGAGCAAAGAAGGGATGAGATGCAGGAGAAACCCAGAGGAGCAGAGTAGAGAGGGAGGCTCAGAGATCTGTTACAGTTAACAAGCAGAGATGCCAAATTATGACCTGGAATTCGATGGAGATATATTAAAAAGAAAAAAAAAAAAAAAGGAGGTCATCAGCAGTAGGGCTTTGATGACACATTATTCTGCTCTTTAAATATGCACTCACAGTTAATACATAATAAATACAAATTAAGAAAAATCTACCATAAATTTTAAACATTCTGTGAAGCCGTAGTTCAGAAATACCACAGTAACTGAAGCCACTGTATATTTGAAAGTATAAAGCAACAGTGTAACTAAACACTCACTCTTAAATTAGTCATCTTTCATCGATTTGTGTAGAATGACTCCATAATGGAAGGGAACTTGTTTATCTTGTTCACTGTAGTCTGCTAGGCATCTAAAGCAATGCATGGCATGTAGTAGGCATTTAAACATCTAATGAAGAAATTCATCCACTACTAGGCAGAACAAGTCACCCAGCAAAAGGAGACAAACAGCAAACAACAAGCAACTCGGTCCTATTAGACATACAAACGCACTAATCAAGATGTTTCTCAGGGAAAAGGGCGAAACGGGATATTCAGCACATGCTCAGTCTCAGATGCTAGGTTCTATTCCCTCACCATCAGCTTAATTTCAATACCAGAAATTCCATCTCTGGAAATAAGCATCCTCATCCTTCTCCACGTTTCATAGTGCTATGAAAAAGAATCAAAACAGTGTAAGACCTTGACACTGAAACTACACGAAAATCTCATCTAGGTTATTAAAACAAGAAAGGTTAGAAGGAAATTCATCAAAATGAAAATAGCCATTACTGACGATTTTTCTTTTTCCTCTATATTCTCCTCTTTTCCAGATTTTCTAACAAATGTATATTCTCATTAACCTTTTCTTCCCCTGCTCACAAAGGTAACACTGACTCATAGCAGAAAATTCAGAAAGCACAAAGCAGGCAAATTACCTGTAAGTCCATCACTCAGAAGTAACCCGTTAGTACTTTGGTGTGGACCTTCACGTAGGCATACATGGGAGTGGGGAGGGAAGAGATACACAACTAAGGGCACATAAAGGAGATGACAGACTGCTGCTGGGGCAAGTGTGCAGGATTCAGGGAAGACTAACCTGAAGTGGAAGGAGCCCTGGTGGTGCGACGGTGAAGCGCTCGGCTGCGAACTGAAGGGTTGGTGGTTTGAACCCATTCAGTGGCTCTGTCTAGGAAACCCGCTGGGGCAATTCTACCCTGTCACACAGGGTCGCTGTGAGATGGAAACAACTCGAAGGCACCCAACACTAACTTGAAGAGGAGACAACTGAGCGGAGCTCCCTGAAAGATGAGTGCAAACTAGCCAGAGCAAGAAGCAGGGATGGGGCAGCAATCTAGGCAGAGGGCAGCAGAGCATGAGCAGGACACGGAACATGACCCATCAGGGACCGTGAGCACATGAGGGGAGAGACATGGGTTTGATGGGAAGGAAGAGATTGGCTGAGCAAACCTTTACAGGCCAGAGGTGAGAGTTAGGACCGGTCCTCGGGAAAAAAAGGATGAGAGGCCAAGGGGGAGCAAGGCAGCTCCTTAAAGGGATGAGTCCCACGGCTTAGGTGGGGGAAAGGATTAGGCCCCACAAGTGTGGATTTAAACAGATCAGCATTCTTCTCCAGAATACCAGCAGCTCCCAAAAGGTGGGGAAGGAAGCCATAGGGGAATCTCTGGAGGATAGGGAAGTAAAAAGGTAATGAGCCAGTATTTTAAATTTATTATTTTATGGAACTAGATTGCCATATCTTTCTCCTGCGGAGCAACTGGTGGGTTCCAACCGCCAACCTTTCAGTTAGGAGCCAAGTGCTTAACCATTGTGCCACCAGGGCTCCTTATATTTACATTATAGACTCCACAAAGCCTGCCAAATTGGTAGGGACAAAGAAGATACAGTGACTTTAACTATAGCACACCTACCCGTAATTCATATCAGAAGTAGATGTGGGGGAGAGCATTAAATATTAATATTTACCAAAAGGGAACATAAATTTTAAAAGATTGAGACCTTCCTTAGACACTTCGCGTAATAACAGCACAGAATGTACCTGTTTTATCACTATATTCCCAAATAAATGAATATAAAACGAACAAATAAATATCAACAGCATTAACATAAACTGCATGAAAGCTGGTTGAAGTGCTCGGCTGCTAACCAAAAACATTGGTGGTTCAAACCCACCAGCCACTCTGCAGAAGAAAGATGTGGCAGTCTGCTTCCATAAAGATCTACAGCCTTAGAAGCCCTATAGGGCAGTTCTCTGTCCTACAGGGTCGCTATGAGTCCGAATTGACTCCATAGCAGTGAGTATGAAAGCTAACAGAAAGGGATGATCATAATGGCATCCAGAAAAAAACATAGCACGATCCACAGGACAAAGCCTCACACAAAGAATTCTGGTCTCTGGAGTAGTAAGCTTGGTAATGGAGCAGAGAAGGGTTGGCAGGCCTCTCTAAGGCCTGGAGAAAGTATCCCACAAACTAACCATCTCTCCTAGCTCGCTCATTCATTCATTCAAGAAATTCCACTCCTAGGTATATACTCAAGAGAAAAGAAAGCATATGTCCACACAAAAACGTGTACATGAATGTGCATAGCAGCATTATTCATAATAATCAAAAAGTAGAAACAACCCAAATGTCAACTGATGAACGGATAAATAAAATGTGGTAAATCTGCACAATGGAATAGTATTCAGCATAAAAAAGGAATGAAGTACTGATGGCATGCTACAACATGGATGAATCTTGAAAACATACTAAATGAAAGAAGCCAGACATAAAAGGTCACATACTATACGACCCTATTTATATGAAATGCCCACAATACGCATATCTATTTAAACAGAAGTACAACCAGAATGTTCCTTAGATGGGAGGATGGCGAGACTCTGACGCATTTACGTTGGATACCTCATCAGGAAAGACCAATTACTAGAAAACGACATCATGCTTGGTAAAGTAGAGAGGGTCAGCAAAAGTGAGTGAAACTTGCAATGAGACTGACGGACACAAGAGACTCAAACTGAAGATAGCACAGGGCCAGGCAACCTTTCGTTGTTACACATAAGGTCACCGTGACTGAAAGGGTACTTGGGAACTAACAACAACATTGAGACACAAAGTAGACTCGTAGTTCCCTGGGGCTGGAGGAAAACAAGGAAAGACTGCCAATGGGCTCTGGGTTTCCTTCTGGAGTGATAAAACTGATCATGGTGATGGCTGCACAATTCTGTGCATCTGGATTGTACACTTTAAACAGATGTATTGCGTGGTATGTAAACTATATCTCAATAAAGGGGTTATTAAAAAGAGAGGATGTTTTGAGCACCTCGGGGGCACTATGGCAAGTTACTGGAAATACAGTAAGACAAAGAAAGAAAGACACAGAACCTGCCCTCAAGACGCTAATGTTCTCCTAGGGAAGACAAGCCAGTCAACAGACGATTACAAAACAAGGAGAAAAGCAAACAGGATTCACAAACAATACCTGGCGTAGCCCTGGGTGATTCCGAGTTGTCCAGAAGAGAACTCAATTTACCATATTTTCATCCATAAACTTTCAAACCCAAGGAACTCTATTTAAAAATTAAGTTCCTGTTCAGCTAATTTTTTTCATTCTTATAGAACGGTTAGTGGGGTTTTTTTTAAGTATTTGTACACGTACAAGGTTTAAAGTGTATGTTTTTAACTTTAGAAAACCAACCCATTAAAGTCTGTTAATAAAATGAAACAAGGCTCCTATTTAAATATTACTGTTTCCAAATCCGTGGGGTTGCTGTAAAGATCGTGGGCAAACTTTTCGTAACACCTTGAACTGGGAGGAGAACTTGAGCAACCATTGTAAAGGAGAATCGAGTGCTACATAGTAAAAATGAACCTTCAAGAACTACAGTCTCTAATTTTCAGCCACAACACTTGGAAACTAGAATACTGGTAACTGTTGCCATAGGCAGTGAAGCCGAATTCCTCCGGGTTCAAATAAAAAAAATACCGTAAACTCAAGTGGATGAAAGAGGACAAAGTTTGGGCGAACCTAGGTGGACCGCGCCCGCCAGAAAATTTCCCTGGAATCAAGACTGGACCGACTGCAACTTTTAACACATACTTTCGAAGCAGTGCTGGATAAATCGCCTCGCCGGAGTGGTTTACCAAGTGCTCAAAAAGTTCGCTCCCTCTCCTTTGGCAGGCGGAACGTGACTAAATTCCCCCGCGCATCGCCCACAACCAAAGCCAACCCGGTGCAGACGCGCACGGCACACAGGGGAACTGGCACCAAGTCCACGCAGAAAGCATTCAAACCGGGTCCTGCAGGTTTCATTGGCTGGGCCACGAAGTAAACCCCCAGCTCCAGTCCGGAGCCCCAGCCCGCCAGGCTCCCTCCTCCACATCCCCAGCCCACGCGCCCCAACCCCACTCGCATTTATTAAGCACCCAGTGTCTATGCCGCATCGGGGCTCCAGGCACTGCAGGAAGAAATGGCCCCGTGCCGGAGGCGAGAAAAACCACAAGGATGAAGTCGGGAAGGGGATGGCCGCCTGCGGTGGGATGCTCGGGAGAGGCACCCCGGCCTCACCTCGCGGGTCGTGACAGTCCCTGGCGGGGAGGCCCCGAGCGCGCACCAGGCCCGGTCTCTCCGGAGTGCGCCGCAGTCCGGGTGGGGAGGAGAAGGGAAGGAATCGGCATGCCCCGGCCACCCGCGCACGCCTCCACCCCGAGAAGCGCGACCCCGGCCCCCGCCCCCGAGAGCGACTGGCTCGGGGACCGAACCCGCGGAGGGCCAGGGCGGCTGTCACCAACTACGCCTCCCATGCCGCCGCCGCACTCCCGCCGCAGCATTACATCGCGGCAGCACAGGCTGAGCGCCCCGGGCGCCACACCCCTGTGACCCGCGCCGAGGGGGCTGCGCTGGGACCACCGCCGGCCCCTCCCCCACCACCACCCCACACCGCCGGGAAAAGCAGTTACCTGGCGCGCGGGCAGGGACGCAGGCGTGACCTAGCGGAGGACGACGAGAAGGAAGACGGTGGCCTCTGTCCCCAGGAGATTTGGGAAATTTGGGAGACTTGTTCCGCACTGGGTGACAGCTGTTCGCTGCGCAAGCGCAGAGGGCCCCGGGACCGCTCGCTCCGCCGCTCCGCACCCGCCCGACCAGGGGGTGGGCGCGCGCACGGCGCAGGCCGGCTCCCCCGTCGTGGGGGCGCGCGCGCCGTCACGTGACCGCGGGGCGCGGCGCTTAGCGAGTCACGTGACTTCCAGCAGCTTAAAGGTGCCCGGCACCTTCTTACTGTTGGCTCAGTCTTCCGCGTTCTGCTTGGCGCAGGCTTGCTGGAGCGCATCTCCTCGCTCTCTGGAGATGAGCATGCCCCTTCTTCTCAGAGGGAAACACACTTGAGCAAAAGGACGGAAGGAACAGGTGCACAGAACCCTGCCAGGAATTAGTCACTGGGTTCCCATGGGGCCGGACCTGACGGAGTCCACGCGCCACACGTCGTCCTGGGCCCTGATGCGGGCCTATGGCGGCCTCCGGCGCACGGACGTCACCGTGGCGTTGTCATGGGTGGGGCTTTGGGATGCCCGGCGGAACCTGACGAGAAGGCTCTTTGCTGTCCCGCGCCCTGTGCCGGTTCTCTCTTTGCCCTGTGGCACCCCAGTCTTCTAACCACCGCAGTGGGAGATCCCTAGTGGGTCGAGGGTGTCCCCATGCCAGCTCTTTAACCAGTAACTGGAGCAAAAGTCCGTATTGTAGGCCTCGGGGAACTCAACTGCCTCGTGTTCAGTGCACCTACGCAGAACATGTCCGGTAGTGCTCAGGTGTTCGCTTGAAGATAGGAAGACCCGCGGGTGGCCCCAATGGGAATCCTGGATTCGGAGTCTCTCAGGAGCTACAGATGACAGGAGTTTGGCCTGATTTGGAGTAACTGGAAGTGCAGGTCCCTCCGGGTCCCTGAGAACATACATAAGTTAGTTTGCTGCAACTTGTTTCTGCCCTGTAACTCAGCCTTCCAACGTGTCAGAAGGAACCACACAGTCCTTAAGCCTTTGTACTGCACCAAATGTTTAACGGACCTAAACAATTTTTTTAACTTCCTGCAGGGTTCCCAGCTGGGTCTCTTGTAGCGTTTCCTCTAACGACTTCTTCAGCTAAGAAAGATTAGGTGGGTATTTACGTTAGTGAGCAAACTTGGGCTAATATGCTGAGTTTTCTTTTATAATAACCGGTTTCAGATTGTTTTAATACCTAAACACATCCATTTACCATGCCTTTGAAATCTTGCCTCTGTTGGAGAACACTGGGAGGACAGATAGAATATGGTTAATTAAGATAAAACAAATGGGGTTATTGGACCACCACATTTTTTTTTTTTTGGTAAGTTAGAAACAAAGGTTAGGCTCCCAAACTTGCCTAATGTGTACACTCTGCTGAAAATTTTCCAAATGTATAGGACCCCAACCCTCCTTACAAGGCAATTAGATACGCTAAAACAAAAACATTTTTATTTAGGATTTATTGTGAACTAGACACTGTTTAAGAGTTTCACATATATTAACTAATCTTTATATTAATTCAATTAATAGGTACTATTACTATCTCCAAGGAGCCCCGGTGGCGCTGTGGTTAAGAGCTCGGCTGCTAACCAAAAGGTTGGCGGTTGAACCCACCAGGTTCTCCGTGGGAGAAAGCTGTGGCAGTGTGCTTCCCTAAAGATTTACAGCCTTGAGAACCCTATGGGGCAGTTCTACTCTGCCCGATAAAGTCACTAAAAGTCAGAATCATCCTGACAGCAGTGAGTTTGGATTTTTGGTTTAGTATTATCTCCTTGTTTAAGATGTGAAATCTTAAACAGAGATATTAAGAAACAGGCCCATAGTCAATGAGCTACTAAAAGCCAGGGTCCTTAGGAAGCCATATTATATACTAGATTGGGAACCTTGTACACCAGAATGAAGTCCGGAAACCTGAATTCCAGTCCCTTCACAATTTACATATGCATGTTGTTGCAAAATAACATTTGTTGGGCACAGTAAATCTAAGTGTCAACCTTTCAATCTGATAAGGGTGAATATATCAGCCCTGCTGACTTTCTTGAGCAATTTGAACATCAAAGAAGATAAAATATTAAAACACTTCACAAGCAATAAAGCACGATGTAAATCAATCAAGCGTTTAATCCAGGCTTTACAATGCTTATCCAGACTTCACAGTCTTGGATATTGAAGTGAGTCTACTAGAAAATCAACTAGATCACTAATGGCACAAAGGATCCCTAATGTACCAAAATACCTCCATGTTGTAAATCACAATATAAATTAACGACGTTTTATCCATATAGTAGATTAATTTATTTAGATCCAATTAAAAAAATCCAATTGCGATAAGGTGAAGACTCTAATGAGATACTTAGATGCCCCATGAAGCCTATAATGTAATGTGAACTACTGTTCAGACCATCTGAGATAATATTTGTAAATTTCAAATGCGTATAATGTAGCAGATTTCTAACACTAGTAATAATATAATCCAATCTGAATAAATTTAATGGGACTTTTACAAATATAAAGAATTATAGTAATAACCATTAATGTTTTTATCCTTGTCACATATGTATGTTGTTTATACAGGTATAAAACAGAACAATAACTAGATGTTTAGCTGCTGTTTTAAAGGGTCACAAGTGAATATTACAGTGAATACCTAATAAAATTAAAAACCTTGATACCTATTTCTTTGTATTCTGTGTCCCTTGCCTCAGGTTAATTTATCTCCCACCTGATTATAATAATGATCTCCTAATGACCTCCATGCATTCTCCACCCGTCACCTCCAACTCGTCTTCTGTCCCGCAGCCAAAATTATCCTCCTCAGGTGCACATTGGATCATGATGCCACCGAACTGAAACCCTTCATTAATTCCCCATCATTACCAAAGCTTTTCAGACTTGTCTGCCAAACAACTCACAATGGCCAAAGACACTATGATGGCCAAGGGTGTAGGGATAGACCCTGAAGTGGCCAAGCCTCCCGTGTAAGCTAAAAATCCTTCGTAATGAAGGCTACAGTGCGCCTTCACCCTCAGGCACAGATTGAGGGAGACATTAGGTATGTTATTGCTATTTTTATAGTCTGAATACGATAGGAAATGAAGGACTTGGAACCTTGGAAACGGAATTGAGGTATTAGTTGGAAAGAGAGCACAAAATGTTTTCTTTGAGTTACTTTTAACAACGCCTGGTTTTCAGAGCATTATCACCTTGTTTACTTGTTCCTTGATCCCAACTTCTGTCTCAGAAAGAGACCGACTGCTCCTGATCTTTACTGCTCAGATTCTCCCAGTGAGGTGTTCTATCTAATCAGAGTCCAGTTTTTCTCTTGAAGCTTTAGAATACATTTTCTAAGGGCTTTGGATTGACTGTAATGAACTAGTATCCTGTTCCATCTTAAGCGTTCTTCTAATTACACTTAATTGATATCACTCAGCTAAAGTAAATGATTTCTCTCTTCTTGAACTAATGCTAATATAGCTTGGGACCTTGAAATATCCATTCTCTCTTTTGAATTGCAGAATATGACCACAGATTCCTCCAATGAGCCTTTGCAATATGACTTTGCTGTTCCTCCCATCAGTATACCAAAAACCAAACCTGTTGCCGCTGAGTCAATGTCGACTCATAGCAACCCCATGTGTTACAGAACAGAAGTGCTCCATGGGGTTTTCTTAGCTGTAATCTTCATGGAAGCAGATCTCTAGGACTTTCTTCCATGGACCACCGTTTGTACCACCCAGGGACTTGATAGCAATGTCTTTGGTTCAGGTTTTGGATGTAATTTAAGTTTTTCCTGAGCTTGGTGTTTTGCTGATTCCAACTTCTTCCTTAGCATGACAGCCCATGCTCAGCTTTCTCTTTGAGTAGCATAGCTTCATTAAAAGTTATCTGTATCTGTAGACAAATAATTCTATTAAAAAATGGGCAAAGGATATAAACAGACACTTCACCAAAGAAGACATTCAGGCGGCTAACAGACTCGTGAGGAAATGCTCAAGATCACTAGCCACTGTTGTTATTGTTAGGTGCCGTCCAGTCAGTTCCAACTCATAGCAACCCTGTAGGACAGAGTAGAACTGCCCCATAGGGTCTCCAAGGAGTGGCTGGTGGATTTGAACTGCTGACCTTTTGGTTAGCAGCCAAGCTCTTAACCACTACACCACCGGGGCTCCCACTAGCCATTAGAGAGATGCAAATCAAAAATACAAGGAGATACTATCGCACCACAACATTACTGGCACTTATCAAAAGAAAAAAAACATGCTGAAGAAGCTGCAGGGAGATTGGAGCCCTTATGAACTGCTGGTGGGAATGCAAACCTAGAAATATACCATTCAATCCACAAAGCTAGAGGCCCTGATACATGGCATAACAGGATACAAACCATAACTAACAACACACAAACTCCAGAAGATAAGCTAGATAACAGGGATCTTCTAAAAATTAAACACGCTCATCAAAAGAGTCCGCCAAGAGACTAAAAAGAGATCCTACAGACTTGGGAAAAAAAATTTGGCTATGACAAATTCGACAAAGCTCTTATCTGTAAAATCTACAGGAAAATCCAGTACCTCTACAAGAAAAAGATAAATAATCCAATTAAAAAATGAGCCAAGGAAATGAACAGACACTTCACCGAAGACAACATTCAAGCAGCTGACAGATACATGAGGAAAACGCTCGAGATCACTGGCCATTAGAGAAATGCAAATCAACGCCACAGTGAGATACCATCTCACCCCAGCATTACTGGCACAAATCAGAAGAACAGAAAATAACAAATGTTGGAGAGGCTGCGGGGAGATTGGAATCTTATGCACTGCTAGTGGGAATGCAAAATGGTACAATCATTTTGGAAAACAATATGGTGCTTCCTTAGAAAGCTAGAAATAGAAATGTTACCGAACCCTAGAAGGTGGGCCCTTTCCGGGGTGCTCAGACTTGCCAATTATCTGGACACCAGTCTTTGAGAAAGAGAAAGTAACTTTATTGCAACGCACAGAGCAAGGAGCCAGGAGAAAGTTCCTCAGATCCCGCTGCCCAAGCTACGGGAAAGCAGGGCTTATCTATGATTTGGGCAGCAAGATGGCCACACAGGAATACTGGGGAGGGAAAATTCTAGAAGGCAGCCAGGAAACAGGAGGTGTCATGGTTCTTGTCAGACTTCTCACTTTGGATTAGGGTCCGAGTGATGATTTTCCTTCTGATTCATTCCATCTGTTGCTTCATCCTCTGTTGAGGTCAGTTAGCAGTCACAGCTGGCCCTTCTGCGCATATGGGGCAGGTCCAATCTGACTTGGGCTAGTTTAAGGACTTACGGAAATTTACTGGCATGCAAAGGGTCAGGTTACAGAAATACCATATGAGCCAGCAATCCCACTCCTAGGAATGTATCCTAGAGAAATAAGAGCTATCACACGAATAGACATATGCACAGCCATGTTCATTGCAGCATTGTTCACAATAGCAAAATGATGGAAAACAACCTAGATGCCCATAAACAGATGAATGGATAAACAAACTATGGTACATACACACAATGAAGTACTATGCAACGATAAAGAACAACGATGAATCTGCGAAATATCTCACAACATGGCTGAATCTGGAGGGCATTATGCTGAGTGAAATAAGTCAATCATGAAAGAACAAATACTGTATGAGACCACTACTATAAAAACTCATGGAAGGTTTACACACAAAAAGAAACAATCTTTGATGGTTACGAGGGAGGGGCGTGGCGGAGATGGAAAAACACTAAATAGCCAATAGATAAGTGGTAACTTTAGTGAAGGGTAAGACAGTACATAATACTGGGGAAGCCAGCACAACTTCTCCAAGGCAAGGTCATGGAAGCTCCACCAACACATCCAAACTCCCTAAGGGGCTGAATTGCTGGGCAGAAGGCTGTGGGGACCATGGTCTCAGGGAACATCCAGCTCAACTGGCATAACACAGTTTATAGAGACAATGTTCTACATTCTACCTTGGTGAATAGCCATCTAAAATACTGCATTGGTCTCCCCTTGAGGAGCAAGGGAGAATGAAGAAAGCAAGATACAAGGAAAAGACTAGTCCAAATGACCAATGGACCACAACTACCTGGGCCTCCAGCAGACTGAGTCCAGTACAACTATATGGTACCTGGCTACCACCACTGACTGCTTTGACAGGGATCACAACAGAGGGTCCTGGAGAGAGCTGGAGAAAAATCTAGAACAAAATTCTAACTCACAGAAAAAGACCAGACTTACTGGCTGGACAGAAACTGGAGAAACCCCGAGAGTATGGCCCCCAGACACCCTTTTAGGTCAGTAATGAAGTCACTCCCGAGGTTCACCATTCAGCCAAAGATTAGATAGCCCCATAAAACAAAACGAGACAAACGGGGCACAACAGTCCAAGGACAAGGACTAGAAGGCAGGAGGGGACAGGAAAGCTGGCAATAGGGAAACCAAGGTTGAGAAGGGATAGTGTTGACATGTCGTGGGGTTGTTAACCATTGTCATAAAACAATATGTGTACTAACTGGTTAATGAGAAACTATCTGTTCTGTAAACTTTCATCCAAAGTATGATAAAAAAAAATGTTAAAAAAAAGAACAATGATGAATCTGCGAAACATCTCACAACATGGCTGAATCAGGAGGGCATTATGCTGAGTGAAATAAGTCAATCATGAAAGAACAAATACTGTATGAGACCACTACTATAAAAACTCATGAAAGGTTTACACACAAAAAGAAACAATCTTTGATGGTTACGAGGGAGGGCCGGGGTGGAGATGGAAAAACACTAAATAGCCAATAGATAAATGGTAACTTTGGTAAAAGGTAAGACAGTACACAATACTGGGGAAGCCAGCACAACTTCTCCAAGGCAAGGTCATGGAAGCCCCATAGACACATCCAAACTCTCTGAGGGACCAAATTACAGGGCTGAGGGCTATGGGGACCATGGTCTCGAGGAACATCTAGCTCAATTGGCATAGCATAGTTTATAAAGAAAATGTTCTACATTCTACTTCGGTGAGTAGCATCTGGGGTCTTAAAAGCCTCTGAGCAGCTGTCTAAAATACTCCACTGGTCTCACTCCGGGAGCAAGGGAGAATGAAGAAAACCAAAGACACAAGGGAAAGATTAGTCCAAAGGACTAATGGACCACAACTACCACAGCCTCCACCACACTGAGACCAGCACAACTAGATGGTGCCCAGCTACCACCGACAACCACTCTAACAGGGATCACAATAGAGGGTCCCAGACAGAGCTGGTGAAAAATGGAGAATAAAATTCTAACTCACAAAAAAAGACCAGACTTAGTGGCCTGACAGAGACTAGAGAAACCCTGAGAGTATGGCCCCTGGACACCCTTTTAGCTCAGTAATGAAGTCACTCCTAAGGTTCACCCTTCAGCCAAAGATTAGACAGGCCATAAAAACTATTATAAAAACTCAAGAAAAGGTTTACACACAGGAAGCAACAATCTTTGATGGTAACAAGGGAGGGGAGAGATGGAGGGAAAAACACTAACCACAAAAAAACCTATTGCCCATCAAGTTGATTCCAACTCTTAGTGACCCTATAGGACAGAGTAGAACTGCCCCATAGGGTTTCCAAGGAACAGCTGGTGGATTTGAACCGCTGAACCTTTGATTAGCAGCCTGAACTCTTAATAAAGAAGTGGTAACTTAGGTGAAGGGAAAGACAGTATACAATACTGGGGAAGTCAGCTCAGCCTGACCAAGGCAAAGTCATAAAAGCTTCATAGACACATCCCAACTCCCTGAGGGACAGAGTTACTGGGCTGAGGGCTGGGGACCATGGTCTTAGGGGATGTCTAGGTCTATTTGGCACAACATAGTGTCTTAGTTATCTAGTGCTGCTATAATAGTAATACTACAAGTGGATGGCTTTAACAAAGAGAAATTTATTTTCTCACAGTCTAGCAGGCTACAAGTCCAAATTCAGAGCTCCAGCTCTAGGGGAAGGCTTTCTTTCTCTGTTAGTCCCAGAGGAAGGTCCTTGTCGTCAATCTTCCCTTGGTCTAGAAGCTTCTCTGCACAGGAACCTCAGGTCCAAAGGACACGCTCTGCTCCCAGTGCTGCTTTCTTGGTTGTATGAGGTCCCTCACTCTCTGCTCACTTCTCCTTCTTTTTATCTCTTATAAGATAAAAGGTGATACAGCCCATACCCCAGGGAAACTCCCTTTACATTAGATCAGGGATGTGACCTGAGTAAGGGTGTTACATCTCACCCTAATCCTGTTTAACATAACCCAATCTTGGCTCAGTAACCATAGTCAGAGATTAGGGTTTACAACACATAGAAAAATTACATCAATCACGAAATAGAGGACAACCACACAATACTGGGTGGGAATCACGGCCTAACCAAGTTGACACATATTTTTGGGGACACAATTCAATCCATAACAACATAATTTATACAGAAAATGTCCTACATCCTACTTTGCTGAGTAGCTAGTGTCTGGGGTCTTAAAAGCTTGTGAGCGGCCACCCAAGATACATCTACTGGTCCCACCCAGTCTGGAGCAAAGGAGAATGAAGAAAACCAAAGACACAGTGGAAAGATTAGTCCAAAGAACTAATGGAACATAACTACCACAGCCTCCACCAGACTCAGTCCAGAACAACTAGATGGTACCCAGGTACCACTACCGATTGCTCTGAGAGGGATCATAATAGAGGATCCTGGACAGAGCAGCAGAAAAATGTAGAACAAAATTCAAACTCACAAATAAAGACTAGACTTAAAGGTCTGACAGAGACCGGAGAAACCTGAAGAGTGTGGCCCTTGGACACCATTTTGACTCAGTACTGAAGTCACTCCTGAGGTTCACCCTTCAGCCAAAGATTATACAGGTGTATAGGGCAAACAATAACACAAGTAATTCAACCACGTATACAAGACTAAATGGGCACACCAGCCCAAAAGCGAAGAGGACAAGGCAGAAAAGGACAGGAAAACTGGACGAATGGAAATGGGGAACCTGAGATTGAGAAGCGGAGAGGGTTGACACATCATGGGGTTGACAACCAACATCACAAGACAATTTTTGTATCGTTTAATGAGAAACTAATTTGCCCTGTAAACTTTCAGCTAAAACCAAAAAACCAAACCTGTTGTCGTCGATTCTGACTCATGGCGACCCTACGGGACAGAGTAGAACTGCCCATAGGGTTTCCACAGTGGCTGGTGGAGTCAACCTGCCCACCTTTAGGTTAGCAGCCAAACGCTTAATCACTGCACCCCCAGGGACCCAACTTTCATCTTAAGCACAATAAAAAAATAAAAATAAAAAATTTATTGAATTCTTACTCATTATTTTTCTATGAAATTATAACTTTTCTATGGATTTCTTTACATTGTCTTCCTAGGTTTATGCCATAAGTACTTTTCCCACTAGCTTTGGGTTATGTTATAGATCGAATTGTGTCCCCAGAAAATATGTGTTGTAATTCCTAAACTCTGGTGGTGCAGTAGTTAAAGTGCTTGGCTGTTAACCAAAATGTTGGCAGTTTGAACCCACCAGCCGCTCCGCTGGAGAATGATCTGGCAGGCAATATGCTTCTGTAACCTTGGAAACCCTGTGGGGCAGTTCTACTCTGTCTTATAGGGTAGCTGTGAGTAGTAATCACCTGGATGGCAGTGGGATTTTTTTTGACACGCCTGTGGTTATAATCCCATTTGCGAATGGGTTGTCTTTGTTATGTTAAAGAGGCAGGATTAGTGTAGGTGTGATTGAGTCAATTGCTTTTGAGATATAAAAGAGATTGAACAAGCAAGTGAGCTAGCAGAGACAGGGGAAGAGAAACGCCAAGCCACATGAAGATCACCCAGGAACAGAAGCTCAAAGAGACTGGGACCTTCCTCCAGAACTAGCAGAAAGAGAAGGCTTTCCCCTAGACCCGGTACACTGAATTTGGACTTCTAGACTCCTAAACTGTGAGAAAATAAATACATCTGTAAAAGCCACACACTTGCAGTATTTCTGTTACAGCTGTTGTTGTTGGGTGCCATAGAGTCAATTCCGACTCATACAGACCCCATGCAACAGAAAAGATCCACCCCATAGCGTTTTCTAGGCTGTGAACTTTATGGGAATTGATTGCCAGGTCTTTCTCCCATGGAGCCACTGGGTGGGTTTGAACTGCCGACCTTCCGGTTAGCGGCCAAGCACTTAACCGTTGCACCACCACGGCTCCTTTCAACTACATTACAACCCCTCAAAAATCCAAACCAGCTGGCACTGAGTTGACCCCGACTCACAGTGACCCCGTGGAGGTCAGAGTCTGTTGTAGCAGCACTAGATAACTAAGATGGGTTACTTTCTTATTGTTTCCTGATTTTATTTTAAATTCAGCCCCTTCATCAGAGACATTCATTCCTATTTCGTTGGTTGTTCTCTTCAAATGGAGTTCTTAGCTTGTGAAGATTCTGTTGATGTTCTGACACTTTCACAGAATTTCCGGGTTTTTTTTTTTTTCTTTCAAATCAAGTTTAACTTTCTCTCCTATTGATTACTGTTGTTGTTGGGTGCTGTCAAGTTGATTCTGACTCATAGTGACCCTACAAGGCTACAGTCTCTTTTACAGAAACAGATTGCCAGGTCTTTCTCTCGTGTAGCCTCAGTTAGCAGCCAAGCACTTAACCATTCAACCACCAGGGCTCCTATTGATGTTTAATTACTTACTATTTTCCGTTCTTTTTAAGAAAGGAACCCTCTGCAAACTAAAAGGCAAATGCTAACAAGGCAGTGATGCAGACAGCACTCCAGGACCCTGCATTCTGTAGTGAGACCAGGCCACTGTGCAGATTGCTCAGGCAGCGCAGGCCCAGGTCTAGGTTCCAGCCACAACAGGCTCTGTGTAGATTCCTCAGGCAGTGAAAAGTCCTGGTGTCAGATCCTCAGGCAGAGTAGCAGCCTAGAGCATGTGACTGGATTTTTTTGAGCAGTGGTTCTCAAAGTTTGTTCTGGTAACTGGTAAGTTTAAAATTATTTTCATAATAATAAAACCAAAAAAAACAAACCTGTTGCTGTTGAGTCAATTCTGACTCATAGCGACCCTATGTGTGTCAGAGTAGAACTGCTCCATAAGGTTTTCTTGGCTATAATCATGATGAAAGCAGATCACCAGGTCTTTTTCTGGCGGTGCCACTGGATGGGTTCAAACTGCCAACCTTTAGGTTGTCATTAAGACTTGTCTTTTTCCCTCTTTTCGCTCCTGAGCATACAGTGGAGTTTTCCAGAGCTCCTCTGGAGTAAGTTCATCATTGCTCTGAGGACTAACGGAATGTGTGCTTCTGTAGTCTTGTGTTTTAAACTTTTCTCAGTTTTAAAATCTAGTACAGTAAATATTGATGGATATACCCCAATGAAGCAAAAGCTCTTTGGGGTCCTCAATAATTTTCAAGAGTGATAAGGGGGTCCGGAGGCCAAAAAGTTGGAGAACTTTGGGCTTGAGAGAACATATCATAAAAAAGACTAGATTTTCCTTAAATCTCAATTCTTGGGATGCCCCTTGGAGGCGCCCTTTCCTTGTTTGGGATATTTGACCCAGAAGAGGGTTCCCAAACTGCTGCTGTGGGGAGTCCCCAGGCTGGAGACCTGGTCCAGGGAGGTGGCGGGCTGGACGGGGCTGCAGCGGTGACAAGGAGAGGCCGGGCGGGGCAGGGACTCTGAGGTGGGGCAGGGTTGGAGGTGAAGAGGCTTGCCAGAGGTGGGAGGTGGGAGGTTGGACTTTCCCTGGATCACAACCTTCCTTCATGGACACCAGAGATAGCCTTCCCCGGGAAAAAGACCTGTTCTCTGCAGAAGAGAGGCTGGGACATTACCTTTCTACTACTGGAGTTTCTGCAACAACCCCAAATATGCAGTCCTGAAAAACCTCAAGTTCTGCATAATTGTGAACTTTGGGGGAAATAGAGTTGGAGTTGTTGTTAGTTGCCATCTAGTCGACTCCAACACATGGCGACCTCATGTGTAACAACAAAGCTTTGCCCAGTAGCGAGTCATCTACATCTTTGTTGGTATGTTTGAGTCCTCTCCTTTTTCTAGCATGTAGTTTTTCCTGATGACTGTCCAAAGTAAGCCAGCAGAAGTCTCACCATCTTCACTTCTAAGGAGCATGTTGGTTGCATTTCTTCTAAGAACTGGTTTAGTTCTTCTGGCAGTCCACAGAGTAGACCACTTACAACCTGTGGCACTTTGTAGCCAGAGCACTAACAATCCTACTGCTTGCACAGTTGTAACTCTCTGGGATGCAAGCTAGCAAGCACCCTCAGTGGATGTTTCCCTGCCTGAGACCCTAAGGCTCCTGCCGCCTCCTTGGACATGTGGGGTCTCCAGGGTATTAGCTCCTATTAGAGACTCATTTCATCATAAATAAAAATCCCACCTGGAGGTAGCACATTATTCATCAGATTTTTATCAACACCTGGAGAAATGTCTTCTCAGATTTTTCATCTGTGCTCACAGCTTCCGGAAATAGTCTAACATGGTGGGAAAGTATAATGCTTCTTGAAACCACTAACCTAAATGATTTTTTCACCAAAAAGGGGCATTTCTGTAGGGTTTTCATCTTTTTCTTAAGGATTTTCTACATTGCTGGAGTCCCTGGATAATGCAAATGGTAAACTGCTCGGTTGCTAACTGAAAGTTTAGAAGTTCGAGTCCACCCAGAGGTGCCTTGAAAAAAAGGCCTGGCAATCTACTGACAAAAATCAGTTCTTAAACTCCATTGAGTTTTCAATGGCTATCTATATGGGATCAAACTGACAACAGCAACTCAAAAGATTAGATAGGAACTTTAGGGGAGAGTGAGCTTATGTTAATAGAGGAGGAACAAGTCAGAGAAGGAGGATGAGAATGGTTGCACAACTTGAATAATGTGATCAATGTCACTGAATTGTATGTGTAGAAACTTAAATTGCTGCACGTTTTGCTGTGTATATTTTCAACAAAAACAAGATAAATTTTTTTAAATACCCACATCGAACTGTTATGTTGCTGTTGTTAGGTACTGTCGAGTTGGTTCTGACTCATAGCGACCCTATGTACAACGGAATCAAACACTGCCCAGTCCTGCGCCACCCTCAGGATCGTTGCTATGTTTAAGCCCATTGTTGCAGCCACTGTGTCAATTCATCTTGTTGAGGGTCTTCCTCTTTTTTGCTGACCCTCTACTTTACCAGGCATGATGTCCTTCTCCAGGGACTGATCCCTCCTGACAACGTGTCCAAAGTATGTAAGACAGTCTTGCCATCCTTGCTTCTACGGAGCATTCTGGTTGTACTTCTTCCAAGACAGATTTGTTCGTTCTTTTGGCAATCCATGGTATATTCAATATTCTTTGCCAACACCACTGTTATGTGAGCAAGAAATAAACTTCTGTTGTCCTCAAAAAAAAAAAAAAAAAAAAAAAAAAAAAACACCCTGTGGAGTACAGTTCTAGTCTGACACACATGGGGTGGCCATGAGTCAAAGTCAACTTGGCAGGTTTTTCTACGTTGCTAAGGCTCTCTCTTTCATTGCTGTCAAAGATAAATGTGCACAGGAATACCCTGATTGAATCAACAATATTCCCACTGTTATACTGGCATAGGCCTATTTATCAAAGGCCCATGAGCTAATTCCTGTTAAAGAAACATACCATGGTTATAACAGAAGAGACTGTATATCCACCGACACCTCACTTTGCTTCCATTTCCCTGGGCCCCTCTTCATCTTTGCCAGATCATCTTTCATCTTCGGGTTGGCAGAAGTTTAGCTGCTACTAGTTTTGAAGGCACTAGATCCTGAGTTCTACCTTGTTTGGAAATAAGTTTTCAGAAAGACTGTTGCTATAGAGACAGCAGAAGTCAGCCTGATTCCCAACTCATCCCACCTCCTAGAGTTGATACAATGTTCTCTACATGAAAACAAAAAACAAAACAAAAACAACACATCATTCCCATTGCTGTAGAGTCAATTCTGATTCACGGCGACCCCAGGTGTTACAGAGTAGAACTGCTCCATAGAGTCTTCATGGTTGTAATTTTTAAGTGTCCTTGGCGGCGCAGTGGTTAAGTGCTCAGTTGCTAACCTAAAGGTCGGTGATTTGAACCCACTAGCCACTCCACTGGAGAAAGATGTGGCAGTCTGCTTCCAGAAAGATTTACAGCCTTGCGAACCCTATGGGGCTGTTCTACCCTGTTGTATAGGGTCACTATGAGTCAGAATTGACTCAGTGGCAGTGGTTTGGCTTGGGTTTAATCTTTATGGAAACGGATCTCCAGGACTTTCTTCTGTGGTGCCCCTAGGTGGGTTCAAACCACCAATCTTTTGGTTAGCAGCTTGTAGGAAGCTGGATGAAGCCCCTTTTTTTTACATGATCAGACTTGGAGAGGATTTACTGTTAGTGTCTTAGCTACCAGGTCCACTCTCAAAGTCAACTAAATAAAGATTAGCTCAGATTCTATATAGAAAGCAGAAGAAATTTGCATTTTCCTTTGTTCTAGCTTTTTTTAGCAACAGCAAACAAACAACAAAATAAGATATCCATGCAACTAAAGATGCAAACTCCAAGTCATCCTTGTTGTTCATGAATTCATTAAACTCATCGTGCACCTGTTATGCGCCATGAACTGTGTGAGGAACTGGAGGTGGTTATATACAAGGTAGGTATGGCCTTGCCTGTATGCAGTACCACTGAGAAGGCTGCAGCCCCCAGCGTTGGCAAAACCATTTCTGTCAACCTAATTTCATTAGCTACACGTAGGACAGGAGGATTAATTATCCAGCAGATATACTGCTTAGTGGGCTTGAACGCTTGTTATTTTCATGCTGGGTAATCTTTTGTCAGCACCGTTTTTCTACAGAAATGTCTCTTGCTGAAAAAGCCACATCTCTGTTCAGTGCTATTTCAGTTTCACTTTTCTCTTACAGACCTAGATCTAGCGTTTAAAATATCAAAGGATGTGAGACAAACCCAAACTGAGAGATGTTCTATAAAATCACAGTATTCTTGAAAAATATTAATGTCATGAAGGACAAAGACGGACTGGAGAAGTGTTCCAAGTCAAAAGAAGATTTAACAACATGACAACTAATTGAAATAGGTGATCCTGGCCTGGACCCCCTACCATAAACAAACAAACAAATAAATACTCTGTCTTTGTAAATTATAGTCTCTAGAGCAACCACTAAATAAAACTGTAAAGAGGTAGAGCTGAAAATACAATCAATAAATTAAAATAGAATACCAAAAATTGTTCAAATTTCCCAAAAGATGACAGAAAACGGCAAAGAGGGGAATGAAAAGCAGAGAAAACAGAAAACAAATTATAAAATGGTAATAAGAAATTGAAATCTAAAATATCAATTATCACATTCACTATTAATGGTCTAAACACACCAATTAAAAGACAGAAATGAGATGAAAATGTTTTGGAAATAGATAATAGTGATAGTTGAAAAACATTGTGAAAGTAATTAATGTCACTGAATTGTATGTTTAAAAATCGTTAAAACGGCAAATTTTAACTTATATATATGTATATTTGACCACAATAAAATTTAAAAAACCCACCAGTACCCATATCTTCTGTTAAATTTATAATTTTAAATAAAAAATACTAAGAAAAAGAGAGAGAGTATGAGAGTGAGTTAAAAAACATGACCCAACTATATGCTGTCTACTAGGAACTCATCTCAGATTTGATAATACATAGGTTGGTTAAATTTTAAAGACGGAAAAAATATATAGACACTAATAAAAAGAAAACTGGAATAGATATATTAATACCAGATAAACTAGACTAGAGGTAAGAAAATTACCCAGGAAAAAGTGGGTATATTAGTCATCTATTGCTCTGTAACAAATTAAACCAAAATTTAGTCGCTGAAAACACCACACATTTATTATCTCATAGTTTCTGTGGATCAGGAACCCCAGTAGAGCTCAGCTGGGTCCTGTGCTTCAGGGTCTCTCACAAGGCTGCAGTGAAAGGTTGGCCAGGGCTGTGGTCCCACCAGAATGCTTGACTGAGGAAGGATCTGATTCCAAGCTCAGTGGTGTGGTGGTTGGCAGGATTCAGTTGTTCCCAGGACTGAGGGTCTCATTTCCTTACTGACTGTTGGCCATAGGCCACCTCAGTTCCTTGCCATGTGGTAGCTCATGACATGGCATCATCAGAGCAAGCATACAAGAATAGCCAGAGAGGGAATGCTCCTCCAAAGAAAGGCCTGGCAGTCTATTTCCAAAAGGTCACAGCCATTGAAAACCCTATGTGCGGTCTTACTCTGAAACACACGGGGTCACCATGAGTCGGAATCAACTCTACAGCCACTGATGGTTGGTCTTTCTCTCTGTCTTTCTCTATCCATCTGCCTATCTAACTATGATTAAAACCAAATTTAATGCTATTTTTGGATGATAATTAAAAATGTCAAAAGCTATGTCCATGAAGGAAGCGTTAGTGGTAACTACAGGATTAATGTATCTGGAAAATGTGTGATTTCACAAAGTCTACACTAGATAGTAGATTTTAGATAGGATTTTCTGGGTTATAAATTAATTGGCGATTTTCTGCAATTCCGAAGTCTAGCTAATTGGAAGGAGCCCTGGTGGCATAATGGTTAAGCACTCAGCTGCTAACCAAGAGGTTGGCAGTTCAAACCCACTCAGCCGCTCCAGGGGAGAAAGACCTAGTGATCTTCTCCTGTAAGGATTAGCCCAAAACCAAACCCAAACCTGCTGCCAACTCACAGTGACTCTTTAGGACACAGTAACACCTCCCCATAGGGTTTAAAAGGCTGTAAATATTGATGGAAGCGGACTGCCACATCTTTCTCCTGTAGAGCAGCTGATAGGTTCGAACCACCAACTTTTCAGTTAGCAGACTAGGGCTTTATCCACTGTGAGACACCAGGGCTTCTCCCTGTAAAAGATTACTGTGTGGAAAACCCTATGGGGGCAGTTCTCCTCTGTCCTATAGGATTACTGTGAGTCAAAAATCAACTCAACAGCACCCAACAACAACAACAACAGCTAGTTGATACAGGAGGAGGAAACTTCCTTCTGACTTGATCTTTGTAGTCAAGATATCTGGGTAGGTAAGATATTTGGCAACCTAGTTGTCAGGCAGCCAGATGTGAAGAGACAAACACCCATAAGGACTTTTTGAGGGGAGAAAAGGAATGAACAAACAATCATTAAAACCTAAACTGCCAAGTCCCTTTCTGCATTTACTTTCTTTTTAAAAAAAAGAAAAAGGCTTTGGAGAAACCCCAAGAGTATGGCCCCAGACACCCTTTTAACTTTGTACTGAAATCACTCCTGAGGTTCACCCTTCAGCCAAAGATTAGACAGACCTACAAAACAAAACAAGACTAAATGGGCACACCAACCCAGGGCCAAGGACAAGAAGGCAAGCGGGGACAGGAAAGCTGGTAACGGGGAACCCAGGGTCGAGAAGGGGAGAATGTTGATACATCGTGGGGCTGGCAACCAATGTCACAAAAACAATATGTGTATTGTTTAACGAGAAACTAATTTGCTCTGTAAACCTTCATTTATAACTTCAATAAATTATTTAACGCAAGTCTTTTTTAATTCATCTTTTGTTTTTTTCCTTTCATCCCTGCTTTTATTATTTTAATCATGTTTTAAATAAGTATTTAATAAGAACATACTGTGTACAAAGAACTATGTGTATACATGGGGTGGGGGCTTGAAGGGGTAGCATGTGAATGGATGGGGAGTAGATCACACATTCTGAGTAACTCTGTCCTTAAAGACACTGTGGTCTTACAGGGAAAATAAGACAGCTACAGAAATACCACAGCACAAGACAGAATGTGATGCATGCTTATTTGGTTGACACAAGTGAAGTTTTATCATATGCAAAGGAAAGAAGAAGAATGATCTCATTCTGGGGTGAGCAGTGAAAAGGGAATAAAGTGCCATTTATCGAAGGCTAAATATACGGTGGAATCCCCAAGTGATACAAATGGTTAATGCGCTTGCTAATTGCCTGATGATCTACTTCTGAAAAATCAGCCATTGAAAACCCCGTGGAATACTGTTCTACTCTGGCACACATGGGTTTGCCGTAAGTTGGAGCCAACTCAACAGCAATTGGCTTGGTTTTTTAACTCTATGGCAGGTATTGAACTGGGTGGTTTAATGCATGACATATCCTGTTAGATGTTTATTACAATATTCATTTTTCACAAGAGGTAACTGAGTCTTATGGAAGATAAGCAACCTGAAGAAATTTTCATGGATAGGAAATAGCAAAATCAAGAATTGAACCCAGGGGCGGGGCCGAGATGGCAGAGTAGTCAGACACTTCTGGTGGTCCCTCTTACAACAAAGCCCCAAAATGTGAGTGAATCGATTATATATGACAATCTAGGAGTCCTGAACATCAAAGGCAAAGTTGAGGAATCAGACTGAGTGGCAGGGGGAGGGAGAGATGGTTTGGAAGCAGCTAGGAGTTGCCAGACTTGACCCAGTGGGAGCCAGAGCCCTTCAGCCCAGATCAGCTCAGGGTGCGCAGTGAGGCAGGCAAGCAGCAGCGCTCAGGAGGCGTTTTCCACATCCGGAGTGACCCAACGGCAGAGAGTCTACTCAGCCATTCAGAACCAGTGAAAAGCAAGCCTCAATCAGCAAAAGATAGGTACTTGCATCCGGCCTACTGCATGGATCAAAAGCACCCCCCTTAGGGAGAAACGTCTCTCCCATTTACCTCCCTGCTCCCTGCTCTGCACTGGGTCCAGGATGGCTTCAGCAATTGCCAAGTCCCCTGGGCCGGAAGTAGGACCCATCACGTGCCCTGAGCCATTCTCCTGGCCTTGGAGAGGGAACAAATTAACAAACAGGGAAAAAATAATCTGCCAGCTTCCCTAAGCCAGGAACTCAGGGTAGGCACAGCTCCTTTGCCTAGGTACAGGCATAAGGGATCCATGGACTATGAGTGCCTTTCCCCCTGCAGAGACTTGTGTGGGCCCATTTCAACAGCACAGGCCCTCATTACCACAGTACAACAGGGTATATACCTGAAGTCTTACTTCACCTGTTTCAGCTGTGAAGTGGCAGTTTTGTGAATTTGACACTGCTCTGCCTGCGCATTAAGCAGGGTCTTCACCTGCCCACATCAGGGGCCTGACGACTAGCCACCTAGCTACGTGCAACAAGGCCCAAGAACAAGTGGTGCTTCCTAGTCCTTACAGCAAACAGCACTGGGTGTTCATAGTCTGGCTGCAAAACCCACCCACCTATGCACTCTAGGGAACAGGGACACACGTTCCTCCCAGACACTCGTGGGTGGCTGTCAGCCCCCTATCTTGCTCAGTGTGTGTCCCCCTGCTGCAGCTGGATGCCTGTGCCTACATCAATCACCCACACCTGTCTAGGACTGTAGGTGAGAGCCTGCACCACACACTTGGTGGCTGACTACCTGGACACCTGAGCTGAATCCATACAGGAGTGGGCAGACTCCTGGCTCTCATATTTAGTGGCAGGTCTCGCCACCTGGTGGCAGGACGTTGGAGCTTCAGGGGCCCGGTGACCAGGTTAGCGCACACAAGCAGCCTATTTGGGCATACCAAAACAAAATAAAACAAAACAAGAAGCTAGGACACAGTAAGCTCACATAAAATAAATATAATAACTTATTGATGGCTCGGAGACAACAGTCAATATCAAATCACATAAAGAGGCAAACCATGATGGCTTCAGCAAGCTCCCAAAATAAAGACTCTAGAAATTTTCCAGAGGAAAAAAATTTCCAGAGGCAGAATACAAAAGGTTAACATACAGAACTCTCCAAGACATCAGGAAGGAAATTAGACAAAACGCAGACCTCGCAATAGAGGAACTTAAGAAGATTAGAGAAGAGCATAATGACAAATTTAACAGGCTGCAAAAATCCATACAGAGACAACAATCAGAAATCCAGAAGATTAACAATAAAATTTCAGAATTAGACAACTCAGTAGAAAGTCACAGGAGCAGAATTGAGGCAATGGAAGTCAGAATTAGTGAGATTGAAGATAAAGCACTTGACACCAACTTATTTGAGGAAAAATCAGATAAAAGGATTTAAGAATTATGTGGGATTCTATCAAGAGGAATAACCCATGAGTGACTGGAGTACCAGAATGGGGGGGGCATAACAGAAAATACAGAGAATTGTTGAAGATTTATTTGCAGAAAACTTCCCTGACATCATGAAAGATGAGAAGATATCTATCCAAGATGCTCATCGAACCCCATATAAGGTAGATCCCAAAAGAAAGTCACCAAGACATGTTATAATCAAACTTGCCAAAACCAAAGATAAAGAGAATTTTAAGAGTGGCTAGGAAGAAACAAAAAGCCACCTACAAAGGAGTCAATAAGAATAAGCTCAGACTACTCAGCAGAAACCATGCAGGCAGAAGGCAATGGGATGACATATATAAAGCCTTGCAGGAAAAAAATTGCCAGCCAAGAATTATATATCCAGCAAAACTGTCTCTCAGATATGATGGTGAAATTAGGGTAGTTCCACATAAACAGAAGTTTAGGGAATTTGCAAAAACCAAACCAAAATTATAAGAAATACTAAAGAGAGTCCTCCGGTTAGAAAAATCAATAATATCAGATAACAACCCAAGACTAGAACACAGGACAGAGCAACCAGATATCAGCTCAGACAGGGAAGTCACAAAAATAAACCAAAGCTAAACCACTGAAAATAGGGGAACAGAGACATCAATATGAAAAAGATGACAATATTAAAACAAAAAAGAGGGACTAAAAAATGTAGACATAGATTTTTCATATGGAGAGGAAGTCAAGGCGATATAAAGAAATAAAAGACTGGTTTAAACTTAGAAAAATAGGGGTAAACATTAAGGTGACCACAAAGGAAACTAACAATCCTACACATCAAAATAAAAAACTAGAAAAATATAAAGACTCAGCAAATGCAAAATCAACAACAATGAAAAAGATGAAAAGAAAATACATGAAGAAAAATGACTCAGCACAGAAAATTAAGTGGAACAAAGAAACTGTCAACAACACATAAAAATAGACATCAAAATGACAGCACTAAATTCATACCTATCAATAATCACACAGAATATAACTGGACTAAATGCACCAATGAAGAGACAGAGAGTGGCAGATTGGATTAAAAAACACGATCCGTCTATGTGCTGCCTACAAGAGACACACCTTAGACTTAAAGACGCAAAGAAACTAAAACTCAAAAAGGATGGAAAAAAAATATATCAAGCAAACAACACTCAAAAAAGAGCAGGAGTGGCAATATTAATCTCTGACAAAACAGACTTTAAAGTAAAATCCACCACAAAGGATAAGGAAGGACACTGTATAATGATTAAAGGGTCAATACACCAGGAGGACATAACTATAATAAATATTTATGCACCCAATGCCAGGGCTCCAAAATACATAAAACAAACTCTAACCACATTGAAAAGAGAGATAGACAGCTCCACAATAATAGGAGGAGATTTCAACACACCACTTTTGATGAAGGACAGAACACCCAGAAAGAAGCTCCACAAAGGCACAGAAGATCTAAATGCTACCATCAACCAACTCAATCTCATAGATGTATACCGAACACTCCACCCAACAGCAGCCAAGTGTACTTTCTTTTCCAAAGCACATGGAATGTTCTCCAGAATAGACCACATGTTACACCATAAAGCAAGTCTTAACAAAATCCAATGCATCAAAATACTGCAAAGCATCTTTTCTGACCATAAAGAAATAAAAGTAGAAATCAACAACAGAAAAAGCAAGGGAAAAAAATCAAACACATGGAAACTGAACACCACCTTGCTCCAAAAAAAGAATTGAACCCAGGTCTGTCTGCCTTTAAAATGGCACATGGGAGAGGCAGCTCTGTACTCTTAGTTTTTATTTTTTAAAACTTACTGCATTTTAAAAAAATGTGTAAGTTTTATATATTATATTCACGATAGGATAGAAGAATTTCAATAGATTGGGAAAAAAAGAAACAGAAATCCAGACAGAGCAAGCATCCACAAAGACATGGAGGCTGGAGGGGAGAAATGGTGGGAACTCAGGCTGATTGGAATGGGGGGAGCCTGTAGACTCGTTCTAAGTTCCAAACCTAGCAATGCCTTTAAAATACTAGGAGAAAAAAAAAAAATCAAAGTCTGCACGGAGACCAAATCTATGTCAATACATCCAAAAGAGATTATTTCTAGGATTTCTCCATTTGACCTTTCTGTCCTGCTTCTGCTGAGCGTGTTCTGGGTTTCCCTGCTGCCTCAACATTATGAGACATCTACCCAACTCACAAAGGCAAACTACCAAATCCTCAGGATGCTGGTACCATCTTGTATCATTTCTTTTCAACACACAGTTTTTCAGCCCCTACCATAAGCCACCATCATGATAGACAGCAAGGAGATTGAAGCTGTCAAGGATTTCACTCTACTTGGAGCAACAATTAACGCTCATGGAAGCAGCAGTCAAGAAACAAATGACGTATTGCATTGGGTAAATCTGCTGCAAAAGACTTCTTTAAAGTTTTAAAAAGCAAAGATGTCACTGATGACAAAGGTGCATCCGGCCCAAGCCACAAACTTTTCAACAGCCTCATATGCATGCAAAACTGGACAATGAAAAAAAAAAGACAGAAGAAGAACTGATGTGCTCGAATTGTGGTATTGGTGAAGAATGTTGAATATGCCATGGCTGCCAGAAGAAGAAACAAATAAGTCTTAGAAGAAATACAACCAAAAAGAAAAAAATTCAACCAGAATATTCCTTGGAAGTGAGGATGCCAAGACTTCAACTCACTTACTTTGGACACTTATCAGAAAAGAGCAATCACTAGAAAAGGACACCACATTTGGTTAAGTAGAGGGTAACTGAAAATGAGGGAACCCCTCAACAAGATGGACCGATAGCAATAACCACAACAATGGGCTCAAACATACCAAAAATCTTGAAGATGGCACAGGACCGGGCAACATCTTCTTATATTGTACATAAGCTCACCACAAGTCAGAGCCAACTGGAAAGCAACTAACAACAACAACATCCGTAAGCCAAGCCCTGGGCCATAAGCATCAACGTGAATCATATGGAGGCCCTCCCGTCAATTTCTGTTGAATTGTGGGCATCTCTGGGGTTAGAAGGGAGTGATTGAGCAGTAGAGCAGTGACGTCAGAGGCTGCAGGAGTGGGTAGGGTCCTGGCATCCCAGCACTGGGCTCTGCTGTTCTAGAAAACCAAACCCATTACCATGGGAGTCTTTTCTGACTCACAGTGACCCATGTGTTATAAAGTAGAACACATATTACCTATGTGTTATAGAGTAGAAGTTCCCCCATACAGTTTTCTTGGCTGTAATCTTTATGGAAGCAGATCACCAGGCCTTGCTTCCATGGCACCGCTGGGTGGGTTCAAACAGCTAACATTCAGGTTAAAAAACCAAACCCACTGCCATCATGTCGATTCCCACTCATGAGAGTAGAACTGCCCCATAGGGTTTCCAAGAATGTAATCTTTATGGAAGCAGATTGCCACGTTTCTCCCCTGGAGCAGCTGGTGGGTTCGAACTGCTGACATTTTGGTTAGTAACCAAGCACTTGAACCACTGTGCCACCAGGGCTCCTTTTCAGGTTAATAGTCCCATGTAAACTGTTTATACCACCCAGGGACCTGTTCCACATGTCCTACCTTGTCCCAATTCTGTCTTCTGCCCTGTGACCTCCTTTCAGAAGTGGGGAGACCTAAGTTGTGCCAACCTACCTGTTGCAGGGGACTTTCTAGTAGTGGTGGCATTTGCTAGAGAAGCTGCCCTGATTTTGAGGTACCTACTTGGTGGCACAGGTCATATCCCACCCTACACATGCAGAACCTTTAAGTAGGGAGACCTGGCTGAGGCCACTGGGAAGCAGAGACTGGATGCACTTTGGTCAGAATTGGCATTAACTAGAAGTGCAGGTGCCTCTGGGTTCCAGAGGATTTACCAAAGTCCTGGTGGCACAAAGGACAAGAGCTTGACTGCTAACCAAAATGTCAATGGTTTGAACTCACCAGCAGCTGTGTGGAAGAAAAGATCTGGCAATCTGCTCCCTTAAAGATTTCAGCCTAGGAAACCCTACAGGGCAGTTCTGCTCTGTCACACGGGGTCACTGTGTGTTGAAAATCGAATGGACGGCACCTAACAACAACACTGTAGCTAGTATTAAGCTCTGCCCTTCCAAGCTGTCCAAAAGCCCTGCACAGACCTTAAGCTTTTGTGCTGCCAGAGAAAAGACCCTTGAGTTCAGCAGGGCGGAAACTTTGTTAAACAATTTGAAGTGTTACATCTGGGCTCCCCTGGGGCTTTGGCCTAATGTCTTTTATGCTAAGAACATTATTAGGTGACTCCCTGTAGTAATCAATGGATTTGGTGAGACTAATTGCTTAGTTTTTATTTAAAATTGTGTTACACTTTGATTAGTGTAAGTGTCCTCTTTCAATGCTTCTCTACTCTGATTTCAGCTTCTTCAAATAGCTGAAGGTCTCTGTGCTCTCCAATCCCAGGTGACTGTACTTAGCAGTTTGGCTGTTTCCTTGGTTGGAGGTACATTGTGAGAATATAATTAAACCAAAGATGGCGGGAATATTGGGAGTCAAAAGTATGGTTGGCTCTCTACCCTTCTCACACCTACATAACCTCTGACAGGTGCCCCACATGAGTGCTCAATTGGACGTCTTACTAGTAAGAAACCAGCTGTCATTGAGTTGGCCTCCACTTATGGGGACCCTATGTGTCAGAGTAGAATTGTGTTCCAGAGTTTTCTGGGGTTTTTTTTTTTTAGTTTTATTTCATTGTTGTTAAGAATATACACTGCAAAATATACACCATTTAACTGTTTCCACGTGTACAATTCAGTGACATATATTCAGAAATCTTAAAAGCCCTGCCCTGCTCCCTACTCGGGGGAACCCAGCCTCAATCTCTGTCCTTTCAATTTCTTCATCTTTGGCCTTAGTGGTTGGTGTGGAAATTTGAATAATAGTCTTATTAACTGGTTTTCCTTGTAGGCATATGGATATTATCCTATCACTGACAGCATTGTACTTCAGGATAGATCTTGAAATGTTCTTCTTGACAATGAATGAGACACCATTCCTCCTTGTCATGGACTGAATTGTGTCCCCCAGAAAATGTGTGTAGCAACTTGGCTAGGTCATGATACCCAATATTGTATGATTGTGTTATCTGATATGATTTCCTTATGTGTTGTAAACTCTACCACTATGATGAGATTATATGTGATCTCCTCACGTGTTGTAAATTCTATCACTGTGATGAGGTTATACTGATGAGGTTGACAAGATTAGTGTCTTAATGCAATCTCTTTTGAGATATAAAAGAGAGAAGTGAGCAGAGACACATGGGAACCTCATACCACCAAGAAAGCAGTGCTGGGAGCAGAGGACGTCCTTTGGACCTGAGGTTCCTGCGCAGAGAATCTCCCAGACCAGAGGAAGACTGATGACATGGACCTTCCTGCAGAGACAACAGAGAAAGTGTTCCCCTGGAGCTGACACCCTGAATTTGGACTTGTAGCCTACTGGACTGTGAAGAAATAAACTTCTCTTTGTTAAAGCCATCCACTTGTGGTACTTCTGTTAGAGCAACACTAGATGACTGAGACACTCCTCAATTTGTCATTCCCAGTATAGTAGACCCTATGACTGATTCAGAATGGCCAATATCAGTCCCTTTCAGCTCACTAATACATAGGACAGCAATCTTTATGCACTCCATTTCATTTCTGATGATTTCCAATCTTCCTAGGTTCATACTTCGTACATTCCACATTCTAATTATTAATGGATGTTTTTAGCTGTTTCTTCATATTTTGCATAGTGCCACATCACTAAATGGAGGTCCCAAAAGCTTGACTCCATTGGCGTCATTAAAGTTGACTCTATTTTGAGGAGGCTGCTCTTCCCCAGTCGTCTTTTGAGTTCCTTCCAACCTGAGGGGCTCATCTTTCAACACTGTATCAGACAATGATCCATTGATATTCATAAGGTTTTCACTGGCCAGTATTTTCAGAAGTAGACTGCTAGGTCCTTCTTCCTAGTCTTAGTCTGGAAGCTCAGATGAAACCTGTCCACCATGGGTGACCCTACTGGTATTTGAATACTGGTAGCATAGTTTCCAGCATAACACCAACACGCAAGCCCCCACAGTACAACAAACTGACAGAGGCATGGGGGGTCCATAAAGATTACAGCCTTGGAATACTATTTTGCTTGGATCCCCAATCAAAGCCCATGGAAGCAGCAGTCAAGAAATCAAACGACATTGCACTGGGCAAATCTGCTGCAAAAGACCTCTTTAAAGTGTTGAAAAACAAAGATGTCACCTTGAGGACTAAGGTACACCTGACCCAAGCCATGGTGTTTTCGATCGCCTCATATGCATTCGAAAGCTGGACAATGAATAAGGAAGACTATAAGAAGAACTGATGCCTTTGAATTATGGTGTCGGTAAAGAACATTGAACATGCTATGGACTGCCAGAAGAATAAACAAATCTGTCTTGGAAGAAGTACAGCCATAAACAAATACTTTCTTTTATAAGGATCAGTACAAACCTGGTTCCTATCAGGCAGAGGTTAAAGACGTCTCAAATGTATTAATGGACCACAATCACCATGGCCTCCACCAGACTGAGTCCAGTACAACTAGATGGTGCCTGGCTACCACTACTTACTGCTCTGACCAGGATCACAACAGAGGGTCCCGGACAGAGCTAGAGAAAAATGTAGAACAAAATTCTAACTCACAAAAAAAGACCAGGGACTTCTGGCAAAATGGCGCTCTAGGCAGAAACACCACGCCGTCCCTCCACAGTAAAGATCCGAAAAACTAAGCCGAACAGAGAATACAACAATCCTGAAACCCTAAAACATCAAACGAAGACATAAAGAACTCAGCCAAGCACCAGATGGAGTGAGAAAACTGACAGAGAACGGAGAGCGAGGAAAGATTCATGCAGAGGTCCCCTACCAGATAACGCAGCACGGATCCGCCATCTTGGACTCCTATCGGATACCAGCAAACAGGGGGTACGAGAAAGCAGCTTCATGGAGCTTCCAGCGGGAGAAAAAACAACCGGTAATTTGCGATATACGCTTTCCCACCCTCTACCCTTCTTCACCCCCACTTGGCCTCCTCTGCTTCCCACGGCCACAATCTCTTGTCTGGGAAGCACCAGCCACTTGGATTCCACCCACCCAAACGGGCTGGCTCTCTGAGTGCCATTTGTTGGCTGCTGGTGTTGCTTTTTTCGACTTCTTTTGATTTATTCCTTAACTCTCACCACCTCCCCCTCCTTTTGCTCAAATACCTGGCTCCGTGTGCCATCTTTGCTTCTTCCTGAGGGGCTGCAAAACTCTGTTCCAGTGTGGAGCTGCTTCCCGGTCTGGGCTGCCGCACTGGTGGGATCCCGGGGCTTTTGTTCGTTTGGTTGTTTTGAATTGTTTGTTTTCTTTTCCTTTTCTTCAGTTGGGAGCCTTTTCTGGCCAGGCAGTGCTGCATGGCTTGGAAACCACCCCCTCAGCTTGCACAGACATGCAGAGGGATCCCTGAGAGCATTTCCTTTTTCATTGTTTTTTTTTTTTTTTTTTCCTTTTTTTTCTGTTTTTTTTGGGAGGCTTTTCTTGTTCTTCTTCTTTTTTTTTTTTAATTTGGTTTGTTTTCTTTTCTGCTTTTTGTCTTTCTTCATTACTCAGTTTCTCGTCTCTCTATATCTTCCTTCTCCTTCTGTTCCCTGAATACCTGGCGTTGTATACCTCTATGCCTTCTAGCCAGGCTGTACTGCAACACCTGAGAATGATTTCCCCAGACCTCACAGCCACACTGGTGGGATCTCTGGGAACTTTGCTGCTCTTTAACCTTTCCAATTTTTATTTATTCATTCTCTTCTTTTCTTCCTCTTCCCCTTTTTGTTTTTCTCCATTTCATAGTCTCTCATCTCTCCACTCCAACGGTAAGCTCCCCTAGCATTCTTTTTTGTTTGTATGTTTTTGGCTCCTGTTCCTCTCTCATCTCTCCCATATCCATCTTAGCTCTACACATAACAATCTCCCCACTACATCCTGCCTACCTGCACCGTGCACTTAACATCACACCACCAAGCGGTACAGGTACAGCCTACTGGAACCTGCCCTGCACTGATTACTGACCCACCCTGGTGGCTGTAGTAACTGCCACAAACAACCCATCCCAGTAACTCCTCTTCAGCTAGACCTGCCCTGCCGTACCATATCTGAGTGACTGACCCTGCCAATTGGAGAAGGAGGCGAAAAGTATCGTGCCCACAGACAAGCAAACTAAGAACACACAGCCCGCCTGCTCAGACATAGTCAAGTTTAAAAAAAAAAAAAAAAGGGATGAAACAAACAAATCTGCAGTCAATAAATGAGAAAAATAACTACTGAATGCCCCAAAGACATCAGACAATATCAAAACATTTACAAAAACAGGACAGGATGATTCCAGCAGGCGTCCAAAATAAAACACAAGATGACTTTCCAGTGGAAGAAAATGCACTACCTGATAGGGAATTCCAATCTCTAATACTCAGAATTCTCCAAAAGCTGAAGCAAAAAGCAGGCAAAAATGAGGGAAAAAATAGACAAATTCATGGAAAATACAGACAAAAAATTGGAAGAATTCAGGAAACTAATGCAGGAAGAAAATGCCAAAATAAATTCACAACTAGAAATTATACAAAAACAATTAGAAATCCAAAAGATAAACAACAAGATTTCAGAAATGGACGGTGTCATAGAAGGGCTGAGAAGCAGATTTGAAACGCTGGAAGACAGGATCAGTGGAATTGAAGACAAACACTTGGATACAACTCTGTTTCAGGAAAACTCAGAAAAAAGAACAAAGAAAAATGAAGAGACCCTGAGAGTTAATGTGGGATACAATCAAAAGCAAAAATCTTCGAGTGATTGGAGTTCCAGAACAGGGGAAGAAAACAGAAAACACAGAGAGGATCGTTGAAGAACTGCTGACAGAAAACTTCCCCAATATCATGAAAGATGAAAAGCTGGCCCTCCAAGAAGCTCAACGAACCCCATATACGAGAGACCCCAAAAGAAAATCACCAAGGCATATCATAATCACATTCGACAAAGCCAAAGACAAACAAAGAATCCTGAGAGCAGCTCGTGAAAAACAAGAAGTCACATACAGAGGAGAAACAATAAGACTAAGCTCAGATTATTCAGCAGAAACCATGCAGGCAAGAAGGCAATGGGATGACATATATAAAATCCTGAAAGAAAAAAATTGCCAGCCAAGAATAATATATCCTGCAAAACTCTCATTCAGATATGATGGTGAAATTAGGTCATTTCCAGATAAACAGAAATTAAGGGACTATGTAAAAGCCAAACCAAACTTACAAGAATTATTAAAGGGAGTTCTTCGATCTGAGGACAAACAGCTTCAGCTCACAGGCAGTATCTAGGACGCAGGATCGTACCAGCCAGATGACCAATCTAGGAAATGAACTATCAAGGACTATCCAAAACCAAAAGAAATACAACAGGGAATCAGACCAGTTAATCAGTAAATGACAACAAGACCAAAACAATAAAAGAGGGAATAAACAGCATAGGTATAGAACCTTCTAATGGAGAGGAAGGCAAGGCGATACCAAGTAATGGTAGACTGCTTCAAACTTAGAAAGATAAGGGTAAAATTCATGGTAACCACAAAGAAAGTTAACAAACATACTCATAAAAATAAAGAGGAAAAACAAAGTCTCAGCAAAAACAAAACCTACAAAAACAAAAGAAATGAAAAAAAAATCCACAAACAAAAGTATCTCAGCACAAGAGAGTAAGAAAAACAAAGAAACATAACATGGATGAAACTGGAGGACATTATGCTGAGTGAAATAAGTCAATCACAAAAGGACAAATATTGTATGAAACCTCTATTGTAAAAACCCATGAAAAAGTTCACACACAAAATTTAACAATCTTTGTTGGTTACCAGGGATGGGAGGGGTGGGGGAAAATGCTAAATAGGCAATAGATAAGTGGTATCTTGGGTGAACGGTGAGACAGTACACAATACAGGGGAAACCAGCACAACTTGTACAAGGAAAGGTCATGGAAGCTCCATAGACACATCCAAACTCCCTGAGGGACTGAATTGCTGGGTGGAGGGCTGTTGGGACCATGGTGTTGGGGAACATCTAGCTCAACTGGCATAACACAGTCTGTAAAGACAATGTTCTACATTCTACCTTGGTGAGTCGAGTCTGGGGTCTTAAAAGCCTGTGAGCAGCCATCTAAGATACTCTACTGGTCTCATCCCTTCAGGAGCAAGGGAGAATGAAGAGAACAGGGTACAAGGAAAAGATCAGTCCGAAGGACTAATGGACCACAGCTACGAAGGCCTCCACCAGATTGAGTCCAGTACAGCTAGATGGTGCCCGGCTACCACCACTGACTGTTCTCACCAGGATCATAACAGAGGGTTCTGGACAGAGCTGGAGAAGGATGTAGAACAAAATTCTAACTCATACAAAAAAGACCAGACTTACTGGCCTAAAGGAGACTAGAGAAACCCCGAGAGTATGGCCCCCAGACACCCTTTTAGCTCAGTGGTGAAGCCATCTTCAAGGTTCACCGTTCAGCCTGGGAGTGGACAGCCCCATAAAACCAAATGGGACTAATGAGGTACAGCAGTCCAGGGACAAGGTCCAGAAGGTAGAAGGGGACAGGGAAGCTGGTGATAGGGAACCCAAAGTTGAGTTAAGGACGCTGTTGATGTGTTGTGAGGTTGTTAACCATTGTCATAGGGCAACATTGTGTACTGTTAAATAAGGAACTATTTTGTTCTGTAAGCCTTCATCTAAAGTGAGAATAGAAGCACAACTTGAAGAGCATAGTCGATGTCACTGAACTGTGCATGTACAAATTTTTGAAATGGTGTATCTTTGGCTATGTATATTTTCACCAAAAAAAAAAAAAGATCGAGAAGGGAGAGGGTTGACATGTTGCGGGGTTGTTTAGCAAAGTCATAAAACAATATGTGTTAAAAAAAAAAAAAAGTAAGGACCAGACTTACTGGCCAGACAGAAACTGGAGAAACCCCGAGAGTATGGCCCCTGGACACCCTTTTAATTCAGTGATGAAGTCACTCCCAAGGTTCACTGTTCAGCCAAAGATCGGACAGGCCCATAAAACAAAACAAGACTAATGGGGCACAACAGTCCAGGAACAAGGACTAGAAGGCAGGAGGAGACAAGAAAGCTGGTAATAGGGAACTCAAGGTAGAGAAGGGAGAGCGTTGACATGTCATGGGGTTGTTAACCATTGTCATAAAACAATATGTGTACTAACGGTTTAATGAGAAACTATTTGTTCTGTGAACCTTCATCTAAAGTACAATAAAAAAAAATTTTTTTAAAGATATCCCAAATGTCCAGCTTTTCCAAGCTGCTGTACTACTCCATCATCAGCTACTCTCTCTTGTCTCAGTATTCTCCCTCCCATCTTTGGGTTCCCTAATTTCTTGCAACATCTCACAGAACTCACGGACCATATAAAGGAAATGGCTCACAAGGGTTTGGAGGCTGGCAAGTCCCAAATTCGTGGGTCAGGCATAGAATTCTCTCCATTCCTTAGTCTCTGCCCAAAGACACTCAGCTTTCTCGCTCTAAGGGCTGGGAAGCCCACTGCTGCCGGCTTCTGCTGTGGACCTCTCCTTCTTTGGTGGTGGTGGGCTCTCCTCCCTCCTCTGGAATTGGCTCTCTTTTAAGGCAAAACTGACCAATCCCCTTGGTAGGCCACCAGTACCTTATCACACAATCACCTGGGTAGGAGTTACAAGACCATGGCTATAAAGGTCACCTCCTGGCTTTTCTAGCCATAGTTCCTTCATATTTGGAGGATAACTCCCCCCTCCCAATCATTTTACCAGTCCAAAGCAGTCATTAACGATTAGTCCTTCAACAGGGCAAAGAGTCCAAAGGGTGAGTTTACTCAGGTACCAGCCACTCAGATCTGCCATGGGTTTCCATCTGATCTGGTCAGGTTCTCCAAAAGTCATCTCATATTCACTCTTTCTGGCCTCTGACAAAATTCAACTGAGAGATTATTCCTTGCTCTGAGTCCCTCAAGGCATTGGCATCATGTTAGGTTTCCCCCTGTATAACCCATTTATTCATTCCTTTACCTTCCTTCCATTTGTCATTTATTATTACCCAAATTTTTCTACCTCGGGAAGGAACATCAGGTTCAGCTGCTGTGCTAGTCCAGATTGCTGGCAGCAAGACCAGTCTAGCAAGTGCTTCCCCCTCAGTCCACTCCCATTCATGTAGGATAGGGTTACATAGGTACAACACTAGGGAGCTATCTCACCCACTAGGCAATACAGCAGTATTCACTGTCAACTCCAATTCTGCCAGATGGGGGAAAGGTACAATCCATCCCATCAGGCCCTGGGACTGCTGGCATATGTTTAGGGGTATAGTTACAGTCTCTTGCTTAGAGATCACCCCTGCTTCTGACACCTGCAGCTACATCCCTGTCTTGGAACCACAGCATCAAGCAGGAAAAAAACAATTTTAGGTGATGTGGGGAAGAACTGTACAGTGGCACCAGCATCCTCCCCCACCCCCCCTTCCCTAGATCCTCCAGAGAAGCATAGGAATTGGTCCATTGTTATCCTCCCTTTGTCCTCCTCATGTTGAGGGTGAGCACACACTCATGAAGGTGTGTAAGACAGCCCTTCATGCCTTTATCTCCCCATTTTGGATAACAAATGTTTCAATTTCCCATTCCAATTCTCCATCAAACCATTACTCTGAAGGTGGTATACAACATGGTATGTCTATTTAACGTTTCTTGGCCCATTGCTGTACCCTGTGGGCTGTGAAGTGTGTTCCTTGGTCCAGTGTTCTCCGTGGCCCAAATTGGTTCAGTATTCCAATCCCTTACTAGTATTTTTTAGCATTTGCATCTGTCACGGGATATGCAAAGCCCACTCTAGAGTATCTATTCCTGTGAGGACCTGTTTGTAGCCACCTGGTACCATCAGCATTATTGGTCCAATATAATCAACTTGCCAGCTACGTGCAGAGCCTTCCCCCCAGGAAATCTGCCCCATAGCCATCTACAACCTGTTTCTTGCTGGCAGACAGAGCAGTCCTAACTGGCATTTTGTGCCTCAGAGGGTACAAGGGGAATGTGTCTAGATTTAGCCCATCTCTGCATTGTTGCAGCACCCCCATGCCTGCTCATTTCTTGGGCCCAATTGGCCACCTCAAGTGAGCGTACCAACAGGTCCACTTGCTGACTCCAGATGTTTTCAATCAAGGAAGGGAGTTTTTCTGATGAGCATCAACATGCCCTACTCTGATGCACCCTCTAAGTTCCCAGAGTGCTTTCCATAGGTTCATGCCCCACACGGGTGTCCTCTCAATAGTCCAATTTTTCATCGCCCATTTGTCTGACCATATAGCTAGGCCGTTGGCCACTGCTCATGAATCAGTAAAAATCCAAACAAATGGACTCTCACTATTGTGAAATTCTCCCATTATGGCTAGGAAAACAGCATGCAGTTCAGCCCACTGAGCTGACCTGTTCTTACCTTCTTCAATCAGTCTTTCCATCTGCTGGTCTTAACGCAGCAGTTTTGCACATCACATGTTGTCCATGTACACTGGAACTGCCATCTGTAAACCAAGCAGCCTTCTGCCGGTCAGCAGAAAGTTGTTCACAGGGCACTGTCCATGTAGCAATGGGCTCTGGCAGCTTCTCAAATGGTTCCAGGGTAGGACCTATGGGAACAGAGGCTACCTGCTCATGGATACAGTGGATTGCCTCCCTGCATTTCTCCAGTAGCTTGTTCTTGTATAACCAATTTTCATTTTATTATGGAACTATTTTGGGTACCACCTTCTTTATTAGAGTGTTTCTCTGACCTCACCCAACATATTGTAGGTATTTCAGATCTCATGATGATTTTATGTCCTTATGTCATTGAGGCAGTCTCAATCACTGCCCAATAGCAGGTGACTACTTGCCTTTCAAATGGCATGTATTGTGCTGCAAAATCTGGAAACTTTCTAGTCCAAAATCTCAGTGGTCACCATAGGGCAGCATTCTCAGGTTTTTGCCATAAGCTCCAGTCTGTATGTGTGGCAGACACCTCCAAAATCACGTCTGAATGTGGATCATAAGGACCGAAAGACAGGGAAAGTGAAAACACTTTTTATAATTCAGATATAGTCTGCTATTGCTCTGGCCCCCATTCGAATGCAGTTTTCTTCCGAGTGATTTTATGGATGAGGGTCAGCAATATTCCCAGATGTGGAATATGCGTTCTCCAAAATCCAAATAAACCAACCAAATGTTGGGCCTCCTGCTTAGTCTTGGGGATAGGTAGCAACAACAACTTATTCTTAAGTTGCCCAAGGAATGTCACAGGTGGCTCCTGCCCAAGTTATTGCCAAGAATTTCACCATTTAGGCAGGGCCCTGGATTTATTAACCAGCCTCTGCTGGTCATGTGGGCCACCACTGTATTCAAATCAGCCCTAGCTTGTTCTTCAGTGCTTGATATTAACAAAATATCATCAGTGTAATGTATCATTTTACTTGACATCCACACCAAGTCCAAGTCTCTTCTAACCAAACTATGACAGTAAACTAGTGAATTCAGGTAACCCTGTGGCAATGTAGTAAAAGTGAGCTGGAATCCTTCCCATGTGAAAACAAATCGTGGCTGGCTTTTTTCTGAGATTGGTATGGAGAAAAAGGTATTTTCAAGATCAATCACTGAGTACCAGTCTTCATTAGGCTGCTGTGTTTTCTCTACCATTGATACCATGTCTGGAACAGCTGAAGCCACAGGTGGCACTACTTTAGGCCTGATGATCTACTGTCAGCCTCCATGAGCCTTCTGCCTTTTTCACAGGCCATACAGGGCTGTCATACAGAGAATTTGTTGGCACCAATACTCCAGCCTTTAGCTTGCCTTTAATTAAGGCAGTAATCTCCTTTTGTCCACCAGGTATCCTATACTGTTTCAAATTAACAACCTGAGCGGGTTCGGGCAATTCTAATGGTTCCCATTTAGCATGTCCAATCAATACTGGTCTAAGGGCCGACTTACATGCCTTCAGTTTTACAATATCAGGTAGAGGGAGTGTTCCCCAATTAGACATAATATCCATACCAATAATACACTCAGGCAAGGGGAATGCAACTACTTCATACAAGATCTGTTTAAATCTTGCAATTCTCATCCAAACTTTCACCTTAGTCCCATCAACCACTGCATCCTCATGTCCCCCCAGTCTAACCTTAGGCCCCTTCAAGATTTTATTGACAGGTTTTGGAATTACAGTACATTGAGCTCCTCTGTCCAGGAGCCCCAAGAAAGTCTCTTCTCCACCCCTGGGGCCATTTTGCCCACACATGTGCATATGGCCTTGGGTCCCTTGCTGGGGGCTGGACCAGAAGACCTTGGCCCCCTCATCAATACTTATCTTGATCAACCAGCTGAGCCTCTGCTTCAAATGGTCGCAGCTGGGAACTCCCATCATTAAATACCTCCCGGCTGGGGTGAATAGGTTAGGCTTGTTTAGGCCTCTTTAACACTGGGGGATGGCAAGGAATTTCCACTGGTCCACCTAACCTCCTGCAGTCTGCCTTAGAACCTTTGTCTCAACTCCATCAATGTCCACTACGTTAATCCCATTTCTTAGTAACCATCTAAAAATCTCTTTCCTGCTGGGGTAAGTTCTTTCTCCATTGCCCCTTCCCATTCTCCTATAAATCACCCTTACATTTCTTGCCCATGGGAGGAAGCTATGCCAACAGATCGGACAAGGCTTCTCAGACTGTTGCTTTGTTTTACAGTAGCAAGGTTACATGGGGTGCCCAAGTAGAAGCAGCTCCCTTGATTACCATATCTACCATGACCTATGTAAGGAACATACTCATTGGATGAATATCACGATCACCATAAAACCAATCCAGCATGGCTTGCATAGGCAGCACATCAGATGCTTCCTCTGGAGTGTTCCACTGGGTATTTAGAGGCGGAAAGGGGCAGTTTCCCTTCTCAGGGTAAACAAATCTCACCACAAATTTTATCCAGTCTATTAGGCAGAGCATCCCCTCTAGGTTAACCTGCTGCGTAAGTGGATCTTCTTTCATCATTCGTGACTGTTCCATAGTGAGTTGTGGGTCTTGCATTAGCCCAAACATACTCTTCCATTCTGCAGCATTCAAAACTAAAGACACTACCCCTGAATTAGTCACTCTCACGATCCACTTTAGTAACAGATCCTCTGGAAGCTGACAATATCGACCTACAAATTGAAGCAACTCCTTTACACTACACCCCCTGATTTCTACAGTTTCTTGGTTTTGCCCATTTCCCTCCCAGACTACCTTCTTGGTGGCCAACGGTTGTAGAGGAATTGCCTGTTGTTCCGAACTGATTTACCCTTTCGGGGTAGGCCCTGAGACTAGTGGTCTTAGCTCTGACTGGGCCGGATTTGGGCTTGGTTCAGTGCTAAAATCACCACCTACATTCTTTTTCCCTGTCATTGCATTGATTACAGATAACAGAAACCAAGGAATTGTCTGCCTGATGCTTTCCTTATTGCTCTGTATTTCCATATGCATCCAACCAGCCAACTCCTCAGGAGTTAGATACACCCTTCCTAAATCCTCTGAACAGTTCTGCCTTGGGTAACTGACTGTAACATAACAGCTGCTTCAATCCACAGGTGTTTTTTACCCCATCCAGAAATCAAAGGTTTTTCATTCTCCCGTTTATCCCTTTTTGCTAAAACCACATATTCCAGTGAGTCTGGGCCGTTGTAGCAAAATCCATCATTCTGACACCAACTAAACAAAGAATTTCTAAGGATCAGCACAAACCTGGTTCCTATGAGGATGAGGTTAAAGATGTCCCAAATGTCTAACTTTTCCAAGCTGCTATACCACTCCATCATCTCTAACATCAACTACTCCCTCACCCCTCAGTACTCTCCCTCCCATCTTTGGGTTCACTATTTCTTGCTACATTTCACAGAACTCACAGACCATATAAAGGAAATGGCTCACGAAGTTTTGGAGTTTGGAAAGTCACAAATTCATGGGTCAGGCATACACTTCTCCCTGGCCATCAGTCTCTGCCCAAAGGCACTAAGTTTTCTCACTCCATGGGCTTGGAAGCCCACTACTACTGGTTTCTGCTGCAGGTCTCTCCTTCGGTGGTAGTGAGCTCTCCTCTTTGCTCTGGCATTGGCTCTCTTTTAAGGAATAACTGACCAATCCCCTTGGTGAGCCACCATTGCCCTATCACACAATCACCTGGGGGTGAGTTACAAGACCATGGCTATAAAGGCCACACACAAAAGTAATTAATCCACAAGCCAGAATGCTCATTAGAAGTAAGGATGGCAAGACTGTGTCTCACATACTTTGGACATGTTATCAGTAGGGACCAGTCCCTGGAAAAGGACATCATGCTTGGTAAAATAGAGGGTCAGCAAAAAAGAGCAAGACCCGACACAGTGGCTGCAACAATGTGCTAAAACATAGCAACGATTGTGAGGGTGGCGCAGGACTGGGCAGTGTTTCATTCTGTTGTACATAGAGTTGCTATGAGTTGGAATTGACTTGACGGCACCTAACAACAACAACAACTAACAGGGTTGCACAGCCAATTATTGTAAATGCTGTCAATAAGTTGTATTCCTGTAAAACACTGAATTGGCGAAAGTTGTGTGATAGATATATTTATAACAATGACCAAAAAAAAAAAAAGAGTAGCTGCTGAGGTTGCTTCTGTACAACCAAAAACCTCATGGAATTTGGTTCCTTGGTTTGGAGGTTTAGGGTCATGGTTTCATGGGACATCCCAGTTAATTGGCCAAATAACATGTATAGTACTTCTGTTCTACCTCCTAGTTTGTTGTGTAGTGCCCGAGGTCTTAAGAGCTTGCAAGCAGGCATCCAAGGCACAATTGGTCTCTATTCCCCCGGAGAAATAGAGAAAAGAAAATCAGGAATAGGAGACTATGAAATGTGTGGCTAATTGCCATGAGACCAGCAGAACTGGATGGTGCCTGGCTACCATTACTGAACATTTTGATCAAAGATTCTATAAAAAAAATCCTGATCAAAAGGGGGAAAATGTAGACCAGAATTTCAAATTCTCATGGACTCCAGACTTTCTGGAGCCACGGAGGTTGTGTGAACCCCTGAAACTACTGCCCTGAGATGATCTTTATACCTTAAACAAACAATATCCTTAGAGGGCTTTTAATGGCTAATTATTTGGAAGCAGATTGCCAGGTTTTTCTTCCGAATGCCTCTAGGTGGACTTGAACCTTCAACCTTTCAGTTACCAGCTGAACACTTTAATAGTTTGTACCAGCAGGGACTCCGTATTACTGATAAGGTGTACAATATGAGGCTTCCATTTCATTGGGAGTTTAAGGTGTTATGGTACAATTGCTAACATTTTACTGGGCTTATTATATACAAGCCCTGTTCTAAGTGCTGTATGGGTATTAACACCTTTTATCCTCAGTGAAGTACTTACTACCAGGTATTATGGATAATTGTGTCCTCCAAAAACATGTGTTGTAAATCCTAACCCCTATACCTGTGGATGTAATCCCATTTGGGAAACGGACTTTCTCTGTTATGTTAATGAGACATTCTCTGTTTAGGGGGTTTCTTAAACCCATCACCTTTGAGGTTCAAAAAGAGCAGATCAGGCACAGAGACAAGGAAGCTCAGAGGTAGGAGACAGATGCCACATGAAGATCACCAAGGAACCCAGGAACAGAAGCTGAAAAGAGACAAAGACCTTCCTCCAGAGCCGGTGACCTGAATTTGGGCTTCTGGCCTCCTAAGCTGTGAGAAAATAAATTTCTGTTCGTTAAAGCCACCCATTTGTGGTATTTGTCATGGCAGCACTATGAAATCAAAACCCTCAGTAAAGTAGGTGCTATTATTATTCCCATTTTACAAGTAAAGAAACTGCCCCCCAGCAAGATTAAGTAATAAGCTCAAAATCACACCAGGTCAAGGTTTGCCCTCATAACCAGTATTCGGTACTCTCAGCCTAATAATGGGGGACTGAACTGGAAGTTTGGAGGCCTGTATTCCAGACCCATCTCCACTACTCACCAGTTATATGACGTTTATAAGTTACATTCGCTCAACAAAGTATAGTTGAGTCTCAGTTTCTTCACCTGAAAAACGAGGGTTCTACAGCAGCCCTGTTGACTGCCCCGAGTTATGGTTCGAAAAGTGGGAGCATTTTCAAAGCTGTAAGACACTACATGCATTAGAGATGTTATATCCTAATTATTCCACAGTTTTGGCTATTGAAGTGGGCCAATTAGGAAATTCACTGAATTGTGGCTCAGATGACTGTATTTTGCCCCTGAAATAGAATTCCCTTTTGAGTTGTAATTAAAATTAACAGTATTTTTTCCATATGAAATAATTGGTTTAGTTCGGATAATGAGCCACAGTTGTAGAATGACTGTGATCCTTTTGAAGCCCATTATGCAGATGAATTACCTTTGAAATCACCTCAGAGACATTAACTACTCATAAAAAATGAGTTTCTTACTTGCTCATAATAATCATCATCTAGCAATTTGCAGCATCAAATTTTGATGTTTTGAAACCCACTGTGGTGGTTGTTAGGTGCTGTGGAGTCATACCATGGCTTGGGTCAGGTGCACTTTAGTCCTCAAAGTGATATGTTTGCTTTTTAACACTTTAAAGAGGTCTTTTGCAGCAGATTTGTCCATTGGATTATGGAAAGCATTGAATAACAATAATAATCATTGATTTTTAAAAAAACTATTCTCCCTTAATTCTCTAGAGAAGAAATGGTCCTGTATGCTTTCTTTGTTGCCTTGTTTTTAGTGGCTGCTGTTGTGTTTCTGAGCAGGTAGCTCTGTATTTTTTGTGCTCTCCTGAACGTTAAGTAGGTAGTGCCTAGGCAGCTTACAGCGATTTGGGCTGACTCAGGACTAGGCAGGCTGCATGCTTCCTACTGTGTTGTCAGAGAATACCTGGTGTGAATGCGCCCCAGAATGGTGAGGCACATGACGCACAACATCACCCTCTTCCCTTGTATTAAGTTTGTGATCTCCCCCATGAGTCGAAGATTGACTCAGCAGAAGTTGATTTTGGTTTTTGATTATTTCTTCCGTTGGTGATCAAGAGGAGACTTTTCCCTACTTTTAATTGGGATGTTGGGGTAATTAAGGAACTAAGCTAGAGTCAAGGAAAATTTGCTTTTAATGTGAAGTTCTCATTAACCCTATAATATTGTACACAAAATTAAAGAGCCAGTGAATAGAAGTTCTAAATGCCTTTAAGAATCATTGTCCGAACTTAAAATATCTTGATAGTTTTTGATGTTTCCCTTTCTTATTTATCCCCCAGAGAGTAGAACTCCCTGAAACTCTTTAGTCAGTTTCGTAGTCTCTGAGGAACCCCCTCCCTGTCCTGTTTACCATCAGCTCCCATATTCATGGGATATGATTCACTGAGGTGAGCAGCCAGACTATTTTCATTGCAGTGATTCTAAGACAGACTGAACACAGAGCTGGGTAAATTCTGTGACTTTGTTTTAGTTCCATGTTCTTTATGGTGTTTCCCAACTATACTCCAAAGCCCTTTATTTAAAAAAAAAAAAGAAAGAAAAGAAAAGTTATTTTTGCCAAGATGGTTTTCAATACTCATACAGCATGCAAAGTATGCTTGTTCACCCGAGTTTGAAAGTAAATGGTCAGAAATAACTGCTAGCTGCACTGTAGATATTTAGAAGAATGTTTTGTATACAGCAAAGCTTAGTAATGATATCGAGTGATGAGAATTCAAATTCAATAAATGTGTTTATTTGGGCTGATAAAAGCGCTTTGAAACTCAAGATTTTGAGCTTGTTTCATGTTCATATAACTAGTTTCTTTCTCAGGTGAAGAAAAGTGTGAGGTGAAATTTACAGGGCTCTGTTTTGAGTGTTGTCTTAGTTAACTAGTGCTGCTATAACAGAAATATCACAAGTGGATGGCTTTAACAAAGAGAAATTTATTCTCTCAGTCTAGGATGTAGAAGTCTGAATTCAGGGTGCCAGCTCCAGGGGAAGGCCTCCTCTGTCTGTCAGCTCTGGCGGAAGGTCATTGTTATCAATCTTCCCCTGCCCTAGGGGTCTCTCAGCCTAGGGACCCCAAGATCAAAGGACGTACTCTGCTCCTGGCACTACTTTCTCGGTCGTATGAGGTTGCCCTGTCTTTCTGCTCACGTCTCTCTTTTATATCTCAAGAGATTGACTTAAAATACAACCTAATCTTGTAGATTGAGTTCTGCCACATTAACATAACTACTTCTAATCCTGCTTCATTAAAATCATAGAGGTAGGATTCCCAACACACAGGAAAATCACAACAGATGACAAAATGGTGAACAACCACACAACACTGGGAATCATAGCCTAGCCACGTTGATATACATTTTTGGGGGACACAGCTCAATCCATAACATTCCACCCTTTAGCCCCCCAAATTAATATCCTTGCCACATGTAAAACATATTCACCCCATCATATCATAGCAAAAGTCTTAAATGAACACCAAGTCCAAAATCCAAAAATTCTTCTTCATCTGTGAAATCTAAAATACAAGTTACGTGCTTCCAAAGTACACTGGTGAAACAGGCACAAGCTAGACATTTCCATTACAAATGGGAGAAATTGGAGGGAAAGAAGGGATAACAGGCAGCAAGCAAGTCAGCAGAACACATTACATTAGTTCTCAAAGCTTGAAAATAATCCTCTGATCTCTGAGACCATTTAGACAATGGCCCTACCCTCCAGACTCTAGATACTGGCCACACTCTCTGGTGAGTGGAGACCCCTTGTCCCTGGGTGTCAGCTCTGCCTTCCAGGCCCACTGGAATGGCAACTCTGCTCCCTCAAATTTGGGTGGCCCCATTCTCCTAGTCCAACTGAGTGGCAACTCCATCCTTTGAGACCCCAGAGATCATGGCCCTACCCTTTGAAACTGAGGCAGCTCTGCTTCCTGTGTTCCTTGTCTCTTCAGCTTCTGCCCCTGCTGGGGCAAGTGTTCCAAAACTCTTCAGCTCCACCAATAAGTGCCTGGAGGCACCCTACTCCACCAGCAAACTCTGGCCAGAAGGCACTCAGTTCTCTTGCTCCATGATCAGTAAGCCTAGCTCCACTGATTAAGTGCTCGGAGGCACCCTACTCCACCAGGAAGCCTCCTGCCAAAGGCACCAGCTCTCTTGCTCTGTGGGTGGGCTCCAGCGCTGTCTTGCACTGGTCTCCTCGTTCTGCTGCTGCTTCTCGCCATCTGCACTATCTCCAGTGAAGCAGGTCTTCTCACTTCCCTCTGAGTCCTTACCAGAATTGTCTTTGATATCCATAATTTCACCAACAGTCTCTTCAAGGCATTCTAGGGTTTTGCTGCTAAGCACTTTAAAACTCTTCCAGCCTCTATCCATTCAGTTTCAAAACCACTTGTACATTTTAGGTATCTGTTAGACTGACACCCTACTCCTGGTACCAAATTCTTAGTTAACTAGTGCTGCTATAACATAAATACTACAAGTGGATGGCTTCAACAAAGAGAAATTCTCTTACAGTCTAGGAGGCTAGAAGGCTGAATGCAGGGTGCCAGCTCCAGGGAAAGGCCTTCTCTCTCTGTCAGCTCCGGGGGAAGGTCCTTGTCATCAATCTTCCCCTGGTCTAGGAGCTTCTCATCACAGGGACCCCAAGTCCAAAGGACATGCTCTGCTCCTGGTACTACTTTCTTGGTGATATGAGGTCCCCCTGTCTTTCTGCTCACTTTTCTCTTTCATATCTCAAAAGAGATGAACTCAAGACTCAACATAATTACATAGATTGAGTCCTGCTTCATTATCATAGAGATAGGATTTCCAACACATAGGAAAATCAAGTCAGACGACAAAATCACATCAGATGATCACATCAAGCTGACACACATTTTTGGGCAACACAACTCAATCCGTAACAAGTATGATCCAAATGATTCCCTAAAAGTTGCTGCTACTTTGACTGTAGCCTTCATGTGTTCTTCTTTGTGGTTTCTAGATAATGATATATCAAGGAACCCAGGATTCTTACCAGAGAAATTCAGGATTATTTTCCAGGCCCTGTTTAATAACTAGGAGTCCCTGAGCAGCACAAATGGTTAAGTGCTCAGCTACTAACCAAAAGGCTGGCAATCCTGAATCCACCCAGAGGTGCCTCCTAAGAAATGTCTCACAATCTACTTCTGAGTGATCACAGTCATTGGAAACCCTATGGAGAGCTGTTCTACTATGACACACATGGTGTCCCCATGAGTTGAAATCAACTCGATGGTAGCTGCTATTTATTTTTTAAACAACAGCTACACAAAAATAATCCATGAGTGAAGGAGCCTGTCTGGTGAATGATGTAAACTTTTGAAATGTGCACACTTTTTAAAGTAAGAACAAAAGAGCCTTTGTTTTTTAAGTATAGTTTAATAACAGCATCCTGAAGCATTCTTTTATTAGCTCTCCTGCATGAGCATGAAGTATTTGGATAAGGCAAAAGCCTTTCTAGAACAATCGACTAGCACAAATGATGGATATTTATCTGCCACAAGATATGTTTCAGTTTCTGGACCTAGCTCATTGTTGTTAGCTGCCATTGAGTAGGCCCCCAACTCATGGTGGTCCTGTGTGCAACTGAAGGAAACGCCATCAGATCCTGTTCCACCCCCATTATCAGTTGAGGATCAGACCATTGTGATCCACAGAGTTTTCATTGGCTTATTTTTGGAAGTACATCACCAGGCCTTTCTCCCTAGACCATCTTAGTCTGAAGCACCACTGAAACCTGTTTAGCTTTATAGCAACACACAAGCCACCACTGACAGATAGGTGATGGCTGTGTATGACATGCATTGGCCAGAAACTGAACCTGGGTCTCCTGCATGGAAGGCGAGACCTAGCTACCTGCTCTTTATTCCTTCCGGGTATATTCTAGCCCAGCACCTGTGCTGACTGCAGCTTCATCATAAGACATGTCATCTTTGCTCTGCACAAGCCCGCTCACTTCTGGAACACTTCCACAGCCACCCGTCAGGTACACTCACCTCACAGGGATCCCAATGACACTTTTCTCTCTCCGCCAGCTCTTGCTTCCCATTCATCCCACCCTAGTGCAGCACACCCCAATACCTAGTTTCCCCAAACCTCACTCACAGACTACATATTTAAAAGGACTTCATTCTCTGGAGTTTTGTAGAAGCTGGAAGCTCAGCTGGAGCTGTCAACCAGAGGCCTTGCTTCTCCTCCACAGGGCTTCGCAGGGTTCTGCTCAGCAGCAGCCAAATTCCAAGCAGGTCTGATCAAACAGGACAAGTTTTGAGGTAGTCTTGTGCTACAAGGATCAGATCTGAATTGTTTGGTTCAAAAGTACAGGATGCTAGGGCAGTTCAAAGAGAAAGATACTGTCGGATAAAATTGCTAAACCTAAACCCTGGTTGCATAGTGGTTAAAGGCTACAGCTGCGAACCAAAAAGTTGGCACTTCAAATCCACCAGGCACTCCTTGGAAACCCTATGGGGCAGTTCTACTCTGTCCTTTAGGATCACGATGAGTCACAATCGACTTGACGGCAATGTTGCGTTTTTTTTGGTAAACAACAGAAAAAGTTATACATGATTTTGAATCATTTGTTTCAACAAAGCAGCCCAAGAAAAGAATGCCAACAAGCCTCCACCTTGAAAAGGAGGTGAATTAGCTCTTCTCAAGGAATTTAGGATTCCTCTGGCCCTACGATGGGTTGGTAATCAAATACTGTGAGGAAAGGAAAATCTGAGCTGGATGCCTAAAGATATAAAAAAGGTGGGAGTCTTTTTTAATGTATATAAGTCTTAAGGACAGGTGGGAGGCATGTACTATCTTAAGACTGTGGGATTGCCTTTCAGAAAGGAGAAGTGGCAAAAGGAATCCAGGCCCATTGGAGTCCACATTGAGGAAGAGCCCTAAACGACCAGATGGTGGTCAACCAGATCATGGTATGTTGTTGTTCTTACGTGCCATCAAGTCGGTTCTGACTGCGAGGGACCCTAGGTACATCAGCACAAAACACTGCCTGGTTCTGTGCCATCCTCACAGTCATTGTTATGCTTGAGCCCATTGTTGCAGCCACTGTGTCAATCCATCTCATTGAGGATCTTCCTCTTTTTCGCTGACACTCTGTTTTACCAAGCGTGATGTCCTTCTCCAGGGACTGGTCCCTCCTGATAACATGTCCAAAGTATGTGAGATGAAGTCTCACCATTCTCACTTCTAAGAAACATTACGGCTGTATTTCTTCCAGGACAGATTTGTTCATTCTTCTGGCAGCCCACGGTATATTCAATATTCTTCTCCAACACCATAATTCAAAGGTGGTAACTGTTCTTCAGTCTTCCTTAGTCACTGCCCAGCTTTTGCATGCATATGAGGCAACTGAAAACACCATGGCTTGGGTCAAGCGCACCTTAGTCTTAACGTTGACATTTTTGCTTTTTAACACTTTAAAGCGGTCTTTTGCAGCAGATTTGCCCAATACAATGTGTCGTTTGATTTCTTGACTGCTGCTTCCATAAGCCTTGTGGATCCAGGTAAAATGAAATCCTTGACCACCTCAGTCTTCTCTCCATTTATCATGATGTTGCTTATTGGTCCAGTTGTGAGGATTTTTGTTTTATATTGAGGTGTAATCCATACTGAAGGCTGTAGTCTTTGACTGTGGACACTGTTAAAAGTAATGGCCTCAGGAGGGAAAATGGAAAAGCAGGCAAGAGGGTCTGAAGAAGCCTGGAGGAACGGTGGGGATGGTGGCTGGGGGGGGGGGGGGGCGGGCCCGAGGGATGAGGGATGGAGCTGGGTCTGGCATCCAGGGACATTTAGAAGGCATCAATGCTCCGGTTGGCGGGACCACCAACTCCAGTCCTCCAGAGAGCTCGTAGCCTGGGGATCCAAGGCCTAGCGGGACCCAGAAGGCTGCCAGTGTATGCAGTTCGCTCTACATGACAGCAGGGATACCAAAGCAGACGTCAGAGAAAACGCCCGTCACGATGGCTCCTACCTCTCTTCGCTGCCTTGACCCGAGCCCTCCACCAGCATTAGACTAAGGGAAGGACGGTGACTTGGGCACCTAGGTACCAATCACGGAGGAAGAAGGCAGACAGACAAAGGCAACCCAGGGCTGAAGGTGCTATTTCGGGGGCTTTTCCACCTAGGAGGCAGTAAATTCCCCACACACGTGAAGAAAAACCTGGATGATACCTCTAAAGGCTGCATCTCAGGGCATCAGGTGACCTGTCTGGGCCTAGGTGTCTCACGTGACCCACGGTCCTGGTGAAAGAGCACACCAGTAGGCACTGTCCTAACGAGTCACGTGGGTCGGCTGATGGAAGGTCCCAGTCAGGTGCTCCCTCCCGGCTGTTCCGCACAGGATCCGAGCTAAAGCAACTGCCTGGAAGTCTTCCTGCTGCTTGGGAAATGGATTGACCCAGTCCTCACAGAGCAGGGCCAGAAGGAGGAGCTAATGCAGAGACATCCGCAGGTTCATTTAGGGCAGTACCGGCTGGAGTCCACGTACCCGACTTGGTGACAGGCTTCCAGGCTGGTTCCAGATCAGTGACGTTAGAGGGAATCACTACAGGTGTTGCCAGCCTCTGGCCTGGCTTGGCTAGGAGAGATGGACTGGTGTGGCATGTCCCCTTCAGCCCTGTTGCCCGGAGCCTCTGCAGGCTTCTCTGCAAAGTCGGGAAGCTCTGGGTGGGCTTAGGTGTCCTGTGCGGACCCATGACAAGGGACACATAAGCAGTGTCCGTGCTGTAAGCCTCAGGGAGCTCAAATGCGGTGTGTTCACAGCACCTGCTCCGAGCACGCCCCAACCCCGCAGGTGTGAACCTTCAGATGGGAAACTGAACAGAAAACTGCTCAGAACACTTGCACCGAGACCAGTTTGGGCTGAAATTGAGAAAACTGGAATGCAGATGCGTCCTGTTTCCATTCAGTGTTATCACAGTCAGGTTGTTACCTTGTTGGGTTTTTGCACTTTAATGTCAGCCCTTCAAGGTGTCCAGTTTAGGTCTTTTGCTCTTCCAGAGACAGATGGTCGAGTGTCCCAAAGGTTCAGCAAAGATAAAATGAATTTTCCTAACCGCCTGAAGTGTTCAGCTGCCAGGTCCCTGTGGCGCTTTCCTCCCTAGTGTTCCCAGCTAAGAAAGATTAGCCAATCCTTATGTTAAGTCAACGGATTTGAGCGGAGCTTAATCGCTAAGTTTCCTATTTCAAGTTATACTGTACTTTGCTTGATATAAAGAGACCACTGCAATGCTATAAAACTCTAATTACAGCTTATTTTAATAATCGAATGCCTCTGGCCTCTAGTCCCAGATGTTTTCTTGGTCTTGAGGGGCACATTGAGGACAAAGGAAACATAGTATTTTCATGGTTCAAAGGCAAAAATATTGTTTCCTCCACACACCCACACAACTTGAGAATTTGCCCTACCTTAGCACACGACTGGGTGTATACGCCTAACAAGCTGTATGCTATCAGGCATCCAACTCTACTTCAGAGCCAAGCTGACATGAGTGATTAGACTTAGAGCAACGAGTAATAAACACAGTAACGCTAACTCGTGGTGGCCTCACGTGTCTCCGAGCAGAAGCGTGCTCCACAGGGTTTTCAATAGCCGATGTTTCAGAAGCAGACTGCCAGGTCTTTCTTCTAAAGTGCCTCTATTCTCAGTGCTTTATGGGGATAGCTTTACATTAACAGCTCAATGAGATAGGACTATCATTGTTCCATTTTACAGCTGAGGAGGCTGACAAGTTTTCAAATTTTTGTATTTAAAAATTCTTTCAATTAAGTTTTTCCTTCTTGGAAATGTATTCAGTCACTTGATCCATTCTATTATCTATGAAAAGGAAGGTTATCCAAATAAAGTGGTGACAATTCCAATAAGGCAATAATGATGACAAGGGGCCCTTGCGGTTAAGCGCTTGGCTACTAACTAAAAGCTGGGCAGTTCAAACCCACCAGCGGCTCCCTTGGAGGAAGACGTGGCAGTCCAACTCTGTAAAGACTACAGCCTTGGCAATCCTGTGGGGCAGTTCTACTCTGTCCTATAGGGTTGCTATGAGCCGGAATCGATTAGACCACAATGTGTTTTTTGGGTTTGGTTTGTCTTTTATCTAAGTTCAACATGTTGAAAACACTTATGAATCAGCCTAACACATTGGGCAATACATTTTTTTTTTTTGAAGGAACGAATGGATGAATGGCCCAGCTATGTGAGGTTCAGTGGTCAAAGACATGATTCATCTGCGCAGTGCAAGTTGGTTGTTGTTGTTAGGTGCCATCGAGTCAGTTCTGACTCATAGTGACGCTATGTACAACAGAACAAAACACTGCCCAGTCCTGCACCATCCTCACAACTGTTCCTATGTTGGAGCCACTGTGTCAATCCATGTCACCGAGGGCTTCCTCTTTTTCGCTGACCCTCTACCTTACTAAGCATGATGTCATTCTCCAGGGACTGGTCCTTCCTGATAACACGTCCAAAGTACATGAGACAAAGTCTTGCCATCCTCACTTCCAAGGAAGGAACATTCTGGCTGTACTTTTTCCAAGGCAGATCTGTTTGTTCTTCTGGCAGTCCATGGCTTGCATATTCAACCTTCTTGGCCAACGTCGTAATTCAAAGGCATCAATTCTTCAGTCTTCCTTATTCGTTGTCCAGCTTTCACATGCATATGAGGTGACTGAAAATATTATGACTTGAGTCAGGCCCACCTTAGTCCTCAACGTGACATCTTTGCTTTTTAACACTTTAAAGAGATCTTCTGCAGTAGATTTGCCCAATGCAATATGTCATTTGATGTCTTGACTGCTGCTTCCATAGGCATTGACTACTTCAATATTTTCTGTTCATCATGATGTTGCTTATTCATCAAGTTGGTAGCTCTCTGCATATATTGTTCTTGGATCTGCAGCTAAAGGTGATGTTCTTTCACACTGCACCATGAAGTAAAGCATTAGCACACTTGATCACAGTATCAGGAGTTACCACAAGTGGACCTCCAACTTTTTCTTAATAGGTCAGCAAACTTAACTCTTTAAAGGAATTACTCTCAAAACTTCTGCAACTAAGGGCAAGAGGTTTAGTGATTCTTTTTTTTTTTAAATCCAAACCTAACCTTAGGTTTAACGTTTAAGGAACGCTAGTGGTTAGCAGCCGAGCTCTTAACCACCGTGCCACCAGGGCTCCTGCAAAAGACAAACAGTCAGCTATTTATTTAAGCATCTCCTTAGAAGTATTACGTTGTCATGACATTTGAAGTCATCTCAAACAGCCTTATCAGAATCTGCCAAAACGAACAGGAATTTCGCTCTTGCATGGGGCAACTTCACTGTGAAACGGTCTTCCTAGGGTTAACACAACATTCTTGTAACGATCGGATCTAAACTGGCCACCACGGAAAGAGGGAAGGCGACCACACCGGTCAACATCATGCATTACACACGCCCGCCCCCCCGCCGCCCCATTCTTTTTCTGGCTCTCGCGAGCGCGCCGAGCGCAGACCACCTTCCCCCCAACCCTCTGGAGAAGCTATCGCTATAGTCGCAGCCAAAGCACTCGGAAACGCCTTTGTCCCACCGGCCCCTGCCTCCTCCGACAGCCAGTTCCCGGGCCGCATTCTTCCCTGGCGCGCTGGAAGCCTGGCGCGCGTCCGGATCCAGGAGAAGTAGACGTGGTGTCGGGAGAGTTAATTATCCAAGCGGCAGGTGTTTGCTGCGCATGCGCCAACGGACGCTGGCCCAAGGCGGGCGGGGAGGTCGGGCGGCCGAGAAGGCGCAAGCACCGCACAGGCTGGTACCGTCTCGCGCAAAGTCGTGAGCGACGCGGATGTCACGTGACAACTGGAGGCGGAAGTCTGTCACGTGGCTCTGTGCGTGGGGAGGCGAGGTGGGGAGCGTTACCGTAAGCGAGTCACATGAGCCTCTGTCAGGTTTTGCGTCGGCTTCCTTGTTCTGGTACCGTCGCCGCCTGCGTCACCTAAGCTGGCACCGTCCCTGCGCATCTTCTCGATCACTGGTGCCTGGCACGCACCTTTCCTCGCAGAGGGGAACGATGTTTGAACGGGGCGGGGGGTGGGGAGGAAGAACAGGAAGAACAGGTGCATAGGGTACTGCCCGAAAGCCGGCAAGGGAATACTAGGACTTCATGTGTCCAGCAATGCAATAGCTTCCCTGTTAGGAAGCTTCCCTGTGGGGAATAGTTTCCCTGTGGGGAATCTGCGGGGCAGTGACGAAGGGGCGCTTGCATGTCGCGCGGGCACCCTTGGCTTGATACGACCGCGTCTCCTGTGGCCCGGGATCCTGCGATGCAGTTCCCGGCATGGACAAGTCCCGCAAAAGGACTTTTATGTCCATGTGCAGGAAAGTACAAAGCTGAATACTTCCATCGCTTAAATTGGAAGAGCAGTCCAAAGTCTTTCCACAAAGCAGACCCCAGGCCACCATTGCTTCCCTGTGAAATTCATGCGAGGGACACATAATCTCAGTCTTAAATACTTCCAGAAAAAAATAGGGGAGGGGGACAAAAATAGAATTTCTCAACTTTTTATGAGCCTAGTAGCATAACCTTGATAAGAAAACCTGACAAGGACAGCAAATGAAAGGAAAATTGCATGCCAATTTTGTTCATGAATGTAGATGCAAAAATCCCTAAATATTAGACAAATAGTATTATGTACAATTTCTACTAATGTTTAATCATTAGAAAATAAATCACTAAAATTCAAGATTTTAGTAGATTAATGGAGAAAGATATTATCATCTCAATAAATGTATAAGAAATGATTAAATTCACCACCTGTTGATGATAAAAACATGGAAAGCCAGTAAAAGATGGGAAATTAATCTGATAAAGGATATCTGCAAAAAGAAAAACAAAGCTTCCTACTCAGTGGTAAAAGATGGAAAGCTTTCAGATCAAAAAATGGTAATGATGTCTAAAATGTTTACTACACTAGAGGTCTTCCACAGTATGAAAAAAAATAAGGCTTAATAAAGAAGAAAATTATCATTACTAAAAATTTTGGTTGTGCATGTAGAAAATGCAAGAGAATATACAAATAAATCATGAATTTGCCTTTTCCATAAATTTGTCTATTTTTTCCTCATTTTTGTCTCCTTTTTGCTTAAACTCTTGGATGATTCTGAATATTAGAGATTTGAATTCCCCATCAGTTAGGTCTAGTGCCTTTTCTTCTACTGGAATGTCATCTGGTGTTTTATTTTGGACACTTACTGGAACCATCCTGTCCTGTTTTTGTCAATGTTTTGATATTGTCTGCTGTCTTCAGGGCATTCAGAGATTATTTTCCTCATTTATTGATTATAGATTTGTTTCTTTCATTCTTCTTTTTTGTTTTATTTGGTTATGTCTGAGCAGGCAGGCTGTGCATTCTTTGTTGTTTGCTTGTCTGTGGGCACAGTACTTTTCACCTCCTTCTCCAATGGGCAGGGTCAGTCGCTCAGGTATGGTACAGCAGGGCAGGTCCAACTGAAGGGGAGCTGCTGGGATGGATTGTTCGTGGCACGTACCAAGGCTGACAGTGCAGATCGGGAATCAGTGCAGCGCAGGTTCCAGTAGGCCGTGCGTGTGCTGCTTGGAAGTTTGATGTTCAGTGCACAGTGCAGGAAGGCAGGAAGGAGGGGGTAGATGGTGATGTATGGAGCTAAGATGGGTATGAGAAAGATGAGAGAGAGGAGAGAGGAACAGGAGCCAAAAACATACACACAAGCAAAAAGAGTGCTAAGTGAGCTTGCTATTGGAATGGAGAGATGAGAGACTGAGAAATGAGGAAAAACAAAAATGAAAAAAAAAAAGGGTAAAAGAAAAAAATGAATAAATCAAGAAATTGGAATTGAAGAAAGACAAAAAGGGAATAAGGGAGAGAAGAAAACAAAACAAAGAAACAAACAAAAAACCAAAAACAAAAGCAAGAAAAAGGAAATGCCCCCAGGGATGTCCGTGTGCATCTGCACAGAGTAAGGGAGTAGCTCCCAAGCCGTGCAGTACTACCCAGCTAGAAGGGGCTCCCAAACCGAGAAGAGAAAAAGAAAACAAACAAATCAAAACAGAACAAATCAGAGCAAACAAACAAAAAAGCCCCCAGGGTCCCATCAGCATGGCTGCACCAGCTGGGAAGCAGTTTCAGTCAAGAAGAAGCAAAGATGGCACATGGAGCCAGGTATTTGAGAGAAAGGAGGGGGAGGTGTTGAGAGGTAAGGAATAAATCTAAAGAAGTGGAAAAAAGCAATACCAGCAGCCAACAAAAGGCACTCAGGGAGCTGGCCATTGCAGGAGGGTGGAATCCAAGCAACACCTGGGTGAAGCTGGTGCTTCCCGGCCAAGAGACTGTGGCTGCAGGAAGCAGAGGAGGCTAAGTGGGGGTGAAGAAGGGTGGAGGGGTGGGAATGCCTGTATCGCTGGTTTCCAGTTGTTCTATCTCCTGCTGGAAGCTCCGTGAAGCTGCTTTCTCCTACCCCCGTTCGCTGGTCTCTGATAGGAATCCAAGATGGCGGATCTGTGCTGCGGTAGCTGATAGGGGACCTCTGCATGTATCTCTCCTTGCTCTCTGCTCTCAGTCAGTTTCTTAGTCCATTCGGTGCTTGCCTGAGTTCTTTATCTCTTCATTTGATGCTTAGGGTTTCAGGATTGACGTGTGACTCTGTTTGATGTAGTTTTTCTAATCTTTGCTGCCAAGGGACGGCGTGGTACTTCTGACTATAGCGTCATGTTGCCCGGAAGTCTCCTCCTCCCACTTTTAAAAACTTTTCACGAGCACATGTTTGTTTTTTAATTAGAAGAAAAGTCATTAAAAAGAACATAATACTTCCATGATGTAATACACCATCGTAGCCTGCTATTTGGTCTCAGTTCTCACAAAGATAAAGATGCAGGGTGCTTTTGGGAGGGTTAGTATTTTATTATTTATTGATTGTTTCCTCTGAAATTACTATCATCCGGTTATTTGCTCATAGAGTTGAATTATCTACTGTTTCTATTTGAAATACTTGGTTCAAGTTTCAAGGGCAAATTTCTTTCAATGACATTAATACACAGACCTATGGAGAGTTTTGTGTTCCTTTAGCACAGTAATTCTCAACCAGGGGCACCCTAGCTGTATATGAAGCTATTAACCAGGATTTGTGGGCTGTTTCTGGGATTTCCAAAATGCACATGCATTGAGGTTTAGATGAAAAAGCATGGAGTTTGAAGTCGATACACTTGGGTGCAAACCCTAGTTCTCCCCTCAATTAGCTCTAAAAAAGAAAGCAAGGTAAACTGTCTAGGCTCCTAATTTCTCATCTTTTAAGTGGGGATAGCAACATGAAAGTCGAAGGAGAGACCTGAATTAGTGTAATACATCCAAACGCTCAATAAACAGCCATCCTCTCCTCACTCCCCTCCACAACAGAAACTGTACGTATGGGCAAAGAGGACTCACAGGATAACCCAAATCTCTAGTTTCTTTGATTTTGGTTATGATCTTATCAGTTCATCGTGGGCTGCTTTCTGTTAGGATTTTAGGAGAATTGCCATGTCCTTAATTACCACCTCATTACAGTCAAAACTCCGTTGTATTTTGATAATCAAATTTTCTCAAAACCTGGGAAACAGTAACAAAACAACAGTATTAAATGATCCTGGTGGTGCAGTGGTGAAGAGCTCGGCTGCTAACCAAAAGGTAGGCACTTTGAATCCACCAGTTGCTCCTTGGAAACCCTATGTGGCAGTTCTACTTTATCCTATAGGGTTGCTATGAGTCGGAATCAACTTGAGAGCATTGGGTTTTTTCAAGGAATTTGCTGAGGGGAAGGAAGCCTGTTAAAACGCATTTAGCTTTTTGAGGTGAACACTAGATGGCAGCGTTCAAGCTTGATGTATCAGATCAAATTGTTTTTTCCTCCCAGAAACACAAGTCAAGGGATCCTCCGCCCACCTCAGTGCGGGCTGCAGTTGAGGGACAGTATTTGGGAATGCTGTCGTCAAGGGCTAAACTAAAAGAGGTACTACTCCTGGAGGGGAATAATAGTTAATGCTTGTATAGTATTTCCTTGTGTCAGGCGCTGTTCTCGGCATTATCACATATGGTAACACATATGGTAAAACAATGAATAAATAATAAACAAAACCCCAGCCCACAGGCCCCCTCTGTGATACGTTCGAATAGAACAAGGGGATACTGCCTGGGTTTAAAATCAGGAAAGGTGTGCATCATGGTTGTATCCTTTCACAATAGTTATTCAGCATGTATGCTGAGCAAATAATCTGAGAAGCTGGACTATATGAAGAAGAATGTGGCATCAGGATTGGAGGAAGACTCATTAACAACCTGCAACAGGTAGATGATACAACCTTACTTGCTGAAAGTGAAGAGGACTTGAAGCACTTACGGATGAAGATCAAAGACTACAGCCTTCAGTATGGATTACACCTCAGTATAGAGAAAACAAAAAATCCTCAAAACTGGACCAATTAAGCAACATCATGGTAAACAGAGAAAAGATTGAAGTTGTCAAGGATTTCATTTTACTTGGATGTACAATCAGTACCCACGGAAGCAGCAGTCAAGAACTCAAATGAGGGATTGCATTGGGCAAATCTGCTGCAAAAGACCTCTGTAAAGTATTAAGAAAGAAAAGATTTCACTCTGAGGACTAAGGTGCGCCTGACCCAAGCCATGGTATTTTCAGTTGCCTCATATGCATGCAAAAGCTGGACAATGAATAAGGAAGACTGAAGAAGAATTGATGCCTTTGAATTATAGAGTTGGAGAAGAATCTTGAATATACCATGGACTGCCAAAAGAATGAATAAACCTCTCTTGGAAGAAATACAGCCAGAATGCTCCTTAGAAGCAAGAATGGTGAGACTTTGTCTCACATACTTCAGACATGTTATCAGGACGTACTTCAGACATGTTATCAGGAAGGATCAGTCCCTGGAAAAGGACATCATGCTTGGTAAAATAGAAGCTCAGCAAAAAAGATGAAGACCCTCAACTGGATTGACACAGTGGCTGTAACAATGGCTCAGATATAGCAATGATTGTAAGGAGGATGCAGAACTGGTAGCGTTTTGTTCTATTGTACATAGGGTCACTGTGACTCATGACTGACTTAACAGCACCTAATGACAACAAATATAAATATATATACTTTTAAAATACAAGTAAATATGTAACTTTTATGTAAGTATATATATACACATGTATACTTTAAAAAGTAAATACATACTTTTGTGTAAGTATATATATATGTAAATATATACTGTATTTTAAGGAATTGGGTCCCCCCAAAATGTGGGTCACCTTGGCTAGGCCATGATTCCCAGTACTGTGTGGTTGTCCACCATTTTGTGATCCGATGTAATTATCCTATGTGTTGTAAATCCTAACTTCTATGATGTTAATGAGGCAGGATTAGAGGCAGTTATGTTAATGAGGCAGGACAAAATCTACAGGATTAGGTTGTATTTTGAGTCAATCTCTTTTGAGATATAAAAGAGAAAAGCCAGCAAAAAGGAGAGGGAACTCATTACCACCAAGCAAGAAGAGCCAGGAGCTGAGCAAGTCCTTTGGACCTGGGGTCCCTGCACTGAGAAGCTCCTAGACCAGGAGAAGATTGATGACAAGGACCTTACCCCAGAGCTGACAGAGAAAGGCTTCCCCTGGAGCTGGCACTCTGAATTTGGACTTCTAGCCTCCCAAACTGTGAGAGAATAAATTTCTGTTTGTTAAAGCCATCCACTTGTGGTATTTTTGTTATAGCAGCACTAGATAACTAAGACAGTCTATGTAATTTTATTTCATTTTACTTGGATTCACAATCAATGCCCATGGTAGCAGCAGTCAAGAAATCAAACGATGTGAAGAAAACCAAAGACACAAGGGAAAGATTAGTCCAAAGGACTAATGGACCACAACTACCACAGCCTCCATCAGACTGAGTCCAGCACAACTAGATGGTGCCTGGCTACCACCACTGACTGCTCTGACAGGTATCACAGTACAGGCTCCCAGACAGAGCTGGAGAAAAATGTAGAAAAAAATTCTAACTCACAATAAAAGACCAGACTTACTGGCCTGACAGAGACTGGAGAAACCCCAAGAGTATGGCCCTGGGACACCCTTTTAGCTCACTAATGAAGTTACTCCTGGAGTTCACCCTTCAGTCAAAGATTCGGCAGGCCCATAAAACAAAATGAGACTAAAGGGGCACACCAGCCCAGGGGCAAGGACTAGAAGGCAGGAGGGGACAGGAAAGCTGGTAATAGGGAACACAAGGTCAAAAAGGGAAGAATGTTGACATGTCATGGGGTTGGTAACCAACGTCACAAAACAATATCTGTACTAATTGTTTAATGAGAAGCTAGTTTGTTCTGTAAACCATCTAAAGTACAATAAAAAAAAAAAAAGAAATCAAAAATAATGTATTGCATTGGGCAAAAGACCTCTTCAAAGTGTTAAAAACAAAGATGTCACTTTGAGGACTAAGGTGTGCCTGACCCATGCCATGATATTTTCAATCACCTTACATGCATGGAAAAGCTGGACAATGAATAAGGAAGACAGAAGAAGAATTGATGACTTTGAATTATGGTATTGGCAAAGAATATTACATATATCATGTACTGCCAGAAGAATGAACAAATCTGTCTTGGAAGAAGTACAGCCAGAATGCTCCTTAGAAGTACTTCATCTCAAGTACTCTGGGGGTGTTATCAGGAGGGACTGGTACCTGGAGAAAGACATCATGCTTGGTAAAGTACAGGGTCAGTGAAAAAGAGGGAGACCCTCAACGAGATGGATTGCCGCAGTGACTGCAACAGTGGGCTCAAATATAGCAACAACTGTAAGGATGGTGTGGGACCAGGCAGTGTTTCATTCTATGGTATATAGGGTCGCTATGAATCAGAATCGACTCAACGGCACCTAACAACAACAACATATAACTGAATGGCAAACGAGATGTGAATCATGTTATATTGGGGTGAGCGGAGAAAGAGAAGGAATCCACATTTATTGAGTGCTTACTGTATGACAGGACCATGCTGGGCATTTTACACAGAACATTTCATTTTATTCTCACACTATCATGTTAAGTAGTAATTATTATTGCCATTTCCAGCTGAGGAAATTGAGCCTTAGGGAGGTTAAGTAACCTGCCCAAGGCCTCACGGGAAGCGATAGAATTAGGCATTGTTCACGAATAACAATTGCTGCTCTTTGTTTCCCTTTAAAAATATAATACAGATATATTTTTCAGGATTTAAAAGTCATATGTGTCCTTGGTAGGATGGTGGAGTTTTGATAGGCCAGATGGTAGAAGGCCATTAGGCACAGCATGAACAAAGCCTGCAAGGTCAGAGGATTTGGGGCTGGAATAGCCAGCATCCAGTCTAATAGGATGTGTGTAGATGGTGCCTTTTTTTAAAGGAGGAAAAAAGAGAGATTTAAAAAATTCTGCCCAGAGACGGAAGATACCTGTGAAGCAGGCCATTTAGAAGGATTCTCCATTTGCCCAGCACCTTGCTCTGGTTCAGCCCCTACTTGCGTTTTCTCTCTTGCCTCCTGCATTCTGATCTTATCCACAGAACTCAGAGAGCTGAAGGACATCAAGTCCCTGATCCCCACACCTGACTAATTTTGACTATTTCACTTCAACACACCTTTTTGACTTTAAAGTCAACTACTTGCATGGCACTGGGCTGTATGGTGTGTATGCAAAAATGCCACTTATACTGGATCCATGCCAAATCTCTGTTCTACTGGTCGATAATCAACACCCGTGGAAGCAGCAGTCAGGAAATCAAACGACATATTGCATTGGGCAAATCTGCTGCCAAAGACCTCTTTAAAGTGTTAAAAAGCAAAGATGGCACTCTGAGGACCAAGATATGTCTGACCCAAGCCATGGTCCTTTCATTTGCCTCATGGGCAAACAAAAGCTGGACAATGAAAAGGAAGACAGAGAAGAAACGACGCATTTGAACTGTGGTGTTGGTGAAGAATATTGAATATACCATGGTCAGCCAAAAGAACAAACATATCAGTCTTATACAACTGGAATGTTCCTTAGAAGCGAGGACAGCAAGACTTTGACTCACTTACTTTGGGCACCTTACCAAGAACGACAATCGAGAGAAAGGGACATTACGTTTGGCAAAGTAGAGGCCAATAAAAATGAGGGAAACCCTCCTTCAGAGGGATTGACACAATTGCCGTAACAGTGGAATCAGACGTATCAGTGACCATGGAGATGACGCAGGACTGTTGCACATGGGTCATCATGAGTCAGAGTCGACTTGACGGCTGTGAACAAAAACAACAGAGGATGGTAGGGGACACACTGGCCTCTCCTTTTGTATTTTCTTGCACATATGGAGCAGTTAGAGCTTGGACTTGGGAGTCAGAATGGGGCAAGGGAGAGTGAAAACCCCAGCAGGGGAGCCCAGATTCTGAAGAAGCAAATGTTGACATCACACAGTGGTGACAACTTTCTCAGGCTCTGGCTCGTGCTTTGGCTCACGGCTCAGTGACTATGTGGGACTCAGCCGCTGCAGCCCCTAAAGGCACATGGTCTCCGCTCATGTGTCTGGAATGTCCTCAGCCTGTAATAACTGACTCCTCCTGGCCTTGGGCCTCTCTGACTCTCAAACAGTCTACTTTCATGCTGAGTAGATTAACACAGAGGAGTGTTGATGGTTAAAAGGAAGAGTACATACTGCGGTAATGGATTCATGAAGTAACTGGCAAAGAAAACGTGCCATGAGCAGCACCCTGCAGGGAATGAATGGAGTCAGGCTGCACCTAAGTGGAAATTTTAATTAAAAAGGTAAAATATGTGATCCATGGGGTGCAGGCTTCTGGTCAGCCTTGTCCTCTGGTCAGAGGCAAACAGGGTGTGTCTGCAGAGGGAGAGCGTGGAAGGAGCAGCCTTTGGAGGTTGAATCTGTGCCTCTTAGGACCTGCTTATCCCTCCTCAGTAGTCCCTGGGCAGCGCAAATGGTTGATGCGTTTGGCTGCTGACCAAAAGGCTGGAGGTTCGACTCCACCCAGAGGCAACTCGGAAGAAAGCTTTCGCGTTCTACTTTTGGAAAATCAGCCATTGAAACTCCTGTGGAGCACAGTTCTACTCTGACACATACGGGGCTACTACGAGTCAAAACTGACTCGATAGCAACTGGTGACTGGTTATCACTCCTCAGAACTGAGAAAGAGAGAACCTAGGCCAGGCCCGGTTCTCGTCCACCCCTGCATCTGCCCTTGGACCCAACAACTAGAACCAGAGGAGAATCTAAGCCTGGGGTGAGGTCGGACTTAGAGACCAGGGAGCCCCAGGACTCCTGACTGGGTGCAAAGGAGCCAAAATTCCACAATGGCTCCTCCCACGCAGACTCAAAGTGGGGAGCAAGCCCAAGGCTGAGCTGAAACCGAAGCTTTGGCAGTGACTGACCTAGTCCTGGCCCCAAATCTCTGCCACTTAGCCCATAGCTGCAAGTCATGACCCACCCCAGCCTGTGAGATTAAGGGACTAATCTCGTCTCTAAAGAGGGGAAATATTTAGGAGCTTAGTTCCTGCTCATCACAGGGTGGGCGTGCATGGTGATCCACTTGGGCCTTATTCCCTGGTTCCAAGAACTGGGAGTGTGCTTGGAATGAAGCTCCTACCTGTCTGTCAGTTTTAGTTACAGACACCCTAGATCATTCAGTGACCTTTCACCCGAGTCACCTGTAGTCCTAAGAGGGTTTCTGTACCTCAGGGTCTCTGGTGCATCCCTGGTTTCTCAGTGTGTTGGAGTTTATCCCTCAGTTCAAGTGCCTGGACCTTTCTTGCCATGACCGTCTGCTAGGACCTCTGCCCACTCTTGCCTAAAAATAAGACAGAAGTTGCCTGAGGCCAAGGTCTGGCTTCCTGTGATGAAGGAGCCTCTACCATCCACAGTGGGCTTTCAGCCCCACCTCCTCTCGGAACCCACCCCCACCCTATCACCATCCCCCTGAACTGTGGACTGGCCTGATGGCTTTCCTCACTCCCCACCCCGCAGGCTCTCCAGGTCCTTCCCAGGGAGGCCTACCCGCTACCAGCTGGGTCCCAGCCTAACCAAGTTCATGTGGGAGAGAGATCCCTTGTGCCTCTTTACCTTTGTTAAAAACCAACCAGTTGCCTCGAGTCAACTCCGACTCATGGCGACCCTGTGTGTGTCAGAGTAGAACTATGCCCCACAGGGTTTCCAATGGCTGATTTTTTAAATAAGTAAATCACCAGATCTTTCTTCCAAAGCCCCTCTGGGTGGACTTGAACCTCCAACCTTTTGGTTAGCAGAAGAGCCCATTAACCATTTGCAAGACCACCATCCTTCCCTTGTTAGAAAACCCATAAAGGCGAATGTTTTCATCTTGACTCCCCTCAGCCTTTTTCCTCTTCACGTTTTGTGAGGATGTGTTTGTCGGGCTCCCCGCCAACGTCTGAACAAGCATCATCTTCCCATGTGGTATTGCACTCTTTCCCCAGAATGTGTACAGGAGGCTTCCCAGTGGGATTCCAGAGGTCATTTTTGTAGAGATAATGGAATTTGAGAGAAAATGCCCATGGTTTATTTGCTTTTTTCACAAGCTGGCCACTGAGTGGAATTTGGAATTGACTCAGTGATACCTGTTGGTGTAAAGCTCTGACTAGAAAGTGCCATATCACACTACGGTGACCAGTGCGGCCAGGACTCCCCACAGGAAAAGGCCTCTGATAAGGTGAGCCGATAAATGCATCGTCCAATGCACAAGGGTAGTCTACCCATTTTTATTCACTCGTTCATTTATTTATATTGCTTGATTGGTAAAAATATACACCCAAAACATTTGTCATTTCAACATTTTTTACATGTACAATTCATTGACATTAGTTCCATTCACCATATTGTGCAACCATCACCACTATCCATTTCCAAAATTTTCCATCACTCTTAATAGAAGCTCAGTGCCCCTGAGCAATGACTCCCTTTTGCCCCTCCCTCCTGCCTGCCCTGGTAACCAGTAATCAACTTTGGTCTGTATAAATTGGCCTCCTGTAAGTATTTCATATAAGTGATACCATACAACGTTTATCTTTTTGTGACTGACTTATTTCACTCAGCATAATGTTTTCAAGATTCATCCATGTTGTAGCATGATTTAGGACTTCGTTTCTCTTTGTTACTGAGTAACATTCACACATGTTGTTTATCTGTTCATCAGTTGATGGAGAGTCTGCCCATTTTGAAAAACTTCTCTCGTCACTGTCCCTCAAGCAACCATGGGATTGGAATTTGCTGCCTCACTCCCCTAGTTACTCCCTACTTCCTCCTTCCCTCCCTCCCTCCCTCACTCATTTAACTCGGCAAGGAAAGGCTCTAGTCCTGGGGTAATTGCTTTCTCAAAGGTCGTAGGGGTCTTTTGGTGCAAACACCAAGGGATCTTTTCCTGTTTCCCTTCTCCTTGACCCATCCGGGGCAGCTGGCCACACTGCCACCCTTTCTTGAACCTGACATTAGTCTGAATTTATCCTGCTTTCAGATCTCTTGAATGATATGGCTTTTGCCTTTTTGGATCTTGTAGGCATTTATGACAAGATTTTGGCCCAGGAAACGCCCGAAGAGGTCTTGCATCATGTTGACTTATCAAAGTTAGGAAACCGTGATGAAAGCAAATATTTGGGTTTGTGAAGATTAGCACTTGGGCAGTACAAGAAGATGAGAAAGGCAGGGGAATGAGCATTTATTCATAACTCACAGTGACTGTGTTTTACAAATGAGGAGCAGAGGTGAAGTGATCTGCTCAAACCTGGACTTTGAGTGTGTGGGAGAGCTGGGAGTCAGCCCCAGGCATTCACGGTCTGACAGCCTAGCTTCCATCTTGTACCCTCTCTAGTTGCAAACAGTTACTTCCTTGGGGTAGTCCCCTTACCTGGCCAGAGCACTAATGTCTCCTCAGTGATTTTTTTTGCTATTACAAAACACATTGAAGTTTAAAAAAATAAAGTTTATAATGGTGTTCAAAGAGAAGCACTAGAACAAGAAAAATCTATTTTCTATTGCACATATAGAGATAACCAAACCAGTTAACCACTTGCCATCTAGTCATTTCTGACTCATGGTGACCCAAGTGTGTCAAGGTAGAACTGTGCTCCACAGAATTTTCAATGGCTGATTTCTTGGAAGTAGATCACCAGGCCTTTCTTCCAAGGCACCTTTGGGTGGGCTTGAACTTCCAACCTCCAATCTTCCAGTTAGCAGCAGAGCACTTAACTGTTTGCACCACCCAGGGACTCCATAGAAGGAGCAGTAGTTAATGTACACAATGAAATTTACAATCTGATCTAGGCAGTTGAGGGTCAAGCAGGTTGATTAAAATCCTGTTATTTATGCAAGAACAGCCCAGGTCTGGAAGCAAATGTTCTGTCCACATTGCCTGCCCTTAACAGTAACTTAATGGCCTTCAGGGCTTAGACACAGTCTTTTGCTCTTGGTCCTTCCACACTGCTGTGCTGATCAATGACAAAGTTAGGACTGGAGGCTGATCCTTTTCCAATGCATTTCCTATCCCATCCATCTTTCTAAATTGGCCTTCCTTCTTTCATTGTAATAAGTGGAAACACATCTACTTCATAAACTTGCCCTTTGGTAAACCCAATGACTCTAAGCAGTATGTTTGCAGGGCCTCAGCTAAGAGTTGAGAGGATTGTCTGCTTAAAGGAATTCACACTGAGTTGTTAATGAGGCTTGGGAGGGCAGCAATTGCTTTTAAAGAAGGAACTGATTAGCACAAATGTATCTCTAATTGGTGTGTAGTGGGAAGGAGTATTTTTGGATAGAGGCCATTGGTGTTCCTTTGTTCCCACGGCACCCCCGCCCCCGCCCCCAGTCAACCAGGAAAGAAAATTCAGGAACCAAATGTTATGAATTGAATTGTGTCCCCCTAAAATATGTATTGAAGTCACACCTGTGGATATGATCTTGTTTGGACATTTTTCTTTTGTTATGCAATGAGGTCATACGAGTGTAGAGTGGGTCCTAAACCTAATCACTTCTGAGTTATAAAAAGAGCAGAATAGACATAGGGACACACATGGGGAAGACAGATGCCAAGAAACTTCTGGGGCTACCAACAAAGAAGGACCTCCCCCTAGAGCCATGCCCAGAATTCAGACTTCTGGCTCCTAAACTGTGAGGAAATAAACCTGTTCTTTAAAACCACCCACCTGTGCTATTTGTGTTACAGCAGCATTAGGTAACTAAGATGCTATGGACTGAATTGTGTCCCCCAAAAATAAGTGTTGTAAATACTAACCCCTATAACCAAAAAAAAAAAACCAAACTAGTTGCCATCGAGCCAATTCCGACTCATAGCGACCCTATACCGGGTTATAATCCCATCTGGGAATGAGTTTTGTTTGTTATATTAATGAGGCAAAATTAGTGTTGGGTGTGTTTTAAGTCAATCTCTTTTGAGATAGGAAAAGAGCAGAATGAGCAAGTAAGCAAGCAGAGATGAGGGAAGATAGATGCCACACCACGTGAAATTTCCAAGGAACTAAGAAACAGAAGCTGAAAAAACACAACTGGTGTGTAGTGGGAAGAAGTAATTTTGGATAGAGGTCATTGGTGTTGCTGTGTTCCCACACCACCCACCCCCACCCTTAGTCAACCAGGAAAGAAAATTCAGGAACCAAATGTTATGAATTGAATTGTGTCCCCCTAAAATATATCCCCCTAGAGCAACAGAGAAAGCCTTCTCGTAGATCTGGTGCCCTGAATTCAGACTTCTAGCCTTCTAAACAGTGAGAAAATAAATTTCTGTTTATTAAAGCCAGCCACTTGTGGTATTTCTGTTATAGCAGCACTAAGTAACTCAGACACCAACCTTGCATCAGAGTACCTCTACACTTCTGCTTCTCTTGGGAAACAAAGCCTGCTTGCTCTTGGGAATCTAGAATCTCTGTATGTCATAATTCTGCCTGAAATAAAAAAAGCCTGTGGTTCGTAGCATAGCATTAAACACAGCACTGTAACATTGGCGTTCACACAGAATGCCTCACTCCTGGTATCCTGCACTCAAGGAAAGGAAGAGAAATGTGGCAGAGATTGTTGGGCTTGGGATCTAGATGCTAAATCCTGACTCCTCTCCCTCAACCCCAGCTTTCTGACCTTGAGCAAATCATATCATCTCTCTGGGATTCATTAACGTGTGTGAAAGTGCTTGGCACAGACCGGGCCCTCTGTAAATGTCAGTTCCCTTCTCTTTGTAATTGGAATCTGCTAAGAAGTGCGTGCTCAGCTTAGAGAAGGGAGATTTGTTGAAGAGTCTTTCCCTGTAGAGAGTCAATGCTCCCCTTATCGCCCCCTCCACAAGCCCCTCCACCACCGCTACATTATTGACACACGTTTACAGGCCAGAATGTGTCTGTGTGCAAGAGATCACTACTTGCCCACTTTAATATCTATTATAAATTTCTCCATTATAATGGAACTGCAGTTTTTTACCTGGGCAGATGGCCATCCCAATCCAGTGACATTTCCTAGCTTCTCTTGCTGTCGGGTGTGGCCATGGGAGTAATTTCTGGCCATGGAGAAGTAATGGAAATTTTCTGTATGAAATCCAGGAAGTGTCCCTAAAATGAAGAGGCATGCCTTATTTCTCTCATTCCTCCTTCTTGACAGATTGAGTGCAGATGTGGTGACTGGAGCTTAAATAGCTATCTTGGACCACAGGGTAAAAGGTGTAAGTGGAGAATGGCAGAGCCACATGATAAAAGGAGCCGGGATCCCTGAAAATTGAGTGTTTTGCCACCAGGACCAGCCCTGGACTGCCAAACTCTGGATCTCATTTCGATGAGAGAGAAATGAACATTTTCTTTAAAAACTCGTTGCTGTTGAGTTGGTTCCAACTCATAGCGACCCTATAGGACAGAGAAGAACTGCCCCATAGGGTTTCCAAGGAGCAGCTGGTGGATTCGAACTGCTGACCTTTTGGTTAGCAGCCAAGTGCTTAACACCTGCGCCCCCAGGGCTCCTATTTTCTTTAAGCTACTATTATTTCAAATTTTTTGCCAATAATGAAAGGAGCCCTGGAGGAACAGTGGTTAAACGCTTGCCTGCTAACTGAAAGGTTGGTGGTTCAAACCCACCAGCCGCTGCATAGAAGAAAGATGTGGCAGCCAGCTTCCATAAAGATTTTGTTGTTGTTAGGTTCCATCCAGTTGGTTCCGACTCATAATGACCCTGTGTACAACAGAACGAAACACTGCCCGGTCCTGCGCCATCCTCACAATCACCGTTATGCTTGAGGCCATTGTTGCGACCACTGTGTCAATCCATCTTGTTTAGGGTCTTCTTCCTTTTTGCTGACCCTCTACTTTACCAAGCATGATGTGCTTCTCTAGGGCCTGATCCCTCCTGATAACATGTCCAAAGTATGTGAGACAGAGTCTGACCATCCTCGCTTCTGAGGAGTATTCAGGCTGTACTTCTTCCAAGACAGATTTGTTCATTCCTCTCCCAGTTTATAGTATACTCAATATTCCTCACCAGCACCATTATTCAAAGGCATCAATTCTTCTTCTGTCTTCCTTATTCATTGTCCAGCTTCCACATGCATATGAGGCAATTGAAAATCCTATGGCTTGGGTCAGGCGCATCTTAGTCCTCAAAGTGATGTCTTTGCTTTTTAACACTTTAAAGAGGTCTTTTGCAACAAATTTGCCCAATGTAATATGTCATTTGATTTCTTGACTGCTTCTTCCATGTGCATTGATTGTGGATCCAAGTAAAATTAAATTCTTGACAAGGTCAGTCTTTTCTCCATTGATCATGATATTGCTTATTGGTCCGGTTGTGAGGATTTTTGTTTTCTTTATGTTGAGGTGTAATCCATACTGAAGGCTGGGGTCTTTGATCTTCATCAGTAAGTGCTTCAAGTCTTCTTTGCTTTCAGCAAGGAAGGTTGTGTGATCTGCATTTCGCAGGTTGTTAATGAGTCTTCCTTCAGTCCTGATGCCATGTTCTTCATATAATCCAGCTTCTCAGATTATTTGCTGAGCTTAGAGATTGAATAACTATTGTGAAAGGATACAACCATTACGTACACCTTTCCTGATTTTAAATCAGTATCCCCTTGTTCTGTTCGAATGACTGCCTCTGGGTCTATGTACAAGTTCTGCATAAGAACAATTAAGTATTCTGGAATTCCCATTCTTTGAAATGTTATCCATAATTTGTTGTGATCCACACAGTCAAATACTTTTGTATAGTCAATAAAACACAGGTAAACATCTTTCTGGTATTCTCTGCTTTCAGCCAAGATCCATCTGACATCAGAAATTACATCCCTGATTCCACATTCTCTTCTGAATCTGACTTGAATTTCTGGCAGCTCCCTGTCGATGTACCGCTGCAACTGTTTTTGAATGCTCTTCAGCAAAATTTTACTTGAACGTGATATTAATGATATTGTTCGATAATTTCCGCATTCTGTTGGATCACTTTCTTTGGAATGGGCACACATATAGAGCTCTTCCAGTCGGTTGGCCAGGTAGCTGTCTTTTGAATTTCTTGGCATAGATAAGTGAGCACTTGCAGCATTGCATCCATTTGTTGAAACATCTCAATTGGTATTCTGCCAATTCCTGGAACCTTGTTTTTCCCCAATGCCTTCAGTGCATCTTGGATTTCTTCCTTCAATACCATTGGCTCTTGATCATATGCTACCTCCTGAAATGGTTGAACATCAACCAGTTCTTTTCGGTACAGTGGCTCTGTGTGTTCCTTCCATCTTTTTTTGATGCTTCCTGCATTATTCAATATTTTCCCCATAGAATCTTTCAATATTGCAACTCAAGTCTTGAATTTTTTCTTCAGTTCTTTCAGCTTGAGAAATGCCGAGGGTGTTCTTCCCTTTTGGTTTTCTAACTCCAGGTCTTTGCACATTTCATTATAATACTTTAGTTTGTCTTCTCTTGCCACCCTTTGAAATCTTCTGTTCAGCTCTTTGACTTCATTTCTTCGATTCACTTTAGCTACTCTATGTTCAAGAGCAAGTTTCAGAGTCTCTTCTGACATCTATTTTGGTCTTTTCTTTCTTTCCTGTCTTTTTAATGACCTTTTGCTTTCTTCATGTTGATGTCCTGATGTCATCCCACAAGTCATCTGGTCTTTGGTCATTAGTGTTCAACGCATCAAATCTATTCTTGGGATGGTCTCTAAATTCAGGTGGGATATACTCTCATTCGTATTTTGACTCTTGTGGACTTGTTTTAACTTTCTTCAGCTTCAGCTTGAACTTGCACATGAGCAATTGATGGTCTATTCCACACTCGGCCCTGGCCTTGTTCTGACTGATGATATTGAGCTTCTCCATCGTATCTTTCTACAGATGTAGTCAATTTGATTCCTGTGAATTCCATCTGGCAAGGTCCACATGTATAGTTATCATTTATGTTGTTGAAAAAAGGTATTTGCAATGAACAGGTCATTAGTTTTACAAATTTGTATCATGCAATTTCTGGCGTTGTTTCTATCACCAAGGCCATATTTTCCAACTACTGATCCTTCTTCTTTGTTTCCAGCTTTCACATTCCAACTACCAGTAATTATCAATGCATCTTGATTGCATGTTTGATCAATTTCAGGCTGCAAAAGTTTATAAAAATCTTCAGTTTCTTTATCTTTGGCATTAGTGGTCAGTGCATAAATTTGTGTAAAAGTCATATTAACTCGTCTTTCTTGTAGGCATATGGATATTATTCTATCACCAACAGTGTTGTACTTTAGGCTAGATCTTGAAATGCTCTTTTTGACAATGAATGCAACATCATTCCTCTTCAATTTATCATTCCTGGCATAGTAGACCATATGACTGATTGTCTGATTCAAAATGGCCAATACCAGTCCATTTCAGCACACTAATGGCTAGGATATCTATCTTCAAGCATTCCATTTCATTTGGACACCTTCCAATTTTTCTAGATTCATAGTTCATACATTCCAAGTTCTGATTATTGATGGATGTCTACAGCTGTTTCTTCTCATTTTGAGTTGTGCCACATCAGCAATTGAAGGTTCTGAAAGCATGACTCCATCAACGTCATTAAGATTGACTCTACTTTGAGGAGCAGCTCTTCCCCAGTCGTATTTTGACCGCCTTTCAACCTGAGCCCATTGCCGTTGAGTCAATTCCGACTCATAGTGACCCTATAGGACATAGTAGAACTGCCCCATAGGGTTTCCAAGGAGCACCTGGTGAATCTGAACTGCCAGCCTTTTGGTTAGCAGCCGTAGCTCTTAACCACTACGCCACCAGGGTCTCTATGAGTCGGAATCGACTTGATAGCAATGGGTTTGTTTTGGTTTGGTGGTTTTTTTTTTTTTTTTCCAACCTGAGAGGCTCATCTTACTTCACTATATCAGACAGTTTTCCACTCCTATTGATAAGGTTTCACTGGCCTACTTTTTCAGAAGTAGATTGCTAGGTCTTTCTTCCTAGCCTGTCTTAGTCTGGTAGCTCTGCTGAAACCTGTCCACCATGGGTGACCCTGCTGGTATTTGAAATACAGGTAGTATAGCTTCCAGCATCACAGCAACAAGCAAGACACCACAGTATGACAAACTGACAGGAGTGGTGGCCATAAAGATTTACAGCCTTGGAAATCCTATGGGGCAGTTCTACCCTGTCCTGTAGTGTTGCTATGAGTCAAAATCGACTCTATGGCAACAGGTTTGGTTTTGGTTTTTTGGTCACTCATGACCAAAAACAAGGTCTGTATCTCTCAAAAGGCAGGAATTTTTTGGTAGTAAATCCCTAACCTAATACAACTAGCCTCTGACACTTACCCTTGAAATAAGATGTTAGATGTTAAATAGGAGTGTCATTTAGTTCTGGTTATAGAACAAATCCATAATGGCACACCTGCAGAGGACAGCTATTGCAGAGAATTGTCAAGAATACTGGTGGTCTTCTTACCAATGTATTTCTTAATGCTTTGGTGAAGGGATTGTCCTCTGCGCCCTCCTGAGGAATACACTAAACAGATGGAAGAGTATGTCACACATGATGAATCCCCTCCAACATTCCTGTCTCACCAAGCCTTTGGATCCTTTTCTCTCTATTCTACCAAGGAAGTTCTAGCATCTTAACCTAATTTAATGAAGGTCATTGTTGAGGCTGCTTTTAGTCAACCAACTCAGCAAACTTTTAGAACCACTCCTGGCAAATTAAGCTAATACACTGAAACCAGAACCTCTGGTGCTACACACCTATCAATAATTTCAACATGATATTCAGTCTTCTTTGTTCTAGAAGCCACTTCCACATAGAAATCTTCCAGTGCTCACACACATTACCAGCATCTTGGAATTCTTTCACTGTGCAAGCTTTCTCCTCTCATGCAGATGTCCTACTCATTTTCCTGGGGTACGCTGAGACCTGACTCTAGGGGTGGTTCTAGAGGCAAGGAAGCATTGGCACCGTTTGCAAGGTTCATGCCTTTAGGGAAGTCATTACATGATCTTCAAGCAAGGGGCAGCCAGCCTCTCCAAGAGGGGAGGAGGGACTATTTCAACCGGCAACGGCAACAGAGATTCAGTGGGATTTAGGGGTTCAAGATACTCAGATTCATCCACATTTCCCAAAATGCCCGCATTCCAAATCTGAGGGTTTCTGAATAATCTGAAACTTTCCCGTACGAGACCTAACAAGGTTATGATTTTGACTTGTGTGGAATTTGGTGATCCACAGGATTTATAACTGTATTCTCTTTGTAGCTACATAAGTTAAGAGATTCTTCAAGGACATTGGAGTTCTCTAGTTCTCTGAGCTGTCATTTTATTCTGTAAACTCCCAGGGCATTCAGAAGCAGCTAGCCCTCCCTACAGTCCTTACAGTCATCATCCCTGCCAGAAGGATCTAACTCAGCAACTATTTGGTCTAGCAAAGACCTGCCTTTAATAGGCTCTTTATTCCTCAGTGATGATTTAAGTGACTGTTTTTTTCCATTTCATGCCTAAGACTATCATCTCATTTTTCACTGGTGACAAAGTCATCATAAGGAGCTCTAGTGGCACCATGGTGAGGCACTCAACTTCTAACCAAATGGTTAGTGGTTCAAACCCACCCAGTAGCTCCATGGGAGAAAGACTTGGTAATTTCTTACAAAGATTACAGCCTAGAAAACCCTATGGGACAGTTCTACTCTGTCACAGGGGATTGCTATGAGTTGAAATCATCTCAGAGGCACCTAACAACAACAAAGTCATCATAGCCTTCCAATATGACCAGGTCAGATAGCTAACACCCGATTCCTGTCTCTGAGAGTCAGTTTCCCCGAAGCCAGTTTTGGTGTCAGTTTCAGTCTTTGTTTAGGTTTATTCAGGAAAACAAAAACCACCCTAAGTATTTCAAGTAGAGGAGGATTGGATGCTGGGAATGGGCACATGTAACACCATTGGAAGGACCCAAGGAGCAAAAGAAAAGAAATATCACCACTGTCTTCAGGTTGACCACCAAAACTCCAGCCCAGTAAAGCGAGAAGTTCCTGTTGCTTCCTAGGTTGGGAAATGGCAGGATATTTCTGTTTGAGGGACCCAGCTACCCTGTTTACCAAGGTGGGCAGCTCGTAAGGGAGCACATTATGTCTGCCACCACCTACGCGTCTGTCTGCTGCTGTCAGAGAAACAAGAAAAATTTTCTGCCTTTATCCCACTTTCCAATTCTCAAAGAAATGTATCTTGTTGGCAGAAGGCAGACAACACCCAGAACTCTGGAACCAAAGGAATCTGAGAGTGTAGTTCTCTGGCTTCTAGTCCCCATGATACATACAAAAAGTATAGACAGGAATGGACAGGGGATCAGTGCAGATTGTGCCCCCCATCTGGCACTGCAGGCATTGCCCGATTTTATGAAGGCTGTTAATTTCAATTCCAAAGGGACGAAAAACTTCAGAGCTATTCCACCCAGCCTTTCTGCCTTATCCCCCCGCCCCTGCTGCCATGCGCACATCTTTGCCTACTGTTCCTTGTTTTATACTTTCCTGCCCTCTTTTCCGTTTCAGCTTCTCTGCCTCTCTGGCTAGTCACTGTGCCTTTTTGCCACAGAAGCCAGAGTGGCAGATGGTTGAAGGAGAAAGCTTAGAAGAAAGAGGACAGGTTCTAGCCTTCCTGAGTCTCAGTACAAGTAATGCTCTGATGACTCTGTCTTTCTCTTTTCCCCACATCAGGACGAGAATTGTACTTTTGAAAGTTATTCTCCGGCACTGGAGCAGTGGAAAGGGTGTAAACCTGTTGTGTGGCAGGAACCGTGCTAAGTGATTATCATGCATCGCTGTGTGCCCTGGAGTCAATTCCGACTCATCGTGACCCTATATGACAGAGTAGAACTGCCCCACAGGGTTTCCTAGGCTGTAATTTTTACCAGAGTAGGTGGCTGGACCTCTTCTCTGGTGGAGCCGCTGGCGGGTTGGAACCGCTGTTGGGTTAGCAGTCCGGAGCTTAACCATGGTGCCACCAAGGCTCCTAAAAAACAAACCTATTGCCGTGGAGTCGATTCCAACTTACAGCAACGCTGTAGAATAGAGTAAAAAAAACTATAGGGTTTCCAAGGCCGAAATCTCTATAGTAGCAGACAAATCGCCACCCTTTCGGTTAGCAGTCAGCGCTTTAACCACAGCGCCTCCAGGGCTCCCCCTCCCCCATAATCCTTTTAAAACCCCACCCAGCTCTGTGAGACAAGACTCCCAGAGAGGTTGAGTAACTTGCTCACGATCCCACAACTACAAAAGACCTCCGTCTGCGCATATTGGTTTCCATGAGATACTACAGTGAAAGCTATTTCGAAATGAGTGGATGGAGACGAACCGACTTTTCGAGTCTGGCTTCTCCGCCAGTCATCTCCGTCTCAGCTGATCCCGCAGGCGCTTCGGCACTTCAGGGCTGTCACCCGGACCTCGCGCCAGTGCGGCAACAGACCCTGGCAGGAAGAGCACCGGGGCCCGGGTCCGAGCGTCAGGCAGGGAGGGAGTAGGCGTGTTGGGGGTGGGAGACGTGATCCGGGGGTTGCAGGCTCTGGGCCGAGAAGCAGAGAGGGGATGGGGAGCGGAGGGGCGTTCCCGGCCCCGCCCCCGCCCCTCCGTGAGCTCCCATTGGCCGAGCGTGCCCTGGCCCCATTCCCACCGCCCGCCCCCAGGCGCCGCTTAAAGTGTGCGGAGCAGGTGGCTCGCGTGGAGCCACAACTTCGCGCGAGCGTCCGGGCTGTTGCGCGCCCATTCATTGCCGAGCCTTCCCTCCGTCTTCGCGGCGCCGACCAGTGGGAAGGGCTCCGGCGGACCTACTGCCAGCCGGGTTGCGACCCGAGAGGGGCCGAGAACGCGCTGAGCCCGGGCCGGCCATGCAGATGTGCACCAGGGCCTGGACGCTGCGCCTGGGCCGCGGGGCCGGGGGCGGCCGGCGCCTGGCGGGGGGCGCGGGGCCGCGCTGGACAACCCATGGCCGGGACGGAGGCGGTGGCGGCGGCGGCGGCGGGGACCGCGGCGCGGGGGCCTCGCGCGTCCTCGAGCGTCTCTTGCCCCGCCACGACGACTTCGCGAGGAGGCACATCGGCCCCGGGGACAAAGACCAGCGGGAGATGCTGCAGGCCTTGGAGCTGGCGGTAAGGACTCCCTGGCCTCAGGCCTCTCCCGGGTCCCCGCCCGGTCCCGCGCACGCCCTGGGTTGGCTGCCCCGCGCGCACAGCTCCCGGGTCCCCGCGCCCCAGCGTCCCGTACCCGCTAGCTTTCTCCACCCTCTAATCGTGCCTCAAAATCTGACATTTTTAAACCCAATGCTTGGTCAACCCTAGTCGCCTGCGGATAAGCCCTAACTTTGCAAGACCTGGAAGATGCGGATAAGCCCTAACTTTGCAAGACCTGGAAGATATCCTGGTTAGCCTGGGTTTATCCGATTATCTCTGGTCGCCGACGGAATTCCAGTCCGGAGTGGCCCAGTCACCTTCCTGCTTATTTCCTTTCCTCTGGTTGGCACGTGGTTTGCTCCAAGTTTTTCTTTTCTCTTTCAAAAGCACCCCGATTTAATGAGGTGATTTAAATGAGGTACCCACAAGCCTTTGTAGATGCAAAACACAGAGTTTTTAACTCTCACTCGGAAGCACTTTGCTTGGCCTTTAGTGGTCACCGACTTCCGTTTGACTTTCAGAGCACTGAAGAGCTGATTGAGAAGACGATCCCCGCCAGCATCCGTTTGAGGAGACCTTTGAGAATGGAAGACCCCGTGTGTAAGTGGCCCGGAGGCGTCTTCTGCAAGCGCCCCAGTCGACTCTGGCCTATTTGCCTTCTGTGGCGCTGGAAGTCCAGCTCTGGATTAGGATGGCTCAGGGCTGTGAATATGTTGATTAAAATAAAACAGCGGCGGATATGGTGGGAGAGTTCGTTCCCCGAGCAGTCAGTTCCATACCCAAGGAGGGGGTCCACGCAGCGTCCTTATCCCAGAACTTCTCAGAGCTCCCTGAGGCCCAACAAGCTTGCCTGGGATAGGGAAAGGGTTGGGCAGTGCACATAAACGCCTGGAGAACCCAATTCCCAGGCACCAATTACCGAGGCCAGGGTTCGCTCATGCTGTGGGTTGAGAGGTGTCACCTTCTCCTTTGTTGTTATTGTTAGTAGAGTCAGTGGTGGAATTCTGCCTTCCACGTGGGAGACCTAGGTTCAGGTCCTGGCCAATGCATCTTGTGCAACCACCACCTAGTCTGTCAGTGAGGCTTGCATGTTGTGATGGTGACTTCCTGGAGTCTCTGGGTGGCACTTGACTACTTGACTAAGCGCTTGACTACTAGTCAAAAGGTTGGCAGTTCAAACCTATACAGAGGCGCCTTGGAAGACAGGCCTGGTGATCTACTTCCGAAAGGTCACAGCCTTGAAAACCCTATGGATCAGTTCTACCCTGCACACGTGGGGACGCCATGAATTGGAATCAACTAACAACATAATCACTTTACAAATTAAGACAGAGACTAAAAAAGGCATAAGGAATTGCCTTAGTCATGCAGCTAGGGAAGTGACAAAAAATGGGAGAAGAGACAGATACCTGGCCTCCTAGCCCGAGGCTTTTCACAACACAGTGGCTTCAAATTGTCCTCTTATATCACACTGAAATTTTAATAACTACATCCTGAAAGCCAGCAGTACTTTTCAGGTCTGAGTGGTTCTCTAGAAATAAGATTCACGCTTGGCTAAGAAAGCCATTTACTCATCGACTTCCTTAGAATTTTATTTTACACTTAAAGTAGTTTTTTTTCTTTTTAAATTTTTATTAACCCACAAATTATTTTGCCACCACGTGTAAAGTGGGGACTTTGAACATTACTTTCTTTACCCTACTCTTGCACCCTCCCCAAACAAAGCAAACCACTCAAATTCTAGGTTTATATCAACATTTTAGGTGAAGCCCTAGTGGTGCAGTGGTTAAGAGGTTGGCTACTAATCAAAAGGTCAGCAGTTTGAATCCACTGGCTGCCTCTTGGAAACCCTACGGGGCAGTTCTGCCCTGTCCTGTAGGGTCGCTATTAGTCGGAATAGACTTTACAGCAATGGGTTTTGGTTTTGATTTTATCAGCATTTAAAGAGGTTTCCACTGGGTAGTTTTTGCCTGAATTAGCAGGTGACTCTAATTTTTGTATTCACATATCTCATATTCACTAAGAATGTTGTTGTTAGGTGCCATCCAGTTGATTCCAACTCATAGTGACCCTATGTACAACAGAACAAAACACTGCCCTGTCCTGCACCATTCTCACAGTTGTTGTTATGCTTGAGCCTATTGTTGTAGCCACTGTGTCAATCCGTTTTGTTGAGGATCTTCTTCTTCTTTGCTGGCCCTCTACTTTACTAAGCATGATGTCCTTCTCCAGGGACTGATCCTTCCTGATAACGTGTCCAACGTATGTGAGACATAGTCTCGCCATCCTTGCCACTAAGTAGCATTCTGGTTGTACTTCTTCCAAGACAGATTTGTTCATTCTTTTGGCAGTCCATGGTATATGCAATATTCTTTGCCAACATCACGATTCAAAGGCGTCAATTCTTCTTCGGTCTTCATTGTCCAGCTTTTGCGTGCATATGAGGTGATTGAAAACACCATGGCTTGGGTCAGGCACACCTTAGTCTTCAAGGCGACATCTTTGCTTTTCAATACTTTAAAGAGGTCTTTTGCAGCAGATTTGCCCAACGCAACAGGTCTTTTGATTTCTTAACTGCTGCTTCCATGGGTGTTGATTGTGGATCCAAGTAAAACGAAATCCTTGACAACTTCAATCTTTTCTCCGTTTATCATGTTGCTTATTGGTCCAGTTGTGAGGATTTTTGTTTTCTTTATATTGAGGTGTAATCCATACTGAAGGCTGTAATCTTTGATCTTCATCAGTAAGTGTTTCAAGTCCTTTTCACTTTCAGCAAGCAAGGTTGTATCATCTGCAGATCTCAGGTTGTTAATGAGTCTTCCTCCAGTCCTGATGCCCTGTTCTTCCTCATATAGTCCAACTTCTTGGATTATCTGCTCAGCATACGGTTTGAATAGGTATGGTAAAAGGATACAATCCTGATGCACACCTTCCCTGACTAAACCACACAGTATCTCCTTGTTTTGTCCGAATAACTGCCTCTTGATCTACGTACAGGTTCCTCATGAGCACAATTAAGTGTTCTGGAATTCCCATTCTTTGCAATGTTATCCATAATTTGTAATGATCCACACAGTCGAATGCCTTTGCATAGTCAATAAAACACAGGTAAACATCTTTCTGGTATTCTCTGCTTTCAGCTAGGATTCATCGGACATCAGCAATGATATCCCTGATTCCACGTCCTCTTCTGAATCCAGCTCAAATTTCTGGCAGTTCTCTGTTGGTATACTGCTGCAGGTGCTTTTGAATGATCTTCAGCAAAATTTTACTTGCATGCCATATTAATGATATTGTTCGATAATTTCCGCATTCGGTTGGATCACTTTTCTTGGGAGTAGGCATAAATACGGATCTCTTCCAATCGGCCAGATAGCTGTCTTTCAGATTTCTTGGCATAGACCAGTGAGGACTTCCAGTGCTGCATCTGTTTGCTGAAACATCTCAGTTGGTATTCCGTCAATTCCTGAAGCCTTGTTTTTTGCCAGTGCCTTCAGTGCAGCTTGGACTTCCTTCAGTACCGTAGGTTCCTGCTCATATGCTACCTCCTGAAATGGTTGACCTCCCACCAATTCTTTTTGGTATAGTGACTCTGTGTATTCCTTCCATCTTCTTTTGATGCTTCCTGCGCCATTTAGTATTTTCCCCATAGACTTCTTCCATACTGCAAGTTGAGGCTTGAATTTTTTCTTCAGTTCTTTCAGCTTGAGAAATGCTGAGCATGTTCTTCCCTTTTGGTTTTCTACCTCCAGGTCTTTGCACATGTCATTATAATACTTTACTTTGTCCTCTCGAGCTGCTCTTTGAAATGTTCTGTTCAGCTCTTTTACTTCATCATTTCTTCTGTTTGCTTTAGCTACTTGACGTTCAAGAGCAAGTTTCAGAGTCTCTTCTGACATCTATTTTTCTCCTTTCTTTCCTGTCTTTGTAATGATATCTTGCTTTCTTCCTGTATGATGTCCTTGATGTCATTCCACAGTTCATCAGGTCGCTAAACCTTGTGTCTGAGACTTGAATATGGGCTTCATTTACTGCTCATTTTACTATTCAGTAGAATCTTAGTCAAAAATTTAAACAGAATTTAAGAAATCAAAGCCAGAATTAAAATGTGTTTTTTAATGGCCTGAGGGCTGCACTTTAGAAGTATTTTATGTAGGTCGATGTCCATGGACGGAGGCAAGAATCCACAAGTTAAGGAGACACACAGAGCTGAAGGACTTTTTTTTTTTTTTTTAAACAGAAAAGAATTCTTATCTGGTTTCAAGTCATAGAGAGGTTATCTCTTGCATCTGGAGTCAGGTCAAGAGAGAAGGCTGTTGTTCTTTTAGGTCTTAGGATAAAAACTATATAGATGGTACCTTAGTTATCTAGTGCTGCTATAACAGAAATACCACAAGGAGGTGACTTTAACAAACAGAAATTTATTTTCTCTTAGTTTAGGAGGCTGTTGTTAGGTGCTGTCGAGTTGGTTCCCACTCACAGCGACCCTATGTACAACAGCATGAAACACTGCTTGGTCCTGCGCCATCCTCACAATCATTATGCTTGAGCTCATTATTGCAGCCGCTGTGTCAGTACCACAAGTGAGTGACTTTAACAAACAGAAATTTATTTTCTCACAGTTTAGGAGGCTAAAAGTCTGAAATCAGGGTGCCAGCTCTATTGAAAAGCTCTGTCAGCTCTGGGGGAAGGTCCTTGTCTCTTCAGCTTCTATTCCTTAGCTCCTTGGTGATCTTCATGTGGCATGGTGCCTGTCTTCCCCCATCTCTGCTTCTCTCACTTGCTTGTTTAATCTCTTTTATATCTCAAAAGAGATGATTTAAGACACACTGTACACTAATATTGTCTCATTAACATAAAAAGAAAATCCATCCCCAAATGGGATTATAACCACTGCAGGGGTTAGGATTTACAATGCATAGTTTTGGGGCACTCAATTCAATCCATAACAGATGGCTAGCTCTGTTTTGTTTCAAAGTAGACAGCTTGAGGCAGGGAGCCTGTTGGGTACCAGCTGGTTAATGGTGGACCTAAAGCTCTGTGGAGGTCTGCTGCCCTTATTGGTTTCCCACCTGAACTCTTTCCCCGGATTGCAGGGAAATTGCTCGCAGAAGAGAATCTGCACTTTTTGTTGAATTGAACTAATTGGGATCCAGGGATAAATGGAAGACTTTTCCTTTTAATTCTGAGAAATCTGAATCAGAATCTTGATGCATTGAATCTGTTGAAAGTGAAGACTTGTGTATCTTTTGAAAGCAAGGCTTAGGTGATTATTTGAGCAAGTAAACAAAAATATATTGGAAAGTCCTAGGACTTTCCAATATTTTTTTGTTTACTTGTTCAAAGTCAAAATGCTAAATTTAGCTCTTTTTTTTTTTTTTTTTTACAATATTCTCTAAAATCAGATGTCCTTTAAGAGAATTGAGGACCCCTGGTGGCGCTGCAGTTAAGTGCTTGGTTGCTAACCAAAAGGTCAATGGTTTGAACCCACCAGCCACTTTGCGGGAGAAAGATGTGGCAGTCTGCTTCCGTAAAGATTACAGCCTTGGAAACCCTATGGGCGGTCCTACTCTGTCCTGTAGGGTTGCTGTGAGTTGGAATCAGCTCTACAGCAGAGGGTTTTTAAGAGTCTTGGAAAGGTGTCAAAGTTGTCTATCTTTTTTTAGTTCAGCTAGTTGGCTCTGGCTGACTAATTTGAACATCAGGGGATTTCGTTTCTCCTCCTCTCTCTTTGAAAGCCACTCCTTACAAGTAATTAGCAATTTTAGTGTAAACTTCAAACCTAGCAGCTTCTGTGCGATTTGGGCTGGTTTCATCCGGTTAGTCTGACTCAGTAACTACTGAGGTGACTTAGAGAAAATATTGCACAGTCAGGAGCCCCCACATGCACTGAAGTGGACCAGCTCTGTTCCAAAGCTTGCTTCCTAGAAGAGTGAGCTCTGGGGGTGGGGATGCCTCAGAAAGCCATCCATGTCTCCCGATGAGGTGTGCACTTGTTCTGGTTAATGACTGCTGTCCACACAGGGAGAGCAAATTGGTGTATGTAAGCTCCAGTGGTAGCATCTCCTTTTAATAATGGAGCAGCATTATCCAGGAGTCTCTGGGTGGTGTAAATGGTTAACGCACTCCACTGCCAACCAAAAGGTTGGAGGTTCAAGTCTACCCACAGGCACCTTTGAAGAAAGGCCTGGGGATCTACTCCCCAAAAATCAGCTACTGAGGGCCCTATGGAACAGTTCTGCTCTGACACAAATGGAGTCACCATGAGTTGGAATCAACTTTATGGCAACTGGTTGGTTGTTGGTGGCATTACCAAACTTGATTTCACTCAAATGCCTGTGTTCTATTGTAGTCAGAGAGAACTTCTGGACCAAATATTTGTTTGCCATGTACAGAGAAAACTGCAGTAAGAGTTATGTGAGTCTTAAATGCCTTCATTGCTGGGTTAAAAGAATCTGTGAGAGCTGTAAGCAATGTGGAGAAACTTGGGTTAGTTGTTATGCATGATAATAATTGCAGTAATAATACTAATAGCTAACATTTATATAGCGCTTACCATGTATGTGGTTGCTTTTCATGTATTAATTTATTTAATCTTTATTAGAACCCTATGAGGTAAGTACTATTTTAAAGATAACAGAATAAGAGGATGCATAACCTGTCCAAGTTTGCGGGAGGTGGAATTCAAAACCAGCTAGTTCAGCTCCACTGTCCACACTCCGGACACTACTCTACACTGTCTCTCATTGTGTCCTCTGGAAAGAGGTGGGTGTACATAGTAGAAAACTCCTGTCCTGACTCTTCTGGAGTATTCTGTTTACAGACATGCACAAACCCAGTAGCACTGGACCACTATCCCATGTGCTCACTGCCCTGGTGGAAATAGGCTGCTGTGTGCTGACAGTGCAGGTGTGGCCACACCTAGACCCACTGCCAGGCCCAGGGAAGGGGCCACGGGGATGCAGAGCTTGGGCTGGGTACGGAAGGGTGAGTAGTTATGCTGTGCTGAATAGGCCGGAGAGGCTGCTGCAGGGAAGGGGTGAGCGTGTACAGGACAGACTGGTCCTACAGAATAAGGAAAGTACAGGTGTTTCTCCCTCCCCCTGGACACTTCCGGAAGTGCCTTGAAAGAATATTCTCAGTTGGCCTCTCAGTAAGTCATTCAGACTAACAAGCAAAGCCACTTAGTTCAAAACCCTATCAGTTTTATCCTATTCGAGTGAACCACTTACATACATGCAAAGAAAAAAGACTAGAAGAATATATGGCTTCTCTGGATGGTGCCATTATGGGTGTTTTTAGCTTTCTTTTTATTAGTCTGCATTTTCTAGATTTTCTACAATAATTACATACTTATTTTGTAATGAATAAAATATTTAAAAAGTGGTTTATCGATGAACCAAGCCAATCCGTTTTTAGCTATGGTACACCTTGTTGTTGTTAGTTGCCATCCAGTTCATTCCGACTCATGATGACCCCATGTGTGCAGAGTAGAACTGCTCCATAGGCTTTTCAAGGCTGTGACCTTTTGGAAGCAGATTGTCCTGGCTGTCTTGCAAGGTACCTCTGGGTGGGTTCAGTCTGCTAGCTTTTTGGCTAGTAGTCAAGCGCTTAACTGTTTGCACCACCCAGGGACCCCTATGCTATGCCTAGCTGTGTAATATTTTCAGTGAAGGCATCTTGAACTCACCAGACTGAAGTAGCCCAGAACCTCACAGAAGCAACAGGGTTTAAAGTTTACACAAAACTGCACGTGGCTTATCATGAGCATACTTAGAAAGAGAAAAAGAAGCTAAAGCCCCTAATGTTCAAATTATTCAACCAGAACCAATTAGCTGAGCTGTCAGAATGAGACTTTTGATGAGCCTGTGAGAACTTCATGTTCTGAAGTGCATTGTTTAATGTACTTTTTAATAAATGGTTAATGGATGGGGGTGATCAGAGGGAGGGGATGTTGTGCAATGCAGCTGTAGGTGGTGACTTTGTCACTCTGAACTGACCTAAGGGCACCAGGAATGGAGCAATTGTTCCCCAGTGATGGCAAGCTGTGGCCGTCTGTTGTCCTTCAGCCAGATGATTTCCACATCGGGTCCTGCCTGTGGGCTCCTCAGTCTGGCAAATTCTCCCTTGGCCATTCCTTGCTCCTTCAATTCCCAGCCTGTATGACTTAGTCTTTCATCTTTAACTCGGATGCTTCCAATGCACTTTTATGATGCATCACAGTCTGTTTTGTCCTTATACTCTTTAAATTGTTGAGAATATACACAGCAATACATATACCAGTTCAACAGTTTCTACATGTGCGATTCAGTGACACTGATTACATTCTTCCAGGAGTGCAACTATTTTTACTCTCCTTTTCTGAATTATTCCTCCTCCATTAACATAAACTCACTGCTCCCTAAGGTTCCTATCTAATCTTTCAAGTTGCTGTTGTCAATTTGATTCAATAAAGATAGTTCTTAAAGGAGTGTAATGCTTAAGGCATACATTTTTTACTAGTTAAGTTAAACTTTTTTTTTTTAAATAATATTCTATTGTGTTTTTGGTAAAAGTTTACACAGCAGATTAGGTTCCCTTTTAACAATTTCTATACATATTGTTCAATGACTTTGGTTACATTTTTCACAGTGTGTCAACATTCTCATGATTTCCATTCTGGTTGTTCCATAAGCTTAACTATTTTGTCCTTACACTTTTGTTATTAATTCTTGTTAGGCATATACCTGCCACTCTGACTGATACCTTGGACAATCACCCTGTTGCCTAAATTGTCAAATGTTTATTGACTGCTATGGAGAGACACCAAAAGCTATTACAGAGGGAAGTGACATGGTTCAACCTGTTTTCTGCAGAGTGCCTCTGAGATCAAAGGCAGGAGACCAGCTTAGAGATTGTTGGAGAATTTAGATGTGAGATGTTAAATGTGCATTTGTTCATGATATTAGCAAACATCGTGATATTAGATGCACAAGAAATTTTCTGGAAGTGGGAGCAGAGGGCAGGAGAGCCTTCAGACCATGATGCAGGTTTGACACCTGTGAAAGGGGAGAGAGAAGGAAGGAGGGTTGGTGTCTTCGTCATGTATTGCTGCTGTAGCAGAAATATCACAAGTGGATGGCTTCAACAAAGACAAATTTATTTTCTCACGGTCTAGTAGGCTATAAGTCCAGATTTAGGGCATCAGCTCCCAGGGAAGTCTTTCTCTCTCTGTTGGCTCCAGAGGAAGGTCCTTGTCATCATTCTTCCCTTGTCTGGGAGCTTCTCAGTGCAGGAACCTCTGGTCCACCAAAGGATGTGCTCTGCTCGGGGCACGTTTTCTTGATGGTATGAGATCCCCAATTCTCTGCTTCCCTTTCCTTTTTTCTCTTATACGACAGAAGGTGGTGCAGGCCACACCCCAGGGAAACTCACTTTACATTGGATCAAGGATGTGACCTTACTAAGGGTGTTACAGTCCCACCCTAATCTTCTTTAACATAATCTAATCTGGCCTCATTAACCACAGGCAGAGATTAGGATTTACAACACATAGGAGAATTAACAATCACAAAATGGAGGACAACCACACAGTACTGGGAATCATGGCCTAACCAAGTTGACACGTATTTTGGGGGGGACACAATTCAATCCATGACAAGTTGGGTAGGAAGAGTATTAGATTGCAGCACAGATTTAAGGAAGTTTCGGTCAGGAGTCCAAATTTGCTCACTGGAGGAGTCCCGTGTCTTGCAGGAATGGGCTTGTGATGGTTCGCCTGCCAGGCTCAGTCAATGGGTGGGAGTGGCCCGTGGGAAGCATGGTGTTGGCACAAACACCAGGGTTGACCTAGAGGGGCAGCAGTTGGGGCTGTCAGTCAACTTCTAGGCAGGGTGACTCAGGAAGATGGTGATGTTATTAACAGAGAGGAAAGAGGGAGAAGAAGAGGGTCCTGGGGGAAGGAGAGGTCACAAGTCCTGTTTGAACAGAATAGGGTCTGAGGTGTTCATGGAACATAACACACATTTGGAAAAGCTAAAGCAATATTTGGGGATTGTAGTTGAGACGGGGAGGGAAGGAGAGAGGAAAAGAGGGAGAGAAGGGGAAACAGAGAGAAAGAGAGAGAGGAGATAAGAGATGGAGTTACAGACTTAGTGAGTCTTCTGATTGAATTCATGGGAATGAGATTTCCAGGGATGGTGTTGGGGAAGGAAGGAGAAGCCAAGATGTTGGGAAATACAGCATAAATAAGGAGAAGGCAGAGCAGGTCAGATGAAGACACCAAACAGATGGGGAGATAAATCTTCAGGCTGGGAGTTGTGGACTTCAGTGCCATATTCTGGACCTTTCTTAGGCATCAGAGGGAAGAAAGTCCACATAAAGACATCAGGACAGGCTGAGGTGCAGGAGTAGAGGGGCTGCTTGTCTGATGACTATCTGAGCAGGAGGCAGAAAGGGAGAGAGGCTGAGCATCAGAGAGAGTAGAGAAGTTTCAGAAGAGCCCTTGTGGGCACCTGAGTGATGAGGAACCTAGATCCACCTGCATGGAGGACCCCTTGAGATTGAATGACATGAACTTGTAAGGTCTGTTAGGGTCGTTTCACCCCGACGTCACTGGTGACCTGGGAGCAGGAACAGAGAAATGTGGTGACTGAGTTTAACTGAGGTTGAGGATCTGCAAAGTCAAGCAGCCAGGGACTTCAAGGTCCACTAGTCAGCACCGGCCAACTGGGTCAGGAGAGAGGTGAGGCAGTCCCGCTCTCATCAGGCCTAGAAGGTTAGTGACCAGCTCATGAGTCTGGAAGTGAGGACCTGAGGTGCTCACCTCTGAATCAATTCAGGAGTGTTGGGGCAGGACAAGGAGGCTGTGGGCTGCTTGCAATGGATCTGTGTTCTGTCTTCTGTTCTTTATATCCTTTTTCCATCCCACCAAATAGCACTGTGCTTTACATTTACTAAGTCTCAGATATATGACTGATGACTTTGATCACAGAGTATTAATCCCAAAGTATTTTTACAAAAATGCAAACAGAGTTTTAATAAGGACTCCTCACAGCTATGCCAGTAACATGCTGATTGGGTAAACAAGGCAATTCAATTTTGAAAATCTGAAATCATTGTAGGCATTGCACTATTGCACAGGACTTGTTTAATAGCTGCAGTTTAAAATCTTTTTAAAACTGATTTTGAAAAAGAAAGTTTTAAAAATCTTTCTCTGAATCTCCATGCTTCTAGGGATGTGGTTGAGATGAATGTGAGAACTATTTGCGCATTGATTTGTCATCATGGGGTTTGGTGATGAGTGAGTTCCTGGGAGGGTTGAGCTAGCTGTATGTGGAAGTTTACGTGAATTTTCATTGCAACACATCAATTCTCCTGTATTTTCTGAGCACCTACTATGTGCTAGCAACTTGTTACACCCCTGCCACAAAGAGATTATAATTTGGTTGGTGAGATCCTGGGTTAGACTACAAATTTTTCCATACGCCTATTCCTTGGATCTATAAAAAGTGATCTCTTTCCCCAAGCATGATGAATTGTTCCAGTTGGGCTCGTAGAACAGACCCGTCCAGTCTAGTTCTTGCTCTTCAGGCCCTAACAACGTACCCGCAGGGCAGCGGAGAAGAGAAACATACTCCAGCTCTTCCTCCCTGATTCTCGTTTCCAGCTGGCCATTTGGCCTGATTACATAGAACAACTGGAGTTCCAGATAAATATTATAATTGCAATGTTTCTTTGTACATTTCTTCAAAAAATGTTTGTAGATTGAATGTCGAGAGGCTGTTGAGGGGACCTCTCATAGAAAGTAAGACTCAAGTCCAAGGAGTTAATGGTAGACATGGCGCGCCTCTCTCCCACTTCCCTGCCGTGGGACACTGTTCTGGTTTTCCTACAGCTGGAATTGAGATCTTGAATGTGTGCATCTTTCGGATGAGCAGGAAGAACTACAGCAACTGCTCACTCAGGTAGAGATGAGGGAGCAAGGAGCCATCAGAAACACAGATTGGATGTGCCTCAATTTTTTTCTGCAGAAAGTGTCCCCAGGGGAGGGCTCTAACCCTTGAGGATCCTGAGGGGCTGGGTGAGGTGGGATATAAGTTGGCTGAGTAAGGAGACAGGGAAGAGCCTGGAAGGAATAGGGTGAGGGGAGTCAGCTCCAGGGCAGAACACATCCTAACACAAGGGGTAGGCGTCCCACTGCCAGTCTGGAAGTTTCCAATTCAAAGAATGTCCATATCATTATTCTACACTACGCCCGGAGCGCTGGTGGCACAGTGGTGAAGAGCTCAGCTGCTAACCAAAAGGTCAGCAGTTGGAATCCACCAGCAGCTCCTTGGAAAACCTATGGGGCAGTTCTGCTCTGTCCTATAGGGTCTCTATGAGTCAGAATCGACTCGACGGCAATGAGTTTGGTTTTTTTGGTTTTGTTCGACACTGTGGGAGCCCCTGGGTGGTGCAAATAGTTAATGTGCTTGGCTGCTAACTGAAAGGTTGGAGGTTGGAGTCCATCCAGAGGCACCTCAGAAGAAAGGCCTGGCAATCTACTGAAAAATCAGCCATTGAAAACTTTATGGGGCACAGTTCTACTCTGACACACTGGGGTCACCATGAGTCTGAATCGACTTGACGGCAACTGGGTTTCTTTTGGTTTTATTTTGGATTGGCCTTCCTGGAATGAACAAGTTCTGTGATTCAAAGACTTTGATTGTGAGACCCTCCTTTGCCTAGGGGGAAACTTGACAACAGGGAGTAGGGTTTATGAGCTGGTGATTTTAAAGGTGCCCTGGTGGCATAGTAGTTAAGCACTTGGCTACTAACTGAAAGGTCGGGGTTCGAACCCACCAGCCGCCCCATGGGAGAAAGATGTGGCAGTCTGCTTCTGTAAAGATTATAGCCTTGGAAATCCTGTGGGGCAATTCTACTCTGTCCAATAGGGTCATTATGAGTTGGAATTGACTCAGTGGCAAGGAGTTAGGTTTTTATGTTTTTTTTAAAGCCCCTGTGCTATGGGGGAGGGGCTAAGATGCTGTAAATGATTTAAGTGATGTTAGACACAGTGGCTGCAACAACGGGCTGAAGCATAACAATGATTGTGAAGATGGCACAGGACCGGGCAGTGTTTTGTTCTGTTGTACGTGGGGTCACTATGAGTTGGAACTGACTCCACGGCACCTGACAACAACAGCAACAGAGAGAGGCTAAGCATTAGCACGGAATTTTTATCCAAATTCTGGCTTCCACTCAGCAAATCCCAACACGTGCCATAATTCGTGTTCTCTTGATCTTGATGGACATCCTACCCCACCCCATGGTTTCCTGCCCAGGTTTGAAGCCAAGGAGCTGTGTCTTGGCAAGAAGAATATGCCACAGTGGCCTTGACCCTCACCCTCTGTCCCCAGCTTTCCCCTCCAGCCTCTGGCCAAGAAAGGCCTTTCTCAAACTGATGGCATCATCTGGGAAATTAAAATATGGGGGAGTTGGTTTTCAGTCCTGGGAGTTCACTGGAGACCTTTTCCTAGGATCTTGCCAAGCACACAAAGAGCGAGGCATGGCAGTGGGGCTCTGATGCTGGTGAGGGGCTGCTCTGTGCTGTGTGGCTGGGCTGCACCTGCCAGGGTGTGGGACCGACAGGTGTCTGCGGCTGTATAGTCCACAAAGAGAGTTTCATCCTAGGCATACATTTAAAAAAACATTGTGGTAAATTGTGTATCACAAAAAATTTGCTGTTGAACCAGTCAGTGACAATAACACATTTACCATCTGGGCGACTATCACCACTGTCTGTTTCAAAATAGTTTTTTCATCACCCCAAACAGAAACCCAGTACCCTCTAAGCAATAACTCTCCATTCTCTCCTTCCCTGGCAACCACTGATAAACTCTTGTCTCTGGGTTTGCAGAGTTTCGTTCTGTTGTACATAGGGTCGCTATGAGTAGGAATCAACTTGATGGCACCTAACAACAACAACAGCGCTTGCCTAGTCTAGATATTGCATGTAAGTGGAATCATACAATACTTGTTCTTTTGTGTTCAGCTTCTTTCACTTAGCATAATGTTTACAAGGTTCATCAATATCGTAACATGTATCAGAACTTCGGTTCTCTTTATGGTTGAACATGATTCCATTGTGTGTATATAACACCTTTTGCTTATCCATTCATCTGTTGATGGCACTTGGGTTGTTTCCACCTTTTGCCTATTGTGAACAGTGCTGCAGTGAACATTGGTGTACAAGTATCTGCTTGAATCCCTGCTTTCAAGTCTTTGGAGTATATACCTAGGAATTGCTGGGTCATGTGGTAATTGTGTGTTTCATTTTATGAGGAAGCAAGGCATAATATTTTAATTTTTGATAAAATAATATAGGTACATGGCCCCAAATTCAAAAGCACAGATTTTCCCACTTCTATTACCAGTTTTTTTTGGAATTGTCCCGGAGATGTTTGGTTAATATACAAGCATATACATGTATATATTTATTCTTTCTTTTTTTGAAACATAAATGACAACATAATACAGTTACTAGTTATAACCTTGTGCATAGTAGTTTTAGATTGTCTAAGAGGCAATAGCAAAGCATGGATACATTTCTTTATGTTAGTGAGACAAAAAAAAGTAAAGATCTGTGCTTTGGCGAGTGGGTTAAGCACAGGGGACTCTGTATGTGTGTTTAGGTGGGGCAGGTGTTTGGACTTATATGCCTTGCCTGTCCATTATGATGACATTTTTCCATTGGCAAATTCACTTCTGTGGGGAATTAAAACCTAGCCCTGGCAATGCATTGAGTATTTAACAGTTAAATCGACTTATTCCCATTAGAAAGAATCTATTTGATGTAGTGCTTGGCACCAAGTTCTCTTTGATGTTTTAGGCACAAGTAACAAGGCAGTTGTTCTTGGAAAGGCTCTTCAGAGGACTTAAGTAGAAAGCTGTCACTCTGAATTCTCAGCAGCAGGAGGCGTGCCAGTCCTCACCTGCTGATTCTTAGGTAGTGGCTTCCGGAGGCCACTGACCTCTGTTCTTTGCACATTAGGACCAGATGTTATGCAATGCTCCGAGGCAGAGGGATAAACAAGGTCGTAGGCAGGCATTTATTCCACAGGAAATGAACTTCCTGCTTAGGTTCCTGAAGGATTTCTTGAGTATTTTCATGGCTGGACATGCAAAGTAATGCACAGCACCTGGCTACCGTGGAAGGCTGGAGGCTGTAATCCAGAATGATGGCTAGAATTCAGGAAAGACGAATGGAATCTGACAATGATGACTGGGATCTGGGAATGGTGGCTGGCATCGGGGAATGGTGGCTGGGATCTGGGAATGGTGACTGGGATCAGGGAATGGCGGCTGGGATCTGGGAATAGTGGCTGGGATCAGGGAATGGCGGCTGGGATCGGGGAATGGCGGCTGGGATGGGGAATGGTGGCTGGGATCCGGGAATGATGGCTGGGATCCGGGAATGATGGCTGGGATCCGGGAATGGTGGCTGGGATCGGGGAATGGTGGTTGGGATCTGGGAATGATGGCTGCTCTCCAAGTGTTTTTTTTTCCAATTGTATTTTATTTTTTGTTGTTGAGAATATACACAGCAGAACATACACCAGTTCACCAGTTTCTCCATATACAGTTCAGTGACACTGATTACATTCTTCAAGTTGTGCAGCCATTCTCACCCTCCTTTTCTGAGTTGTTCCTCTCCCATTAACCTAAACTCACTGCCCCTAAGCTTGCTATCTAACCTTGTGAGTCGCTGTTGTCAATTTGATCCCACATAGATCTTAAAAGAGCACAATGCTCAAAGCAGACTTTCTTTACTAGTTAAGCTAAACTTCTCCAATTGTTTCTTACTGGATGCTCCCTTTCTCGTTCTGTCTTGTTTCCCTCCTCCGTGGTTAGTTTCATTATAGTTCACATTTGGGAAGACCAGCAGTTACAGGAATTAGGCCTGTTCACAGCCGGAAGTTGTTTGGGTCAAGTTGGAAGGAAAAGTGTGAGGAGTGTACCCTGCTGTGTGTTTTGCTCTGGATGGAAAGCTGGCTTTCTCTTTCCTCTCTCTCCTTTGTTCACACAGCTTGTGGAGGCCACCCAGCCCAGGGTTTGGATGGCCCAGTTGCCTTTTTATGATGCTTCTCTTACTACATAGGGAGAAAAGGCTGTCACTTTGGAATTAAGGACCCCACACTGTTTTCTCTAGAAAGGAAGTTCTTTTCCAAGGGAGAAGGAAAGTATAAATTGACTGTGAAGTGCAGTGCTGGGCATTGGGTGCTTAGGATTTGGGGTTTTATTTAGATCAATCATAGCCGGAAACTTGCTCTTAGCGACTCAGTTTTGAAAAGTTTAATTTCAGGAAGGTTCAGCAGGTCGGTCTCTGATTCTTGACTTTTCCCCCCTTCTCTCCTTTTCTCCCCATCCATTGCTACCTTGGCCTCTGTCATTTAATGCAGTAACTCATACTGTGAGCTCCAAAACACACTCGGTTAGCTCTTGTGCCAATTTGGCCAACGTAAGATTTCATTAGTGCGCATGAGAAATGACAACCCCTTAATAAACATTTCGTACAAGTCAGACAGTCACTAAGCTGTGTGTTTGGGGAATACTTTTTATTATATGTGGCTGGTGAGACCTGAGGTCTTAGGTTTTATCACAGTAAGAAGCAGCTTAACTTCTCTGTTCCTCCACTCACAGACTGTCCTGGCTTCTGGCTTGGAAGTTTGCTGAGAAGGAGAAATGGGTGCATGAGTAGGAAAGTCTTCTCATCCATTCATGCTTTCAGAAGCTTGACCAGGCACCTCCTTTGCTCTTGATGGCTCAGGGTAGCCTGGTGTACAGAAGACCACTCATTCCATTAATGTACCTTGCTCTCCACAGAAGGTATAATTGGGCACACAGGTATCGTGGTGCAGTGAATTGCTTAATATGGCCCTTCTAGCCATAGTTTTTGTGACTCCTATATGATGATTGGGTAGAACTATGCAAATAAGGTGCTTGTGGCCCACCAAGGCCCATGGAGCAAGAGAGCTGAGCACCTTCCGGCCAAGGCTTACTGGCGGAGTGGGGCACCTCCGGGCACTTACTGGCGGAGCTAAAGAGCTTTGTAACACTGGCCCAAGCAGGGCAGAGACCAGGCTGAGGGGCCAAGGGCCAGAGAGAGGCTTGCGCATGGGCACAGCTGAGAAGAGGCTGTCTTGACTGAAGAACTGTATCCTGAATTGTAACCTGTTACCTTCCTAATAAACCCCATAACTGTGAGTATGGTTTCTGAGTTGTGTGTGGCCATTGCAACAAATTATCAAACCCAACAGAGAAGTAGAGTGCCATGGGAGGGAAGGCTGGTGTAGGAATTGGTAAAAAGGTTAGAGAGTGGAGGTATGTCTGACCTCCACCTCATAGGAATCAGCCTTAGGCTGTTGATCTTGATTCTCCTTATCCCCTTGTGAAGTTGGAGGAGGTCACATGCCTCTGCCACACCATTTTTACAGGCATGCTGAGGGCGAATTGGGAAATACGTGAATTAGCCCCAAGCTGCGTAGGGGCAGAATCCATCCAGCTTGGAAAGTTTGGCTGATCCTGTGGGGACTAGAACACAGCTGTTGTAGGATTAGAAGCTTTTGTGTCTCAAGCTTGACTATTTTTATGCTTCTGGGTCTTATCTATAATTTTGCTCTTCATTTATGCTAATTGGCCTTTTAAAAATTTTGGGTGTTTCATTCAAGTGTGTAAAAACATCAGTGGCTGCTCTGAGAGATGCTAATATGTATCTGGAAACCCGAGATGATGAGGAGAGTGCCATTACTGGTTCCTGGCTGGTCCCTGGGTGGGTGTCCGCTCTTCCTTATTGTTGATGCATGGGGGCAGGGCGGGAGGCTGCTGATGAAGGATGCTAGACTCTTGTTGGTGTTCTTTGACCACAGGGCTTGCTCCTTGCCGTGCTCCTGGACAGCTCTGCTGGGAGAAAGGGTTTTCTTACAAATGGCAAAGGCAGACCCTTACGTGGTTCTAGCTGAAAGTTCAAGGTCTCCAGATAAATGTTAGCATCCCCAGAGCCACAGCTGATGTTTGACATACTTGAATGAAACACCTGAAATCTTTAAACGGCCAGTTAGCATAAATGAAGAATAATTCTAGAAAAGACCCAGAAGCATAAAAATGGCGCAGCCTGAGACACAGAAGTTTCTAGCTGAGAGAGCCTCAGCAGGAAGATCTTGGGAGCTGACAGGCAGGGCTGGGCACCACTGAAGCCACTGTCTCATCCCCCTGGGGTGGGGGGGTTAGGGTTCCTCTTTCTGCAGTTCCTGCTAACTCACCTGCCACAGTTCAATTTTTTTAAGGGGGAAAAATGAAAAACTTTTAATCACTAAAAGAAATAATGGTTAAAAAAATCAAACTTGAGAAGCAAGCCGTGGTGATTCTACAGTGGCTCTCTTCTACCCCATTGGTTTGGAAAAACATTGTTTAAGCACCTTGTGGGCTTCACAGCACCTGGGCTTCCTGCACATTTCTAACCGCAGGTGCCGTCTTGGTTCCTGAGTTCCTTTTCCTGTCAAGTAAGAAAACAGAACACCATTTACCCCCTGTGATACTCTCAATCAGTTTGGCTTCTTAACTGAGTCTGGTCTTGTTGAGCTGATGGGCAGGAATGGTGGCGATGCCCTCCCACCTTCCTAGGGGTCCTACACCTCACCTTGCCTTGGGAAATTACTACTATCCGCCTGTTGTACTCCATCCCTGGGAGTTGGCCTCACCCATTCACACCCATAATAGAAACCTTAATCCTGTCCTTATCCATGGGAATTAGCATACACAACTGGGGCTGCTGTCATAGGAATAGAGAATGAAACTATATGTTAAAGAGAACTTCCAAAGGTCTACAAGCAAGATAAGGAGCCCTGGTGGCACAGGTGTTAAGCACTCCATGTCAGAAAGATGTGGCAGTCTGCTTTCATAAAGATTATAGACTAGGAAACCCTATGGGGCAGTTCTGCTGTCCTATAGTGTCACTATGAGTCGGAATCAACTTGATGGCACACAACAACACAAGCAAAATCAAAACGGTACATTTGAGCACCTCCACATGGGAGAAGAGCAGATTTTTGTTGGAGGAAGGACAGTTTTTTGTATTCAAAGACAAAGGAGAGGTGGGATTTTGCTTTAGCTCAGGATTCTCCTGCAATTCCAGCCCTTAGCGCTAGGGCTTCTGCTCACCTCCATGACCTCTTCCAGAATCTGAGTCCTGGAAGTGTATTTCTCAGATGGCTTGGCCTATGAAGGACTGTGATTGTGGCCCTTGGCACAGCTGCCAAATTCCCATCTCTCTACTACCATTATCTTCTCTTGTGGTGGCAGGAGGGATGCACGGGGAAAGAGGGAGGACACACCTACACTGTTGGCACTGTTGTTGTTGTTCGTTGCCTTACAGTCAGTTCTGATTCATGGTGACCCCATGTGTACAGAGTAGAACTGCTCCATAGGGTTTTCAAGGCTGGAACTTTTCAGAAGCAGATCTCCAGGCCTGTCTTCCGAGGCACCTCTGGGTGGATTCGAACCACCAACCATTGGCTAGTAATCAAGTGCTTAACTGTTGGTGCCACCCAAGGACAAATAATTTTTTTAGTCCCCACCAAGTTCCACGTAGTTATTGCTAATCATTTCACCTACCATTATGCTATTTTTCCCCAAGCATGGAGACAGAAATCAGCCACTGGGTTGGTTATCTTAGCCCAGCCAGTTGTGGAACAGCATGACTACTCTCCTCCAACACATTAGGCTATGAGAGTGAGCAAGCAATGCCCAGTGTAGACCTTTAGGCTGTATAATTGTGTGTAACTGATTGCACAAAGGAGCTGTAGGAAAAGCTACTGAACCTCTCTGCCCATGATCTCAATGCATTCCAAAAAGGTAGAACCTGCTCTCTTGTGCCAGCTGATAAGAAGGTTTAGTAATTAAGATGGTACACACTATCTAGGTTGATTATTTTCACTAGTAGAACCTTACACAATTTATGGAAAGATGTATTTAGCAAGGAGTTCCTGGGTGGTGCAAATTGTTAATGCGCTTGACTTCTAACCAAAAGTTTGAAGGTTGAGTCCAGCCAGTGACAACTCAGAAGAAAGGGCTGGCTATCTACTTCCAAAAATATCAGCCATTGAAAACCCTATGGAGCACAGTTCTACTCTGACACGTATGGGGTCACCATGAGTTGGAGTTGACTCTACGGCAACTGGAAAGTGTCCAGCAAAGAACTGAAGTTTACCTGAGTCTGAGTGTGGTTTAACTAGCCAGCAGGGCCCAGGGTAGCACAGCTTGTCCCGACAATGGCTGATACAGGAATTTCTCCTTCCCCATCTCCCTCCAGCACTATTGTGCTGGCCTCTTACCGTATCTCCCTGTTTCCAGGGTCTCCCTTCTGTGATCTATTCACATCATCAATGGATTTATCATATTATCCTCCAGCTTGAGAATACTCTGTTACTACCACAGGCTAAAGCCTTGACTAGACAGACCAAGCCCCTCACAGACTGTGCTCATTTGGGAGCTGGACCTTTTGTCACCAGAGCATGATATGGAGCAGGGAAGCTGGCCTTGCAGGCACTGCTAATTAACCTCCCCTTCCACTGGGCTTCTGAATCATGCTGCCCCTAAGACTAGTTGGGAAGTGATCGGATTTCTTGCTCGACTGTTCCTAAGTGTGCTGTACTTGCCTTTCTCTTCAGGTGTTGGTTCACGGTCCTTTCACTTACATTTCTTAAGTTTTCACTGGACAAAGACAAGATTCTCCTCCACAAAGCAGAATTCTGTATACTTTAGTGTTGGTGGTCAGATGCTTTTTTTTTTTTTAATTCTTTTTTTATTGTTGTAATTAAATTAAGTTTACATTTCAAGTTAGTCCCCCATACAGAATTTTTTTTTTACATACATTGTTATGAGACCCCAACCGCTCACCCCATTCTGTGACAGCACACTCCTCCCCTTCACCCCTGATTCCCCATGAACATTCAACCAGCTCCTAACTCTCTGCCTTCCCATCTCACCTCTGGACAGAAGCCGCCCCTTTAGTCTCTTGTATCTACTTGACTAAGAGGCACATTCTTCACAAGTATCACTTTATGTCCCACAGTCCAGTCCAATCTTTGTCTAAAGAGTTGGCCTCAGAAACTGTTTTCGTTCTGGGGTGATAGAGAGACCAGGGGCCATGCTTTCCGGGGTGCCTCTAGTCTCAGTCAGACCATTAAGTCTGGTCTTCTTACTAAAATTTGAGTTCTGCATCCCATCCTTCTACTGCTCCATCAGGGACCCTCTGTTGTGTTCCCTGTCAGGACGTTCATTGGTGGTAGCTGGGCACCATCTAGTTCTTCTGGTCTCAGGCTGATGAAGTCTCTGGTTTATGTGGCTCACTCTCTCTCTTGGGCTAATACTTTCCTTGTGTCTTTCGTGTTATTCGTTCTCCTTTACTCCAAGTGGTTGGGACCAATTGATGCATCTTAGATGGCCGCTTGCAAGCTTTTAAGACCCCAGACGCCACTCACCAAAGTAAGATGCAGAACATTTTCTTAATAAGCTTTGTTATGCCATTTGACATAGATGTCCCCTGAAAGCATTGTCCCCAGACCCCACATCCCTGCTACTCTGTCTCTCAAAGTATTTGATTGTATTGAGGAAACTTCTTAGCTTTGGTTTAGTCCAGTTGTGCTGGCTTCCCCTGTAGTGTGTGCTGTCTTTCCCTTCACCTAAGATCATTCTTATCTACTATCTATTTAGAGAATAACCCTCACCCTCCCTCCCCACACCCATAACCATCAAAGAATGTTTTCTTCTATGTTTAAACCTTTTCTTGAGTCCTTATAATAGTGGTCTTATACAATATTTGTCCGTCTGTGACTGACTAAATTCACTCAGCATAATAAGTTCCAGCTTTCACCAAGTTATACGATGTTTCACAGCTTCATCGTTGTTCTTTATCTTCACGTAATATTCCATTGGGTGGATATACCATAGTTTGTTTATCCATTCTTCCATTGATGGGCACTTAGGTTGTTTCCATCTTTTTGCTATTGTGAACAGTGCTGCCATGAACATGGGTGTGCCTATATCTGTTCATGTGATGGCTCTTGTTTCTCTAGGATATATTCTAAGGAACGGGATAGCTGGATCGTATGGTACTTCTATTTCTAGCTTTTTAAGGAAGCGCCAAATCGATTTACAAAGTGGTTGTACCATTTTACATTCCCACCAACAGGGTATAAGTGTTCCAGTCTCCACACAACCTCTCCAGCATTTGTTATTTGTGTTTTTGGGATTAATGCTAGCCTTGTTGGGGTGAGATGATATCTCATTGTAGTTTTGATCTGCATTTCTCTAATGGCTAATGATCATGAGCATTTCTTCATGTGTCTCTTAGCTGCCTGAATATCTTCTTTGGTGAAGTGCCTGTTGATATCCTTTGCCCATTTTTTAATTGGGTTATTTGTCTTTTTGTTGTTGAGGCTATGCAGTATCTTGTAGATTTTAGAGATTAAACGCTGATCAGATTTGTCGTAGCTAAAATTTTTTTCCCAGTCTGTAGGTTGTCTTTTGACACTTTTGGGGGGAAGTCTTTTGATGAGCATAAGTGTTTGATTTTTAGGAGCTCCCATTTATCTAGTTTCTCTTCTGGTGCTTGTGCATTGTTACTTATGGTTCGTATTGTGTTTATGCCATGTACCAGGGCTCCTAGTGTTGTCCCTATTTTTTCCTTCCATGATCTTTATCGTTTTTGATTTTATATTTAAGTCTTTGATCCATTTTGAGTTAGTTTTTGTACATGGTGTGAGATATGGGTCTTGTTTCAGTTTTTTGCATATAGATATCCAATTATGCCAGCACCATTTGTTAAAGAGACTGTCTTTTCCCCCAATTAATGGACTTTGGGCCTTTGTCAAATATTAGCTGCTCATAGGTGGATGAGCTTATATCTGGATTCTCAACTCTGTTCCATTGGTCTATGTATCTGTTGTTGTACCAGTACCAGGCTGTCTTGACTACCGTGGCAATATAATAGGTCCTAAAATCAGGTAGTGTAGGGCCTCTCACTTTGTTCTTCTTCTTGAGTAATGCTTCATTTATTCGGGGCCTCTTCCCTTTCCGTATGAAGTTGGTGATTTGTTTCTCCATCTCATTAAAGAATGCTGCTGGAATTTGGATCGGGATTGCATTGTATCTGTAGATTGCTTTGGGTAGAATTGACGTTTTCACTATGTTGAGTCTACCTATCCATGAGCAAGGTATATTTTTCCACTTATGCAGGTCTCTTTTAGTTTCTTGCAGTAATGTCTCGAAGTTTTCTCTGTAAAGATATTTTACATCTCTGGTTAGATTCCTAAGTATTTTATCTTCCTGGGGGCTATTGTAAATGGTATTGATTTGGTGATTTCCTCTTCAAGGTTCTGTTTGTTGGTGTAAAGGAATCCAATTGATTTTTGTATGTTTATCTTGGATCTTGAAACTTTGCTGAACTCTTCTATTAGTTCCAGTAGTTTTCTTGTGGATTCCTTGGGGTTTTCTGTGTATAAGATCATATCATCTGTAAACAGAGATACTTTGACTTCTTCCCTACCTATTTCGATGCCCTTTATTTTTTTTTCTAGCCTAACTGCTCTGGCTAGGACCTCCAGCACAACGTTGAATAAGAGTGGTGATAAAGGGCATCCTTATCTGGTTCCTGTTCTCAAGGAGAATGCTTTCAAAGTCTGTCTATTCAGGATGATGTTGGCTGTTGGTTTTATATAAATGCCCTTAATTATACTGAGGAATTTCCCTTCTATTCCTATTTTGTTGAGAGTTTTCATCATGAATGGGTGTTGGACTTTGTCAAATGCCTTTTCTGCATTGGTTGATAAGATCTTGTGGTTCTTCTCTTTTGTTTTATTTATGTGATGGATTACGTTGATCGTTTTTCTAATGTTGAACCATCCCTGCATACCTGGTCATGGTGAATTATTTTTTTGATATGTTGCTGAATTCTATTGGCTAAAATTTTGTTGAGGATTTTTGCATCAATATTCATGAGGGATATTGGTCTGTAATTTTCTATTTTTGTGGTATCTTTACCTGGTTTTGGTATCAGGGTTATGCTGGCTTCAAAGAATGAGTTTGGGAGTATTCCATCCTTTTCTATGCTATGAAATACCTTTAGTAGAAGTGGTGTTATCTCTTCTCTGAAAGTTTGGCAGAATTCTCCAGTGAAGCCATCTGGGCCAGGGCTTTTTTTTGTTGTCTGTTTTTTAATAACCTTTTCAATCTCTTCTTTTGTTATGGGTTTATTTAGTTGTTCTACCTCTGTTTGTGTTAGTTTAGGTAGGTAGTGAGTTTCTAGAAATTTGTCTATTTCCTCTAGGTTTTCAAATTTGTCAGAGTACAATTTTTCATAGTAATCTGCTATGATTCTTTTAATTTCAGTTGGGTCTGTTGTCATATCACCCAACTCATTTCTTACACAGGTTATCTGCTTCCTCTCCTGTTTTTCTTTTGTCAGTTTGGCCAATGGTTTATCAATTTTGTTGATCTTTTCAAAGAACCAGCTTTTGGACTTATTAACTCTTTGAATTGTTTTTCTATTCTCTATTTCATTTAATTCTGCTCTAATTCTTATTATTTCCTTCCTTTTGGCACCTGTGGGCTTCTTTTGCTGCTCACTTTCTACTTGTTCCAGTTGTAGGGTTAATGCTTTGATTATGAACCTTTCTTGTTTTTGGATGTGTGCATTTATTGCTGTAAACTGACCTCTGAGCACTGCTTTTGCTGTGTCCCAAAGGTTCTGGTAGGATGTGTTTTCATTCTCGTTTGATTCTATGAATTTCTTTATTCCATCCTTAATTTCTTCCATAAGCCAGTGGTTTTTGAGCAAGGTTTTGTTCAGTTTCCATGTGTTTGATTTTTTTTTTTCCCCTTCTTTTTGTGTTTTGATTTCCACTTTTATGGCTTTATGGTCAGAAAAGATGCTTTGTAGTATTTCAATGTTTTGGATTTTGTTAAGGCTTGCTTTATGGCCTAATATGTGGTCTCTTCTGGAGAATGTTCCATGTGTGTTGGAAAAGAAAGTATACTTGGCTGCTGTTGGGTGCAGTGTTCGGTATGTGTCTATGAGATCAAGTTGGTTGATTGTAGCATTTAGCTCTCCCATGTCTTTGTTGAGCTTCTTTCTGGATGTTCTGTCCTTCACCAAAAGTGGCATGTTGAAGTCTCCTACTACTATTGTGGAGCTGTCTCTCTCTCTCTTCAGAGCTGTTAGAGTTTGTTTTATGTATTTTGGAGACCTGTTGTTGGGTGCATAAATATTTATTACAGTTATGTGCTCCTGGTGTATTCACCCTTTCATCATTATATAGTGCCCTTTCTTAGCCTTTGTGGTGGATTTTACTTTGAAGTCTATTTTGTCAGAGATTAATATTGCCACTCCTGCTCTTTTTTTGTTGTTGTTGTTGGCTTTAACAAAGAGAAATTTATTTCTTCACAGTAAAGTAGGCTAAAAGTCCAAATTCAGGGCATCAGCTCCAGCAAAAGGCTTTCTCTCTCTGCTGGCCTTCTCATCAGTGTTCCCCAGGACTAGAAGCTCTGTTCCCAGCACTGCTTTCTTCATGGTATGAGGTCCCCCTCGTCTCTCTGCTCACTTCTGTCTTTTATATTTTAAGAGATTGCCTCAGGACATAATCCAATCTTGTAGATTGAGTCCTGCCTTACTAACACAACTGCCACCCATCCTCCCTCATTAACATCATAGAGGCAGGATTTACAACACATAGGAAAATCACACAATACCAGGAATTGTGGCCTAGCCAAACTGATACACACATTTTTTGGGGGACATAATTCAATCCAGGACAGGAGGGAACACATAATAAAGGATTATGGGATGCAAAAGCTAGAGATGACCATGAGAGTGAGTGGCTGAGGGTACAGACAAAATCATTAGAGGTGAGGAAATCAAAAAGATGAGAGGATAGGATATTATAAGGAATATTGTAGACATTGAAATCAAGAAGTATTCTGATGTGTATAGAAAATTTAACGGGGGAAGAAACGTTTCATAGAGATATCATGAGAAGAATGTTAAGACATTACTCTTAGCATACATTTCCACGTTGTATAGTAGAGTTTTTTTTTTTTTTTTTTTTTTACTGTTTCTCTTTTTTTTAATTGTACTTTAGACGGTTTTCAAAGCAAATTAGTTTCTCATTAAGCAATTAATACATATATTGTTTTGTGACATTGGTTGCCAACTGCATGACATGTCAATACTCTCCTTTCTCCACTTTGGGTTCTCCTTTACTAGCTCTCCTGTCCCCTCCTGCTTTCTCCTCCTTGCCTTTGGACTTCTTGTTGTTCTTATGTGTCCTTGACTCAGATCCAACGGATAGTGACCCTATGTACAACAGAATGAAACACTGCCCTGTCCTGCGCCATCCTCAGGATCACTGCTATGCTTGAGCCCATTGTTGCAGCCACTGTGTCAGTCCATCTTGTTGCGGATCTTACTCTTTTTCACTGACCTTCTACTTTACCAAGCATGATGTCCTTCTTCAGGGACTGGTCCCTCCTGATAACATATCCAAAGTATGTGAGATGAATTCTCATCATCCTCGCTTCTAAGGAGCATTCTGGCTGTACTTCTTCCAAGACAGATTTGTTTGTTCTTCTGACAGTCCATGGTATATTCAGTATTCTTCGCCAACACCATAATTCAAAGGCATCAGTTCTTCTTCGATCTTCCTTATTCATTGTCCAGTTTTCACATGCATGTGAGGCAACTGAAAACACCATGGCTTGGGTCAAGTTCACCTTAGTCTTCAAGGCGTTCTTTTGGCAGTCTGTGATATAGTTCTTTTTTGAGTGTTGTTTGCTTGATATATTTTTTTTCCATCCTTTGAGTTTTAGCCTGTTTGTGTCTTTAAGTCTAAGGTTCGTCTCTTGTAGGTAGCATGTAAATGGATCATGCTTTTTTATCTAGTCTGCCACTCTCCGTCTCTTTATTGGTGCATTAAGTCCATTTACGTTCAGTGTAATTATTGATAGGTATGAGTTTAGTGCTGTCATCCTGATATCTCTTTTTGTGTGTTGTTCACAGTTTCTTTGTTCTCCTCAATTTTCTGTGCTGAGTCGTTTTTCTTTATGTATTTTTTTTTTCATCTTTTCTTTGTTGTAGATTTTGTGTTTGCTGGGTCTTTATGTTTTTCTACTTTTTACTTTGATTTGTAGGATTGTTAGATTCCTTTGTGGTTACCTTAATATTTACCCCTATTTTTCTAAGTTTACACCAGTCTTTTATTACTTTGTATCGCCTTAACTTCCCCTTCATATAGAAAATCAATGTCTCAATTTTTTAAGTCCCTCTTTTTTTGTTTTAATATTATCCTTTTTTACGTATTGGTATCTGTGTTGCTGTTTTCAATGTTTTAGCTTTGATGTATTTTCGATTTCCGTATCTGAGTCAATATCTGGTTGCTGTGTCCTGTGTTCTAGTCTTGCATTGTTATCTGGTGTTATTATCTAACTGTAGGACTCTCTTTAGTATTTCTTGTAATTTTGGTTTGGTTTTTGCAAATTCCCTGAACTTCTGTTTATCTGGAAATGCCCTAATTTCACTATCAAATTTGAGAGACAGTTTTGCTGGATATATAATTCTTGGCTGACAGTTATTTTCCTTCAAGGCTTTAAATATGTTATCCCATTGCCTTCTAGCCTGCATGGTTTCCGCTGTGTAGTCCGAGCTTATTCTAATTGACTCTCCTTTGTAGATGACTTTTCTTTTATCCCTAGCTGCTCTTAAAATTCTCTGTTTATCTTTGGTTTTGGTAAGTTTGATTATAATATATCTTGGTGACTTTCTTTTGGGATCTACCTTATGTGGGGTTTAATGAGCATCTTGGATAGATATCTTCTCATCTTTCATGATATCAGGGAAGTTTTCTGTCAACAAATCTTCAACAATTGTCTCTGTATTTTCTGTTATCCCCCCGTGCTGGTACTCCAATTACTCGTAGGTTATTTCTCTTGGCAGAGTCCCACATGACTCTTAGAGTTCCTTCATTCTTTTTAATTCTTTTATCTGATTTTTCCTCAAATAAGTTGGCTTCAAGAGCTTTATCTTCAATGTCACTAATTCTAACTTCTACTGCTTTAATTCTGCTCCTATGACTTTCTATTGAGTTGTCTAATTCTGAAATTTTATTGTTAATCTTCTGGATTTCTGATTGCTGTCTCTCTATGGATTCTTGCATCCTATTAAATTTGGCATTATGTTCTTGAATAACTTTTTTAAAGTTCCGCTACTACTGTGTCTGTATGTTCCCTGACTGTTTCTGCATTCTGTAGAATTTCCTTTCTTATTTCTAGAAGAGTTCTGTATATTAATCGTTTGTATTCTGCCTCTGGTGATTCCAAGAAGTTCTCTTCCTCCAGAGAATTTATTGATTCTTTATTTTGGGAGCTTGCTGAAGTCATCATGGACTGCCTGTTTATGTGACTTGATATTGACTGTTGTCTCTGAGCCATCAATAATTTATTATAATTTTATTTTGTATTTGCTTAGTGAGACCTAGCTTCTTGTTTTGTTTTGATATGCTCAAATAGGCTGCTCGTGTGCACTAGTTTGATTTTTGACACCTTTGGATCTCTAATGTCCTGTCACCAGGTAGTGAGTTCTGTAACTAAGTACGTGCACACAGGAGTCCGTTAAATTTACCTATATGGGTTCAGCTCAGGTGTTCAGACAGTTGGTCACCAAGTGTGTGATGCAGGCTCTCACCCCCAGTCCTAGAGAGGCATGGGCGATTGGTGCAGGCACTAGACTCTGGCTGTGGTAGGGGATCACGCGCTGAGCCAGGCAGAGGGCTGACTGCTGCCCCTGAGAGTCTGAAAGGAAAGTGTGTCCCTATTCTCTAGGGTGAGTAGGTAGGTGAGTTTTGCAGCAGGACTATGGCATCCCACTCTGTTGGCTGTAAAGACTCAAGGGCACCACTTTTTCTTGGACTCCTGTAGCAGGTGACTAGGCGCTTTAGGTGCTACCGTCAGTCCTCAAACCCCTGCTGCAGATCGATAAAAGTGCCTGCTTAAGGGGCAGGGCTGTTTCAAGAGTCACAAATCTGCCAGTTCACAGCTGAAGCAGTTGAAGTTAAACTTCAGATATTTGCCCTGTTGTACGGTGGCCGTGAGGACTAACGCTGTTGAGATGGGTCCCCACAAGTCTATACAGGGTTGTAAGGCACTCAGAGTCTGTGGACCCCTGATACCTGTGCCCAGCAAAGGAGCTGTGCCGTCCCTGTGTTCCTAGCCTAGGGGAGCCAGCAGCTTATTTGTTCCCTCTCCAAGGCCAGGAGAATGGGTCAGGGCACCTTTTGGGATCTACTTCCGGCCCAGCGGACTCCCGGTGCAGAGCGCGGAGGGCGGAGGTAAAAGGGAGAGAGGTTTTTCCAAAATGGGCTTTTTTTTTAATCCCCGGGAAAGGGTGCGCACATGTACTTATCTTAGCCTCTTGGTAGCTGCTCTTCACTGGTTCGGAGTGTCCAAGCAGAATCTCTGTTGCTGGGTCTCTCTCGATGTGGAAACTGCTTCCTGATTGCACACCGCACAGCTGTTTGCCTGCTTCAACGCAGACAGCGTGACTGCGGAGCTGTAGTTTCACCGCCGCGGCTCTGGCCCTCCTCACTTCTTCCAAATGGTCTCCCTGTCCCGTATCACTCAGACAGATTTCTTAACCTTGCCTTGTTCGGGGCTCGCAGATATTCAGTCAAATCACTTGTTTTTCCAGGTCTTCGTTGTAAAAGGGATATAGGAAGCATCTAACTTCTCTGCCATGTTGACCATGCCTCTCAGTGGTCAGATTCTTATATTTCCTGTCCACTTCTCCTCACAGAAATATTCAAACAAAATTAGTGTCTTTATGAATAGAGCTCTCTTCTAAGATGTTTTCTCTCCTTCTCACTATCAGGTGAAAATGAAATCCTTGCCACTCTGCATGCCATTTCCAGCAAAAACCAGATTTGGAGATCGTATATCGGCATGGGCTATTACAACTGCTCGGTGCCGCAGACAATTGTGCGCAACTTACTGGAGAACTCAGGATGGTAAAGTATTTCTTTTCTTTTTTGGCTTTAAAGAACAAAAGTTTATTTTCTCACAGTTCAGGAGGCTAAAAGCCCAAATTCAGGCTGTGGCTCTAGGGGAGGTCCTTCCTTGTCTACCTAAGCTTCTGGTTGCCACCAGCAATCCTTGTAGATGTATCTCTCTGTCTCCTGGTTAAAGGCATTGACTGCTAACCAAAAAGTTCGTGGTTCAAAATCACCAGCGGCTCCACAGAAGAAAGATGTGGCAGTCTGCTTCCATAAAGATCACAGCCTTGGAAACACTGTGGGGCAGTTCTGTTCTGTCCTATAGGGTCGCTATGAGTCGAAATTGACTCTAAAGCAATGGTTATACATTTGCCTATTTCATATAAGTGGTTGTTGTTGGAAATCAAGTCGATTTTCAACTTGAAGTCGACACCATATGACAGAGTAGAACTGTCCCATAGGATTTTCTAGGCTGTAATCTTTACAGGAGCAGATCACCAGGTCTTTATCCCATGGAGCTGCTGGGTGGGTTAGCAACTGAGCTCTTAACTATTGTACCACCAGGGCTCCTTCATGTAAGTGGGATCATACAATAGTTGTCCTTTTGTGACTGAGTTATTCCACTCAACATATTGCTGTCAAGATTTACAATGTCCTCAAGATTCCATAATGTTTTCAAGATGCTACATTGTAGCATTGCTTTTTTATTAATAAAAGAAAAGCGTAACTGCCTAAGAATAGTTTTTCTGCTTTTTGAGTGTGTAAAATGTGGCTTCTTTCCCATCTGGCATTGCTAAAAGTTTGAACGGTAAACTCCAAGTTGGATTTCAAAAGCAAATGGCCTGTCTCTTCCTCCTTAAAAAACAAGCCTCCAGCATCCATGAATGCACTGCCACAGCCTGGCCGTCTGAATCCTGGCCAGCAGCCTGGCTCTTGGTGGCCATACAGAATATTCTCCATATCGCCTCCTGCCTGTGAGTGAATGTGTTCATTCACTCTAGGAGCGGCCAGCACTCTGAGAGAGAGTGAGACGATGTTGTTCTTTGCTTTTCAGCCCTGTTTTGGGCACATTTTAAATATTGCTCCTTTCCATTCTGCAATAGCTGATCTGAACCAGGGGTGATACTGTACCGCCTGGCGCGATAGAGGGGGACATGCACATGCGGGTGGGTAGACTTCATTATCACAGTTCTGAATGGTTTCCATAGAGACGGAACCAACAAATTCCGGCAACGTGAGGTGAAAATAAATGGATAACATAGCTATGAAAGAATAAAACATTTGAGCTCTTCAAGGAAAATTTATATCAGGTCCAGAATATATTTTATTGGGTCTGCTGTTCCAAATTTTTGACTGCTGGTAACATCAGTCACTAATATCAGAACACTGATATTTTGCTTGTGGCTATTTCCATTTTGTGTGATTTTGGCACCAGGATGAAAATAGAGAATCTCATAAATGTCCTCCTGCTAAGCTCCCACCACCTCCTTTTTTCCCAATCTGAAAGAAAGTCACAGCCAAAAGGATAAAGCATACTGATTATTTTGGAATAAATGTTAATGCTGTGTTGAATATATCCAATATCCTATTTGAGCCAGACTGAATGTTTTCTTGGCTGTGCAAATACATTTTTAAAATATTAAACTACACCTAGAAACAGAAACCAATTGAGTTAAATAGTCAATTGGAACGTAGAAATTGTACAGACACATTTTCTTAATCATTTTGCTTTGCCTAATTATCTTGGAGTTTGGGGGATTGTGGGTGATTTTATTTTCTGAATAGTTATCTGAGTTTTCCTTCTTTTTACAGTGAACACATATAATGTAACTGGAAAAAAATGTAGTAAACATGTTTCTGACATATAGAAAATGGTTAATAAATTGTAGCTGGTGTCTTTAACATTTAGAACATACAATAAAAAGAAAATAAAAATTACTGTTAGTCACATCGCCCAGAGAAAACCACTTTTAACATTTCAGTCCACTTATTTCTTTTTATAAAATTATAAAAATGGGATCTTAGAACCTTAAATCTAAAATATCTTCTGAAGACTTTTTTGAACCAAACGATAGTTTAGCTTAATTAGTAAAGAATGTCTGCCTTGACCATTGTGCTCCCTTAAGATCTATCTATGTATCTATATAGGATCAAATTGACAACAGCAACCCGAATGATTAGATAGGAAACTTTTGTGGGTTATGAGTTTATATTATGGAGCTCTGGTGGCACAGTGGTTAAGTGCTCGGCTGCTAACCTAAAGGTCAGTGGTTGGAAAAAAAAGATGTAACAATCTGTGTCCAGAAAGATTACATCCTTGGAAACCCTATGAAACAGTTTTGCTGTGTCCTATAGGGTTGCTTTGAGTCAGAATTCACTTGATCAATGGCAATGGTAATGGGAGTTTAGGTTAATGTTGGGGGGGAACAATTCAGAAAAGGAGGGTGAGAATGGTTGCACAACTTGAAGAATGTTATCAATGTTACTGAACTGTATATGTAGAAATTGTTGAGTTGGTGTATGTTCTGCTGTATATAGTCTTAACAACAAAATAATAAATTAATACAAAAAAATGACATCATAGTATCTTACGTCTTTTTAAATTAATAATATGAATATTTTGCATGTCAGGAACTATTCTCTTTTAGCATCGTCCGTAATGAATACATAGTAATACGTTATATGCATGTTGACTAATTAGTCTATCATTCCCCTATTAGTGGACTCACAGTTTGTTGTTGGTTTTTCTCTATTATATTCAGTGCTGTGATGAATTCTTTGGAGTATTGCTGTCTCTCTCTTTTCCTGTTGTATATTCTGTGTCATCTTTACAGACATACTGAGTTTTCTTCCTATTTATCAGATGGGCTAGCTTGTATGTGCGCGCGTGTGTGTCTACATATCAGAGAATGATTCTGAGTGAAATGCAAGTTTGGTGTTAGCCAGGCAGTGTAAGCCTACGGCAGGGGTAGCGTAGTGCCGGGTCTGTCTCGATGGTGCCGGCAGCGTGGGAAAGTTCTGTCTGACCTGAGATCAGAACTGCCTAACTGCCCTTTTGTCTACCCCTTTGTATACCCCCATTTCCGCTCCGATCCCCTTGCTACTTGCCTGCAGCATGTATTGTGTGGCTGATCATTCCAGTTCACCAACTACTTACAATTTGGCCAACTGATTTACAGTTGCTAAGCCAGGCTGTTCAAGTTGTTGACTGAAGCAAAAACTCACTCTGCTGTACACACACACATACACACACACTCATTTACTCCAGTAAAAGGTTCATAAAATTATTCAAAGTCTTGACATTGTACTACTTGGTAAAGCAAGCTCTCCACCCCACCCCCCAGAGATAAGAAGAGATTGAAATTATATTTGATTTCAAAGCCTTTCAAAAACAAAAGATGGATGGACATATCTGGAAGGTTATCCTGAACCTGAAGCAGGAAAGAAAGGAAAAGGACTTGAAAAAAATGAAACAAAACAAAAAACCCTCAAAACTCGTCTGGCTTGGGAGTACCGCAACAATAGAGATGTGAAACAATGACAGCCACACACAGGTGCCCAGACCCAGCTCTAAACTGCTGTGGCGGGAGTCAGAGTGAGTGGATTTCAGGTGGGAAGGTGGCAGCTCTGTCACAAGTCCTCAGTCACCCTCCATCCTATGACCTTATCTCATTTTCTTTAAAACATGTATCACTCTAAAATTACTTCAATTATTTACTGTCTCTTATCCTTCCCCTACCCGCTTGGAGCCTTGGTGGTGCAGTGGTTAAGAGCTTGGTTGTGAACCAAAAGGTAGGAAGTTCAAGTCCATCAGCCACTTCTTGGAAACCCTATGGGGCAGTTCTACTCTGCCCTAAAGAATCATTACGAGCTGGGATTGACCTGATGGCAATGGGTTTGGTTTGGTTTTGGCTTTTATTCCTCCCTAGAAGGAGCCCTGCTGGCGCAGTGGTTAAACATTCTGCTGCTAACTGAAAGGTCAGCAGTTCAGACCCAGCGGGGTCTCAGCAGGAGAAAGATGGGCAGTCTGCTTCTGTAAAGGTGACAGCCTAGGAAACCACATGGGGCAATTCTCCTCTGTCACATGGTGTTGCTATGAGTTGGAATGGATTGGATGGCACCCAACAACAATAGTGGCAACATCCCCTCTAGAATATATTCTTCTTGAGGTCAGGGACTGTATCCATCCATCTTGCTTATTATGTATTACTAGAACCTATAAGGTCTTGGCACTTAGTAGGTCCTCAGTAAGTATTTGTGGGATGAGTGAATGAATGGAGGAATCAGGAAAAGGATGAAGGAACTAAATCGGTAACTCACACACTAAAGGCCACATTCCTAATAACTGGAGGAAGTAAGATTAGAATCTATGTCTATATGCCTTATAATCTGCCTGTTTGTATCCCTGAATTTTGATAGCAGTGGAGTTAACTTCCATAGACTCTTAGTACTTGGATAATGAGACTCCTCAAACAGACCACTGTTAATTCCTTGGGAGCACATAGAACTTCTCTTGGATAGTATAAAACGAAGATTAAAAAAACAAAAACAAAGGTTTTGAGTGTTAGACTATTAGATTTCTAAGATGCTCTTCTATTGTGAACTTTGAATGAGGTGAACTTTCAGCTGGAAGAAAGATAATAGGAAGTAAGATTTCTGTTTATTATACCACAGGTAACCTCAAGTGAGGTGTGGGCTTACCTTTTGTGACCGCTGGATGTACAGTGGTCCACCAACATTTTCCACCTCTCAGGTTTATTGGGAAGTGCTTTCTCCTTGACAGTGCATGCTGCTGCAAGGCAGTGGCCTTTATGTTTGTTTAAGAAAAAAACAAAAAAAAAGGATGTCTGCCACAAATTATTGTTTATACAGAGTATTGTTATGAGATGCGTGCGTTTTTAGCGGGAAAACTAGGGAGGAGTCTATAAGGGTAGCCTTGTGGGAGGGGACAAGAAAAAATCCATACTACCTACAAAAATTCAGACAAACTCAAGGATTCATCATGCTTCCTATAATGAAAACACATGGTATCAACAAAAAATTCAAAGCAGAAAATAGTTGGGTCTTGAAAGGGTTAAGAGCCAGTTTACAATAACACATATGTACAATTGTCGTTAGGTGCCATCAAGTTGGTTCTGACTCATAGTGACCCTACATAAAACAGAATGAAACACTGCCCTGTTCTGTGCCATCCTCACAATTGTTGGTGTGTTTGAATCCACTGTTGTAGACACTGTGTCAATCCATCTCATTGACGGTCTTCCTCTTTTTCACTGACCCTCTCTCTACCTTACCAAGCATGACGTACTTCTCCAGGGACTGGTCCCTCCTGATAGTATGTCCAAAGTATGTGAGATGAAGTCTCACCATCCTCACTTCTAAGGAACATTCTGGCTGTACTTCTTCCAAGACAGATTTGTTCTTCTGGCAGTCCATGGTATAGTCAATATTCTTTGCCAACACAGTGATTCAGGGCGTCAGTTCTTTGGTCTTCCTTATTCATTGTCCAGCTTTCGCATGCATATCAGGTGAGAGAAGATACCATGGCTTGGGTCAGGTGCACTTTAGTCCTCTAAATGACATCTTTGCTTTGGAACACTTTAAAGCGGTCTTTGCAGTGGTTGTTGTTGTTAGGTCCCGTCAAATCGATTCTGACTCATAGCGACCCTGTGTACAACAGAACGATACACTGCCCGCTCCTGCACTATCCTCACAGTCGTTGTTACGCTTGAGCCCATTGTTGCAGCCACTGTCAGTCCATCTCATTGAGAATCTTCCTCTTTTTCACTGACCCTCTAATTTACCAAGCATGACGTCCTTCTCCAGGGACTGATTCTTCCTGATAATATGTCCAAAGTACATGAGGGGTTGCAGTAGATTTGCCCAGTGGAATACATCATTTGATTTCTTGACTGCTTCTTCCCTGGGCATATGTATATGTATATGTATAATGGAATCCTTGACAACTTCAGTATTTTCCCAGCTTATCATGGTGTTGCTTATTGGTCCAGTTATGAGGATTTTTGTTTTCTTTAGGATGAGGTGTAATCCATAATGAAGACTGTAGCCTTCGATCTTCATCAGTAAGTCCTTCAAGTCCTCTTCACTTTCAGCAAGCAAGGTTGTGTCATCTGCATATTTTAAGTTGTTAATGAGTCTTCCTTCAATCTTGATGCCACATTCTTCTTCATATAGTCCAGCTTCTTGGATTATGTGCTCAACATACAGATTGAATAAGTATGGTGAAAAGATACAACCCTGATGCATACCTTTCCTGATTTTAAACCATGCAGTATCCCCTGGTTCTGTTAGAACGACTGCCTCTTGGTCTGTGTACAGATTCCACAGGAGCATAATTAAGTGTTCTAAAATTCCCACTCTTTGCACTGTTACCCATAACATTGTTATGATCCACACAGTCGAATGCCTTTGCTAGTCAATAAAACACAAGTAAACGTCTTTCTGGTGTTCTCTGCTTTCAGCCAAGATCTATCTGACATCAGCAGTGATATCCCTTGTCCCACATCCTCTTCTGAATCTGGCTTGAATTTCTGGCAGTTCCCTATCAATGTACTGCTGCAACCATTTTTGAATGATCTTCAGCAAAATTTTACTTGCGTGTGATATTAATGATATTGTTTAATAATTTCCACATTCTGTTGGATCGCCTTTGGAATGGGCACAAATATGGGTCTCTTCCAGTCAGTTGGCCAGGTAGCTGTCTTCTAAATTTCTTGGCATAGATGAGTGAGCAGCTCCAGCACTGTATCCATTTGTTGAAACATCTCAATTGGTATTCTGTCAACTCCTGGAGCCTTGTTTTTCACCCGTGTCTTCTGTGCAGCTTGGACTTCTTCCTTCAGTACCATCGGTTCCTGATCGTATGTTACCTCCTGAAATGGTTGAATGTTGACCAGTTCTTTTTGGTATAGTGACTCTGTGTATTCCTTCCATCTTTTTTTGATGCTTCCTGCATTGTTCAATATTTTGCCCATAGAAATCTTCAGTATTGCAACTCAAGGCTTGAATTTTTCCTTCAGTTCTTTCAGCTTGAGAAATGCAGAGTGTGTTCTTCCTTTTTGGTTTTCTAACTCCAGGTCTTTGTACATTTTAATACTTCACTTTGTCTTCTTGAGCTTCCCATTGAAATCTGTTCAGCTCTTTTACTTCATCATTTCTTCCATTCGCTTTAGCTACTTGACATTCAGGAGAAAGTTTCAGAGTCTCTTCTGACATCCATTTTGGTCTTTTCTTTCTTTCCTGTCTTTTTAATATATATACCCGTTGCTGTCGAGTTGATTCCAACTCATTGCAACCCTATAGGACAGAGTAGAACTACCCCATAGGGTTTCCAAGGATCACCTGGTGGATTTGAACTGCCGACCTTTTGGTTAGCAGCTGAACTCTTAAACACTATGCCACCAGGGTTTCCCATATATTATATATATACATATGTATATATATATATATATATATATATATATATATATATATACACACACATATATATATATATATACACACACACACACACACATACATTAAGATCATTTAAATAGAAATGTAAGAGTAAAAAATGTTGTTGTGATCAGCCTGAGACCAGAAGAACTAGATGGTGCCTGGCTACCACTAATGAACGTCCTGACAGGGAATGCAACAGAGGGTCCCTGATGGAGCAGTAAAACGATGGGATGCAGAACTCAAATTCTAGTAAGAAGACCAGACTTAATGGTCTGACTAAGACTGGAGGCGCCCCGGAAAGCATGGCCCCTGGTTTCTCCATCACCCCAGAACTGAAACAATTTCCGAGGCCAACTCTTCAGACAGGGTTTGGACTGGACTGTGGGACATAAAGTGATACTTGTGAAGAATGTGCCTCTTAGACAAGTAGATATAAGAGACCAAAGGGGCGGCTTCTTTCCAGAGGTGAGAGGGGAAGGCAGAGAGAGTTAGGAGCTGGTTGAATGTTCATGGGGAATCAGGGGCGGAGGGGAGGAGTGTGCTGTCGCAGAATGGGGTGAGCAGTTGGGGTCTCATAACAATGTATGTTAAAAAAATAAAATTCTGTATGGGAGACTAACTTGAAATGTAAACTTCATTTAATTACAACAATTAAAAAAAACAAAACCCATAGAACTATAAACACAGAGAGTGAAGTCGAACATGAACTACCTGTGGACTTTAGTTAATAATAATGTATCACTATTTGTTCACCACTTGTAACGAATATACCACAGGTATGCAAAATATTACAGTAGGAGAAACTATGCAAGGGCGAAAGGGTCTATGGGAACTCTCTGTACTTTCTGGGCAATTTTTCTGTAAATCTAAAACTGCTCTAAAAAATAAAGCCTATTTTGAAAAATCAAAAAAACAAAAAAAAAAAGTTGTGGTTAGTTGCCATGGAGTCGATTCTGACTCACGGAGACGCCATATGTGCAGAGTAGACCTGTTCCATAGGGTTTTCAAGGCTGTGACCTTTTGGAAGTAAATTGCCAGGCCTGTCTCCTGAGGTGCCTCTGGGTGATTTGAACTGTAAACCTTATGGCTAGTAGTTGAGGGTTTACCCATTTGCGCCACCCGAGTAGAGGGATAGAAAAGCAAGTACTGTTCATTTCCAAACCAAGGATATGTTACTACGGATAAATCTGACTTGTAGGAAGTACAGCCAGAATGCTCCTTAGAAAAGAGGATGGTGAGACTTCGTCTTGCTTACTTTGAACATGTTATCAGGAAGGACCAATCCCTGGAGAAGGACATAATGCTTGATAAGTAGAGGGTCAGAGGAAAAGAGGAAGACTCTCAACGAGATGGACTGACACAGTGGTCGCAACAATGGGCTCAAGCATAACAACGATTGTGAGGATGGCACAGGACCAGGCAGTGTTTCCTTCTGTTGTACATAGGGTCTCTATGAGTCGGAACTGACTCGAGGGTACCTAACAGCAACAGTGATTTAACTCTAAGCTTCCTTACAAAGGCCAAAAGGAAAGCTTACTGATGTGTTCTTTAATTCTCCTTGAGGGAGACAGGTATTAAATTTGAAAACGATAACGTTTCATGAGCTTCTCTGAACAGCAGTCATGGTTTGGACCTGGGCCTCTTGTTTCCCCCACAGGGTCACCCAGTATACTCCATACCAGCCAGAGGTGTCTCAGGGCAGGCTGGAGAGTTTGCTCAACTTCCAGACCATGGTGTGTGACATCACAGGCCTGGACATGGCCAACGCATCCCTTCTAGATGAGGCAACCGCAGCGGCTGAGGCGATGCAGTTGTGCCACAGGTGAGGTCAGCCTGGGATTGGAATTCCCTCAGGGTGAGGATGGTCCTCCTGTCTCTCCTGCTGTCTCGGTCAGTCAGTGCCCGGGGAAGTCTGTTTGTCTCTCTCACACACACAGACATTCCTACACACACACAATTATTTATATGAGCTACATTGTATCAGAGCATTTTTGTTAGCTGCTGGTAACAAAATATCAGAAATAAGAGTGGCTTAAAAAGCCTTTGGGGTCCCTGGGTGATACAAACAGTTAACATTGCTCAGCTGCTAACTGAAAAGTTGGAGGTTTGAGTCCACCCAGAGGCACCCAGGGAGAAAGGTCTGGTGATCTTCTGACAAATTAGCCATTGAAAACCCTATATTCTACTCTGACGTACATGGGGTCGCCAGGAGTCAAAGTAGACTTGATGGCAACTGGTTGTTTTGTTGTTAAACAAGTCACTATTGTTTATTGCTTAACATTATATAAGAAAGACTTCTCATTTTCTCTTATGCAATGTTAAGTCCAAGATATCAAGGACCAATGCTCCTCTTTCTCTGCCATCTTTAATGGGAGAATTTTATCCTCATGGTCACAAGATGACTGCTGAAGCTCCAGCCATGACATGTATGCTCAGGAAGAAGAAAAGTGGAAGGAAAAAGAGTGCTTCTAGCTAAATAATCCCCCTCTAAAGAGTCTTCTGGAAGCCACCACTCAACATCTTCCACTTACATTTCATTGGACACCCCTTCATGCAAGTGACCTGGGGAAATGTAGTTTACTTTTTTTTTTAAGATGGGCACTGTCTTAGTTATCCAGTGCTGCTGTAACAGAAATACCACAACTGGATGGCTTTAATAAACAGAAATTTATTTTTTCACAGTCTAGTAGGCTAGAAGTCCAAATTTAGGGCATCAGCTCCGGGGGAAGACTTTCTCTGTTGGCTCTGGAGGAAGGTCCTTGTCCTCAATCTTGCCCTGGACTAGGAGCTTCTCCGTGCAGGAACTCTGGGTCCAAAGGACATGCTCTGCTCCTGGCACTGCTTTCTTGGTGGTATGAGGTTCCCACTTTCTGCTTGCTTACCTTTCATGTAAGATAAAAGGTGGTGTAGGCCACAGCCTAGGGAAACTCCCTTTAATTGGATCAGGGGTGTGACCTTAGTAAGGGTGTTACACAATCCCACTTTAACATAAAATTGTAATCACAAAATGGAGGGCAACCACACAATACTAGGAATCATGGCCTAACCAGGTTTACACATATTTTTGGGGGACACAATTCAATCCATGACAGGCACATTGTTGCCCCTTATATATTGGGGTTCTGTTACTGAGTGTGAAGAAGAGAATGGATAATGGCTAGGAACTAGCAATTTATAAAATAGATATACTCTCTTTTGAAGAATACTGTTCTTATATTGTATTTAATGCTTTGTAGCCTACTTTTATTTCCTATTTAACAATATATTGTGAACATTTTCTTTCTCTTTAGTCAGCTTTCTAGAATGTGACTTTTAAGGACTACATAGTAGTATTCACTTGCATAAATTATTTAACCTCATTCCTGCTGGCAGACATTTGGATTATTCTCACTTTATACAGTGATTAGTAACACTTCATGAGCATCTTTATAATAAATCATTGTCAAAACTTCTGATTGTTTCCTGAGGATAAATTTATCCCAAGGATACCTTTGAAGAAGTAGAATTACTAGGTCATGGTAAATAGTTAACAATTGCTCTCCAGTTCCTCAGCTTTTTTAATCCTCTGTCTTGTGAGTACTTTTGAGATTACACCCTGGTGGAATTCTCAGGTGGATGGTCACGTGGTTGGGAAATCTGCCCACATGCATGGTGCATCTGTCTGAGGCTTTGTGCCCTTGCCCCTGAATGCCCATGGGAGCCCCTTTCTCAGCTTCCAGGGATTACGAGGCGACACCCAAACTCACTCCACAGGTATGGAGGCCTGCACACTCCTCCTTAGCCACATGAGTGGCCCTGGGCGGTGGGTTCAGGCTCTTCCTTCTGTCCTTGAAGGACAGCCACAAAGGAATGCTGCCCACTAACCCCTTCAGTTATTATTCTCCACTTTTTCAGTCATTTCGTGTCCTCTCTCCTCCACCCCATCTCTTTCTGAGGAGATGCTGTCATCTCATACTTGAGGAAGCTGAGGACTTTCCCCTTATTCGTTCAGGGTTTCTGTCCAGAATTATTTAATGTTAATGGGTACTCACAGTCTGCAAATGCTTGCCTTGGGTCTTGTCTCCTAATTTCCATTCCTTCCGGCCTGCACTTAGTTTTCCTTTTGAAAAGTAGCCTGAAGAGCTTCATTCTAGGAATGATGGCCTTTTATGTAGAAGGCTAAAAAAGCAAAGTCCTTTTTTTTCTATGGAAACTCCATTATGATAAAGTTTGAAAGACTTAATAATAGTGGAATTTCACTTTACTAGGAAAACTGTGTTTTTTAAACTGTTGAAGGGCTTTGTGCTTTTTATCTTAAGGCAAGGTTTAAAAAACATTAGTGGTGTTTTGTCTCCATCTTACGTGGTTTAGACTTAGATAGCGCTTTTCACCAGACTTGTTTAGACTCAAGCTGCATTTGATCATTAACTGCTTCCATGTTTCCCCAACTCTTCTTACGCCACTGTTAAATGTATTTTTGTTATAAAAGTAGTAATTCTTCACGGTGAAAAAAGATTCTAACAATAGAGAAGGATGTAATGAAACATAAAACCTACTCTTCCCTGATCCCGCTCCCCAGAGAAAGCCACTGTGAACTGTTCCTTCTGTGTCTTTCTGGGAAGTTAAATGCACAGCACAGTATACATGTATCCCCCGCCCTTTACTTTTTACTCAGATGTGTTCGTAAGATCAGAGCTGTTGGCCATCCTCATCCATTTTGTTTCCTGAAACTGTGGACTGGTAGAAAGAGGACGCCCAGGCTTTGGGTCCTAGACCTACCTCTGCTGCTTCCATAGCCATGTGGCCTTACACAGGTCACAACCATTCTGAGTCCGTTTCCTCTTCTGTTGAATGAGGACACTTGGTTTAGATATGTGTCGCTCTGCTGGCAATACAATTCTGTGATGTTTTTATTAGATAGCTGCCAGCTGAGTCAACTCTGACTCATGGCAACCTTACGTACAACTGAAAGAAACTGCCTGGTCCTGCGTCATCCTCATGATCGCTGGCATGTTTGAGCCCATCGTTGCAGCTAGCGTGCCAATTCAGCTCACCGAGGGTCTCCTTCATGGACCCTCTACTTCACCATACATGATGTCCACCTCCAGCGATTGATCCCTTCTGATGACATGCCCAAAGCAAGCGAGTCAGACAGTGTACTGTTGTGTTCCATAGGGTTTTCACTGGCTAAGTTTAGAAGTAGACCTCCTGACCTTTCCTCCTAGTCTGTTTCAGTTTGGAAGCTCCTCTGAAGCCTGTCCACCATGGGTGACCCTGCTGGTATTTGAAATACCAGTGGCAGAGCTTCTAGCATCACAGCAACACAGCAACATGCAAGACACCACAGTATGACAAACTGACAGACAGGTGGCAGGGAAGTTTTTATTCAGAGAGTTAATGTGTTATCTTCAGTTGTACCTAAACACCACCATTTTCTTTCTTTTTCCTCATAATATATATTAATTTTGAACCATTTTAAGGCTGATTTTGCTAAAAGAGGTTAGACCAGGAATTGGATTAAGTGGAATTCCAGTCAGCGAATGTCATTAGCCATTAATGACTCAGTATTTTTATACTCTGCTCAAACTTACCCCAAGCTCCCGCTTTACTTTGTTTTTAGAAGAAGCTCTGATTTCTTTTATGCTTGTGTTTGAATGTGCTTTTTCTTTAAAACAGGCACAACAAGAGGAAGAAATTTTTTGTTGACCCTCGTTGCCACCCACAGACAATAGCTGTCATCCAGACTCGAGCCAAGTAATTAATGCCATTCGTGTTTTGAACTCTGGGGTAATACGTTCATCTCTGCTGTGTCTCTTTCTCACTTCCAAACTGACCGGAGGTAAACCTGGTTTAATTGGGATTGTTGAGTTACACTTTCAGTCCTCTCCTGCTCTGTGGCCTCCCCTCCTACTTCCTGGACCAGACTGAGGGGAGAATACAGAGGAGCTTAGCTTGCCCTTGCTTCACAGTAAGGTGTCACGTTGCCTGTGTTGCCTTTTGTTTCTTCTTGTCACAGAAACAAAACCAAACCTGTTGCCGACAAGTTGATTCCCATTCATAGCCACCCTGTATGACAGAGTAGAACTGCCCCATAGGGTTTCCAAGGAGCGGCTGGTGGATTTGAGCTGCCAACCTTTTGATTTAGCGGCCGAGCTCCTAACCACTGCGCTGCCAGGGCTCCTCTTCTTGTAAAGCAGTAATTAAAAATATGAAAAGTAATTTCAACAGTGCCTCAGAAAGTTTGAAAAACAGAGGGAAAAAATGGAACCCTCCCACGACTGTTATGATGGTGTGTATTCACAGCAGACATAGATTACAGGGAATCCATGTCATACCGAGGTGTAGTGGGATGTAGAGCAAAGCTTACGGTATGTTAGTGCTTTCATCAGATGAAACCAAGACAGCACTGCTCCCCTTTGGGGACGTGTTTATTTGCTTTCTCCTTTGTAAAAGCTGGTCCCTCTTTCCCCTGCCCCATACCACCATCCCTTCAGAGGGGTTTTCTGATGCATAATTGGAATAACAGGATTTTAGGAACCTGAGGGAAGTCTTCCTCCTTGTCCGCGTTTCCACTCACCTAAGACCGACCCCGGGTGAAGGCGGGGATGCCTCTGTCGTTTCAGCTGCCGGTTCTTTAGCCCCAGGTCTTCTCTGAGGAGCAAGTTTTGACAGGAAAGCGAGAGGGGAAGTGGTGAGGTTGGGAAAGAGAAAGGGGCTGCACTGTTAGGATGCGCTCATATGAAGCACTGTTGCCCTGAGGGGCCAGATGTGGGATGGAGTCGGTGAAGAGGGTAGGGAGGTAGGAGGATGGAGGACCGGCACAGAAAATTGCACAGTGGTTAAGAGCTCGGCTGCTAACCGAAAGGTTGGTTGTTGGAATCCACCGGCCGCTCCTTGGAAACCTTATGGGGCAGTTTCACCCTGTCCTGTAGGGTTGCTGTGAGTCAGAATTGACTTGCTGCCGATGGGTAAGGTAAGGGAAGTTATCACTGAAAAGAAACTCCAGGTGATTCAGCTTTCCGCCTGTACGCTCAAAGCATGCTTGTTCTTTGTCTTCTGCCTTTCCAGGTACACTGGAGTCCTTGTTGACATGAAGGTACCCCGTGAGATGGATTTCAATGGAAAAGATGTCAGTGGAGTCCTGTTCCAGTACCCCGACACTGAGGGGAAGGTGGAAGACTTCACAGAACTCGTGGAGAGAGCCCATCAGAGCGGGGTAGGAAAGCCTCCCTTTCAGGGGGTCCACTGAGCTGTGCCCCAGTTTTGAATTTTTTTTTCAATTTCCTTACCTTTATTACCTGGAATGATTAAACTCCCTCCTTCCTACCTCCTTTTTTTTTTTTTGTTCACTGATTTCTTAGCACGCGGTAGGTACGCAGTATCTGCTAAGTGAATGAGTAGATGGAGTTCACAGAATATGACCCAACTCTGACAGTCTGCCTTTGAGGATTTTTCAGCTTGCCCACTACTCTCAGGGGAAGGTCCATTTCTCCGATGTTTCATTTTCAGAGCCTGGCCTGCTGTGCTACTGACCTTCTAGCCCTGTGTATCTTGAAGCCTCCCGGAGAATTTGGAGTAGACGTTGCCCTGGGAAACTCACAGAGATTTGGGGTGCCCCTGGGCTATGGGGGGCCCCATGCAGCCTTTTTTGCTGTCCGAGAAAACCTGGTGAGAATGATGCCTGGAAGAATGGTAGGGGTGACAAGGTAATGCACCTCACGTTTCCGCCTCGTTGTTGCAGTGATGGTTTCTGTTTCTTCTCCTGATCACAGCATTGTTGATTTTACCCTGAATTTAACTGGGCCGTAGTGGGTCGATTAAGGAAATGTATAACATAGATTTAGAAGGGAGTCTCTGGGGTATGAACTGATGTTGTTATCAGCTCCGACTCATGGCAAGCCCATGTACAACAGAATGAAACACTGCCCGGTCCTGCACCGTCTTCACAGTCATTGGAGTCCGCTGTGGTGGCCACTGTGTATTTTGAGTGCCTTCCAACCGAGTGGCTCATCTTCTAGTACTATATAGGATAGTATTCTATTGTGATCCATAGGGCTCTTATTGGCTAATATTTGGAAGTAGATCACCATGCCTTTCTTCCTAGTCTGTCTTAGTCTAGAAGATCTGCTGAAACCTGTCTACCGTGGGTGACCCTGCTGGTATTGAAATATCAGTGGTATGGCTTCCAGCGTCCTAGCAACACACACGCCACGAGAGTATGACAAACTGACAGATAGGTGGTGGACTAGCACGTCTTCTCAAACGCTATAATTTTGTACTTATAATTTATAACTTATTTATAACTTATTAGTATTGAAGTCACATAAGTAAATTTATTTAGGCTAATGAAAACCCTGAGAAATAGAATGTTATAGACGTGTTTTATATCTAACCAATTTCATTCTCAAAAATATTATCATGCCACACAGTTATGTAAAGACAAGGGCAGTGAGGATTTGCAGAGTGCACACTGAGTGCGAGCCACATGATTTCCCAGGGGCTCCTGCCACTCAGCCATTCCAGTAACTTCCAAATGTACTTTCTCAAGTGCTTCTCATTGATGAAGCTTTTCAGATTAAGAATTTAGGTGAATGTCATGATTATTATTAGGGAAATTTAGCACAATCTTTTAGACCTTTCATAATACCTGGGCTATTAATATAAGTGAATAATCTGATCTAGTAAATGATGTGACGTGAATTTTTGAAATGCTCTCAATTTGTCAGATGACAACAAGAGGTCCTTTGCTTTTTAATGTAAAAACAGCAGTTTCTTCAAGTACTCTTATGTTAGCTTCTTTCAGTCTCCAAGTATTCTTACATTAGCTTCTTCCAGTAATGCTCTTCGCCAGATGAGATGAGGCAGAACGCTGTCTAATTCACAATTAGAACTAGCTTTCTAATTCTACTAAAGATTAATTATTGTGTGTTGATTTCTATATAGGATGTCTTACCTTTCTGAAAAATGGATCTCCAGAGCTTGATGAAATGAAGCTTAAAACTTCTGAATCTTTCTGTTTCTCCAAGATTTTTTTTATTGTTTCCATAAAAAAATTTATACATACATTGTTATGTGACCCTAATTGCTTTTCCCATACTGTGACAGCACACTCCTCCTTTCCCCCCGATTCCCCATGTCCATTCAACCAGCTCCTAACCCTCTCTGCCTTCCCATCCAAGATTTTTTTTTTTTTTGAAGCAGCAGAAATTTTTTTTATTGAGGGCCCTAAACTGAAAATAGGTTTAGAACATAATTAAAAAAGATAAAACAGCAAAAAATATATGACCTTTTTAAAAATACTTTTCTGTTTTTCTTCTCTAAGGTTTTTAATTGTATTAGAATGGGAAAGAATTATATTAGAGACACAGGGTAATATGACTAACACTCTTCTACTTAATAACCATTTAGTCGCTTTTGCATTCCAGTACAGAATTTCTGCTTCCTGTGTCAGACTGTAAAAATGGCACAGGGGCAGCAGCTGACCTCCTCTAACTTCACAAAGGGGAAGGACAATCAAGATCAACAGTCCATTCCTATCAGGTGGGAGGTCAAACACGCCTCCTCTCTCCACCATCTTTACTAATTCTGACACCAACCATCCCTCCCACGGCACTCTCTACTTCTTTGCTGGGTTTGATAATCATTGCAATGGCCACACGGAGCTCACAGACCATGCTCACCATTATGGAGTTTATTAGGGAAGTAACAGATTACAGTTCAGGCTCAGGAACACTCAAGGATACAGTTCTTCCATCAGGACAGCCTCTTCCCAGCCATGCTTGCAGGCATGCCTCTCCCTGCCCCTAGGCCTCTGCCCAAAGGCACTCAGCTTTCTTGCCCCGTGGGCCGGGAAGCCCACCATGCTGTCACCTGCTGCTGGGTCTCTCCTGCCACTGCTTCTCACCATCTTCAGGGTTACAGCTTGCTCTCTGCCTCCTCGGTTCAGGAGCTTCTCAGCGCAGGGGTCCCGGGTCCAAAGGATGTGCTAGCTCCTGGCTGTTCTTCCCTGGTGGTGGTGGGATTCTCTTCTTTCCTGCTTCTGGGGTGGCTCATTTCAAACCCAGCGGGATGGCAAAACTGACCAATCCCTTTGGTGGGCCACAATTACCCTATCACACAGTCCCACCCGATCCCTTGGGTGGGAGTTACAAGACCATGGTGAGAAAGGCCACACAAAAGCGATCTATCACACCGCACAGATATTTCCCTTGTTCCTGTGTCTGGCAAAAAGCTCAGAGTGTCATTTTATCTTTAATCACCATTATTACATTAGGCTGGGCAATACTGGGAAAATTCAAGTTTCTTAGCCTTGGATATATGTTGTATATATCTATATTGTTATGTAGATATACATATCTAGATCTCTGTGTATGTTGTACATATTTCGGTGCCACAAATCCTCAAAATACAAACTAAAGATCAGTCGTCCTATTTAGGAGAAGAGGTCCCAGTGTGGTGCAGGTGGTTTGCACTGGACTACAAACCTAAAAGCTGGCTGTTCAAACCCACCCAGTGGGATGACAGAAGAAAGATCTGGCGACATGCTTCTGTAAAGATCACAGCTAAGAAAATCCTATGGAGCAGTTCTACTCTGTCACATGGGGTTGCCATGAGTCGGTATCAACTTGATGGTTTGGTTTTGGTATTTAGAAGAGGATTTGGAAATTGTTTCTTTATGACCTTGCACCCAAGAAAATTTGCTGAATTCTCTTCCAGTTGGGAAGGAAAGAGGCAACTCCTGGTGATTATTATCGGTGCTAACTGGATGCTTTCTTCTTGGTCCAGAGATGCCACTGGGAAAGAAGTGTATCGCCTTGCTCTTCAAACCAGGGAGCAACACATCCGGAGAGACAAGGCCACCAGCAACATCTGCACAGCTCAGGTAAATCACATACCTGGCCTGGCCACCAAGTGCCTTACAATCCACAAGCGGAAGTTCTTCCTCCAGCCACTCATTCATGCATTCATTCGCCACCTATTGAGCAGTGTGCATGCCAGAAACGGCGAGGTCTTATGGTGGAGAAACCTCATGGTCTTGTCAGGCCAAAATGCAGTGTCTTTTACTGGTGTTCTGTGTACCCACACACGTCACCAGAAGTTTTTTTTAATTTTTTATTGTGTATTAGGTGAAAGTTTACAGCACAAATTAGTTTCCCATTCTGTAGTCTGTATGTAAAGCGTTCCATGACATTGGTCTCATTTCCCATGATGTGTTAGCACTCTCCCCATTTCTACTCTGGGCTCCCCGTTTCCTTTGGTCCTGATTTTCTACCCCTTCCTGTGTTTTCATCTTTGCTTTTGAGCAAATGTTGCCCCTTTGATACCAGAAATGATTTAATATAAAAGAAAGGAAAATGTTAGCTCATATAGTCCTGTAAAATCCCGTCTTTAGATCTTGAATCCACCAAGCTTATATAAAAGACAGACAACTCTCTAATTTTTAAAAAAAATTATAGTAATATATATATAACAAAAAAATAGCCATTTTAACCGATAATCAAAAGAGCCCTGGTGGTGCAGTGGTGGTGCAGTGGTTAAAGCGCTTGGCTACTAACCGAAAGGTCAGCAGTTTGAACCCACCAGCTGCTCCGCAGGAGAAAGATGTGGCCGTCTGCTTCCGTAAAGATTTACAGCCTTGGAAACCCTATGGGACACTCTACTCTGTCCTATAGGGTCCCTATGAGTTGGAATTAACTCGACGGCAATGGGTATTTTGGGTTTAATGGATAATCTAATATTTAAGTGTACAATTCACTGACATTAATTACATTCACCATGGTGTGCAACCATTACCACTATTTGTTTCCAAAAGCTTTTCATCACCCCAAACAGAGACTCAGTACCTCTCAAGCAAACAAATCCCCCTCTGCCATCCCTGCTACCAAAAGACAGTTTCCATCTAGTCAATTTTAACTCATAGGGATCCTATAGGACAGAGTAGAACTGCCTCATAGAGCTTCCAAGGTTGTAATCTTTACAGAAGCAGACTGCCACATCTTTATCCTGTGGAGCGGCTGGTGGGTTCGAACTGCCCACCTTTCAGTTAGCAGCTGAGTGCTTAACCACTGTGCAATCAGGGCTCTTTCCTTCCTGGTAGCCCATAAACTTCAGTCTCTATGCATTTGCCTAGTCTAGCTATTTCAGGTAAATGGGATAAGTGGGATCAAGTGTTTCTTCCTTCATCTGTTGATGGCCATTTAGGCCGTTTCTACCTTTTGGCTATCATGAAGTGCTGCACTGAACACTGGTGTACAAGTTTCTGTTTATGTTCCTGCTTTCAGTTCTTTGGGGTATATATATGGGATTGGGATTGTTGGGTCATACAGTAGTTCTAAGTTTAACTTTCTGAGCAACGCCCAACTGTTTTCCATAGCAGCTGTGGATTTGCATTCCCAACAGCGATGGATGAGGGTCCTGATTTCTCTACATCCTCACCAACATTTGTTATTTTTGCCACTCTCTTTTTATTGGCCCTTGGTGCCATCACAAGGAGCCCTGGTGGCGCAGAGGTTAAGTGCTTGGCTGCTAACATAAAGGTTGGCGATTTAACCCCACCAGTGGCTCCTTGGGAGAAAGATGTGGCAGTCAGCTTCCAAGATTACAGCCTTGGAAACCTGATGGGGGCAGTTCTAGTCTGTCCGGTTGTTGTTAGGTGCCATTGAGTTGGTTCTGACTCATAGCAACCCTATGTACAACAGAACAAGACACCGCCCAGTCCTGCACCATCCTCACAATTGTTGCTATGTTTAAACCCATTGTTGCAGCCACTGCATCAGTCCATCTTGTTGAGGATCTTCCTCTCTTCTGCTGATCCTCCACTTTACCAAGCATGATGTCCTTCTCCAGGGACTGGCCCCTCCTGATAACATGTCCAGAGTACGTGAAACAAAGTCTTGCCATCCTCGCTTCTAAGGAGCATTCTGGCTGTACTTCTGATACAGATTTGTTCATTCCTGTAGAGTCACTATGAGTATCAACAGCAACAGGTTTGGTTTGGTTTATAGGATTGCTATGAGTTGGAATCTATTCAACTGCAGCAGGTTTTTTTAAAGAGGGCTGTGACTTTATGGCAAAGGGTTTTGTTTTGTTGCCATCACAGTGGGTCCCTTCTTTGCTCCCAGTGCAGACTCCCTCACTGAAGCCTCCCTGGGGCTTATCTTATCAGAGATACTATAGCCCTTATCTCAGACAAGCCAATGCCATTCCTTCCCATTTTCTGTCACACTAGAACACACACTTCCCTGTATTTTTCTGAGACCTCAATCCAATGGTCTCAGAAAAATACATATTGTTATTTTTTCCTATATTGATTCCCAAAGACATAAGCAAGGACACTCTTGATAAGAAAAGTCATGAACATTTAGAGAATTTGTAAAAACCTTGCTGTCAGCAGGGGACCAAGCCAGTAGGTTCTGGTTTTCTAATCTCTCTCTATATTTCTCTCTCTCTCTCTCCCTCTGTCTCTGTCTGTTATGTCTCTCTGTATCTATCTACTTTCTAATATGTCTACTGCCAACTTTGGTTTGATTTCCCACATCCCATTTTTTCATCTGTGCTAGTTCTTTGCCACAGATTCTCCATTCATCTCTTGGCTGGCTGAAATTCAGCATCTAGTACTTTACATAAGTCCTCAGGAGAAATGTACTGTAAGACCTGAGAAAGCCAGAACCCGTGTAAGGCAGAAACCTGTCAGAGAAGGGAAACTCTACTGATATTTTACATTAATAGAGAGCAATAGAAAAATGGTAAGACTGCACTCTGTCAAAGGTGGAAAACTCGTGAGACCCGGAAAAACAAGGCAGTCCCGTCAAGTTCCAGCTCTTACAGGTTTCACCATATTCTCTGAGTCCTTGTGTGTTTGAAAACCTCTTGTTGTTTTTATCCTTGAAAAACTGAGTATCAGATTCTTGGATTTCACTTTCTTTTCCTGGGGCCTTTATTGCTCGATTGTCTTCCAACGTTAAATATTGCTTCTTAATGTTGTCTCCTCCCATCACGGGTGACATGATGATCATGTTGGTTGGATGAAACTCCTTTATAATGGTGGAATTTGCAGATTTAGTATAGTGACTCTAAGTTATCTTGGCTGCTGTGTTTCCCCCTCAGGTAGGTTGCAATTGGCCTCCAACTTCTGTAGAGAATGATAGTCTTATCTTGTTCCTGTTTTCAGTTTTGACATCCCAAGTCAAGTCTCTGTGTCCTTCTAGGCCCTCTTGGCAAATATGGCTGCCATGTTTGCAATCTACCATGGTTCCAGCGGGCTGGAGCACATTGCAAGGAGGGTACATAACGCCACTCTGATTTTGTCTGAAGGTGAGTCAGCTGTCTGTTTTAAAACCTTTGGGCATGACATGACTCATAAATTTGAGTAAGTAAAATTAAAAACTCACAGCATGTCCAATACTGTGTGCAAAATTAATAGTCAAATCAGAAACTAAATTTCAATATCTATGATAGACTGAGAGTTACTAGTTTGAATATAAAGAGCTCTTACTTATTCTCCCACCCAAGAAGGATGAACGCTCTGGTAGGAAAAATGGGGAGGAACTACTAAAATTTTTTTTTTAGTATAATTGATATGTTAGGAGAGGGGAGAAAATAGAATCATACAGATTGCCTGACTAGAACCAGAGAAGGCCAAAAAAAGAGAAATGCAGAGATATTCATGACGTATTAAAGTTATTTTAAAAGTCCATATATATTATCACACACGTATACACCACTTCTAGAAGAATACAAATCAAAACGTAGACAGCAGTTACTTTTGGGTAGCAATGACGGTGATTTGTCTTCTTTTTTAAAAATAATTCATAATTTCCTGTAGCCCAGTAATAGGTATACTTAAACTTGTTTTCATTTTTTAAAGCAGCAGCCACCAAAACACTGGCCAGGACCAGGACCAGACTGTTGTAGAATTTAGCCTTTAGTTGTCTGTGAAATGGCAATGGCAGACGCAAGAGGCTTCTGGGTAGAGATTCGTGGCTTTCCTGTCTTGTCAGGTCTCAAGCGGGCTGGCCATCAGCTCCAGCACGACTTGTTCTTCGACACTTTGAAGGTTCAGTGTGGCTGCTCTGTGAAGGAGGTCTTGGATAGGGCCGCTCAGCGGCAAATCAATTTTCGGGTCTTCGAAGATGGCATGGTAAGTCAAACTTCCACGGTTTTTACAAATTCTCTAAATGTTCATGACTTTTCTCGTCAAGAGTGTCCTTGTTTATGTCTTTGGGAATCAACATAGGAAAAGATATCAATATTGGCACTTTGGCTACAGTCTATTTTTTCTGTAAATATTTTTCATTTCCAATTTGGGACACTGTGACTGTCTCAAAGAAGGGATAATTCATCCTCAGTTTCTTTAAGATGCTGTGTTTTCTTATGGCACTCAAAGGCACATATTTTGCTTGTAAGATTCCTGTGAATCTCTTCACAATATTACTGCTAAAGATAAAGGCTATGATTAGTGCTATTATAAAGTAAGTTAAGGGGAAAAATGTAAACATATTCAGTACCACATAGGAGTGCTCTACAGCCATTGGCCAGTCTAGAGCTGGCTTGTAAAACCAAACCATGTAGAGTCTAGAACTGGTTCAGTCGGCTTTCCCTAAGGGCCAACTTGGATGTAATGGCACCCTGATATTTTGGATGGATTGTACAGCACCTTCTCACCCTTTGACCTCTCTTGGGGTTTCTCCAGTGGTCTTTAGAGTTGAGAACTGATGTTTTTTCTCTTTTGTTTTCATTTCCATAGCTCGGTATTTCTCTTGATGAAACAGTCAATGAAAAAGACCTGGATGACTTGTTGTGGACCTTTGGCTGTGAGTCATCTGCAGTAAGTAAAATAAAAACACGGATTCCTCCAAAATGGGATTCCTCATGACTGTGTGAGGTGGTGTCAGAGATGGCTTTGCCTCTTGTGGGTCTGAGTGTGAGGGAGAAGGGGTCCTTCTCTCTAGAACCGTGTACTAAATCACAGCATTTGTTCCATGCGTTTGACTAATATTTGTGGAGAACTGCCCACCCAGGGCTTTATCAGCCTGGGCTGGAATGAGGAAAAAGCCCTGAATTTCATTGGAACTATTCTCCAAGATAAAAGAGCTGTGTCAAGTGAGAATTCTTACTTGTGTAGTGTCTCTTAGTAACTTATTTGACAGCCCTTTAAGATATAATTTTACTGGAACTTGCTTCACTACTCAATGAACATGTGGGAGATGTCAAAAAAAAATTTTTTTTTTTTTGCAGTAAAAATTGCACACTTTTTCCTTATCCTGTTGCAGACGTCAATAGAACTTAAAGATGGTGCTCTGGAGAATTTCCACAATTCATAACTCCTGACACCTATTACACCACCACAGAAGACACCCAGTTGGGTGATTTCCTGTGCTGTCAGAATACAGACTTGAGTTTTGTGGCCCTGAAGCCTGGATATTTCCACATGGTTCCAGTCATGGTTCCGACGCTTACCCTTAAGTTTTTGTGGTTTGTCTATGCAGGAACTGGTTGCTGAAAGCATGGGAGAAGAGCGGAGAGGTATTCCAGGGACTACATTCAAGAGAACTAGCCCGTTCCTCACACATCAAGTGTTTAACAGGTTTGTGAGTCTTGTGTGACTGCTGTATTTTGTGCTGTGGCAATAAGCTGGGGAGCATAGTAGGGAGCTACTTCAGACTTCGACTGTGATGTGGCCTGGGTTATTGAGCTGATCCATGACTTGTTAATAAATCACGTTGTTAGTTTCTGTTGTCTCTGACTCATAGTAACATGGTGTATAACAGTACGAAATGTTGACCGATCCTATACCATCTTCATGATCATTTGTAGTCCATTGTTGCAGCTCTTGTGTCAATCCATCTTATTGAGGGTTTCCTTTGTTTTCATTGACTTTCTACTTTACCAGCTATAAAAATGGCATGGCAGGGGCATTGACCGGCCTCCTCTAATTTCACAAGGGGGAAGGAGAACCAAGATCAACAGACCAAGGCTGATTCCTATGAGGTGGAGGTCAGATATGCCTCCTCTCTCCACCATCTTTACTAATTCTGACACCAACTGTCCCTCCCACGGCACTCTGTTTCTCTGCTTGGGTTTGATAATTCATTGAAATGGGCACACAGAACTCACAGACAATACTCACAATTATGGGGTTTATTAGGGAAGTAACAGGTTACAATTCAGGTTCAGGAATGCACAGGATACAGTTCTTCCATCAGGACAGCCTCTTTTCAGCTGTGCTCGCAGACATGCCTCTCTCTCTGACCCCTCAGCCTCTGCCCTGCTTGGGCAAGTGTTACAAAGCTCTTTTAGCTCTGCTGATAAGTGCCCAAAGGCACCCCACTCCACCAGTAAGCCTTGGCCCAAAGACACTCAGCTGTAGCTCCGTGGATCAGCAAACCTAGCTCCACCAAGTCCTCGGAGGCACCCTACTCCACCAGCAAGCCTCCTGCCTGAAGTCACTCAGCTTTCTCACTCTGTGGGCCAGGAAGCCCACTGCACCATCTCCTCTCGGTGTCTCCTGCCATTTCTCTGCCACCACTTCTTGCCGTCTTCAGTGTTATAGCTCACTCTCTCTAGGGGCTTCTCGGTGCAGGTATCCTGGGTCCAAAGGATGTGCTCCACGTTGGCTCTTCTTCCTTGGTGGTGGTGAGAGCCTCTTCTTGCTCTGGAATTGGCTCTCTTTTAAGCCTAGCAGGATGGCAAAGCTGACCAATCCCTTTAGTAGGCCACCGTTACATTATCTGCACAGTCACTTGGGTGGGAGTTACAAGACCATGGCAAGAAAGGCCACACAAAAGCGATTCATTGACTGTACCAACCATGATGTCCTTTTCTAGTCATTGGTCTTTCCTGATGACATGTCCAAAGTAAGTGAGGCAAAGTCTCATGTCCTCGCTTCTAAAGAGCATTCTGGTTGTATTTCTTATAAGATTGATTTTGTTCATACTCTTTGCAGTCCATGGTGTATTCAATATTCTTGGCCAACACCATAATTTGAGTGTATTGATTTTTCTGTCTTCTTTTTTTATTGTTCAGCTTCCACGTGCATATGAGGTGACTGAAAAGGCCATGGTTTAGGTCAGCCACACCTCAGTCATCAAATAAGCCATAGCTGTAAGGATCCCATCCCTGATGTGGGCAAAGAACACCTTGTTGTCTGATGTCTCTGCTCCCTTGGCACTGTCAGGAAGAGGAAGTTTGGGTTTATACAGGCTAAAGTTCGCATCTTGATATCCTCAACTTCCCAACCTGAATCTCACCCCCACAGACAGCTTCTTGTCAGGGAATCCTCTCAGGCTCATGGAAGTTCCATGCTTTCCCCCTAAAGCACTGTTGACATATTGCCCAAGATCCCATTCGATCTGTGTTTTGAAGGTAGAGCTCAGCGTGTGTTATCTTTCAGGAGGATGTGTATCTAATTTTATTGACCCTAATCATGTGTTTTGTGTTCACAGCTATCATTCAGAAACAAATATCGTTCGGTACATGAAGAAATTGGAAAACAAAGACATTTCCCTTGTTCACAGCATGATTCCACTGGTAGTTATTGCCTTTCTTCCCACTTCCAAACCCACCCGGCTCCCCACCTCTTTGGGTCATATCCAGTGTGCTGCAGGAGGGATGAGAGGGTGGCTGTTCGAGAAGCTCTGAGGCTTGATGGGTGGACTTTAGGGACCTAATCACTAATGTGATGCATTTTGGATGTGCTTCTTAAAGGGCTCCTGCACCATGAAGCTCAACAGTTCCTCTGAACTCACAGTAAGTAGATCACCTCTATCACAAGAATGCTTCTTAGGGGCAGTGTTCTAGGTGTACACAAGCAGGTAACTAGATGAAGCTACTGGGGCTGTCATTTAGCAGCTATGTTAATAAACTTTTGCATTACTACTCAACAATCTTAGTGGGGGAAAGCCCTAATATTCTTCAAAATTTGATCATCTAAATTTCTGGGTAAAATTATTTTTAATAAATTAAAATAATTAAGTGTATAGTATTTGTCTTCTTACCCTTCTTTTAAAAAAACTGTGATATTTTAAGCTTTTATAGCATCAACTTTTAGCTCTTAAGCTCAGGTAGAACTAAGAACCGCAATCAACTCTAAGAGACCATATGGTCAACATTTATCTTAAAACAGAGATGAGAAGCAAAGGAGGGCCAGGGAAACTAGATCAATGGCAACAGAACAAAAAGAATGGAAATAACGAGAATGTTGACACATTGTGAAGAGTAAACAATGACACGGAACAAGTTGTATAAAAATTGTTAAATGGAAACCTAATTTGCTATGTAAACTTTCACCTAAAACGCAATTATTAAAAAAACAAAAAATAAAGAAAAAAGAACCTTAAGCCTTCTTTCCACATATTCACCCACTGTGCCAGATGGGTAAAGACTTGAGGTTTCATTTCTTGTGTCAGCAGATTTGTGTAACCTGCCATTGTGGTTGGCAAAAATCTCTACTAGGCCAGGATCCATTTAGTAAAGCAAACTTATTCCTTTTGCTTCTTAGGATTATTATGATGTGACGAATCATGTCAGGCAAAGGACATCATTTTATAGACTGATAGGGTTTTCCCCATTTCCTTTTGGTTTTGTGTTTTGCTCTGCTTGATGAAGAGAAAGAACATACATGCTATGTTAAGAGTTTGAGTAAAACATACCTGAGACAACTCATTGGCTCTCATGGATATAAATCTACTTTTGGACCTTTTTGTTTCTGAAAAGATAGAAAACACTTATATTTTCATATACGCTTCCTTTCTGGGCCTCTGTTTCTCCCTTGTAAAATGAAGGTAGTAATAGTACCTACCTCGTAAGATTGTGGTGAGACTAAAATGAATTAATATATTTAAAGCGCTTAAAACAGTGTAGTACACATAGCAGGCACTCTTGGTGTTAGCTATTGTTATCATCATCATTATGGTTGTTCTCATTATTACTGATATAAAAAATTATATATGTATATATTTATATAGATATACACATATATTTTCCCTCTTCTTGCTCTTCAGCCTATCACATGGAAAGAATTTGCAAATATCCACCCCTTTGTGCCTCTGGACCAAGCTCAAGGGTACCAACAGCTTTTCCGAGAGCTTGAGAAGGATTTGTGTGAACTTACAGGCTACGACCAAATCTCTTTCCAGCCGAACAGGTAAGGGGATTTTAGCTATTATTTCTTCTATCTATTATATAACAACCCACCCTCAAACTTGGAAGTTTAAAACAACGATTTATTATTTGCATGGTTCTGTGAGTTGACTAGACTGTTGCATTTCACATGGTGTTGGCTGGTGTGATGGAATGGCTACAAAGTCCAAAATGGTCTCATTCACATGGCTGGCCAAGTTGGTGCTGGGCTGTTGGCTGGTAGCTCAGCTGAGGATGTTGGATAGGGTCTTGGTTCTTCCCCATGTGGACCTCTCCACATGGTTGCTTGAGCTTCCTCATGGTTGCTTGAGCTTCCTCACAGCATGACGTCTGGGTTCAAAACTGAGTGTTCCACAGTGAAGGATGTGGAAGCTGCAGACCTCTTAAGGCCTAGCTTCTGAAGTTCCACAGCATCACTTCTGGAGTATTCTATCTGTTAAAGTAAGTCAGAAGGCCAGCTCTGATTCAGTGTGGGAGGGGACAATACAAGGGTGTGGATGGGAAGTGTGGTTCATTATGGGCCATCTTGGGAAACTAGCTACTACACCAATGAATGACCTTATAAGAATAAGAATCAAGCACACATGTTAACTCCTAACAAGCAACAAACACTCAATCTAACCCTTGGATTATGCTTTGATTCTGTCACTGACTTTGACAGGTCCCCCTCTTCTGGCCTCAGTTTATGTGTGAAGTCAAAATTCTGAAGAAGAACAGTGCTTTTTAAAAGCACAGGGCTCCATCAAAATCACACAGGCACTTGTTAACAATACAGATTCCTGGGTCCTACTCCATAGCTGCTGATCATAATCTCCAGGGATTGAGACTAGGAATCTTTTATTGTCTATTTTATTGTACTTTAGATGAAGGTTTACAGAGAAAATCAGTTTCTCATTAAACGACACACATATTGTTTTGTGACAGTGGTTGCCAATCCCACATGTCAATACTCCCCCCTTCTAGACCTTGGTTCCTCATTTACCAGCTTTCCTGTCCCCTCCTGGCTTCTCATCCTTGCTCCTGGGCTGGTGTGCCCATTTAGTTTCATTTTGTTTTATGGGCCTGTCTCATCTCTGGCTGAAGGGTGAACCTCAGGGGTGACTTCAGTACTGAGTTTAAAAGGTGTTCGGTGGCCATAGTCTCTGGGTTTCCCCAGTCTCTGTCAGACCAGTAAGTCTAGCCTTTTTTTGTGGGTTAGAATTTTGTTCTCCATTTTTCTCCAGCTGTGTCCAGGACCCTCTATTATGATCCCTGTCAGAGCAGTTGGTGGTGGTAGCCTGGCACCATCTAGTTAGGAATCTATTTTTAAGAAGCAACCCAAGTGATTCTGATATGAAGCCAGATTTGGAGGCCACTGGATTTGTGATTTCTCTACCTTCATGTAGATGGAAAAATACATAAATTAATTAAATACTAGTACATTGTCCATATGTGAGATAACATTGTAGGATGTGTTCAAGACTCACATCTGCCCCTAGGTTCTCTAGCTCCTACTACTCCAAGTCTGGTTTTCCACCATCAACCTCAGCACTGGCATCACCGGGGAGCTTGGTAGAATAATTTCTGTTTCAATACCCAGAAATTAAACAGGTTTTAAAACTGAGAAGTTTAGTGTCTCACTCTCTGATAAGAAATGAATCAAATTGTAATCAGATACAGTCAAGCCCTCCCTCCTGTTTGGTAACATAGGTTACGCAGCGAGCCATGCACTTTGTAAGAACAGTACACACTATAAAATGCAAGCCCGTTAGGAAGTGGGCACGTGGCAAATGACCGGACACAGAGCTTGTTCAGTCACAGCCTCTCAAACTCTCATTTCACCCATAGGAAAGAACTGACATCATGGAAGTCAGGCATTAGCATACCTTCATTAAAATGTCATCATTTAGCATTTGTTTATTTGCTTTTATTTTTAAAGTAATCTAAAAGTGAATTCTTAACCCGAGACAGTAATAAATGTATTAAATATTGAAAATGAAGAAACTTCTCCCTCTAGTGATGGAATATGATCATATGTCATAAAAAAAAGCAAAAACCTGTTGCCATCGAGTAAATTCCAACTCATAGCGACCCTATAGGACTGAGTAGAACTGCCCTATAGGGTTTCCAAGAGGCGGCTGGTGGATTCGAACTGCTGACCGTTTGGTTAGCAGCCATAGCTCTTAACCACTGCACCTCCAGGGCTCCAATAATAATTTTTCAAGACTGTTTTAACTCAAAGTCTTGAGCTCTTGTAGTAAGTTGAGGTTCCGGCCAGACAGTGAGACAGACGGTGACGTAAGGATACTTGCCTTCTGTTGAAAGCCAAGGTTCTCCACCTTGGCTGGAAATTAGAATCACATAGGTGAGTTTATGACATCAGTTTGTAACACTCCTGATGTTCACATCATAGCCGTAGATTACATCATAATCTCAACGGGAAGGAGGGGGTGAGGGGAGGGACCCAGGCACGAGTATTGTTTTTAAAGCTCCCCAGGTGCTTCCAACTTGCAGCCAGGGCCGAGAAGCACTGCCTTGAAGTGTCTGTTTTCCTTAGGACACTGATGCTCCTTCTCTGTCCTGCTTTCCTCATTTGTGTGATTTGCAGCAGACTCTGTACACAATCCCAGTCTTGCTGAGCGTTAAAAGATCTTAATCCAAATGTCGTTCCTGGTAGTGGCGCTGTGTCCAGCTCCAGAGATTCCCAGATGTAGGACCCATTTCCAAGAGCCTGTCTGAGAGTAGCTAAACCCTGTGGGGTAGGTCTACTCTATCACATAGGGGTCGCTGAGTCAAAAAACACCCAACAGCAACAATAACAACAGGGGCTGTGCACAAGTGGCGGCTTCACTGGCCTTTCCATTTCCTTGGGACATTTCAAACCCAAGGGTGTTTCCACCACCACAGTCAATTGCTGTGGAGTCGATTCCCACTCATGGTGACCCCATGTGTGTCAGAGTAGAACTGTGCTGCATAGGATTTTCAATGGCTGATTTTTTTCCCAAAGTAGATCACCAGAACTTTCTTCAGAGGTGCCTCTTGGTGGACTTGAACCTCCAACCTTTTGGTTAGCAGCCAAGTGCTCAAGTGCTTTAATCTTTTGCACTACCCAGGGACTCCAAGGGTATTTATAGGGCCTAAAACAAAAATGTCAAGAAGTTTATTCCATTTTCTCCTCCCAACCCTCCCAAACCAGAGAGCATTTTCAGCTTGGTGGAGAAAATAGCCTAATAATATTTAATTACCTTTCCATTTCCCACTCTACCCAACATGGCCTCCTTCAACTTGTTCCCCCTAACACTCTGACCCTCTGAAAAGCATTCCACAGCTCACAGATACCCTCTAGGAACTACTGGGATAGAATTACGATGGCACGTTCAGGCAGACAGAAACGATAATTAACACCTTCCATGGATACTGAAATGAAAATCAAGCCTGAATTACTGTTTGCTTACTCAGCTTATGAGACTGAGGAAGTGGGTTTTGTTTTTAAAAACTGCAAACTGTGATCTGGAATGTAGACAGGGCTGGTGGTTGCTTTCTCAGAATCTCCTCCTGGGGAGATTCTTAAACTAAAACCTGAGCAGGTGTAATTAAGGGCCTCAGACTTTATTGTGCATGAGAGTCACCTGGAGGGCTTGTGAAATTGCTCAGCCCCAGAGTTTCTGATTCAGCAAGTCTGGCGTACAGCCCAAGAATTTACATTTCTAACAAATTCCCAGGTGATGCTGCTGCTGCTGGTGTGGGGACCACACTTTGAGAACTACTAGGGCTGTAGGGTTCTAACACCTGGCTTCGTATTAGAATTACCCTGGGGAGCTTTTGAAGACTACCAAGGCCCTACCCACCCTCCAAGCTGATTAGATGCCTGAGGCCCAGGCATCTTTTTTTTTTTTTTTTTTTACAAGCTCCTCAGGGATTTCTAATGTGCAGCCATTGGGTTGGGAAGTGAGTTGACCTGGAGGGACACCAAAGAGGGAGGTTTAGTGAGATGACCAGTATCTTCCACTGGAGTAAACCTTGAATCTGGTCTTTGATGGTCAGGCCACCACATATAGGGCAGCAAGTCACATCTGGAATGTGAAGAGCAAACACATTAAGATCCTCTTTTCACGTATGAGATGGAGTCAACAGAAAGTGATTTTCAAAACACTGCATAAGAGCTCCTGAAAGGAGGTACAGGCAATGTCTTAGGCTTTTCATTTCTTTGGACAACATATAAGCCATTCTTGTGTTGCACTGCAGGGTTCTTTTTTTTTTTTTCCCAATGTTGTAAAAATATATATAACACATTTGCCAATTCAGCATTTTTCAGATGTACAACTTAGTAATATCAGTTACATGAACCGTCTTGTGCAGCCATTACCCATCATGGATACCAGATTTCCCGTCAGCTACAGGGTTCATTTTGACAAAAAAGATCAGAAGTAGACGATAACACAATTGCAAGGATAGTTGCAAAGACAGATTTTAGCTTAAGATGCAGAGGGTATTTGGTTTTGATTTGTTTTTTTGGACAACAATATATCTTAGCTGCCAAATATTACAATTTGTACAAAGGACTGAATGTTAAACATTCTAGATGTTACAGATAGTTGAAGAGAACCAAGTCACTTAATCCTTAAATTTACAATTTACCATGTTGAAAGAAATATTTTTCATGGAGAAATATCCCTTTAAATGTAACAAAATATACTTGAAAAAACAGTGTAAGAAACTTTTTAGGAAGTTCAAATATTATTAGAAATTAAATAGGCCCACTGATTGTAAACAGTTTAAAAGAAAACTTTCCTGAAATCGCACACTAAATGTGGCTTGTGTGCAAACTGTAATGGTGTTCAGACTAGAAAATGTTTTTCAGATGTACATCTAGAGAAAATTAAAACCAAAGTAGATATTTTAAGATAAATCTGGTAAATCTAGATATTTGATAATCCACCACAAATTGAATTTTGAATTGCAACCACCAAGGAATAGATACATTTTATAAACTTATGTATACAAATTTAATTTTATATATAAATGTACATTTTGAATTTCTGGCACCAAATTTTAAAAATGTTAGAATCCATAACAAGACCATCATCTTTGGGGCACATTTTAAACAGCTTTTGTATAAAAACACAACAACATCCCACTTGAGAATACAAGCATTCTTTTCTAATTATAATTCAGCAAGAGTTTGGTAACTTCTGTATTCATCTAAAATCATGAATTATAGTATATTCTACAAAATGGTAAATATAAAAATCATGCAGAAAATTTTCTCTTAAAAACAACAGCTACAGTGACCCATCTCCAAATATTCCAAAGCAGCAGCCACACCTGAGAAATTTCTTATGGCATCCATAAAGTCAGCCTCTGTTTTTTTTTTTTTTTTAAGAGCAGAATAAGGTTATTTTACACTCATGATTGATCCAAGATGATCGATCAGCAACCAATGTACACAGTAACTGACCAAAATGCCTCCTGTAAAGGATAAAATTCGTTTCATAATCTCAATCCATCTTATTTTTCTGCTTTGGCAGTACGGTGCTTTCCACCCCTGACTATTGGCTGTGTGTGCTCTACAAAGTCATCTATCAGAGCGGGCATCACATGGGGTCCCGTGAGTCGTAATTGACTCCACGGCAACTGATAACAACAACAGCTCATTCTTCATCATTGTTAGACATATCATCTGCAATCATATTCCAGAATCTAGCAGAAGCTCCCAAGTGTCCCTTGGGATTGATCTTTTGTGATGTTCCAATAAGACTTGGTTCTGAAGGTCTAACCCTTTACACTAGATAAAACAAAATTCCAACATGCAACAGCCATTTCTAAATCTAAACCTTTTTTCTTCTTGTCTAGGATTCTTAGTGGTGGTAAAGATAAAATGGCATAAATCTTTGGACTTGACCGTGGCCTTAAACTCTTATGCTAATGTTGGCAAAAGAGCTTTTAGCTCTCCTCTGTTATCACCCAGCTCTGTTGTGCCATCTATACAAATTCCTTGCTATTTTTTTTTTTTTGCTAAATTCACATTGAGCAGCTGCCCCGAACTTCCACATTTATGACTAACACGCCGATACTAATAGGGTCTAGGCTGAAATCATGACAAAACTTTCAAATCCCTTCAGCTCCCGTTTATTCTCACCTTGTGGGCCTTTGTACCTGTTGTATCGTTGTTCTAGCTTTTCTTGTCTCCTGAATTTCTCGTATGTTCTCTGTGGAATGGGTCTGGGTTTCGGAAGAAGCTGTCTTCCAGTTTTCACTCGTTTTTCTTTGAACGGTGCGGCCCGTAGCGGCTCTCTCTGCAGCTTGAGTAGATGCTGTCAAGCGGAGGCCTGTTTTTCTGCGAGTTGCAGTTTCCACGGGTGCCAGGGTCTGAGTCCCCCGGTGGCCCCTCACCACGGCAGGTGAACCACTTCATTTTAAATAAATGTCAGGAAACCATTATCCTAGCTTTCCCTCCACGCATAGTGGTGATTCCCCTAGTCTTCTCTGAATCTAGGTGATGCAGATAAAGTTACTCTATTTTCCATAAAATGTTTCGACCAATAGGTGGCACTAATCACCCCTTGTTTTAATAGCATCCTTGGGTAATAGTGAGCCTTGGGTGATCAGAACACATTGTTTGCACTTGTCGGGTTGAAACAGATGAATTTAAGAGCATCTGAAGCAAAAACAAAAACAAAACCTGCATCATTTCTGATCAAGTGATTAGCATATTGGCTTCTTCTTGGAGTACTAGCTCATCTTCCAACAATCTCTTCTTTCACTCCCAGCCCAAACACCTGGATTGGCCTTCCATCAAAACAAGATGAGTGGAAGTCAGAAAAACACAGGGGGAAAGAGAAAACCCACTCGTTGACATCCCTTACCATGGGGGAAAGGATGACATTAATGTGGATTGCCTGGGCTGGAGGGTAGAATTCAATTTTGAACAGATTTACTAAACATTTCTTGCAGAGCTGTACTGCATGTACTGCATGTGGGGAAATAGGAGTCTAATACTCTCAAAGCTTACACTAAACTGAGAGGCACACAGAATAAATGTGAGATCGGGACTAATTTTCGATGTACAGTACGTGTGTGGGGTGGTATTATCAAATGGGTGGTAAATATATAGGTAACAAAATACTTGCCATTTCCATATGTAGAGTTTTCATTGGCTGATTTTTGGAAGTAGATCACCAGGCCTTTCTTCCTAGTCTGTCTTAGTCTAGAAGCTTTGCTGAAACCTGTTCAGCACCATAGCAACAGGCAAGCCTCCACTGACAGATGGGTGGTGGCTGCATGTGAGGTGCATTGGCTGGGAAATTGAATCCAGGTCTTCTGCATGGTAGGCAAGAATTCTAACACTGAACCACCAATGCCTTACGGTCTGGCATATAGGAAGTGATTAATTAACGGAGCAGTCTGTACTTATTATTTTTATCAGTCGGCTTATCTAGGCTGTCTGCTGCTCAGAGATGCCCATGCTGTGGATATCACCGCATTTCTTCTCTTTCTCCAGCCAGGCTCAAAGTCCTGGACCCCCACCCTGTACCCCAGGCTTTATCCCTGTTCTCTGGCCTCTTCTCATGCTGAGCCCCGAATCACCAGCTCTGCTGCCTCCTGATAGGAACCATCAATTCTCCTACAATCGTTTGTAAAAGCTTTGCATCTAAATTGTCCCATCCCAATGTTCCCTCAACAAGAAAACCAAGACAAACATTCCAATGCCCAAGTGTTAACTTTTAGTTTGGGAGAAAAAAAAAAAAATCTTACTTAGTCTTTAGCCTTGTGCTTTAAAAAATGTTCAATATTATGGGGTGACCAGAAGGCATGAAGCCCAAGACTACTGAGCTCTTCACAGAGTCAAACCATGGTGTCATTTTGTGAAGTGGATGACATACTTATTTTGAATAGAACGAAAGAACCTATTACTCACTTCCCTTTCCTTCTTGCACAGAGAACTGGGAACATTAAATAACAGTTTACGATTGCCTCAGCCTTGCCCTCAGGAATTCCATCATTAACGAACTATGCTTAAGAGCGGCGCCTTTGAGGATGGCCGTCTGCCTGCTCTCATCTGCAGGGGCCTGGGTGGAGATTGATTGCAATGGTGCCAGGTTAAAAGAGATTGGTTCCTTTGTGGGTAATCTGATCACTGACTAAATATTTGATGATATTAAGGAATTATTATTGTTAATTATTTTATTATTATTAATTATTTATGGTAGTGGTATTGTTATATTTTTAAAAATAAATCTTATACCAATGTTCATAGGAGCACTATTCACAATTGCCACAAGGTGGAAACACCCCAAGTGTCCATCAATAGATGAATGAATAAGCAAATGTAGTCCATCCATGCAATGAAATATTATTCAGCAATAAAGAGAAATGAAGTTCTGGTACATGCCACGACATGGATGAACCTTGAAAATATTATGTTGAGTAAAATACGTCAGACACAAAAGAACAAAAATTGTATGAGCCCACGTAAATGAAATATCTACAATAGGCAAATGCATAGAGACCAAAGTTTATTAGTGGTTACCAGGGGTGGGTAGGAGAGGGGAAAGGAGGCGTTATTGCTTTAGGGGCACTGAGTTGCTGTTAGGGGTGATGGGAAAATTTGGAAATGGAAGTGATAATAATTGTACATGGTGAATGTAATTAATGTCACTGAGTTGTACACATGAGAATGATTGAAATGGCCAATATTTTGTTATATATATTTTACCATAATAAAAATAATTCATAACTTTGAAAGATACATATTGAAGTTTTTACTGATGAAATGAAATGATACTTGGGATCTGCTTCCAAGTAATCTAGTTCAGAGTGAGCGGGGTTAGTGAGGGATAGAGTTGAAACAAGATTGACCGTAAGTTGACCATGGTTAAAGATGGGTGATAGGTACATGGGGGTTCATTACATTCTTCTGTCTGTTTTTGTTTAATTTTGAAATTTTCTATAATTAAAAAAGGTCTCTTTAAGTGCATGGTCCTGAGCAAGGGCACAGAAGGCCCATTTTTGAGCAGGAATGGGTGAGTCTCAGGGCACCACCAGCTGCTGTTCCTTTTGCCATTCACAGCCTTATGGCTCACGCAGAGAACCTAGATGGGCTTCCCATGGTGTCCAGGAGGTTGACTGTGTCACACACCGGTGAATGCCTGGCCAGTGCCCAATGAATACTGAACGAGTAAATGAAAGCAAAGAACCCCAAAGCCCTGATCTTTCTCTTCTTGTCTTGCAGCGGAGCCCAGGGGGAATACGCGGGGCTGGCCACTATCCGAGGGTACTTGGACCAGAAAGGAGAGAGGCACAGAACAGTGAGTATGGACAGGCGGCGCTTGCCCACCAGGGCACGGCCCTTTCCTTCTGTGGACACTCTCAGAAGCAGATGGGGGAACACATGATAAAGAGACACATTTCTGTGAATTGGCCGTTAGGATCCTTGCTGCCAAGACATCTCATTTGATCATTGTGAGGGAAAACATACGGAGATAAAAGGCTTGTGCTCAAATCCACTATGTAAAAGCCCTCCAGTTGGCTGTGGAACTGCTCTCCCCAGGGAGCTAAGGGAGGAAGGGGCAGGAATGTTGCCATTCCAGGCTTCCTCTCCTTGGCTCGGCCTGGCTGTAGGTCTGGACGGAGGCCAGACACCACGCTTTAATTTTTCTGTAGCCTCTATTATGCCTAAGTACAGTTCTGGTCATATCTATAGTAAAAAAATATTTACCGAATAGATAAATTTCCCATGGATAATTCTCTGCTATAAGCAACAAAAATGAAGTTAAACAAAGAGTCCTGGTGGCATAAGTGGTTACGAGCTTAGCTGCTAACCTAAAGGTTGGCAGTTTGGACCCACCCAGCTGTTTCATGGGAGAAAGACCTGGCAGACAAAGATTACAGCGAAGAAAAGCCTATGGGGCAGTTCTACTCTGTCACATGGGATCGCTATGACTTAAAATCAACAACAAAAGGTTTACAGAAAAATGTCATGGAGCTGAGTTTATGTTTCTGCCTCATTATTTGCTTTGGGTATGAGTCTCTGAGTGCTGCAAATGATTAATGCTCTCTGCTGCTAACCTAAAGGTTAACAGTTCAAGTATACCCAGAGGTGCCTGGGAAGAAAGTCCTATTGATCTGCCTCTGAAAAATCAGCCAGTGAAAACCCTGTGGAGCACAGTTCTGCTCTGACACACATGGGTTCGCCCTGAGTCAGAACCGACTCGATGGCAGTTGGTTTTATGAGAGTCTAGTTTCCAAGTAGGCTGACTAGGACCAAATTGCCTCATGGGGTCCCTTGTGGAGACTAGCAGATGCTAATGAGCTTGACAGGATTCCGCTAGTCCCCAGTGGCAGTGCCTTTGGCTTCAAATCATGGCTGAAGGAGGCCTGTGTTCTTGGCTCCTTCATTCAAGTGATGTCCAGTGCTAAGCTAGGGCTTCTACTGAACTGTGGAGTTGGAGTTCTTAGAGGGAGCTGTGGGCAGGAGTCAGAGGCAGGACAAAAGAGTCTGCCAGTCCTGGGAGAGTTAGAGCAGAGGGTGCAGGCCTAGCTTCTGCTGCCCAAGTAAGCGGGATGGGGCGAGTGGTGTACCAATCTTAGTGCGCGGAAGTATCGTGAGAGGCCATTCCATTCTGAATGGCGGCAAGGAGCTAGGTGCTCAGAGAAGGAGGAAAGGAGAAGCAGGGAAGGCCATCCAGTCGCCGGGCTTGTAGAAATACAGAAATCACAGGTTTGGAAATGTTGGCATCCTTTCTAGATTAAATGTCTTAAATAAGGCCAACTCTTTTCATTAGAGTAGAAAAAAATGACTTATGATTCAAATAAACAGGGAGGGTTTTCCCACATCTGTGACGTCTGAGGCAGCTGCTCCTGCACAATAGACACTAATGGAATCCAGTTAAATGTATCTGCTTTGAAAGGAAGTTTAGGGGGAAATGCTACCCAACCACCTGGGTTCCTGATTGTTCTCTTGTTGAAAGCTGCTTCTTAAAGTTGTTTTGCTCTTAGGTTAAATTTCAGACGTTCCTAAAATGTCATGTCCAAGTTCCTCATTTATGAGCTTCGTTTGTGGGGAATACAAGTTTATTTAACAAATGCGTATATAGCAATTGCCACGTGCCAGACACCGCTCTAGACATGTAATAACTCAATTTGCTAGTCAAGTAACGACTTAGGTTTGCTGAGCAGACACTGAGGTTCCTATACAAAGGGAAAAGATTGAGCAAAAAGAAAAGACAAAACCTGTCTGGGGTTATTTTTCTCTTCCCAGGTTCCTAAGGCAAATTAGTGGCCTTTGGTTGTTGGATTTTATCAATGATAAGAAACTGATTTCCCTTCCACAGGAGCATACCTCCTTACTCCTTCACTCATTCAGGAAGTCTTTGAAGATCATCTGTGCTGGGTGATGTACTGTGCCAGGCACCCTGGGGAGTTAGGAAAACATCGCGTCCACCTAAATGGACAGAAATGCGCCAGAAGCTGGAACAGCTTTAGATAAACCAAAGCATCAGATCTGGGTCCTGTTACTTCCATATCCCTCATAACACCACAATTTTAAAATGAGGAGAGATTAACATTTATAAAAATGAAAATTCCCTAAATAGAAATGTCTATCAGCACCATGTAAGTGAGTCATTGACAATTCCACTGAGACTTTTTCTTTGCGCTGCTCTTTAAATCAGGAGGCCCCAGGTGGTACAAACAGGGCACTTGGCTGCTAACCAAATGCTTGAGGTTCAAGTCCCCCCTGGGACACCTTGGAAGAAAGGCCTAGTGATTTACTTCTGAAAAATCAACCCTATGGAATGCAGTTCTACACCAATGAGACTGCCAAGAGTCGGAATTGACTCGACAGCAACTGGTATTAGTTTCCTATTGCTGCTGTAACAAGTTACCACAAACTTGTTGTTGTTAGGTGCCGTTGAATCAGTTCCGACTCACAGGCACCCTCTGGACAACAGTGAAACACTGCCCAGTCCTGCGCCATCCTCGCAATCGTTGCTATTCTTGAGCCCATTGTTGCAGCCACTGTGTCAGTCCATCTCATTGACAGTCTTCCTCTTTTCCTCTGACCCTCTACTTTACCAAGCATGATGTTCTTTTCCAGAGACTGGGCCCTCCTGATAACATGTCCAAAGTACCTGAGACGAAGTCTCGCCATCCTCGCTTCTAAGGAGCATTCTGGCTGCACTTCTTCCAAGACAAGATTTGTTCGTTCTTCTGGCAGTCCATAGTATATTCAATATTCTTTACCAATAGTATAATTCAAAGGGATCAATTCTTCTTCAGTCTTCTTTATTCATTGTCCAGCTTTCACATGCACATAAGGTGATCGAAAACACCATGGCTTGGGTCAGGCGCACCTTAGTCCTTAAAGTAACATCTTTGCTTTTTAACAAACTTAGTGACTTAAAAGCACATAAATTTATTTCCTTACCATTCTGGAGGCCAGAAGTCTGAAGTCAATGTCACTGGGCTGAAGTCCTAACGTCAAGGTGTCGGCAGGGCTGGCTCCTTCTGGAGGCTCCAGGGAGGAATCCACTTCCTTGCCTTTTCTGGCTTCTGGAGGCCACCTCCTGCATCAGTCTACTTTCTGTAGTCAAATTGCCTTCAGCCTCTCTCTTATAAGGACATTTCGGTTACATTTAGGGCCCACCTGGATCATCCGGGAAAATCTCCCCATCTCATGATCCTTAACTTTTTCACATCTGCAAAGTCCCTTTTGCCATATAAGGTGCCATTCACAGGTTCTGGGGATTAGGTCATGGACGTGTTTGGGGGCCATTAATCAGCCTACCATGGGATCGTTGACATTTTCAGCTTGAATGTTTTTGTTTTAGTAGAACTTCCCTGGAGTCTTAATTTAGGCCTTTTAATATTCATTTTTAATATTCATTTTTCCCTCCTTTATCAGTCTTATGCCGTGAAGGGATCCTTTTATTCAAAGAACCTTTTTGTGGACTAACATACCTGTGAGAGAGGCCTAAGCTTTACAGAAGACAGATGACTCCAGCCTTGGCACTGAGAAAACTAGAAAAAAAAAATTTTTAAATACAAAAAGGGAAGACAAATGATTTGAGGACAAGAAAAGTGATTTGAGGACAACACAGTATAACTGGCACGAGACTAATAGTCATTCAAGAGAGGACAAACCTCTAGTCAGCAGAAGAGTGCGTGTCAAAGCAATTCCATGTTTGCCTCTGGTTCAAGTTCTCTTTCCACACCCTTGTGTTTTTCTTAAGTGGACTATTTCACTGTTTTTGAGGAAACAGCTGGAAGCTAAGTATTCCCTTTATAAGCCCATTTTTATAATGGCCATCCACTTCTCTTCAAGAGGTTGCAATATTGTTCTGGAATAAAAAGTAGAAGGATTATTGTCAGGGTAATCATTGCTTCTCTTGTTGTTTTCTGTTGGGGAAACTTGGTAATGTACTTTCCCATAGAGGCACATCATCAGACCTGCCAGGGCGTGTGTGTTTGCATGCACTCAACGTGACTGTTGGGAAGAAATGAAAATGATTTAAATCTGGGAGTTCTAACATTGCATCCACCATCTACGTTCCATAAGAATTCAACTCATCTTCAGGATCCAGCTTAGGCTGCAGCTGCTGAGATGGTTTCCTTTGATCTCTCAAGTTGAAGCAACATCTTTTTCTGAGTTCCTTCGGACCCTGTGTGCTCTACCAGTACCAATACCATTTACCGTTGAGTCGATGCTAACTCACGGCGACTCCATGTGTGTCAGAGTAGAACAGTGCTCCATAGGGTTTTCAATGGCTGATTTTTCAGAAATAGATCACCAGGACTTTCTTCCAAGGCACCTCTGGGTGGACCTGAACCTCCAGCCTTTTGGTTAGCAGCTGAGCTCGTTAATCATCTGCACCACCCAGGAACTCCTCGTCTGGACTCTAGACATTCATTTATACATATGCCAGAGTCGTGTGAGTGGAGGACAGGGCTTGATTGTGCTTAGTTTATGATTCTCATGGCAATTAACAATCCATTGCCCAGAGTTAGCACTGGACTTATGCCCACCATTATCACCTCTCCTGGGGAAGCTTAGCAGAGCACTGAAGCTCTGATGTGGGCATTTGAGTCCTAGAGCTCACCTTCCAATCTCTGGTCTTGTAAGGCGCTTCCTCTGTGCTATAACTGAGTCCAGGTTAGAATAAGCACAGGCCTATTTTTGGTGTGCTGGGCTAAGGGAATATGGATATCTGAAAGTTTCTAGGGAACAATATTTGGGGATTAATGGAATCTCCTCTTTTGGACACAGTTTTGCAACAAGAGTAATGATAAATTTTGTCAGCTTAAATAAAAGCATGTAGCACCTATTTAATTTGTGCTCCAATTATGTCGTAGAACCTTTCTGTCACTACGAAATAGACTGTTTTTTAAATTGTAGTGAAAATATACATAACAAAACATTTGCCAGTTCAACAGTTTCTACACGTACAATCACAATGACATTGATTACACTCTTCATGTTGTGCAAACCCTATGCCTGCCTTTTTCCTAATCATTACACCACAGTTAATATAAACTCAGTGTCCCCCAAGCAAAAGCCCCCCCCCCTTCCCTCCTCCTTCTCACCCCTGGTAACCACTAATAAGATTTGGTTTCTATATATTTGCTTGTCTCATATAAGTGAGATCATACAGTGCGTGTCCTTTTGTGACTAATTTCGCTCAGCATGATGATTTTAAGGTTCATCCATGTTGTAACATGTGTCAGGATTTCATTTCTCTCTTTTTTTTTATTATTTTATTGTGCTTTAGGTGAAAGTTTGCAGCTCAAGTTAATTTCTCATTCAAAAATTTATACACAGATTGTTTTGTGACATTGGTTGCGATCCCTACAACGTGCCAGCATGCTCCCCCTTTCCACCCCGGGTTCCCTGCGTCCATTCATCCAGCTCCTGTCCCTTCCTGCCTTCTCATCTTGCTTTTAGGCAGGAGTTGCCCATTTGGTCTCATATATTTAACTGAACTAAGAAGCATGTTCCTCACGTGTGCTATTTTTTGTTTTATAGGGCTGTCTAATCTTTGTTTGAAAAGTAGGCTTCAGGAATGGTTTCAGTTCTGGGTTAGCAGAGTGTCCAGAGGCCACAGTCTCAGGGTTCATGTCTCTTTATGTCTGAATAATTTCCATTGTATGTAAGCACCACAATTTATCCATTCACCTGTTGATGGACGTTTAGGTTGTTTCCACCTTTTGGCTATTGTGAACAGTGCTACCTACAGTGAACACTGGCGTACAAGTATCTGTTGTGTTCCTGCTTTTACTTCTTTTGGGTATATATGTAGGATCAGGGTTGCCGAATAGTGTTTTGATGACTTTTTTCTCCTTCCTTCCTCTCTCTGCATTCCTAAGGTTTGCCTCATTCCAAAATCAGCACATGGGACCAATCCGGCAAGTGCCCACATGGCAGGCATGAAGATTCAGCCGGTGGAGGTGGACAAATACGGGAATATTGATGCAGCCCACCTCAAGGCCATGGTACGTGCTGGCTTTCCTTTAGCAGCTGGGAAAGGTCTGGGTTGGGAAGGGGCCATGGGGATCAGGCATCAGGTGGAAGACATCAACGGATCTTCTCTCGCATTCTAATGAAAACACTGCAACGTCTGGGGATGGCTCTGGAGAAAATGGCAGAAAATCACAAACCTAACAGTCTCTATAAGAATAAAGAAAAATCAGTGGTCACATTTTTGGTCCCGAATAAAGCTGACCATAAGTGGATGATCCTTTAAACTGAAATCCCCATCCTCTAATTCAAATAAATTGTTCACGGAGGTAGGTAGGATACTCCTGCCTTTCTTGAAGGTCCTCCCCTGCCTCTTTCTGCCCAACCTTCTCTCCCCTTCTGCTCTTTCCCTCATTAACAATCCAAGTGGCAGTCACACTTATAGTTCATCTTGTAATGGGAATTAGAACACAGATGGAGGTTCTGCAAATGTCTGTGACTGCCCCAGCCATTACCTGCTGAATTTCGGGCAGTGTTCCCATCCTCCTTCCTCAAACACCAGCCCCCACTCCCAACCTTCCAACCTCCAGGAAGAGGTTGCTTAGCAACCATATCTGCTTTCCACCGGTGGACTGGAGGCTGCATCTTAAGAGGGAAGGAAATCAGTTGAATAGCATTGCGATTCTGTCGGGGTTATTAGGCACGGTGACTGAGAACTTATATTCTGGGCCAGTAGTTGTAATTATTAACTGTCTCCAACATAGGATACAATCTTTTGCTTTTCATTTCCACACGAGCCTGCTCTGACTTACTGGCCATAGAAACAGGGATGTGTCTTTATGTTTGCTTGCCTTCTGTCAAAAGGAAAAATGAGGGAGATTTTTATCGCAACAGGAGCATTCCTTGTCTGAATTCTGATTTCAGTGGAATGAGAGGGAAAGGGGTAGGGGTGAGCATGGCAAGATGAGCAGAGAGTGATTAACTGTGAGAATGGCCATGTCTAAAAACAAAGAGGTCTGAGGTAACTATTGAGATGACTTAAACCAACTGAAAACCACCTTAGAGACTTGGCACCAAAATATCCAAAATCTTCTGAACAGTCGTTTTGGTCTTGACCACGAAGACCTAGGACCGTGTTATTTCTTGAGAAGACTTTATGAAGGGGGTAATTGCTGTGGATCTTTTATGGTTGTCATTGTACTTTGAGACAGCTCCAGGAATGAGAAGACCATGACTTCATCTTTTCTTAATTCTTTAAAATAAAAAGCAAGCGTTGGCCAAGAAAAGGAACACTCTCTCCCTCTGCTTTTCTCTGCCCTTCTCTATCCCAAAGGTGGACAAACACAAGGAGAACCTGGCAGCCATTATGATCACGTACCCATCCACCAATGGGGTGTTTGAAGAGAACATCAGCGACGTGTGTGACCTGATCCACCAGCATGGAGGACAGGTCTACCTAGATGGAGCAAACATGAACGCTCAGGTGGGAAACCTGGCAGGGGCACCCTGAGTTCCCTCTGAGAAATGGTTAAGTCAAAAAATCTTTTTTTTTCCCCTTTGACTTCTTGACAGTCATCTTAAACCATGACAGTGAATTCAGAACCGAGAATGACTTTATTTCCAGTTTCAAACAAAGCCCTCCAGTTTCACTGGCAGTACAGGTCCTAGAGGCAGTGAGGGGAGATGCTGGGGAAGAGGAGGTATAAAGGTTGAATGGAAGCAGGAGGTGAGCTGAATTTCCTTGGACAGTATTGTCAGGGAGTGCCAACCCTCTGGAAGGTTGCCTGACTGCTTTCCTGAGGGAATTCACATCCAAGTTCTGACCGCTGGTGGATGTTGATCCCCGTGGCCTTGGACAACTCCCTTAACCTGCTTCAGCTTCACCAGCTATAAAAGAGCTGAATAGTTATATTCCCAAGGGGACGACCCTGAGGACTTGGTGGGTCTCTATAACTGCTTCTCTGAGGAAATGCTGTGGAGGACCCTCTGGAGGAGGAGGGTCATAAGCTCTTTGAGGGTCTTTTCCACTTCTTGGATTCTTTACCGTTTCACACTTCTTCTCTTTTTCTTTGCCTCTCTCTGGTTCCTTTCATAAGCATAGTCCAAGGGTTGTCCGTTGCTTCCATAGCATAAATGGATTCTTTATGTTTGGCCATGTTCAGAATTAGCCTGAATGCTCACATGGCAGGAATGCCAGTTGAGTGTTATGGTGGCATCTGGATCATCTCTGGAAAGTTGTCAGCCTAGCTTCCTCTCCCTCCATTCAGTGTCCTCTTTGGCAGCCCTCAAGCCCTTAATCTAGTGCACCCTAAGGGGCTGTCACTATAATGCCCATTGCACCCAACATGAACAGGTAGGGGAAGCAGAACTGCTGGGGAAAAAGTTACCTATTTCAATAGCATGGAGGTCCTTCCTTGTGTTATGGGCACTTCCTCACCTCTTGGGTGGATAATTAGGAATAGACTGTGCACGCCCACTCCTCGCTTATTGACATGGTTAAGTTCAAAGACCAGGTTGTTGTTATGTGAAATCGGTGTTATGCAAAAATGGAGGATGACCACATCAGATCAAAAAATGGATGATGACTACATCATTACATAACTGCCAAATCACATCATTACATAACTACCAAACCACTGAGAATCATGGCCTAGCCATGTTGACACATAACCTTAACCATCACAGCCAGTGTTTCTCTTCCCTTGCACCTCAGCATTCGTTACTGCCAGAAGTATGTCATTAACATGCAAAATAATGGGATAGCAGATTTTTTACTATTGTTGTAAATGCGAAATGCTGGATAACCAGATAGTCGATAAGTGAGGAGTAAACCAAAAAAACCAAACCCGTTGCTGTTGAGTCGATTCCGACTCATAGTGACCCTACAAGACAGAGTAGAGTTGCCCCATAAGGTTTCCAAGGAGTAGCTGGTGGGTTTGAACTGGCAACCTTTTGGTTAGCAGCTGTGTCTCTTAACCACTGCTCCACCATGGCGCCAAGTGAGGAGTAAGTATATTCAAATCTGTATTTTAAAGTCTAAGTTGGGCTATGTGGTCACTTGCTATTTCCATAGAAACCAAAAGCCACTCTTCCTCTGGTATGCCAAGTTTAGACTGCCCATCTCGGCCAGTATTGAGAACGCGTCTGTGAACGTCACAGACGTGGTTCTGCATAGTTTGCTGCCTGCCTGTCTTCTGGGGATGTGAGGTGTGGCCTCCAATCCCATGCCTTCTCGCCCAACTGCCCTTCAATGCTCTTGGCTTTTGCTTTGGACTTTCCCTTTGTGACAGGTGGGGCTTTGTCGTCCTGGAGACTTCGGGTCTGATGTCTCACACTTAAATCTTCACAAGACCTTCTGCATTCCCCATGGAGGAGGCGGCCCTGGCATGGGGCCCATCGGAGTGTGAGTGCTGGGCAATGGGCTCAGGATGGTGTTGGGGACTGAAAAGGAAAGAGCTACTCTATTTTCTCCCATCAAGGTCCTGTATGTCAAGGCTACCTTACTATGGAGTGAGCCTGAGGGAGGGGTGCTTGTAGGGTAGGTCCAAAGAGAAGTCCGAATTGATTACATTAATCACAGTGTTTGGTTGGCCACACTGAGCTCCCAGTCATGGATACACAGAGCAGGTTTATTAACAGTCACTCACAGGGACCTTAGCTCTGGTGGCACAGTGGTTAAGTGCTCCGCTGCTAACCGAAAGGTTGGCTATTTGAACACACCAGCCACTCCACAGGAGAAAGATGTAGCAGTCTATTTGCATAAAGATTACAGCCTTGGAAACCCTGTCCTGTAGGGTTGCTATGAGTTGGAATCGAGTCGATGGCAATGGGTTTGTTTTTAGTTTATACCCATGAAAAAAATTGAACCACCAATCTTATGGTTGGCAGCCGAGCACTTTAACCATTGTGCTATCAGGGATCCTCCTTTAATGGGTATTTAAAAAAAAAAATTGCTGTCAAGTCGATTTGGACTCATAGTGACCCTATAGGAAGGTAGAACCACCCCATACAGTTTCCAAGGTCGCCTGGTGGATTCAAACTGCCAACCTTTTGGTTAGCAGTCATAGCTCTTAACCACTATGCCACCAGGGCTTCGTTAATGGGTATAGGGAACTTTATTTGATAATTGTGGATCAGAACTGGAATGTTAGCACCTGGAATTTCACCTCAGACTTCAGCTTAGATTTCTGTAGCTTGTCTGTCTGTCTGGTTTTTTTAATCAGCTGATGGTTAAACCGACAGTGAGTTGGGTGTAAGGTGATGAACACTTTGCAGCCTGATTCTTATTACATCTGAGATAAGTAAGGAGGAAACAAATCTTATTTCTAGAAAAAATTGGATGAAATCAGAATAAGACTAAAGAACTGTCCTAGTCCTTAGTACCCATTTACACTGCGAAACTGGATCACCTTGTGAAAATGGTGGTCAGAGCAGCTTCTTCAGTCCACCAAAAATGTGTGGGACAGACGGGAAGCAGTCTTGGGGTGGAGAGGATATACGGCATGGGTGAAGCGGAGGTGGGGTTGTGATGGAGGAGGGGAGGGGCCAGATGGAGAGGAGGCAGGGCTGTGATGAGGAGGCGGGGCTGTGATGAGGAGGCGGGGCTGTGATGAGGAGGCGGGGCTGTGATGGAGAGGAGGTGGGGTTGTGATGTTGAAGAGGCGGGGCTGTGATGGAGAGGAGGTGGGGTTGTGATGTTGAGGAGGCGGGACTGTGATGGAGAGGAGGAAGGATGTGACGGAGAGGAGGAAGGGGTGTGATGGAGAGAAGGCAGGACAGTGATGGAGAGGAGATGGAGCTATGGTGGAGAGGAGGTGGGCTCATATGGAGAGGAAGTGGGGCTGTGATGGAGAGCAGGCGGGGCCAGATTGGGGGGTAGGAGGGTGGGAAGGCGGGGCTGTGGGGCTCTCCTGTCACCTTGAGCCCAGGGCTCTGCACACCTTTCCTGGCTCAGTGCTTGGGGAAGCCTGGGGAGGCTGGTGGCTGGGAAAAGTGCCGGGAGGGGGTGCACTTCTGGAACATCTGCCTCTTAGCAGATGTCAAGTCCCTTCTGTCAGTTCCTCTGCTAAGAATAGAGCTTCCTGAGAAGGCCCAGCACGTGCCTGTTTAGTTGGACTGGATCCTTTTACATCTTACGAATTTCTACTTTAAATGAAAACACAGGAAGAAGCATCTGGCTCCCTTCCTGCCCAGCCATCCCGTCATCGCAGCAAAGCCAGATGCCGACGCACGGCCTGTGGGTACCGTGAGCGCGGCCCCGTGGGGCTCCAGCTCCATCGTGCCTATTTCCTGGGCGTACATCAAGGTGAGGCCTGGAGTAGGCGCAAGGCAGGGGTGTGAGGTGTGGGTGGGGACGGGGACTGCAGACTTCCTCCTGGCTTAAAAATGACGAAATGAGTATTGTATTGCTGATGACTTGGGTGGAAGAACCCTACCTAAAAACATGAGTTCAAATTCATTCCATCTCTTCTCCATTACTGTTTCGTTTAGGTTCTCATAGTGGGTTTAACATCAGAGGAAATGACACGCCAGACATATTTTTTCAGACAGAGTGCAGTTGTTCCATGAGTCATACGGATATTCTGACCAGTCGTTTGGTTTCCTGTAGGATTTCTATGGCTTCTTGCAAGAAACAGCAACGCACATTCTGACACTTGGTTGAGATCCTGGGGTGAAGTCAGGAGCACATCTCACTTTGCTTTGTATTTCCTGGGGGCCTGGAGAAGATGAGCAATAGCTGAGATTTGCTTGCGTGGTGGTTTCCCAAACCTCTTTGCCCATTAGGGCTTGTGGAGCTGTGCTGCCCGGGGTAATTAGACTTCGTTGGAGAACAGGCTTCCTTCCTATTGTCTTTCTCCAGAAAGCCTTGGGGCCAGAGGTTATTTTGTACAGCTCTGGTTCAAACTGGCCCGCCCGCCTCCAGGGCTGACAAAACCACGCTTTGGACAGGAATACTTGTTCAGCCGCTAACTCCAGCAGCCATCCGACCCCCTCATTAAAGGAAGGTGGCCTCTGGCGCAACAAAACCCCAAAACTCAGCTATGCAAATCATGCTGGAAGATTCTCTGGGGCTGACTTGAATAGTGTGGGCTTTATGATTCTTTTTTTAAATAATAGTTTATTGTGTCTTTGGTGAAGGTTTACACAGTAGTTTAGATTTCCATTCAACAATTTCTACATGTTATTCAGTGACATTGGCTATGTTCTTCATAATGCTTGAACATTCTCATTATTTCTTTTCTGGTTGTTTCATTTCCATTAATCTAGTTTCCCTGCCCCCTTACACTCTCATCTTTGTTTTGAAGTAATTGTTGACTGTTTGGTCTCATGCAGGTAAATTTGTTATTTTTTTGGCTGTAATCGTTTTTCTTTTTTCAACTGTGCTTGAGGTGAAAGTATATAGCTCACGTTAATTTCTCATTCAGAAACTTATACACATACTGTTTTGTGACATTGGTTGCAATCCCCACAATGTGACAGCACACTCCCCCTTTCCACCCCAGGTTCCCTGTGTCCATTTGTCCAGTTCCTGTCCATTCCTGCCTTCTCATCCTGCTTTTGGACAGGAGCTGCCCATTTGGTCTCGTATGTTTGACCTCACGTGTGTTATTTTTTGTTTTATAGGTCTGTCTAATCTAGTGACATAGTGGTTAAGAGCTCAGCTGCTAACCAAAAAGGTCAGCAGTTCAAATCTGCCAGCCGCTCCTTGGAAACCCTGTGGGGAAGTTCTGCTTTGTCCTATAGGGTCGCTATGAGTCAGAACTGACTTGACGGCACCTAACGACAACAACAATCTTTGTCTGAAAAGTGGGCTTTGGGAATGGTTTCAGTTCTGGGTTAATAGGCGATTTTTTAAAGGAGCACAGTACTTATGGGTGATATTCATTATTATTATTATTGAACATTTTATTGTGTTTTAGGTGAAAGTTTACACAGCAAATTAGTTTCCAATTCAACAATTCATACACAACTTGTTGTGTGACATTGGTTGCTACCCCCACAGTGTGTCAGCACTCTCCCCGTTTCCACTCGCCTTCTCGGTTTCCACCCGTCCAGTTTCCCTGCCCCTCCTTGCCGTCTCGTCTTTGCTTTTGGGAAAACGTTGCCCATTTGGTTTTGTATCGTTGACTGTTCTAAGGAGCACAATCCTCATGGGTGTTACTGTTTATCTTATAGGTCACTCGGTTATTTGGCTGAAAGATGACCTCCGGGAGTAGCTTTAGTTCCAGATTATCCTTTATGATTCTTAATGAAAATTTTCTTGGAAGCTGGAACAACAATTCTGTAACTCAGAGATTGTTGTTGTTAGTTGTCACCTAGTCGATCCTGACTCACGGTGACCCCATGTGTGCAGAGTAGAACTGCTCTTTTTAAAAATGGCACTAAGTTATTTTGCAAATAGTGGCAACACAAATAGTAATAATGAAGATTTGCTTCTTTGCAAACAGAATCTAATTCCCAGCTCCCTTTTGGTTTCAATAAATCCAGGTTATTTGTTATAGACACATTCAACTGGAGATGTTTCCCCACGTACAGAAAAATAAATGCCCTGAGCTGGTTTGGCCATTTGCCAGGGACACCAGGCAGAGCTTCAGTCAAAACATTAAATAAAGTAGGGTTTAATCCGGAGTCCCTGGGTGGTGCAAATGGTTAAGCTCTCAGCTGCTAATCAAAAGGTTGGCAGTTGGAATCCACCCAGAGGCTCCTCAGAAGAAAGGCCTGGCGATCTTCTTCCAAATGGTCACAGCCTTGAAAACCCTATGAAGCACAGATGGGATCGCCATGAGTTGGAATCGACTTGATGGCAATTAACAACAACAATAGGGTTTAATTTCCACTTCTGACCTTGGACCTGCTCTTATTTCGGGCTATTGTTACTTATCACCTAGACTCTAGACCAAGCTTCTTCTCTCCTTGCTGCAGTCCGTCTGGGACGCTCCGAACACGGCTGCTAGACTTGCCCTGAAGGCCCACACACCTCCCCTGAACTTTTCATTGTCTTTACCCCTGGTTCTCACCGGCCTGTACTGAATCCGTGTTGCTGTTATTAGTTGCCATCGAGTAGATTGCGAATCACGGCGACCCCATGCGTGTCAGAGTAGAGCTGTGCTCCAGAAGCGTATTGCCAGGCCTATCTTCCGAGGCACCTCTGGGTGGGTTCAAACCGCCAACCTTTTGGCTAGTAGTGGCACACTTAATTATTTGCACCACCCGGGGACTCCATCACAGAAACCTTAGGAAAAATTTTTTTAAGCGGTCACGTCTAGGTCTCTTAGAGAATTTGAGATGCAGAGTTGGGTTTGAGCCGTCAGCGTTTGGCAAAAGCTACTCGATGACGCTGACTCACTGGTGAAGGGCCAGTGGCCAGCTGAATCCATTTCAAGTCCTTCCTAGGGAAGGTTTGAGTCTTGTAAGATGTAGGCACAGCCCACCTGGCCCTACAGTGACTCCCAGGCTGGCCTCCCCGCCACACCTTTCTTCTTGCCATTCTCCCACCTGCAGCGTCTTCCTCGTTCTCCTTGCCTCTCCCTATTCTACCTAGTTTTGAATCTCCACTCAAGTGCCCGCTCTCACTCTAGGAACCTTGCTTGGACCAGCCTGGCCAACCTGTCTTCTCTTTACGCTGAACTTGGCATCATGGTTGTTTTATCTGGTGCTTTCCCATGTGCTTTGCATTGGATATGTATTTATATTGAACCTGCATTGTACAAGAGGTGTGCTGGGAAGAAACTAGGCAATAAAAATTGGTGCACTCTTGATTTTAAGCTCTTTGCTGGGGATAACGTTTATCCCATGTGATCCCAGGGACTTACTAACCACCAGAGAAGGATAAGATGGAACCTGGCAGTTGTTAAACAGCAATAGCCTTGACTATGGACAATTGGAAGACAAACCATACAGAATTGATTCAGTGGGGATTTTGGCCAAGATCCCATGGGATTCCTGGAAATTATCAAGACATCTCAAATACACAGTGAAAAAAAAACAAAAACAAAAAACAAAATGCATGTAATCTAAGAACAGTCCTTTTCCTTTTTAGATAATACAGTGGTCAGCTGTCACCTTTGCCCTGTTGTAGGCCTTGTTACTGCAATAAGGAATGTAAAATTACTGTTCAAAGGAGAAAACTGAAAATGACTTGAAGTGTAGGGAGGACTGAAGATGTCCTTGGTAGGATTTTCAACTCCTGGCCAATCCACAGAGTTATGATGGGGCTGACTTCCTTTGTGGGTAATTTATTTGGGGATGTCTTGGGTGAGTGACTTGATCATTGGGCTTGCTTGTTCAATGACTGATGGCTCTTTTCCTCTCTGTTGCAGATGATGGGAGGCAAGGGCCTTAAACAGGCCACGGAAATTGCTATATTAAATGCTAACTACATGGCCAAACGATTAGAAAAACACTACAGAGTCCTCTTCAGGGGTGCAAGAGGCAAGTATCAGCTTTAGTCTCTCTTCCATCACCTGGGCTCATTCTCTGCCAAACCAAATTTGACCTAGTCGATGTGGTTTTCTGAACTAGGTGGGTGACCCTGTGTCTTACCATATACCAGGCAAAAGTGTAGAGTTATTGGAGATAACTTCAATTTAGTGAACATTTTAGGGGTATCACCATATGCAAGTCTAGGCTGGCCACTGCGTCTACACAGCCCATGTCAACACGGAGCCCACACAACAGTGAGATGTGGACATAAACGCCACGAGCCCGTTTCCTAACACAGAGCTACGGATGCCCCCAAATTGTGGAATTGTGGAGGCAGGGTAGAAGAGCTGAGACAGGCTTCTGGGAGGAGCCATTTCAGATGGGCCTGGAAGGAACAGTAGATAGAACTAGAGTGAACAGAGATACAGGAGCAAGTCAGAGGAAGATGAGTTATCTGGATGCTGCAGTGCAGGTGGGTTTAAGGATAAGCTAGGAGGAGAGGGCGCAGATGAGGACGAGGTTGAAGACACAGCACAGAGGCTTGACGGTCTTGGAAGGCCCTGGACTCTATCCTTCAATCAAAAGGTAGCCATTAGAAGTTTTTTTTTTTTTTTTTAAATAATTTTTTGTTGTTGTTGTTGATGTTGAAAATATACACAGCAGAACATACACCAGTTCAACAGTTTCTCCATGTACAATTCAGTGACATTAATGACATTCTTCAAGTTGTGCAGCCATTCCCACCCTGCTTTTCTGAGTTGTTTCTCCCCCGTTTACATAA